>JAILYB010000204.1:0-600000 GCA_021437785.1 Rhodomyrtus psidioides
TGGGCCATAGAGTTTAACTTCATTTATGGGGGGCTAAAAGCCCAAATCTCTTTCAAAATCTCAGTCTTATATACCTTGGAAATTTGATCTCTGGCATACTTGAGGCTGAAAAGATATTTGGGAACATGGTATCAGAGAACAGGTTACAAATTCGAAGATGTTAGTATCTTTTTTTGTCGGTTTTTATCTATTCTCTTTGATACTTTCCTCGACGTTAGGTTTTATATTCATGCACATGGTTCTATTTATATGTGAAGGGAGCAAGTTCTGTGAGAAATTTTTGGCTTGATATGGACTTATGCAAGTCCATTTCTTGGCACTCTCCCCAGGACGTGGACACAACCGTAAACTCTCCCATCATTAGCCAAAAGCTTGTCACATTGAAGACAAAAGAGTACAACTGGGAGCGCAGAACCCATCGCTCTCTCTCTCATTCATATGTCTGATTCGAATGGTGTTTTGTCAAGAGCAATCAAGGCCAGGAAAAAATGGTAAAATAAGAAAGATACAAAAAGAGTAAAACCCTCCATTCCATTTAACTTCCAAATCAATCCGGCATTGCCCGGTCAAATATTTCCTCTGCATTTTTCCTCTATCAGTTAAAAAAAAAAAAAAAAAAGGAGCGGCGGAGGGGCGATCAGTGCTCACGATCTCCCTCTAAGCATCGCCATAAGGTCCCGTGGCTGGTAATGGAACATCTGATTCCTAACTATTCCGCACCGAAAGACTTAACAGATACACGAAACGGGGGTTTCAGCCGTTTCTAATCAGAAAATGTGTTGATTTTTAATGCTGAGATCGAATATTTTTATGAAAAGTCTTGCAACCGATAATGCGAAGGAAAGAGGAGAAAGAAGGAAGAGTCTCCCTGATGAATGGCATGTGCCTGGTGGCCAGAGCACCCATCCCCATCCTCTTCTGCTTCACAAATGAGATTGTGCCCCTTTGAGGATGACAAGGACCCCCCCAAAACCAACATCTTTTTCCCTTTTGTCTGAGAGAGCCCCTTGGTTTTTAGCTTCTTTCCAACTTTCACACCCCCCCCCCCCCCCCCCCCCCCCCCCCCCCCCCCCAAAGGACTTCTCTTCATTAGGGTTTCAATGGACTTTGTGTGTGTACACGAGTGATGGCAAGCATCTTCCATTGCTAGAAAGGACACTGAAGAGTGCAATTACTCCTTTCCAAGGACGGAATCATAAAACAAGATGAAAAGGAACAAGCGCGCGCCATTCCGTGATTCCGGATTTTTTAGTCTAGTGACCCTTCGTCGGTTTTACGCGTATCGGTCAAGATGGTCCCTCCATCCGAACTTTCCTTGGGGTTTCTAACGATAATCGAGGGCCCATTTCGAAATTCGAAAGAATAAAGGGGTCATAATGTAAAGACCCCAGTGTACAGGGGCTGTCCAGGAACTTTCTACCCGGAAAATGATTTCGTGCGGTACTTTCTACAGTATATGATTGGCTGCATCAGCCGAGCAGGGCACACCATGTGGCCAAAGGCCCACAAGATGGGAACATGGGCCTTGGGGTGAAGGGGGCGGGCTAAAACATGAAAAAAGAGAGATGATGCAAAAGGTGATGAACGAGGCCCACAACTTATCTGGAAATAGCTCCGAGGCATGCCAGTCCTTATGTATCTTTGCAACCCCACCCAAAATTAAAGCAATCCCTTCCTTCACACCCACACTCCCATTATATATCAAATGGGATGAATCCGAAATGGCCAAACCCCCACATGAAGAAAATTGCGCAAAAAACATAGGAACCATGGGATGGACGTCATCCAAACCCCGGAAAACAAAAAGAATGTCGAATCGAATCTCGAAATCATGGAGGCTTTTGCGCCCCCACACATGTTCCGTTGACACGAGGCACGACACCGCCGGTTTGCAGTAATTTCCGTAGCTCCAAGTAAAACCTCATGTGATAACTCAGGACGTGGCACTAAGAGAGTTATCGGAAAAGGGCCATCGACCCACCCATGTACCAGCTCCAAAACTGATTGAATTCTGTATCGGAATCAAGTGACCAGCTCATGCCTTTGACCGAACTGAAGCAGACTGGAACAGTGACCAACCCCACTTACTTAAAGACACTCCCTTCATATAATTCCGGGTGTTTCTACAGTTGGACTCGGCATTAAACCCCCCCCCCCCCCCCCAGCTTTTCCATTTGCAACCCTTTGCCTTTCTCCTTAGTCAAGAGACCCCCTCAAAAAGTAGGTGTATTAGTAGGGCCTGGCATAATGAACCGACCCGGATCGGATAATACACGACTTTGGTGGGAAGCGAAATGGAGTCGAGGATGGCCCCAACGAGTTAAATTCCCAAAGAACGGGGGTGATGGTTTCGCTCCTCCTTTCCCATCTTCCCCCTTTCTGCAGTAAAAACACTGGGGTCGCTCCTCATAAATTTTGCCAATTCGAAACCCTCTTAGACCAGGGACGAAGTAAAGGACAAAGCCCCAGGAAGGAGAGGTTCGGATAGTCCTGAAGCCTCTGACAACGTGGGGACTCAACTACTGTCCCTCTGTAAGTCTATTCGTTTCAACAGCTTCCCGCCTTTCCTGCGGGCGAAAACGCGGGCTTCTGTGATCCCAGAGGAACCAATCCAGCGAGGTTATTTGTCCTACCCAACTGTGTCTTTTATCTTGGTCCCGACACAAGCTGTCAATTCTCGGTGATTAGTCGAGATCTACTTGATCCAATCTCGATAATTAGCAAGGACATCTAGTGGAGCTTGCATTTAGGATTTGCCAAGACATCTAAAATTCTCGGTAATTAGCCGAGATCTACTCGATCGAAGGACCATCGATCCTCTCCGAAACCAGATTCTCAAGATGCCGTTAAGAAGCCCCTGAGAAAGTCGCGAAAGGGAGGAAGCCCGCATCGATCAATAATCAACTATGGTCGTTTACTAGCGCATCCAAGACTCTTCCCAGTGGCGGCTTGCATCAGGATTTTCAGATAGAATGGGGGCACAAGAGCGTTATCTCAGGAGAGAACAACTGCATTGCCGTGACTCGTCGGATGCTAATACGATCAACGTTTCGCCGGAAGACCGAATACAAGGTAGAAAAAACCAAACCCACCTCACAGGAAAAAATCGGGAAAATTAACAGTAAAGAAGCAACGAAATTAAAGGAGTGGGACCGAAAACAGCGGTCGCAGCACGAAGCAATGAAGGTCAGTGAAGCATGATGAGCGACAGGAGCGTGCCAGGGAGTCTTGGCATAAAAGCTCAAGTGACAAAAGTCGTCAATCCAGGATCAATCCATCACTTTGAGAACCCAAAAACACATGCTACGACGCTTCAATTTCGCGCGAACTACAAAGGACTTTTTGCTTTACTTTAGCCTTTTTTTTCTTCTTTATACTTCAGTTGAATGCATGAAAGGGCATGATTAGTTGATTGCCATATTCAATCCAAAGCTCACACATGCACAATCTCGATCCCATCTCTCACTTTTTCTTTTTCCTTTTTCCTTTTTTTTTTTTTTTTGGCCGAAGTGGGTGTGCAAACCACCTGGTTTTCAGGCTATGACTAAGATTAAACATTTTTATCGAACTTGGGGGGGAAACACAAAGTGCAAAAGGACGAAAAAAAAAAAAAAAAAGAGGGAAAGCAAAGAACGGAAAAAAGGGCACGCGGGGAAGAAAGTCATACACCACAGGCCTCCTCCTCCCTCTCAGCAGCAGCAGTTTCAGAAAACCAGCTTCCTTCTGGGATGCTGATATTTATTGGTCTCCAAGGCAAAGGCGGCGAGGTCTCGGATGGTTTCGCTGATCAAGTCCTTGAATATGAGCCGCTCCACGTTCACGGCCGCCTCGGACATCTCCACGGGGCAACCGTCCCAACCGTTGACCGAGTCCCCTGCTAGATCCTTCCTCAGCGCCCCGCAGATCACTTCCAGCAAGTCGTCCGACGTGTCCCTCTCCCGGATCCTCTGGTACTCCGACCATATCTGTTGTAAGGACGGATTCTCTAGAGCCGAGCTCGCAACGGAGAGAGGGTTCCACCGGAGCAAATGCCTCTTCCGGTCGAGGATTTCGTCTACGGTGTCGAATATTAGCCTCCGCTGGAGTCTCGAGACTCGTGATGTGTCCTTCCCCTTGAGATATTGTTGCTTCTCCAACAACAAGAATACGTCGGAGTCTTCGGGAAGGTAGCTGGACGCTCGGAAAATGTCGGAGATGTAAACATAATCACCGTCCTCTGCTGCGTTCTCATCAAGTTTGCAGGAAATCGGGGAAATTGGGCTCCAAGCATCGTCGTCCAGTTCAGCCGCTTGATCTGCACCGCACCCCACATCATCAAAGTCAGTCGAAAATCACAAACATCGCAACCCGTCACTACGGGCCATCAACTGACGAGTTCGCTAGCATAACCACGAGCACTTGGTGGGTGATTTTGTTAGCTTAAAGAGGGGACATTGTCAACATCAGCACAGGCCTCTAAACAGAAGAAAGCAACAAGGGCTCATATCTACACTGACCGCGCTCATGGAGAAGCCGTTTTCACACTTCCTGGGGCAGCAAACGATCCTAACTCCCATTAAGGAAGGAGGACCGCCGCACGACCCACCAACCAGCACAGTGTTCCCTAAACAACTCAAGACATAATCTTTCCATAGCCCGCACCAGTCACGTCCTCACATCAGGATCACATGACTGTCTGAAATGCTTAGACCTAGAGATCCAGTAACACAGCATGACACCCATCAACACTTACTGACAATACACAAGTATCATAGCACTATGCAGATGTTCTAAGTATGGAGTATATGACGTCACTAATGATGTGGGTGGGCTAGCCCCACCCGTCCCACGTGACAGGACACCGAGCACATGCTGGGTTTTATATATATTTCCAACACCCTCCATGGGGTCCCCCCCGCCAAACCGGCCACAGTGCCAAATGATTCTGGCTCGTCATTCTAGTCAAAATCCAGCTCATGGGGTTGGACCCCGCCTTACTAATTTAATCCATGCCCTTGCGCCTTGAATTGGCCAGATTCATGTGTCGCCAAAAAGCACACAAGAGCTTCCCCATGCACACCCACGTAAGGCGGTCGGTTGCCGCCGATTTGCACCGACCTTCACCATCGCAGGACAACCCGTGATCATTCGGAGGTGAAATTTGCCAAACGGCGATCCTTACCAACCAAAACGGACCCGTGTTTGCTATTCGACTAGAGGACATGGACATGACTATGCAACGGTTCCGGTGTAATAGACCTACTTTAACACTCCCAGCAGATTGAAAATGAGGTCCTGGACATTGTTAAGAACACTGATGATTGGGACATTTGCCTAAAAGCTTGAGAACAAGAATGCCAACGTTTTTTCAAATCCATGGACGTTGATCGTACGACCAGTTCACGCTCATGTCAATGCTTGGCTTTAAATGGCAAGCAGAGAGGGAGGGGGGACCAATCTAAAACCCGGTGAAAGAAAGAAATGCCTGAGACTGAGACGAGGTCCAGTCCTGCTGCTGCTGCAGGAGGGTCACCTCACCGCGATCGAAAATTTCGCAGGACGTATCCATCAAAATCTATGAGAAGATCTGTGGAAGTAAGAGACTTTTTTCGAAGCCTGTTTGCTTGGGAATAAAGGTTACCTTCGAACTCAATGCTGCGCTTCATCACGGGCGACGGCGAAGACTCCTCCTTGTAGAAGGATGAGTCGAGCACGGACACCGGGCTCGGCTGCTGCTGCTGCTGCTGCGACTCGGCGGCCGCTGTGATCTCCGCTATGCTGTGTAGTAGCTTGTCGCATCTCTCCAGCAAGCTCTTCCCTCCCCTGTACTCCTCCATCTTAGATCTCTGTTTCGACAATGAATCAACATTAGCTAAAGTTTTATTAAACCCATTCGGAGACGATAACAAGTCATGAGGATTTTATGGGAACGGGATTTATGCTTGCAGGAGAAATAAAAACGCAAGGATTTTTAATTGGACATGGAATATGTTATTGGGTACCTCCGTGTCGGTCAGTGATGGAGTGCTGATACTGCTCTCTGAAATGGTGGATGACTCATCCTCTGCGGGAAGGAACACCTTCTCCTCCACCTCATCCTCCTCCTCTACCTGGTAAACCTTGGCCGTCGACCTCCAAGTCCTTGGAGATTGACTCGTCGTCATGCTCTGGTCCGGCCCTGCCCTTCTCAAACCAATCCTCGGGGACTGAACAGGAGACACTCGCCGCTGCTCTGCGACTCCGTTTGCTCTCTTCTGAGGCTCCGCCGTCAGGGGCCTCCTCCTGCTTGGGCTCTTGGCGCCATTGTCACTCCCAGTGGGCGAAACCGAACTCCTCCCTCTGTTCTGGCTCTTCACATTCTCGCGCCGAGGGCTCGCCGCCGGCGACACCTCCACAGACACCGTGACGGGGCTCCGGCGAGCTGCCACCGGCCTCGATCTGAAGCTCGTAGGCGGTGAATTACTGCCATTCCTGCCGTAAAGATTGCTTGACATCGACGGCCTCATGACCACGATTGGAGAGTCGTTGAAACTTCTCTCGTACACCAAGTTTCTCGGGTTCACATCGTTGCGCTTCGAGTGGAGAAGGCCTTTCAGTTGCAGAGCCTCGAGGATTTGCTTCAGCGTCTCCAAATCCTTCGACGGCTCGTCGATGCCTCTCATCCTCAGTTTCTTCTCGATCTCATCATAGATGGACACGGCTTGTTTCGGCTCCGGGAAGAACTCCGTCGAGTCGTAGAAGCTCTTCCTCTGGATCAATCCTCTGTGTGCAGCTTTCGCCGTCTCCGGTTTCACGTTCCTCGCGTCATGGCCAACGGCGAGGCAGGACTTGTTGTCCCCTCTGGCAGCGGCATTCTCTCTGATCGCATTGCTCGCGACCTTGCTCTGCACGTTGAATTGCTGCGATTGGTTAACGTGAAAACCGCTCGCAGCCCCTTCCATGAACCGGTAGATGTCCTTGTTGACTCTGGACTCCGAAGCGGATCTCCGGAGCTCCGCCTTCTTTGCCGGCTCCGGATCCGGACGAGGCAAGTTCTCCAAGCCCATGAGGCGCGCTATCACGCTCGGGGACCGTCGCTGTTTCTCGTCGTCGCCGCCGGCCGCCTTGTCGGGCCTGCTCCCCGACAGAATCGCGGCGTTCGTGCGGATCTCGCGGGGATAGAGGCTGCCTTTCGCGTCGGTCGTCGCTCTGCTGTCGAGCGAGAGCCTGGGAGCTTCCTTGGAGAACTTCCACGGAGACCGCGTGCCCTCCTTGAACTCGAACACCGGGAACGGGAGCGGCGACCTGGCGGCCGGCGTCTCCGACGGCGTTCCCGTCTCCGGCGCCGGAGAGCGGATCTCCTTCAGCGGAGAAGGCCAGGACCGATCCGGCGACGGCGGCGCCCTAGCCACCGGAGACTTGGCGAGCTCTCCGGACATCGCCGGAGAATGAACAACCTTGGGCATCTCGCGAGCCGAATTCAGTCCCTGAAGATAATAAAAAAAAAAGTAGCTGTCAGAAACAGCAATGAGGAAACTGAACGAGCGCCCGAGACGCAAAAGCGACAGAGAGAGAGAGAGAGATATACGGGAGGAGGAGGGAGGCGCTTGGCGGCGTAGAGGCGTGTGCCGGCGAGGGCCTGGTGGCGATCGAAGATGTGGAGGAAGCCGGCCATGCATCCTATGTGCTTCTCAATCTGCTTCTCCAGATGCTGATCCTGCACGATCCCCGTCATCATCTTGCCGGAGATTCTCTCTCTCTCTCTCTCTCTCTAGCTGTGAAACGAAGTTTCCGATCTCAGATCTCCATTACTCCATTCCTCTCTCTTCTCTCTCTCTCTCTCTCTCTCTCTCTCTCTCTCTCCTCTGTGAGAGTGTGTGGGTGGGTAGTGTGACCGTTCGCTTTACTGATGACTCCCGCTTTGCTGGTTCTTTTAAATGGTGGGTTGAGCGTTGTCAGGCAATGAACCGGAGCAAAATTTGCGAGCTCATCTACGAAATGACTCATTTCGCCCTCAACTTTCCCGGAAATTACCGCACCAGCGTTTTGAAGCCCCCGCGAAATTGCACTCCCCGGCTACCGGCAGGAAAAATAACGCGACCTTTGAATCCATATTCAATTCAGTCCTCCAAACTTTCAAATTTATTCAAAGTCATCCCTGAATTATGACTAAATGTCAATATAATCTCTAAGAGTATGTGAATGTTTGTTCAATGTGTTTGTCCTTTCGTTAATTAGAACTAACGGAATTTACCGTTGCGGCTTTTAAATACGTTGAGTTTGAACGGTGAACAACAGAAGAAAGCAATGCATGAATTTTCTTAGAAAGATATTTCTTTCAAACCTTGATATCATAATCCACGCATGTTAACGCCTAAAATAAAATCCGTTTTCAAAATTAGATGGATAATTTTTTTCGCTTGTATTTATAGAAAGACGTAGTTCATATTACTCGTAGCTTGTGAAATTTCTATGTTTTCAAAGAAAACAAACATCGCGAACTTTACTTTGACTTGGTCATTTTCCCGCAAGCCTCTTAGCGCAACCAACCAATTGGCTGGTGTGAAGAGCTCCCGCACACGAGACCCGGGGCCGAAATAGAGCTTTGACATATGCCTATCTTTTGCCCCTTTCTTGCTTCCTAGAGTTATGTTTTTTTTTTTTTTTTATGACCGAGGTTTCCGCGCAGCCGGCGAGCACCGAGCTCAAACCTTTCGGCGAGCACCGAGCTCAAACCGGTGTGGAGCCCGACTAGTCCTCGGGGCAACACGTGCTAGCCACCACACACGTGCCACCAGTTAAGTTACCTTTGCGACGCCCGGGATTCGAACACTCAACCTCTCGTGAAAGGAAGAGCGCCCGCTCCAGCAGCGCCACCCAGGTGGGTGGTTCCTAGAGTTATGTTTGTTACACGAAAAATTATTAATTGAGAGATTTCTTGAAAACGATCTCTCATGTCGCTTCAAATATTTAGTTTATGGAAAACATTTCATTATCGCCAATAATTTAGTTTTATATTTTTGTGAATGATCGAAAATATTTTTCCTTTTTGAAAAATATTGGTGCTTACTGCTTAGTAAGTTGAGCTAATGACGGTCGCTAAGAGAATTCTTCGTAGAATATGACCGAGTCTCCTTCGAGAAGAGATGCCGTCGCAAGAACCTAAGACAGGAGAATCTTCGGTTTGAGCCCGGGTTGTTCAGCAGCCCCGATTAATAATGTTTAATTTTTTGAGAAACTGATGTGTTTGATAAGCAATATAATTATGCAAAACCAATAGAAATTATTATAGAAAAGGCATGAATAAAATCATGAATGTCACTTTTTCGCTTAATATATTAAAATTTTATAATTTCAAACTTTGTGAAATTCTACATCAATCATTAATGTCAATTTCACTTATATCATCCATTAGTAACAACGATACGGGTACAAAGCCAATTAATCAAGCTGCACAGATTGATCATATGTGGATACGACCCGTTTAGCTAAATGGGCTGGATAGTTCGGTTTCGTTTTACACGGGTCAAACCCGAACATGATCTGACCCAAAAAAAAAAAAACCCACAACGAACACGATCTACCTGTTAATTGCGTCGGATGGCTCAACACACACAGCTAATAAAGCTCAAACCCACCCAATCAACGTCATGGTTGAGTCGCTCTCGAACCGAAATACTCAGCTAGTACCACTACACCGCCACCGCCGTCGCCGTTGCGGCCGCGATGGATCGTCGAGGAAAGGATAGATTCTACACCGCATGAGGACGCCATCCATAGGAGCTTGAGCGTGAGCAAATGAATAAGCGCAAATAGCTCAAAGGAATGGGCAAATGCATGGGGTTGGGGCGTTCTTATTTTTATTTTTATTTTGTTACCTGTCTTCTTCCCGTTCGTTGGCAGAGCGGACTGGGTAGAAATTTTGCAGGTGACCTCTGCGGGGGCGCAGGAGGAGGGCGCAGGCTGAAAGGCGAAAGGGGAGGCAGGAGCGATGTTCTCCACGTGTCAGAAACCCACTTCCTTGGTTCTTGGGGTGAACGACGACCCCGTTGACCCGTTCTCATCTGCATACGTTCGTTTGTGTATCACGTCATAAATAAATAACACCAAGTCCAGTCCAACTCAAGAAAGGGATCATATTAGTATATACTTAACATTACCGGTAGTAACTGTCGATGGCAAATTGATGGGTCGGATCATAACTGCCGATCTTAAAATCACCAATTAACCCGTTTATTACTTATTTTATTCGTAATGCTATTTTATTCTTCATACCCGCCCCGACTCATTTCCAATTCATTCCTCATCCGATCCCCAAAAAAAAAAAAAAATAGGATAAATGTGTCAGAATGGGCATAGTGTAAAGTTTTTGGTGGCTTTTTCCCTTCTTTTTTTTCCCTTACGAAGTCCATAGAGGGCCAACCGACCCTCACCGGCTGTGCTTGAGGGCCGTTGCCTGCTACTTGCGAGGGCTGTCGCAGCAGCCCTCATCGACAGCCCTAACCGGACTTCATAAAAAAAAAGGAAAAAAGAAAAAGTTACACATAAATTCATAAAAAATTATAAAAAAAAAAATTAAATTGTCGGGTCTCTTAAATGGGATAAATCCACCTGACAATGAAATGGTAGAGGCCTCTTGAATGGGTAATCTTAAGTGGGTTGTAAATGGGTTCACAATGAACTTATTTATAACCTTTTTTATTTTATTTTATTTTGTAGACTCATTATACAGGTTTGTTATAACCCATTTGAATGCTTGTGAGTTATTAAATGAGTTTTGGAATAGATCCAATTATCAGCACATATGACAAAGTGATAAGGCTACTATAATACAATGTTAAGAAATTCAACTCAAAATTTTAAATTAACATTGGGAAAGAAAAATTGCGTAAATATTAGGGATAAGTGTATTGAAAATCTTAAAACTTGTCACAGATGTGTCATTGAGTCCTCAAACTTTCAAAATGTGCAATCGATTCCTAAAACTTGTCATGAAAGTACATTCGAGTCATAAAACTTTCAAAATTTGAAATCAAGTTCTAAAACTTGTCACGAAAGTGCAATCGAATCCTAAAACTTTTAAAAAGTGCATTCGACGAAAGGACTTGATTCCATTAATTTAAACAAGTTTTAGAATTTGATTGCATTTTTTTTAAAGTTTTAAGACTCATTTGCACTTTCTAACAAGTTTTAGGATAAGATCGCACTTTTTAAAAGTTTTATGACTCAATTACACTTTTTGACAAGTTTTAAGACTCAGCTGCACTTTTTGAAAGTTTCATACCTAATTGCACTTTCGTAATAAGTTTTTTTGATTTCCAACGCATTTATCCCTAAATAAAAAGAGCATAAAAAAACCCCGTTGCCAAACGATAATGACAATAGTTCAACAACTTGCATGAAATTGAGACTTCAATCATGTACATCATTCTTCTCAGTGAGATAGGCGTGCGAGGCGGTGGGTCTAAATGCGGCCTTTTCATCACCAAATTAATCTCGCAGAATGTACCGTTTACATTATTACTTTTTAGGTGTGCATATCGACCATTGTTCGGTGATTGTGAGTAACATTTTCGAAAACATGCTAGATATGCTAAGAAATTTTTAATATAGGATTTTGGTGAGATCTTGTAATTATGTCAACAAGTAAAATTCCTAAAATAGAGAATGTCATGAGTTGAATCCAAAGCGAAGGGAAGTTTTGTTTGGCCATGGGAAAAGAGTTCATGGCTCCCGAGGCCGTCCTCGCTTTCGGCGTGGGTAGATGGTCGCCTTCTACAAAGTGAAGCATTGTGTGCTTTCTTTTAAGTAATATTGCCAAACTTTGATCTAATATAAAATATCATTTTTCAACTTTGATTTATTCAATATGATTCATTAACTTTGACTCGATATATAATATGATCTCTATGTGATGATGAACATTCACGCGTCACGAGGGGGAGTTATGCCTATAGTCCAAGAGATAAAATTGCTTGGTTTTGCTTTGGGGATTTGTTTTTGTTTTTTTTCCCTTTGTAATTCAGACAATTGTGCGGAGATCCGGCTAAGTGGAGCTCGAGTTCTAAAACAACTCCGTAGCCTCGATGGAGAGAAATTTGCACGCGTTCAATGACATTCGTGTAGAACCGGCTAGGCTATACACCTAGAAGGGGTGAATAGGTGTATAGATCGAATTTCAACAAATAATACGGAAATAATAAATTAATTGAATTCGAGGGAGCAAAAGTAATAGTAAAATATTGCAGTGCGTCTGTTAGTCAGTTGATAGAGGCAGAACGAGTAGAAAAGCAATGCACGCAATATTATAGTGGTTCGGCTTTTGAAGGTCTACGTCCACTCTCCACACTAATAGTCTACTGGCTGGATTTCACTAAGTAATCAAATAAGAGATTACAGGAATCAGAGTAATTACTTCAACGTTAAGCACTTCCAACAGAAGCGGGTTGTGCCTCTACCGAGACCTTCACACTCTCCACTCTTTTCTGTTTCACTCTCTTACAGGATTCACAAGAAAATATTTTTAGACGATAATGAGACTCTCTTTGAATAAGGTCGATTATCTCTCTTGGTCATCATCCGTTCTTTGGACTTTGTGCTCTTTCTTGTCCTCGTCCTCCAAGCTCTCCGCTGGACAGATCCACTCCGAGGATCAATCACCAATACTAGCCATTGATTGATTGACAAAAGATCACTAGTCGTTTTACGGTAAGATACGCCAGAAATTTGGAAAGATATATTCGTCCATTCAAACATATCTTAAGACCTTTAAACAAAGAATCTAAAAAAGGCATTTGTCTAAAGATTTTGAATATAAATCAAGATCTCCTTAAATAAGGAAAACCTTTAGAAGATCGATTTGATTGATTCAAAAAAGTATGACTTAGTCTCGAAATCTTGTCCAGATCATTGACTGTTTAGTGGGGAAATTTAATCTACTAATGTAATCAGAAAATAAGATTAGTCGAATAAAGAGAATTGATATTAAACGAGCATGAATATCAAACCAGTGTGCCTCTGCCATATGATCCGCCTGCTTCTATCAAAAGTGAATATGTTAGATATCAATGGCAGTGAGATATAGATCCTTCGAGTTCATCCAAAACCTTTTCAACAAAGCACTATAGTTTTGTTTACTTCAAAATTAAATATAATATTCCTAACAATTCGAAATAACATAATTTTTAATTCTCAAGTCGGAAATCCATGTCAGAAAATCTAACCAAAAACTTAGGCAACTTATAGATATTAAATACAAATAGATCACACGTACATTAAAAAAAAAATGAAGCCCCTATCGTCAGGTGACATGTGATGATATTTCAACATCACATCTCACGTGCAAGCCAGATTAAGAGTTGCATCCGAAATTGGACTAACAAGATTCACACCTAGGCGAAAATGGCAAAACCCTCTAAGTAAGCTGGAAATCCTTGTTAGAAAATCTAACTAAAAGCTTAAGCAGCTTATAGATACAGAGAAATCACATGTACGTAAAAAGTACATAAATTCTATTGACGGGCCACGTGGGATATTTCAACATCCCCCAATTCGGATTAGGACAGACATGTAAAATTGGACCAACCGGATGCACGCACAGGCGAAAACGGTAGAACCGTATATAGGTGGGAAGACCCCACGCACATAATGAGCATGAAATTTCAGGGCTGTAATTTCTGTATTTTTACTTTTTCTTTTTACCACTCTCAAGTTCAATTTTGATGGTGAATGTTCTGGTCATGTCCTTTTTTTTTTGTAGGGGTCGTGCACTTTGTTTTCTCTGAGGACTACATTTTTTTTTTCTGGGCCTTTCGCTCTGTTCATCTCGACCTGGGGCTATAAATCCGACAACAACAAAAATGATGATTAATCGACAGGTTTGCATGCCGTACGCCAAGTTCGGCTGTGTCCTGTTCTGCTCACTGTACTCTCGTACGGGGCGTTTGCTTAAGCAAACGCCTTTGAAGTAGCCTTGATGGAGAGCAATTTCAATTTGCAAACGTTCAATGAGATTTGAAATAAGGTTATTTTTAATTCTCAAGTCGAAAATCCTTGTCAACCAAAAGCTTTAGCAACTTATAGATATTTTCATATTAGATACAAGCAGATCACAATTCACGAATACCTAAATACATAGATAAATCCTATTGTAAGGCACTGCGAGATATTTCAACACCCCCCTTGTACGTGCAAGCCGAATTAAGATTGACACGTGAAATTTGACTAGCAAGATGCATGTTAAGGCGAAAATGTCGAAACCCTATTGGTAAGTTGGAAATCCTCATTAGAAAATCTAACTAAAAGCATATACAGCTTATAGATACAAAGAGATCACATGTACGTAAAAAGTACGTAAACTTCTATTTTAAGATGAGGAGAGATATTTCAACATCTCCTCTCACGTGCAAGTCGAATTAGGAATGACAAGTGGAATTCGACTAACCAGCTAGGTGCATGCGCAAGCGAAACTGGTAAAACCTTAAAGCCGGAAATACCACACGCACACAAAGAACATGAAATTGTGGGGCTGTAATATTTTTTTTCTTTTTCCTTTTACCATTCTTAAGTTCAATTATGATGTTGAATGTGCCGGTCTTGTCCTTTTTTGCAGTGGTCAGCCTGTTTTCTCCGAGGACTACCTATTATTTTCTGGGCCTTTCGCTCTGTCGATCGACAGGTTCGCATGCTGTACGCCAACGATACGAGTTCGGCTGGGTCCTGTTCTGCTCAGGGCTACGTTGTATCCATCCTTGACGATATTAGTTGAAAAAGAACCACTTAATCCCACATATCCGAACCCATAAATACAATATTATACTGTATTTTGATGGACAATTTAATTTTCAATGATCAAATGCGCCCTCGGCTTTATCTTGGTATAAAGAAAGAAAAGGGTTTATTTATTTATTTATTTCGATAAACAACTATGAATTCGACACTAAGTAAAACAGAAGGAAAAATTATCCAAAAAGTGATAAATCTGTTGTACGGCGGCTAATGTAGTTCTAAACTTTTTTGATTTGACCAATTCGATCTTAAATCTTTTGATGATTTGATAGTGTGGTATTTCTGGCTAATTTTGGCCAGGAATAATTGACATTGACGTTGGCCATCCTACGTGGTATGGCGTGGCTGATGTATCAATTTTTTCTAAAATTACTTGATTTTTTTTGTATTTTATTTTTCTTCTTTCCCTATTTCCCTCCACCGGCCCACGCAGCACTCCCCTAGTGGTCGGAAAGGGTGTTGCGGCTTTTGCCTACGGCTAGTGACCACGACGAGCCACCGCCAAAGGCCACGGTCGGCGGAAGGAAATGAGAGGGGGAAAATGGAAAGAAGAGTGAAGGAAAAATTCAGAAACATAAAAAAAAAAAAAAATTGTCAAGATTAGCGATTTTCAATAAAAATTGATTGGTATTATATTTGCCAGTTGCCAAAAAATTTAGGTCTAAATTAATCAAATGAAACAGCATATGACTGAATGGGTCGTCGTACAATAAGTGTAGGACATTTTGGACAATTTTTCCTAAAACTAAATAACTTGTTCTTCTTCTTCTTTTGGGTAAAGAAGAGTCTTAATGCAAATAACTTCTTTTTGCTATAGTAACTTTGAAAAATTCCGAGACGCATCCCTTCGCAAATCCACTTTACATGTCAATCCCACTATATACGTCCCCCTCTCTCTCTCTCTCTCTCTCTCTCTCTCTCTCTCTCTCTCTGTATATATATATATATAGTGAACCAATTATTAAGAGTGGAAGTGATCCAGCTAAGTCTCGTGTAGCTTTTCTCAGGACGCCACTCGGATCAGCAATAGCAAAGTAGCTGGAACATAAAGGCAAGCCGCACCGAGTGTTAAATCCATAATAAGGAAAGGGTACTCTGAGGGACACGATGACTACTCAGCGTGGGTGTTTCCTCCAGCCCCTCGTCTAATCGAATATGAGCCTAATACATCCAGAAAATAGGGGTCAAGATAATTTCAGAGCAGAATCGAGAATCGGAGAATTGGCCTAATAAAAATTGTTTCGCTTCCAGCTTTCAGGATATACATGGTATGCTTCAAGTTCAAAAAATTCGAGAATCGATGCAGACGACTAGATTTTAGGTACCACGAAGTTGGAACGAGTTTTTTTTTTTTCTATGCATTCGCGTGATCCGTGATGTAAGATAATGAGCGTGTAATCTAGAATAACTAATTTGAATTTTCATTTGCGGCAGTACCCATGGTTAAGACTTTTACTTTGTTAATATTTCATATTTTTCGTATCTTTAAATATAAGTTGTGGTTAGTAGATTGTAACCGAAAATGGTGGTTATTAGGTGATGATCGCTACAATTGTTTTTTTTTTTTTGAAATATAGAAATCAATCCTGAAATTTGTGATATGGTAGGCTCTAAGTTTCAAAAATTGAAAAATCGATTTCGACGGGGTTACCCTAGAATCTTCACCTATCTCAAAAGCCACACACTTATCGGAGAGGGTCTTACTTCGATACCAGATGTAACAGTTCAGCTCCCTCCACGTCGGCCAAATCCCTAACGGGACCACTTGTGGGCATCTGTTGACTTACATACGTTTGGTAGTCTGGATTTGTACCCGGATATGATAGGATAAGGTTAGATTGGAAAACCTGCGGATTTTCTTTTGGATTTTGTAAAATCTCATCATATGTTTGGTTGATGTCCGGATAGGATAGGATAGGATATTTACACTGAAAAATTTGAAAAAAAAAATCAAGAAACCAAAGATTGAAGATCCAAGGGTCAGTTCAAATACCCAGAGCACTACCAGACGAGATCATGTCACAATTGAAATCACATCAAATTCTGCCATCCAAGTGAACCATGTTAACTGGTTCGTCGCACGTCACGTCGCCTCACGAGTCGCCGGAGCCCGGCTCACTTGGTTGGCAAACCAAATCATCTAGATAAGGCCTCAGCTTGTCTTTCCAAATCCCCCGGCCAGATAGATCCAGCCACTTGACCTCCACCACCAGTAGGTCCGTCGTCAGCCAGGGGAACCTCATCGCCGCGACGAGGTCGCCACTCCGACCCTCGACCCGCACCACGTCCACCTTCCCCCGCGCCGCGCTCACGCCCTCCTCGCTAGCGACGCCTTCTCCACCCTCTCGAGGACCCTCTCCGGCGCCTCCGCGGATACGAGCCGCTCCGACCGGACCGGCTCCCCAAAATCGCAGATCAGGCTGAAGAGGTCGAAGCTGGAAGAGAAGGAGATGATGTCGACTAAGAGATGTACGAGAACAGAGAGCAAGAGAAGCGAGAGAGAAGGGACGCGAGAGACAGAGAGCAAGAGGAGAGAAGAGACGCGACTAAGAGAGAGAAATTAGGTCAACAATTATCCAATCCGGGTATATCCCACCCCCTCCCCTGATTTCTTATTTGGTGTTTTATCCGGGTATATCCGATCCGAAGGGCATTGCCAAAAGTCAGATATGATAATTAGTTATCCTATTCGGGTCCAAATCCGGACCACCAAACACAGCCCTAGGGTTCATTTTTTTGAAGGAAAATTATTTTTGGATGATTATTTTTTGACTTTCCGATATCTGGATGACAAAAAACCCGACCAATTTGTGAAAAACATTTTCAATGGGTTGAAAACAATAAGCTTAGATAGGGAGGAATCGACTTCCTTTCTTAACTAAGACAGTGAAAATGTTTTACTATCGACAATCATTTCTATTTTCACATTTTTTGTGGATGATAAAAAAATATTTTTTGTACGTTTATTTTTGTACAATATGCATGCAATTATTGTTAAGAAAATATTTTTCAAGTCATTCACTTTTTCGAGAAACAAATGGAGTCTTGGTATTCTTTTAATAAGAACTTTTAGCATATATCTAATATTACTCATCTGTGTGAACGGTATGTATATTATATCATAACTTTTAATAATTTACGGGAGTTCTCAAACTTAAAAAAAAGGGGGGGGGGGGACTACGGTATATAACCAATCAAATGTTATTAATATTTAAACATGTAAATTCTAGTTTTTAAGGACACTTTATAAAAGTTACAAACAACTCTTAAAACATTGTAAAATGTCATAAATATTTAACTTATATAGTTTTTATAGGATGTAATGCATGCACACGAGATTTTTAAGCTATGTTTTTGTGTATAATTAACCGGGCACCGTAAACAAGTCGATTTGCTGATTTAACTTATCTAAACATGATAAATTTGTAATTCTAGATCGGGACATGTAAATGAAAATCGTTGCCACTTGTCAGGAAAACGCTCAAAATAGACATAGAGTTAAAAGGCAAAGGACAACTTGCTAGGGAATAGTTATAAAACAAATCATAAATTTATTGTATAGACATCAATTCAGTATTAATATTTTATTTTTATCAATTCAGTCTCAGGCCTTTTGACAATTTGCAATGTAGTTTTTCATGCCAAATTTAATTGAAAGTCGTTGACATAGATGTTGATCGTTCTACATGGTACAACTGGCACTAATGTGTACAATATTTGCAACATACTTTTTTCTATTTTTTTTCACTATGATTGACAAGGGTCGCTGGGGCCTCGCCGGCCATTGGGCGAGGCTCACGACCCTCGCCAACGGTTGGTTGGCAAGGGCTTGCAAGCTCGGGGTGAGCATGGGGTCGAATCCAGGCCTAGACCTTGAAACCGATCATGTTATAATCGGTTCTCAATTTTTGGAACAGAATCAACCTTATTTGTCTTTGAACCTGTTTTGAAACCGATCTTATTTTTCGGTCTGGTTCTAGGGTCTACCCGAGAACCTGTTTTTTTTTTTTTCTTTTTTCAATCAAAATCATATGGGTATTGATGAAATGAGCAATGAAAATTACAATACAGCAAAAGCAACAATCCAAAATATAAACAGTGGACTTTTAAAAGCAACAATCTAAAATCAATTTTATGATGCTAATTGGTTTAAACATTAGCTCTGATTTCATGAAACCGATTAAAGCTTAACACATAAATAGTGGACTTTTAAAAATAACTAGAAATCAATTCTAAAATCGATCCGAGTGGGTCTCCATCTAGAACCAAGAACCAGACCGGTTTCAACCAGTTCTCAAAAATTGAAAATGGTACCCGAATCGGTTTGAGCAGAAATCGATTCCCGACCCTAATTTTCGGGTGGGCCGATCCGGATTTCGGGTAAACCTGGTCCACTTGCCACACCCCTATTGCAAGCCCTCACAAGTGCCAAAAAAGAAAAGAAATAAAAAGAAAAATTAAATTAGAAAATAAAATAAAGAAAATAAAGCGTAATTTAATATTTAATTATTTTTTATCATTATCTAATTAGTTTGAGATAAAAATGATATTAATATTGATATTGATGTTGATGTATCATTGTCTAGTTACTGATTCCAAGATAATACGAAGTATCAAGCATGTACTTTTGGGTTTTGGCCACCTTTGGCCATACCTACTTACCTTGGCTCACCTCCTTGCCTTTGGTTCGTTGCTCTGGCGGCTATGATTCGTTCCCGATTCTGAATTTTCTGGAACCACCTTGTCTCGTTCGGCCGGAAATTGTACCTTGGATCCGGTCAAACCCCAGAAGATCTGGAGGAAAATACCACTTCCCACAACGTCACCATCATGGGATATTAAATTTCGTTGCAGTTCCTTCATAATCACAAAATATACTGAACATACATACATATATGTGTGTGTGTAAAGAAAAAAATCTGCAGTGTCAGTGGCGTGCTTGCGCCATTTGACCTTGAATGACGCATGAAAAAATATCGACACGCGACTCCTAAATTGCCATCAAGAAATCTTTACGTTGAAATCTTTGTTTAATCGAGAGAGACATGATCGTTGGATACTAGACTGTCTAAGGAATACTAAACTGATATATGTCGACTGTCGAGGTCCATATGAATCCCAACAACAACAAGCTTCTTTAATGAAGTAACCGTTTGTTTTTTTTTTAATGTAAAACAATATTATTGTTTATGGGAAAGCTAAAGTAACATCACTTCTAAAGCAAGAAAGAAATCTCAAGGGTTGTACATAAATGGCCAATTTTTTTTTTTGTGTGTGCAGGTTTTCACGAATTTTCTTAATTCAAAGTTCATATTAACAAGAAAAGTTGGTTAGAAGTGAAATTTACGCAAGTGGGTTTAATTACATATACGGTCAAATGTGATATTTCATCTTGGGGTTCACAATTCACGATTAATCCTACAAATATCTCACTAAAGAAATAATTATTGGTTATCTAATCTGTGTCCTCTTTGTTAGGGAAGCGCAACCCGGAGACGGTGTGACCTAAATGTTGAGTACTTTCAATCTCGATCACTCACTTCGAGGGTTACAACGTTTACAATTCACGAAATCCCCAAAAGAATTGGTTCCCTTAGGGTTCTAAATCTAATGTAGAAATTGTACTCGAATTTGTAATAGGAACTAGGAAGAGGTAAATGGCCTTGTGAATTGCCTATCTTGGGCGCATCGAGCATTCGATCTTTAGGTACCATGATCATCACAGCTATCATATCAACGAATTCGATGATTTGAGAAAATCTCCAGCAATTGTCAGGAGCGTCATGTATCGCACCGCATGATGGTTGAAAACTTTAAACCGGTGGAGTTGAATCTTTTGATTAATTGGCGAAGGAACACATGTGAACGCGGAACCAGAAGCTCGACGGCCGAGTTGGATGTTGCGGGGGACATTCTAAAATCGAAAGAAGAAAGTAAATCGCCCTCCTTCTCGTTCGACAAGCATAGACAGGGAGGTTGTGCGGATACTAGACGCCTGATACATGATTTATCTTTCATACTGACGAAGCGAAAACCATCGCACTTTTGAGTCACTCATTCTAGATATTAGCTAGCTGGCGCCCTTCATGACTCTTAAGAATCGTGGTGTTATAAGTCTGGACTAACCAAATCAAGGCCGACTTCCTCGTCATAAAAAGAGATCAAGCTTAAGCGCGCGGAGCTCCCGCTAATTTAACATCTCCGACTCTGCTTAAGGAAAATAATTTGTCAACAAGCTAAAAAAGCCTCAACGGCGTCCTACGCCACGTGACAAAGTTGCTATTCTATAGTTAGGTAGTCCTTGGGGGCACGGAATTATGTGCTTTTGCTTCGTGATTATTTTCCTTAGAAAATGTTTAAGAAGGTGGGTTTGTGAAAATAATGCGTGCTTTTCATAATTAGGGCTTTGCAATCAACATCCATGTGGATTGTCCCGAGGGGGCAAAAAAAAAAAAAAAAATCATTCGACCAGTTCGCTTTTCCCATGAAGTGTCCATTGCATGTGAGTCGTATGATTCCTGCTTCCAGCACTTGCTTTTTTGGGTACGAAATTTCGAGAACAATGTCGAACTCAACGTCTCTTCGCTTGTCTTGTCCGGTGCCCCAAAAAAGGTCGGGCCACACCCCCAAAAAGCACTGCGTTCGTCTTGAATATTATCCAACACGTGATCAACGTACTACACTTTTTTCTTGAACTTTTTAATTATGTCAATAAAATCTTTAAATTTTTTAAATTTCACGTCGACAATTTCCTGATAAAATTGATCGGATAGATTTAATTAGAAAAAATATAAAAAAGCTTGGAATTTAATTGACACAACAAAATGTTGATACCTAATTGGCAAAATTATAATAAATTTTTTTATAAAAAAATTGAGACAATTTTCCATTCCCATGGTACTTGAAATTGAAGAAGCATTGAGCCATGGAATGGAGAGAAAGCACTAGCGCTTGACAGGACTCTTTCGATGTTTGCCCAATAAATCTTCTTGCGTTTGATCACACTGAGGCTGGTTGGATGACCGGATATCGACTTAAAGAGAGGAAGAAAGAGAGTAGCTTTTCGAACGTACCCGAGTGTTCGATTGATGATTACTTTTTGACTTTGTTAATCTCTACAAATTCACACAAACTATCATGTTCACATGTATCGTACAGAACTACAATGAACTTGAGAAGCAACGGTCAATGTCCAAACGCCAGTCCCTCAAATATAGGAAGCTTCCCAAATTGGTTCTCTTCTCTACGTCAAGGGAACATGATCACTCACGATGCTCCAGATTTTCCCATTTTAAACCGCATTCTCGTAAAAAGAAAAGAATAATGTCAGTTACATTGAGATCGATATATTGAATTGCTTCCCTAGTAGAAAAGATAGAATTTCCCACATATTGAACATTGCTGATCCACTTGTCCAGAGATCCAGTTACAATATGTCGCATTGGGTAAATAAATTAATCTCATGGACCAGTTTTAATGCACATAATATTACTGAAGATTAGAAACCTTAAAGGGTCACTAGGCATTGGCCCCATTGGAACTTGCAATGGTGTACCTTTCTGGCTTTTATTAAGAAATATTACCTCGTTTGACTAAAGGTTAAAGAGAGAAAAGAAGAAAAAGGAAGACACCGCCCAAGCCCAACTCATAAGGAAAAGAAAAGCTCATCATGAGCCCCTCGTACCTTCATTCAACCTTTTCATTTTATCCCACATGCATTTTCAGATAGCTCACTATCAACCACTGGTACCTTATTTCAGATCTATTGCTCAAGCTGACCCTCCCATGAATATATTCGTCCGTTTGATCTCAATCCAACTCCTAAGCGAATCAAATAGTAATTTTAACCATCATAACAAAATAGAAGTGCAACAGGATAAAAAAGTATGCGGACAACGAAATGTCATTCACCAAGTGGTGTTATACATCATAAGAACTGGCGGGTTGACAACAATATCCCGAACCGCTGGACGCGCCTAGAGAAAAATTTACGCTCGATCATTGGGTGTGTCGAGACTAGGTAAGGGCATATCGAGGAACTATCCCTCCGCGGACCGTAACGATATTCCAATTAGAAAAAGTAAAGTGAAAAAACAAAAAAACAAAAAAATCGGGGTATGATGAGCCCCAATCTTACCTCAAGTTCCCATGTGCTGGTTAGATGAATGTTGTTAGATTTGCCACAGTTTCCAACATTCACCTCCAGTGTTCTCCCACCCACCGTCCCCCCAACTATTCTTTAGGCACATTCCCTGGTATGCCAACAGAGTGGCTTAACCACACTTCCCTTTCATCCCTCTTATCTCTCTCTACAAGTGAATTCATGCAAGAATTCATGGTACTACCATATTTTGAAACAGTGATATGAGAAGCCACATGGGTAACATGTCATGTTACCTAGCCAGCTTTTTGTCTTTCACTTAGAAAGAGCTCCCTCAATCACTGTGGAGGATAATGTATTGTATTGTTGTAGGGTTGGCCCTAGAAATCATAAACAAGAGCCCAATAGATGTACTGTTTATCATTCTGTTCTAGGGCATAAAGAAGTTGGGAATTGAGAAGTGCCCCGGTTCAGTAGGGACGGCTAGATGGGATGAATATTCCAATGGGTCAGGGGGGAAGAAAGTAAGACTGTCATTCTCACATTTGAAAATTAGAGACCCCTTGACTTTAGTATAATGGAAGTAGCTGGTTGGGTAATTGGGATTCAGAGTTCTTCTTTTGGCTAGAGGAAAAGGATGAGAGGGACAACGACAACGGACTATCTCTTCGGGGTGTTACCATAAGGACTGCGAATCATATCGCGAAATGTTTTTCGACTTAAAGAAGAAGGAATAATGTTAGAAAGACGAAGCATATATACACACATGCCCACATGTATATACTTATATTAGAAGTGAATTTATAAAGATTTGAAATATATTGATTTTTATTGAATATTTAAATTCAATAAGTTACTTTTAACATCTGTTCATGACTAATCATGCCACTTTATGTAACCAACCGGTCTGACGAGGGCAGAGGGTGGTCATCGGGGCTAGAGGGTCTGAACAAGGAGCTACTCTTAGGAGTCTTATGTGCAACACAAGGGGAGGGCGAATCTGAGATATATATGTGGAAACTGTAGTTAACTCACTAAGACGCCTTTTGACATTACGACAAGCTTAGCTTTGGAACACCATAGTTAAGCTTGCTCAGTTGGAGGCATTTCCAGGATGAGTGACCTACTAAAAATGACTCCACATGCTAAAGGACAAAATTGAGGTTCGGTATGGGACGGGCCAAAGTGGACAATGCCTCGATAAGTCAGTCCAAGTATGTTATACTTTCTACTCAAAATTCCAAATATGGGCCTAAATGGACATTGTCTCAAAGAAAATCCTAAAGTGTCTTTTTTATTTTGAAAAAGGGCCTAGCCGAAGGGTATTTTCTTATTTTACCGTTTTAATTTCATTTTCTTTTCTTTCTTTTTTCTGTTTCCATTTTTTTTTTCCTTTTTTCCATTTTATTTCCCCTCCCCTTCCCTCCCTGGCCATCGCTGATGTCGCCGAGCCAGCGTTGAGGGACCCCTGCTTGGGCCGACGTCAACCTCACCTAGGCCTGCGTTGGGCAAGGGTTGCCTCACCGGATCTCGCCAGCCCAGGAAGGCAGTACAATCGGGATGATCACCCCTTCACGCCTCAAACTCTCGGGAGTCATCAAAACCAGATATATGTCTCGGCGATTTCTGGTGTTTGGCGTGGTGTTCTTACCTCTGGACAAGCAAAGCACAGCCGAAGCGCTTCTCCTCTTCATCCACAGGCCCTTCTTGCACTCCAACAAGCTTTGCCTTTTCCTCTTGCACCAAAGTATGAACACAGAAGGGCTTCTAATACAAATAATTTGTGTGGCAGATAGCGTTTCTTCGACGAGGCAACCCTCATCCTCGTCTGGGCTGGCGAGGAGGGTTGCCTCGCTAGATCCGGTGAGGCAAACCTCGCCAGACGCTGGCCCAAGCGAGGGCAACACCCGCCCGGGTGTGGCCGGCCCTCGCCTGAGGCCGGAGTTGGCAAAGGAAAACAAAAAAGGAAAGAAAGGAAAACATAAAAAAAAGGGGAGGAAAAAAATTAAAACAATAAAATATGAAAATGCTCTCCGGTCAGGCCCTTCTTTAAAATAAAAAGGGCATTTCACACCCTTCTTTGAAACAAAAAAAGCACCTTCATGCCCTTATTTGAAATAATGTCTATTTCAGGCCCTTAATTGAGAAAATAAGAGTACTTCAGATTTTTATTTGTAATTTTTCCTACTATTTATGAAGTCATTTTTATCCATAGGTCTTCAATCACCAGTGCCTTCGGAAAATCCCTCTGGTGCATTTTACCTTTCTTCCTCAGCATACACGCATTTGAAGTGATGCCATGCCCAGCAAGGTTAGGCAGGTAGTAGGGGAGATGAATATTCCAATAGAGCGAAAAGAAAAAAAATGTGCCCTTCATGTTAGTTTAATCACAATGACTGGCCCCTGTAAATTCACGTATAGTAGAATAATGTGGACCGGTGATTGGATCTCGGGGAACCTTTCAATCAATCATGAAGATAGGGGAGATGTGGATTCTGGTTCCTCTCTCTCTCTCTCTCTCTCTCTCTCTCTCTAGGGTTTGGGGTTTGGACTGCCTAGAAGACTGCAAAGTCCATCATCTTCCACATGGAGGCTTCAGTGATATAATAAATGTTGTGCAGAGTGCAAAAGAGAGGAGCTCAACATCAACACTTCGTCACTTCACTTGGGGGACTTGGCCAATGCCCCATTATTACACCATAAAACCAATGAATTTTAATGGCAGTCTATGTTTCTGACTACTGTCATCTGTCTCTCCACATGGCCCAACTGCACCCAAGAATAGAATTCGCAAGAAAAAAAAGAAAGAAAGAAATCCAGCAAAAAAAATAAAAAATTATCCTTTTGGTTTTTTAAAAATTTAGGTGAACGTGAACTTGGCAGGGCATGACTGTATCCTCCCCAACAAAATGAGAATTCAAGTGGGCATTTTTTTTTTGGGTGCACAAAATTCAAATGGGTTGAATGCAAATAAAATTAATGTATTTGACTATTATTCTTGTCGTGTCTTTATTCTCGTACATGAATTTGCATGCACGCAATACTTAATCACGATAAGGAGGAATAGTAAGTCACCTAAAATCTTGAATGTAGATATGACATCCTATGCCATTCTCAGTTGTTGGGCTTTAAACAAAATGGCGATCTAGGCACCAAGTACATAGTTACAAAATTATCGATACCTAAAATCAAATGCACCGAGCATACTGGCGCCTAGTCTCTCAAATGCATCAAATGACACTCGTTGTTACGTTCGAATGATCCAATGGCAATAGCTTCATGAAACTCGAAGGACGTGTAATTTGATCTTTGGGTCATTCTACAAAGGAAAATTTTCAAATAAAGGCCCAAAGTACATTTATTTTCTTAAATAAGTGTATGAAGTATACCTTTCAAATAAGTATCTGATGTGGCCATATTAGTCTAAAAAAAAGGCATGATTCACTGGTTGGTTAGGGCAATTTGCTTCATTTTCTTTTTATTTTTCTTCATTTTTTCCTTTTTCTATTTTTTAAAAATTTAAAAAATAAAAGTTAAAAAAAAAGAAACACAGGGGGAGGGCAGCCCTGTATTTCCCTTTTCTCCTTTGGCTTTTATTTTTTAATTTAATTCAACTAAAAATTATGTTAAAATTGTATTTTGAAGAAAATGCCCTTGATAGGCTAGCCGGCAAAATCAGACCCTTATTTGAAATAGCCATGATCACTTCATGCCTTTATTTAAAATAGTCATGCCACTTCAGCCCTTATTTGAAATAAAGACCACTTCAGACCCTTATTTGAAAAAATGAGGGCACTTCAAACCCTTATTTGAAATTTTTCCTTCTATAAATTAGCGTTTCCTCTCGAGATTAGATCATTATTTGTCATATCTAAAATAATATATGATATGCTCATGGCATAATATATTCTAATACCCAATCAATTCCTAAAAACACAAAACATGCTCCTGAAAAAGTTGGCGGGAACTTGCAACATAAATATGTAGAAACCCTTTTTTTTTTTCTCTTCTACATAAATGTTTTCTTAATACGATCATAGAAAAGAATGTTTTAAGCATATATACATGTGAGGAGTTGATTGGGATCTTTGTCATGTAGTAGGAGAATAATTAGGGTTAACCCCTTTTTTAGTTCGACCCCATGATTAGTAGAGAGAAAAAGAAAAAAAAAAACATGTCAGTGGAAACTGGAAAGATTGATGGCATATGGATCAAATCTCAAACAAGGGTCTACGAATAGATATTCTTCAAACCACTGTCCAAACTCTAAAAACATGTGTTCCCAATAGATATTATCACATGCGACACGATCTTATGGAATATTCAAGGAAAAAGAAAAAGATCCATGAACAATCCATCCTTGTGCTACGGATAACATACGTATATGTACGTACACTTGTGTTTGAATCTCATTACTCTAATCTAACTTTACTTCTAAAAAATATATGATAAATTACCTCGTACAACAAGACGAAGCATCAATTGCGAGCAGGCCGCGGTAAGATAGGTACAAAAGAGCGTTGCATTTGAGTGTGTCGATTAAAATAATGCCAAAATAAGAATTTCATATACTACTATTTACACCCAAAAGTCACCTCAGAGGGTCATGTGCCAGACATATAGAGAAGGCATAATCGGCTACAATCAGATGTACCAAAGTCTGGTACGGATCAGCCATCTGAATGCCACGTGTTAAAGTAAAATTGGCGGTATTTTCTAGAGAAACGAAAAGGGGAAAAGAGCGCGGAAAAAGCCACGATCAAGGAAGTTACAGAAATTGGCGGCAAACTTTGAGAGTAAAAGGAAGATGATGCGCGAAATGAGAAACCGTCGATAGTGACGTCAGCAAAAAACTGTCGAAAGATAAGAGAACGTGGGATGTAGCATGGAGCCGAAGAATGGAGGTGCTCGACTGTTACTCAAGCATCTCTATAAATACCTAGAGTCGTCCAACCACAAAACACAGACAAACACACAAATCAAGTCTTTGTCTTTCATTATCTTAGCTTAATTTAGTTGTAGCTTTCAGATTCATGTCGTCGATTCGATTCTGACGAGTTTCATATCTTGGGTCGGTGCCGTCGATTAAATTTTGGTGTCTCCCCTTCGTCCAAGGCTGTCGATTAGATTCCGATTTTGTGTCGAGAAACCTGTCTAGTGTCATCGATTAAATTTCGACATTGTGTCCTATATCTCGTCTAATGTCATCGATTAAATTCCAGCATTGTGTCCTATGTTTCACATTCCCTTCCAACATCATCGATTAAATTCTGGTGTTGTGTCCTAAGTATAAGCCATCTGAAGGATTACCTTTTGATTGGTCGAGAGTCTATAAAGCGTTACCTACATCATTATCGAAATATCTTTTGCATTTGACACTCTCTATCCAAAATTGGCCCGGAACTCCTTATTGGAAAATGAACTGCTTAAGTTCGATAAAAGATTCTCACGTCAACAACTCCCTTTGGGCTTCAGCCTTCTGCACCAAGCCTCCGAAGTCTAGTTGGGCCTAATCGAGGGATTTCGACGTCAGTAATCTTTTTTGGCACGCCTAGTGGGACTACTATCAAGGTGTCAGTCTAAGAGAGTGCTATGCTACAAACAAGAGGTCGAAACAACTTAGACATCATTGGAGACGAACCCATGGAAGAAGTACTGCGAATAGAGTCTTCGACCGCTCATCGATTACCAAACCATGTCCAGGGTGAAGGTGGCGAGGTTCCTCGACAGCACGTCGAAGAGCCAAGAGGAAATGTAGAAATCATGCCTGTTATGTTGACTTCGATAAGCCGAACAATTGAAGAAGCTCAGAATGAGCTTGCTGATCATATGATCCGACGAATGACTGACGTCATCAGATCATTAATCATCAATACTTATCATGAATGTGTTACCGGACAACATGGAGCCCCAACAAGTTTTTCACAAACTCAAGTTGGAAATACCGTTGTACCTACGGGGAATACTTTGCTGTCGATACCACCATTGACAAATGCAGGTTGTATTGGTCAGAATGAGCAAACCATTGTGCCTACTAGGATTTTGCAATGATGAGAGGCATTAACAACCAACGGTTCAAATCCTCAAGCAGACGCAGGTCTAGGTACGTTTTCTGGCCATCCTATTCGACAAGATATACCTGTCGTCCAAAATGGGGTTTTTGACCAACCAAACCCTGTCCTTGTAAATGAGCAACCTGTGCCCATGGCCATTGAGAACCAAGGAGCAGCACCAGCTCTCTCTAGGGGATAGTACCAGACTAGGGGGCATGATTAGTTTCCTTAGGTCAGAGGACCAGAACAACTTTTTCAGCCTGCAATTCAGCAGCAGTTCGCACAACCAGTGTATCAACAAGCGAACCAAGCTCTGCAGCCGTAGGGTCCTCAACCCATGTTACAAGCTTTTCAGCCTACCATACAGTCAATACATCAAGCGCAACAGTCAGCATATCAAATCCTACAGCAACCAGGGTATCAAGTACCATATCAACCAGTGTATCAAAATCAACCGATTATCGATCAAGTGGTTGGGTACAACGATCCAATGGTGGGAAACGTGGTCAACGTCTATCAAAAGCCATATCTTGATTGGATGGATACCATCCCGTATTCGAGAGGGTTTAAGATACCAGAATTTACGTTGTTCACTGGCGAGGATGATCAGTCCACGTATGAATACGTAAATCGCTTCTTGGCATTATGTGGAGATGTTACTCTCGCTGATCATTGGAATTTAAGGTTGTTGCCACTTTCCCTGTCGAGAACGGCCTTTACGTGTTACACTGCGCTACCACCAAATTCGGTGTTGACATGGGAATAAATGGAGCGACTCTTTCATGGCCAGTTTCAATGAGTTGTGCCAAACCTGTCAGTTGCTAATCTATCGACAATGAAGTAGATGACGAATGAAACTGTCGACCAGTTCATTATAAGGTTCAAACGAGCTAGGAACAAGAGTTTGGTTCCCTTGCCCGAAAAAACATTTACGGAATTAGCTTTCAACGGGTTGAAGTTCGAAATACGAGACAGGATGGTGGGTCATCCATGTGCGGATTTATTTGAACTATCTACGATGGTAGTCAAACATGAGAGCCTCCTCAGAGAAAAAGACAAAAGGCATACCCGAAGGGAAGACATGAATTTTGTCGAACCACCTGGCTTCGATGAAGAATAGGCGGACTCTATTGAAATAGCTCTAGCCCAACTAATCATAGACAAACCGTACACCTGTCAAGCTTTAAGGCCTGCAAAGATGAGAGAAAAGTCAAACATCATGGCCAACGCTAAAGAGGCAGTGTATTACTCTTTTGATGCAAATCAAATGGAGGAAATTTTCGACATGCTGTTAGCTGATGGACAGATCAACAGAAGGTCAAAAGATACCAACTAAAGAGGAACTAGTTGGAAAGAAGTATTGTAAATGGCATCATTCGTGGAGCCACAACACATCGGATTGCTTGGTCCTCAAGAAGAACATCCAAGAAGCAATTCGACTAGGGAAGATCAAATTTGCTGATGACAAGGGTAAATCTCCCATGGATATGGACACCGATCCTTTCCCAGTAATGATTGGGATGGTCTCTTTGACGTAATCAAGAGAGGAGTATAAGCCGTCGAAATTATGCGCTCACTATAGACGAGAACTGAAAGACATAGATCGATGCGAAGAAGATTGCCGAAGAGGTAATCAAACTAATCAGAGAGGTCAAAAGAAGCCCTGGAACAAACAAACGATGTCGTAAAGACTTCTCGCTCGGCAGAAGGCTTATAAATCATTCAAACAAAGATACAAAGAGGGTGATCTTTCTATCGGTGCGTTAGGAGAGCCTAGGGGTAAATTTGATTCTATGTGAGCTACGGCTGTGACATTCTGAATTTCCGCCCCTCGAGGCTTGAGATATGAAATGGAAGCTCGAATTGGCAATTGAAAATTAATAATTTTAAAATTTGAAAATGGTTTGACGTCGTCTTACCAATGGTCATTCAGAATAGAGAAAACGAAGTTTCAGACAAAAAATGACAAATGACCGTTTTACCCCTCGCCCATTTGTCTTTGCCTTAAGGATCTTCGAAGGTCGAAATGGTCATTTCTCCCACACCTTGAGGCTGCCAAAAATGCTTGGAGAAGAAGGCAAAGAAAGTCAATGGAAGTCAAAGTTAATGAAGCAACCAATGGGAGGTTGCCAAGTGTCATCCTATGGTTAAACCAAGAATTAATTGCCATTAATTGTGATCTTGAAAAATTGACCCCAATTATTTGAGGAAATCCCTCCTAGTAGCAGCAAAAATTCGTGCAAGCCTTTCCCCTCCTCACTTTCCTTCATTTTCCTCTTCAAATTCTCTCTAGCCAAACACTGTTCGCCGACCAGTTTCTACCCTGCTGTTCGGACTGCTCAACGGCCACTTCCCGGCATCTATTTGAGGTGTTCTGACCACCATAGGTTAGTTCAAGATGTCCTTGACATTTTCCCGTTGGTTTCATGATTTTTGAAGGTCTGGTTAATTTATGGTGATTTTTGGAAGAAAAGCGGACAAATTCTGAGCTAACTAAGAGAAGACCATGGTTCACCCTCTTAGAAATTTCAAATGGCTTCGAAATTTTTGTGGGAACTCTATAACATCTAGTACTTGAGTCCACAGATTATAAATGATAATTTTATTGGAGGTTTAAGGTATTTTCATGGCTGATTTTGAGTGACAAAATCTGGACAGATTCTGACCGTCGCGCGCCAAGGAGAAACCTAGTTGATTGGAGGTCTTCGGGGTGTTGTTTCTCTTCGAAACTTTCGGTGAGCCTCCCTAAAACTTATATTGAGGTGTTAGTAAGTGTAAATCATGAAAATTTAGAGCCTAGAGATGATTTATGGGTTGATATGCACGGTTGGATTGAAACCGGTTGTGCTCTGTTTATGCCCAGTTCTGACCGGTTCTGTGGGGGATGCTTTAGGTGGTATTTTGGTTTCAAAATAACTCATGAGACCTTATAAGATGTTGATTGAGGTGTTAATGGGAAGTAGGTGAAGTGGATTGGGAGTTGGAAGAGTTTTAAGAGCTGTTTGAGGTGAGAATGCAAGTCGCCGACTAATATGTCCTTAACGTGCACTGATTTTGAATTGAGTCGTTCTAAGTCGTCCGGTATCCATATTGAGCTCCGTTTTCGACCACATGACCGTAATATCTTGAAGTTTAAGACCTTGTAAATTTTTTTTCTGAAAATGTCTGTAGAAAAAGTGCAATTTTAGTGAGACTGAACCTGATTGTGGGGACTTCAATTGGGCAGTTTTGGTAAATTGAGACCTTGGATGACTTGACTTGATAGAACGACAATTGATATGCTTAGGAGCATCAAATTAACATTGTGATGACAGAAGAATAAGGTGTTGTGTGTGTTATTGAAGTATTGGCGCAATGGAAGTGAGAAATAATCGAGTTTCGATGTGGTTTTTCCTAGGCACACCGTGAGAGCCATGTTTGGCCGTGAGATTGCCGACCCAGGAGGGTCGTTTGGATTAATTTGCTAGCTTACTTGAAGAGGTAAGTGTCCCTTAAACCTCTATTAGGACGTTAGGACGCTACTTGATGCGTTTGATTGATGATTTGATCAATGAGTGGATTGATTGAACTTTGATTTATGATGACTGAATGAGTGTGTGAAATGATTTGGCTAGAATGCCCACGTGAAATGATTTGGCTAGAATGCCTATATGATTTCGGTTGTGATGAGGATTGACTTGGTTGTGTGATGTTTGCAATATAATTGCCTATGTTTTATGAATGGGCTATAGTGCCCCAGCGATCAATTGGCTTGGTGCCCCGGAGATCGCATTGGCTTGGTGCCCTGAGATATCAATTGGCTTGAATGCCCCGTGTGAATGCTTCGTAATTGGCCACAGTGCCCTGATGCTGATGAATTGGCCAAAGAGCCATTGTGAACTTGAAATGGCCAGAGAGCCCTTGTGCATCGTAATTGGCCAGAGTGCCCTGATGCTGATGAATTGGCCAGAGAGCCCTTGTGAACTTGAAATGGCCAGAGAGCCCTTGTGCATCGTAATTGACCAGAGAGCCCTGATGCAAATAATTGGTCAAAGTGCCCCTGAGAAATACATCGCGGCCCGGGAGCCCTTGGCGATGAGTGCATGAGATGACTTCTGAAGTTGTGCATTTAATTATATGATAAGGTGTGGTGCTTGATTCCATGAAGTGGTGATATGTGAAATTTGAATGCCATGTGCAATGCTTTGTTGAGATTCTGCATTTACTTCATGGTGTGATCTGGTGGGACTAGCGGTCTGGTCTAGGTTTAGGGTTTACTTGCTGAGATTTATATCTCACCCCAGTGGGGGCTTAACTTTTTCAGGTCCCAAGTGATGAGACGGGAAGTTTATCGAGGTTGAGTATTCGAAGATGGAATTACAGGATATGGATTCACATTTTGTGGTCTTAGGGATTGTATTTGGTTTCGTGGATTAGAGATTGAACCCTTGAGTATGGTCGACCGCTGTATGAATTGAAGTGTACCATTTTGTCCTAAGTCATTTCAATTTATAATTGATGAGTGGAGATGTTTGTCGCTTCCGTATAAGTATGGATGTTTAAAATGCATTGTGGGCCGAGAGATCCTGGGAAACAATCTAAAGATCGAAGGCCAGGTGGGATGTTCAAGTGCTCACAGGGTTCGGGGTGTGACAACGGCCCTCCACCCATTCATACTCATGAAAAGACCCCATACGGGTGGGGAAAAGAGTTCGACAAGGACAATAACCAAGATTACTATGCTCTGAGTCAACCATGTCAACAGTGAACTCTTAAGATACCAAGTAACCTCTTAGAAGGATCTTAGTGTCGTGACCCTCTTGAGGCTGCCTAGCTCTCGAGGGCTGGTGGGCTAATGGGTCGTCTGGTCGTCGGTAATAATCTATGTGCCAATTAATCCACATACTAAATAATCTACGTGCCAAATAATCCACGTGCCAATTAATCCACATACCAAATAATCTACGTGCCAAATAATCCACGTAAATAATCCACGTGCCAATTAATACCCAAGGCCAAATGTACCTTTAGGTCTAGCTAGGCATTCAAGCAACTCAACCAAGCGATTCTATATTAAGAAACATTTCTATGTGATCATCCCTTCCACGGATCAATTCTATCCGAACCTTAGCATCGCAAATCATCAAGCGAGCAACAATTTCAAGGCTTAAACTACAAATCAACTTCGGATCCTCAAGGATAGATTCGGCAAGCATGGGTTTAATGGGGGTTTGCTCATGGAAACCACTCAATAGCCTTTCTAAAGTATCCTTCGGTAACCTAAGGTTCCAATAGGAGTTTAGGGCTAACTTACCACGCTAACAAGCACGTGAGGACGACGAAGGAAGCGACGAAGTTCGAGGTTCAAATCTGTCCAAAGATGTCCGAGTATGATCTTCACGAGTTAGCCAAGGATTCTCCTAAAAAAATCACCCTAAACTTCACTCACTAGCTAAATAACCCATAGGATCAAGTCTTAGGAGGCTTACCAAGGGAAAAGAGCTTGCGGCGCTCACCAACGAAGCTTGAAGACCGGCGAGGAGCGGCGGCCGTGAGAGGAAGAGCGGCGGTGAGCGTGAGAGAGAGAGAGAGAGAGAGAGAGAGAGAGAGAGAGAGAGAGAGAGAGTAAGAGTTTGAGAGCTTGAGAGGGAGAGGAAAAATAAGAAAATGAGAGAGGGAGGGGAGGGGAGTGTTCGGCCAACCACTTCAAGGGGGAGAGAGAGATTGGCTTGCTCCTCAAGTTCAATTTGCAAGAGAGTAGTTGGTTGAGTGGGAGTGGTTGGGGGAATGGTACAAATAGTGTCCAAGAATGACCATTGTGAGAGAGGGTTGGTCAAGAGGTCAATCCATCAAGTCTCATCCATGTCACTTTGTCAACTCACTAATCAAATAATTCAAGAAGCCAAAATGACCATAAAGCCCTTCAATGATCGGCCAAGAGTGGGGATAAGCAAATGTCCATTTTGCCCTTGCCTATTTCTAAGAGGAAATGCACTAATTTAAGGGTATAAAGGTAATTTCCTAATCGTCGACTCGAATTTCACTTTTTCTAAATGCTAAGGACAATTTCTAATCTTAATGGTTCCCGATGAGGCGGCGTCCAATTTATTCCCGTTGGAATCCTCGAATTTCCGGCCTCCAATCTCGAAGTCCAATTTATGGCTAACTTCAGTCACTTGCCATTCCGGCGTGTCTCAGACTAACGGGCAGCTCTTAGGAGTTACGCGTATCGACCCGCGACTAATGTCACGTTTAAGAATTACTCGAGCCACGGCGGCTTTGGTTGTCATGTAATTGCGAGGGTCAATTGCTAGTCCCGAAAGTTACGATCGTAAGGAATCGTTTTAGGTTAACTTGCAAATCATACTATGGTCGTCCGGAATCACCCGCGGACCAATCGCATGACACTAGCAAATTGTTCTGAAACCATTCGTAGATCGACCTTTAGTGGTCCAAAATATTCCCTTGGCAATCCTTATGGTCAAAGTACCGACTCGTGGTTGAGTTTTTTAGTCCACGTACTTAAATCCTACTTAGCCATTCCCCTTTGGTTAGTCGACTCAAGAGTGATCAATTCTGAGCGAGATTTAACTGAAACGCATTGATGAAATGTCTCATGAAATCACACTTCGAAAAGGGTCGGATTTCAGGATGTCACAAACATCGATTCCCCAATCTGCATAATTATGAGGATCAACAAGATAATCGGATTCCCCCATTTTGTTCTTGCCTTTGTCACTAGTTTTACTTTCATTTTGCCATTTTTTGAGAGAATTGAGAGAATTAAGCGAAAAATGAATTGAGCAGATTGCGAGAATTGAGAGAAATTGAGAGAAATTGAGGAAAAAATGAGAGATGGAATGGGCATTTATAATGGTTAGAAACTTAGAAAATAGAAATTAATAAAGAAATAAAAAGGGGGATGAATAAACTGATAATATGTTCCCTTATTCTAGTTGCCTAGCTTTTCATGATCTATGAAACTCATCCTCGAGTTTATTGGACTTAATATCAAAACCTGCCGACCACATTATGAAATGCCGTCGCTCTTGTTGTATGACGACCTTTTAACTTAGTGTTTACGTGGGGTAACCGTGACTATATTTCGCGGCTCTTTCCACGATGGTTCACCCAGACTTGCATCCTATCTTATTCAAATAGTTGGAAGAGTTGCTTCTCTCTTGGATCTTTCCAACACTCAGATGGGATGAAGCATGAATTCGATTCAAGCTAGAATATCGGACTAGTTTAGCCTTTTTCTCTGTTCGATGGGCACTCACTCTCTTTAGAGTCGTTTAACACCCAGACTTTCAGGAAAGACAAGAGGGGAGCTGTGGCGTCCCAGACCGCCACCCTACGGTCATAAGCCTCTAACATAGGTAATTAAGAACTATCCTCATAACAAACAATAGACTATAGTCTATAATCCACAGGCCACAAGTACCACCTAACAATTTCCATTAGCACACCTAACAACCGTGAAAGCATTATAAGACTATTATAAAATAAAAACCATCACTTTTATTTAGGGGTAAGAACAGTACAAGTGCCACAACTTTTGCTCGGGGATCACTTGAGTGCCACAACTTTTTTTTGGATCATTTGAGTGCCATAACTTTCAAAAATCGATCACTTGAGTATCACTTCCGGCGAAAGTCAATCACTTAAGTGCCATTTCCGGCAAACCATATGACGTGGACTTTATTATTATTATTATATTTATTTTTTAATAACATGTGGATTTTTTTTAAATATTAATACTTTCTGATTTTTTTTCTTATTTTTATTTGCTTTGATGTTTTCTGTTCACACTCCTGAGCTTCCTCTGCAATCAATCGAAGCCCCTCCCAGAAAAACCCATCGGGACGTCGAACTTGTGCTTCTTGCCGAAGATGGAAGGACGTCAAACAATCAACAATGCTAATTCTTGCGCTTCTTTGCCGAGGATGTCCAACTTGCGACGGGACCAGATGGTCTCGAAATGGTTGGGCTGCATCGGGACGCAACTTGCTCTTGCTCTTCTTCTTCTTCTTCTTCTTCTTTGTCCTGTTGCTGGAACTGCAACTAGCGAGCCCAGATTTCTTCGCCATGTCGACGATTTTCCTGCCAGCGAGGGCGCGAGGGCCCACGCCCAACATAGTCGCCTAGGCCAAAATGTCACCAGGACTAACTCTAGTCCTCAATCCTCCTCAAATGGGTCGGTAAGAAACATCTCTTCATCCTCAGAGTCCTCAAGTGGCTCTGGCGGTGGAATGAACACCTCCGGCTTGGCAGGCTCCGGAGGAGGAACGTGTGCAGCAACAGCTGGAGGAACGGGGACTACTAGCTTGACAGGGTCCGGGGGTGCATCGAAGGTGCTCTAAAGAAAAGGGCCTACTAGTCTATTGCCTACTCGAACGTAAATAGCATACCAACGATATATAGTTAACCCAGGCTCTCCCTCATCAACCTACATGGTATGAACATGCATAACAAGTCTCAAATATGGCACATCGAGACGAATCATATCACGCATATAAGACTCAGAGTCGAAAGGGACACCAAAATGCCTGGGAGCAGGAGCCATGGGTGCTAATCTGAAAAATATATCCACAAACGTGTGTTAGCGCGACGGCTAACAAGAAAACATTCAATCCCACTATGGGGGTCCTAAGACTCCCTAGGACAACTATAAAACAATCCTGCAACAATATAGTGCAACGACATTTTAAAATCCAGTTAAAGATCATATGATGCAATAATGCCAGAATATCATGAACATATCATGCTCTTCGCTCACACCACCATCGCTAAGTCATAGGACTTGCGACCCCTACTCCAGGGCATCCTTGACGCATGGTACGAATCTACCCCGCGCACAGCTCATGGTCATCAAGTACGTACAAATCTCCGCACACAGCCCAGGGGCGTCAACTCGATTCAATGCACTGAAGAGCAAATACTCCTCATATCTCATCAGATATCAATTTGGTACCATGTACCAATGCATACTCGACCATAATCCACATGATTTTCATAATCAATTTCGCAAACAAGGTAATGATGCCAGGTCGTCATACAAGCATGCATATCCACTAGTACATGATCATGAGAAATCATATCATGATAATTAATCAAGCAAGGTATCATAGATAGAATCTCATCGACTAAGAAAACATGTCAATTCTTTCTTGGTAGCTCTCGGGTCAGTCGGCAATTGACTGTCCATGTCAGTTTCGAACAAGTGATTCGACCAATGCTCACATCACAAGATCAATACGAAAACCTCATCAATTCACGTTAACCAATCTATTATGTCCTACCCCTGCATAGTCACGATTTTTGACTCCCAATTGAGCTTAATTCACTTCAAATCAACTAGCATTTCGACTCTAGGCAAAGTACTAACATGGTTCTATGATATGCAAAACAACCACACATAATATCGATAAATTTTTGTGACAAAACATCCATTAAAAATATATTAGTCTTTTTGTTCTAAAAATCGAGAATAGAATATGTCCTAATCTTGCAAAATCCGTGCCATTTCCTCTCGGTTCAAATAGCCACTCGAAGTTCTTCCTTGTCCGAGCTTGACACTCCATTAAACATGGTGAAGTAAAGTAATGTAGCTTATCTTAACCTCAATCTACACTTGAACAGAATGAGGAATAGACTTGCTCTAAACTGAGAACCACCGAGACTTCAAGCTATAAATCGAGTCCAAACTTCTTCTAACCGACCAACCATTGCCACAATCACAACTCATCGTACCTACCCTTCATTAATAAGCTTGATAACTTGTAATGTAGCACGAACCAACTACATCAACGCGACTGAACAAAAAAAGACAGTAGAGTAACCGAACCAAGTTTCAATCATAGACATGCAATTTACTCACATTTCACTTCAATCTAATTAAACAAACCTTATACCCATAATATTCCAATCCTACTCAGCAAGTATTTACTCCCAAAATTAAGCAAGCTAGCTCGAGAACAAGTTCCAGCTCAGTGTCTCAAACAGAACCGGCATTGAACAGACCACCAAGACGATTTTCAGCCCTTAAACCTCACATGATCTTCCTAATGTCATGAAACCACAATGTACTTCTAACCTATAATGGGATTGAAGGAATTCTTGCCTCTTTTGCAGCTTGACTTGCTCAGACTTCCACAATCCCCTCTTACTCCTATGGTGGAATCGCCGAGCTACTCCTTCTTTCTCTCTCTCTGCTCTCGGTTTCTCTCTCTCTTTCTTTCTTTCTTGCTTCGGTCGAAGGTGAGGAGGGAAGAAAAATGAAGATGGACACTCCTCTTGTATGTCTTAAGAGGTTTTCCATTTAACACTTGTCTCAATTCTTCCGAATTTCCACCAAGTGTCCATGCCCCCATTTGTGAGAAGTCATCTTTCCGAAGTGTTGATAGGTCCTTTAACCAATGGTTTTCCTTGCACATTCCCTAAGCTCAATCGGCCAATAGGCTTTCATAAAAGAAGGGATATAGGCGCCACTTGTTTAGTTCCTTAAGGGTCCATTATCTAAGGCAAGATCTTGAGGGGATATTTGATCAATGGATGATCTTGCTTCTCCCACCAATTCCCTAGGTTCAACCGGCCAATCACTCTTCATGCATCAAGAATGTAGTCGCCACCTTACATAGTCCCCATTGGTGATAAATCATTGTCACAATTCTTGATAGGATTTCACACCAATGATTTTTCTAGCATTTTCCCTAGGTGTGATCAACCAATGGATTTTCATGCAAACAAGATTGTGGGCGCCACTTTGCATAGCCTTTAATGGTCTGCTATCAAAGGGAGATTGTGATGGAACAATAGCTAATGATTGGTTTCCTTCCATGCATCTTCCCCATGTCCATTCGGCCAATGAGTTTCCATGCAAGGAGAATGAAGGCGCCACTTGTACAATCCCCTAATGGCCGAATATCACTTGTTAGATTTTGTTGGGATTGACAACCAATGATTTTTCTTGCACTTTTCCTAAGCATGACCTGCCAATGGCATTTCATGCAAGAAGGTACAATGCCGCCACTTGCCATTGCCCTTAATGGTCGCCCTTTCTTGGTCACCAAGCTTAGAAATTTTTGGACATACACTCATATACCACTTAGTCCTCGTGAGTTCATATTAGTCGACCATTCTTGTAAAATTTGGTCATATGTTCACTCCACTTAGTCCTCAATTAGATTTTAATTGAGTTCCGCTAATCTTAACCAACAAGACTCTTGACGAACATTCCCAATTTTCTCTGTCACCTAGGTCATCTTGACCTATCTTGTTTTCGTTGCCTTGACCCGCATTCCAAGATCCTAAGTCCTTGCATTAAAAGTCAATTTCAAAACCCATTTGATCATTTCTGATCGTTAGGAATCTAGTAAATAGGGGATGCCATAGAAGGTTTCTTTATCACAGTCACCAAGACCGAAGCGGAAGGGGAGATATTGGTTTAGCCATTCACTATCGAAGCGAAAGTCAAGCCACCGGCCATCAAACCGACATTGATTGACCTACTAACCGGAGAGTCGAGAGACAGAGACCAACCAACTAAATAAGAGATCTACGTGGTAGAGTTACCAAGCCGGTAGGAAGGGAAGGCAAAGAATCAATCAAGATAGCCAGAAATTCCCTATTGGCTACAGAGATAGCAAGTTAAAGCACGCACTTTCGAGTTGGGAAAAGACTTTCCAGGCTAAAAAAGGAACCTTAGCCACTTTAGAAAGATTATGGGCTAGGAAGCTTTCTAAATCAGACATCGCATGCTTCCTACCACCATTCATGTGAAGCTTTTCTATCACAAGCGATTATGTTCTGTTTGTGAGGCTATCTTCTTTGACTCTTTTGTATTGGATTAAGCCCATCCATCTTCGAGGAGAGACTGCCTTCCTTCCTAGGGTATTCCCCAGACCAAGAGCAGTTCTTTCGACAGCTAGGTTCATTTTCTTCCTATCCTTGGCCAAAGGAAATAGTAGGATCCGCCCAGCCCTGGCCAGACGAGGACTGTGTTTTCGGGACCCTCTGAGCTTATAGGTTGACCACAGAAGTGGAAACCACCGAGAAAAGACACCCGACTCTACTCCTTACAGTGCTACACTACAAACTTTCATATAAAAAATAAAAAAAAATGGAACAGATAAGTGTTTGGTGATCTTTTTAACAAGTTTTGAAATATCTGGTTTGACAGGACCAGGAGATAAATTCGTCATCCTACCTAAGCGAAGTAGAGCAACACTTGAAGCGAAAAACGATCTATAGCGAGGAACGCCTAAGCCTTTTCCTTATTGAAGCCTCTTCCTGCCTTACTTATCTATTGATTTACCCTCAAAAGGGCTCGATTGAGACAGAGAAGAAAGGTGCGAATCGGCTAAAAGGCTTATTCCGCCAAGCAAGCAGCGAAAGGCTTGATCTGATCGCACTGTTATATAAAATAAAAGACTTCATTCTATTCTAATTCACTGCTAGCGAATTGAATTTATAGAATGAAAGGAATTTGCTGAGAACGTGGTAGTGGCAATCATCTGGTGCAGAAGCTAGGAATCGAAAAATTCACCCGCAAGGGGTCGAGCTCTCCGTTTGGAGACAAAACAACGTTAGAAGTTCTTAGGCGTATGAAAGCTAGCGCTTTGGGGGAAATACCGATTTTTTTTTTTCAATAACATAGAATAAACAAACTTGCTTGGCAGATTGGAAGATAAAGGCAAGCAACAAGATAGAGTGCTTTAACCTGCTCGCTGTTGACATAAGGATTGACATGTGCCGAGACAGCTGTCCCGCGAATTCCTTAATCCGTAAAGGCTAATTCCATAAGATGAGCGGGACTAATGAAAGAGAAGATCGGCAACAGCATATAAGACCACTTATTCCTTAGACTTAAGTTAAGGTTTCCTAAAAGAGCTTATTCTCGGCATCCCATGATCACTAACGAAGACAGAGAATTGCGTATATAGGAGGAGGAAACAACGAAGATAGAGTGCTTTAACCTGCTCGCTGTGGACATAAGGATTGACGTGTGCCGAGACAACTGTCCCGCGAATTCCTTAATTCGCAAAGGCTAATGCCATAAGACGAGCAGGACTAAAGAAAGAGAAGATCGGCAACAGCATATAAGACCACTTATTCCTTAGGCTTAAGTTAAGGTTTCCTAAAAGAGCTTATTCTCGGCATCCCATGATCACTAACGAAGACAGAGAATTGCGTATATAGGAGGAGGAACCAAACCAACCCACTTGTCCTGATCAGAACGATTGAAGAAAGAGAATGGTGGCCCCTATAAGTTCTGGGTTTCCTTAACGGAGGCAGTCATGTTTACGTGGGGTAACCGTGACTATATTTCGCTGCTCTTTCCACTTTTTTTAATTTTTTTTGGTCCTGAATGTTTTTCGGTTCAACATTCGGAGCAACCATAACCGTGCCCGTATGGCACGGGCTGATTTTGGTTTGGAATCGTGGGCCCGATCAATGGGCCGATTATGAGTTTGACCCGGGCCAAATTTGGGCCCAAATCGGCTTGTGACCGTGCCTAGCTAGATAGCCTCATCTAGGCTCATGGTCAAAAACATTTTTTGATCACGCTTTGGAGCCATTTTCCACCAATCCTTTAAGGATCCAATAAATCTACAGGCGAACTCAATGAGTACCTCATAAGTGTTGTGCTCTTTAAGGTGCCTGGTAGTTAACCAGGCATGGAATTCCTAGAGGCACTCAAGCCACCTATGGTACGGAATATCATCCGGGGTGAAATAGGTCTTAGATGAAAAGGAGGTGTTTGTGGATGTTTTAGTAGGATGTGTATCTAGTGGACGATCCACTTCTGGTTCCGTCATCTCTTCCTCTTTTGGAATTGCTACACATTCCAGAAGCACCCCAGACTCCTAGTACTATAACTGCTACTCTTCATTATCAAATGATTTACAGAGTCCAGAATCATGCCATTGACCTTAATTTTCCCAGATCCGAAGATTCTTTGCTTATCTTTGATGATCATGATCAAACTTCATATATTCATATTCCCAGACAAATTTCCAAAGATCAGCTTGTTAAACTCCTCCCAGATAGTTGGGCAACCAACTATGAAAAACTCTATCAAAACACTAGGCCAGTCTAGTCGTCTGAACCGCAATTCACTAAGAAGAAGGACGGTACTGTTACCATCCAGTTCACCAAGAAAAGGGAAGATTCCTCATCATCTGCCTTTCTTTCTTTTCCTACTTTGGTGTTTCACCCCATGCCAAACTGACCTAGTCAGTATGGCATGTCCTGATCCTAAAGAGTTTGTTTATTCTTTCGACTTGGATGGACAACCTATCAATTACTTCAAGGACCCTTCAGGACATTGCTTTTGGGACATTGATTGTGCTTGCTCTTCCTATTGTCGAATAGAAGAAGAAGATGACATACCATCTTTCAAGTGGAAGAAGAAAAAGGATTCTTTATACCGGAGATACCTTGATGGTGATCCTAAGTTGGGACCGCATGGAAAAGACCCCCCCCCCCCCAAATTACTCTATCGGCACATTCTTTCCCAGAAGAACCAAGATCTCCACTACCGTCACAAAAGAAGTTTGTCACTTCCCCCTTTTACTAACCAATCCATAAATGGGTAAAGAAGAATTCCTATCCATTGAACTCCCAAAGCCATATACATGTGCCCAAAAACCAGAGCCCCTCCAGTTCTACCTAGCATTTGTATGTTCCGGCCTGAGCACTTCCCTCCATTAAAGCCCACAAATCCTAAACCCAATTCTACTTTTAACTTTTCTCCATTGGAAATGTTCTCTGATATGCAACAAAAATACCATCATGCTTCTAAAATACCTGCTCCTAATGATGTATTTATGCATGGGAGACACAAAGGAGCCACTCCTTCTGAAGCCATTCTTAATTGGAAAATGAAAAATGCTCTTGCACAGCATGTGGCCCTTAGCACAATTGCTTCCCACCTTGAGAGTGTGGATCAGACAACTTCTGTGTCAAAAAAGATGTTGGAAGATTTTCAGAAGAGATTTTATTTTCTTGAAACCAAACAAATTCCTCTTAGTCATTATCTGGAAGATCAAACCCTTGAAATTGAAAAGCTCAAACGCCAAATCTAGATACTCTTGGAGCAAAAATCTCTCTCAGAGCAAAAGTCTCTATTTTTTGTTGAATCTCTTCTATTTCCTTCCATGACTTCATCCCTGAGAACAGAACCTCCTCCAGGATATTTTTCCTCTTCATTTGTAGCTATTCTTAATACTGCTGCACTACCTCCTAAGTCTAATATCTTGTCTCTTCGAGAACGATTGAAAAAATGGGAACAAGATAAAGAATGTCGAAACAAGAGAAAGGCATCACCTCCAGTTCCTTTTGCCCATCCTAAACCTTCTCCACCTCATTCTTCATCTCGTCCATCCCACTCGTATATGGTGTCAAATCCTCTGGAAAGCTTTCTCAATCACTAGATTCCATCAATTTATGCTACAAACCCTACAGAGTCTCCGTCTCCATGAATGATCCTTATGCTTCTAATTCATTTGAACTTGAATCATTTGATACTTCCTCATAGTCTGCTATTGGTGAAATTATGATGGCAGACCCAGCAGTTCCAAAAGAGGAAGAGATGACGGAACAGGAAGTGGTTCATCCACCGAATACCCATCCTGTTGAAACATCCATAAACACTTCATTTTCATCTAAGGCCTATTTCACTCTGGATGATATTCTGTATCATAGATGGCTTGAGCACCTCGAGGAATTTCATGCCCGGTTAACTACTAGGCACCTTGAATGGCTTAACACTTATGAGGTAATCCTTGAGTTCGTCAGTAGATTTACTGGATCCTTAAAGGATTAGTGAAAAGCGGCTCTAGAGCGTGATCAGATAATGCTTTTTACTATGAGCCTAGATGAGGCTATCCAGCTCATCCACCTATTCTTCATTGGCTAGCCTGAAAATGCCAAGGAACTTAAGCGAAAAGAGTTCTTTGAACGAAAGTGTTGTTCCATGGCAATAAAGAATCTTGATCGGCACTTTAAGGAGATTATAAAGCTCTTTTACATCCTTGGTGCAAATCCAAATCTCATGCTTGTCTTCCTGTCTTCCATTCTTAAAGAAATCAGCCAAGCTGTTGAGAAGGCTTTGCAGACTAGGCGAAGACCTTTAGCAGACACCACACTTGGAGAAATCCAACAAATAGTTCATATTGTGATTGAAGAATTGCACCACAGATGAGAACTTTTTACAAGTTATCTTCAAGAGAATCGTGTCCTTGATAAAGCATGTGTTAGACCTGATATGAAAATCAAGTGTTCCAAAGACTACAATGACCCTTCTTGTTCGGGTCGTAAAAAGAAGAGACAATTCAAGAAATTCTCCTTTGGGAAAAATAGGCGTGGCAAAGGCAAATGGAAATTCCTTAAAAAAATGAAAAAAATTCTTCCCATTCATCCCGAAAGAAAGCCAAGTCACACAGATGTTACATCTGCAGCAAGAAGGGACACTTTGTTAAAGCCCGTCCTCAAGCAAAGCACCAAGGTATTACATGAACTAGAAGATAGCACAGAGCACGGGGATTCCCCTAGATGATGACGATATTGAGTCATATTCTTTATTGAAGACGGACCCTCTTAGGAAATCCTTTGTGCCGTAAAGGCTTCTTCTGATTCTGATGATTAGTCTCCAAGCGATATCTTTGTCTTCTTGCCCGACTCTCTTTCTGATTCTTTCCATATCCGACCCTCTGTCTTTCACTCTCCCATATCCCCATCTAGATATACACTTCCAAAGATGACAAACCCATCCAGATGATAGCTCTTATAGATACTGGAGCATATGCATCTCTAATGGATGTAAAAGTACTCCCAGAAGAACTCTGGATACCTTACACAAGGCATTTTAATTCTGCTGCCGGTGATACTTTCACAACCAAATTTTGCAATAAACTAGTCACACTTCAGATCTTCCTTGTTGCTCCATCACTACAAAAATCCTTAGTTGTAATTCTCTTGACAAGGATCTTATTATTGGATGGGACATTCTTGCTCAACTTCCACAGCTCAGAATTGTGCCCATTGATTTGCAATTTAAAGACCAGTTTCGAGAATTTGTGGACATCCAAAGACTTTTCATTATTCAGCCAGAAATCCTTCACCCTATCACCCAAAGTCTTTTATCCTGTTGTTCTGAGTTTCACTCATAATTCTCTCAAATCTATTCGCACCCTCTTTGGAAAAATTCAAACTTTTTTTTTTTTGCAACACCCTTTCAAGAAAAATGAGGATATCAATCCCACAAAAGCCATTCATTTTAGCATAAATCCAGAGCATCTTTCTCTTGCTTAGAAGGAATGTGCTAAATTGCTTGCTTAGGGTCTCATAGAATCATCTAATTCTCAATGGGACTGGGAAGCCTTTTATGTCAACAAATGAGCAGAGCAGAGTTGTGGCAAACTCCGGTTGGTGATCAATTATCAACCTTTGAATCAATTTCTCTAGAATGATAAATTCCTATTATCCCATAGGAATTCTCTTTTCAGCGGCCTTGCCCAGGCTAAGATCTTTTCCAAATTCGATCTTAAAGCAAATTTTGGCAATTAGAAATTCACCCTGAAAATCGTTCGAAAACTAAATTTTGCATACCCAACCAACACTTGCAATGGACTATTGTTCTTTTTGGTCTTAAAATTGCTCCTTCTCTCTTTCAAAAGCCATGCGTAGAATCTTTGAGTCAATTCTAACAAACGATCAAATCTATATTGATGACATCCTCTTCTATAGTCCTGATGAGCAATCACACTGTAAGCTCCTTTCCTAGTTCGTTGAAATTGTTCAGAAGTATGGCATCATGCTTTTCCAGAAAAAAAAAATGATCATAGCTGAAAAGAAGATAGAGTTCCTGGGGATGCATTTGAAAGAGGGCGCTTATTGCCCAAGCCCTCGTATTGCAAAAAATTACATAAGTTTCCCTCTGAAAATTTGACGGTTAATCAGGTGTAGACATTTCTTGGGATAGTTAATTATCTCCGAAACTTTGTTCTAAAGATTTTCAAGGCACTCCATTCTCTTCAAAGGATGTTGAAGAAGAATGCTCTCCATGGGGACCAAAGCAAACTCAAGTAGTCGCTCATTTGAAAGAAGTGTTGCAGCACCTTCATCCGTTACAAATCCCTTCCATTGGCAAAAGGATATTTCAGACATATGCAAGTGACAAGTTTTGGGCAGCCATTTTTCTTGAGAAAATTAATAGTAAGCGTCATATTTGTGCTTACAAAAGTGGACGATTCACTCCTACAGAAATGCATTACCATCCCAGTTCGCTGAAATTGTTCAGAAGTATGGCATCATGCTTTTCCAGAAAAAAAAAATGATCATAGCTCAAAAGGAGATAGAGTTCCTAGGGATGCATTTGAAAGAAGGCGCTTATTTCCCAAGCCCTCATATTGCAAAAAATTCCAGAAGTTTCCCTCTAAAAATCTGACGGTTAATTAGGTGTAGACATTTCTTGGGATAGTTAATTATCTCCGAAACTTTGTTCTAAAGATTTTCAAGGCACTCCATCCTCTTCAAAGGATGTTGAAGTAGAATGCTCTCCATAGGGACCAAAGCAAACTCAAGTAGTCGCTCATTTGAAAGAAGTGTTGCAGCACCTTCATCCGTTATAGATCCCTTCCATTGGCAAAAGGATATTGTAGACATATGTAAGTGACAAGTTTTAGGAAGCCATTTTTCTTGAGAAAATTAATAGTAAGCGTCATATTTATGCTTACAAAAGTGGACGATTCACTCCTACAGAAATGCACTACCATTCCACTTTCAAGGAAATCTTGGAGTCAAATATGGGACCAAGAAGTTTGAGTTCCATCTCATTAGGCACCATTTCATGATAGAAATGGACATGTTCTCCTTTCCCCAAATGTTGAAATTCAGGTAGAAGTAAATCTCTCATCCTCAGTTGTTAAGGTAGGCAGAATGATTTTCCAAATATTCATTTGACACCAAACAACTTGTAGGAAAGAAAAATGTTCTTGCAGACTTTTTGTCCAGACCTAAGCAGCCAGTTTCTTTTATCAACATGTATGTGCGTAAGGAGACAATACTTGACACATTCTGTGTTGTTTACATGATAGAAAATCAGTGGAATAGCCAAAAGTACCCCCCAGATGTTCCAGGAATGAAACGAGTTAACCAACTCACTCCTACCCTAGAGCTCTACCTTTGCCATTATCATTACCATGTCTTTAAAGACTATGATGGTCTAATGTTAAAACCCAATGGTCTTCATTTTCACTATCCATTTATTCACCCTTTGCAATGGTCACTGTTGACACCTGATTTTTGATCAGTCTTTCATAGTTTATTTTTTAAAAATTCATAAAAAATCTATAAAAAGTTAAAAAAATTAAAAAATCATCTTTGGTAGCCTTGACCAAGCTAAAGGAACCATTTTTGATAAAAAAAAATAATTTGTCATATTTTTTAATATTTTCCAAAAATAGAAAAATACATGAAAAATGAAGAAAAATAGCGTTCGATGTCGTAAAAATATAGAAAAATAGTCAATATTTTTATTTTAATTTCCTTTTCATTTTGAACTCATAAATAGTCAAAATTCAAGTTCAATTGCATGTGTTTCTTCACGACGCATAGAGTTGAATTTGGCAAAAAAATGTCATTCGAGTATTTTAATTTGTAAATTTCTACATATTTTTTTAGTCTTGACGTCCAATTAGATCGACCACCATCTACAATAAATTCCCCTTGCTGAATATTTTCGTTTTTGTTTCACATGATTTCATGATGTAAAACGCCGAGTGGATCCCCAAATATAATCGGGTCGGCATGAGCTCGATAGCTCGTCCAAGACCAAACCAGGGCACGGCGAACCCCATGTGAGTACTCTCGAACTCCTTCGATGCTTCCTAATGCTTTTCTTAGGTTAGATCGTGTGTAGAATGGCTAGGACAGCTAAATCATTCTTGAGCTGTGATTGATAAATAGGGCCTTAATAGGAATGCCATGTGATTTATTTGCATATCTAGATTCCTTGAGTTGCGCATTTTATTACTGATTGTGATTGCTAGGATAATCACTCCTATCTGCATGAATTTCTAGATTTAGGGTTCATACCTTACTCATCCGCATGAATCTCAGGCTAGAAAATTTAGTCAAATTAGGTACCGAAAGGGCGTCAACTCTGACAGTTGGTGTAACTAAGTCCCCGAAACCATTTCTCTGGTTCTCGCAGAATTGAATAGAAACTCCCAACTATTCGATTGGGTGGTCCAATCACACTAAAAAAAAATGATTGGTGGCGACTCCATGGCATGCACACTTAGCACATGTCACTAGACCACACTGAAAGTCGATCACGCATACCTCCGTTGCGATTTGGGTAATGGGCCTTGGGAGAGGCCCGCGTCCGACCAGACAGGACGGCCCATTAGCCCTCGAGAGCCCGACAACCTCAAGAGGGTCGCGACAGACTGGCGACTCCGCTGGGGACTGGTTCTTAACCATTTAGTGGACTTGAGCCGATTAAAAAGTTGATTGATTCTTCTAACCTAATTTTATGCAGATGCTTTCGAAAGTGAGGTGTATATGCTAACGAATGTGTTAGATGTTTTTGTAGACGGGAGAAATAAGGGGTGAAGTGCTTGTTAACTTTGTTTTATGCAGGCATGAGTTTTGGATGTATGATTGTGTGGATGTTTATATTGAAGCGGTGATTGTTAAATAAAATGCATGTCTATTGCTTTAGCACGACACAATGAATGCACACAATTGCGCCTAAAACCCCAGGCGCCCTCTTAGGAACACAATAGAAGGAATTGAAAATGGAATCTCCGTGAGGAAAAACATGGGGTAATCCACTTTTCAATTCCGCTCACTTCGAACTATGGATTGAGTCCCAATGCAACGATAGTTGTGCAATGGAATCGGCTCTTCCCAGAATTCGAGGTGAGAACCTTGGCTTTAGGTACCAAGCCCTATCTTTTGATTTTTAGGAGTTTTCCCTCACTTGTCTCATGCGTTTGTCTATGGAAGGTTAGTATACCTAACACTGCAAAAAATACAGAGAAGCTTGATTTTCTCTTAAGTTTGGTTGGTAAGACTTTTCTAACCCTCGAACTTGTTACAGCTCTTAATCATTATATTCATTGCATAATTCCGGTGATTGGATTAAATGCCATTTTGAGGATAGATATGTGTGTTTTCCTCCCAATGTTCTTGATGGAAGATGAAGATGGTGTCATCCCATTACGAGCGCCAAGTGGACAAGAAGAGCCTAAGTATTAAGATCACATTCCTTTGTTTTATTTTTCATTTCTAGCCTTCTTGTATAGGATTTATTTTGCTGAGATCCTCTCTATCTGATCCCTTAGATTGATTGTATTAGGGATCTATTTGTGTTTATATACATTCAGATTGAAATTTGTTGTATTTCTATTGACTTGTCATTGGAATGTGATAGTGGCATTTCTTCTAATCACTCGAATACTCCAAAATCAATTTTATAATTCCTTTGGATGAAATTGAAATTGGAAGTCTTATACAACCTTTTGGCCGTATAGGGCAATACAATCCCAATTTCGCCAGAAGGAACTATAAACTTGAATTGGTTCATGCATGTTTTGCATCATTGGTAATCCACAATAATTGATCAAGAGTATTCGTGTTTTTCAAATTTAATGAAAAGATAGATATCCAAATTACTCTCGTTCTTAGCAAACAGCTTTAATTTGGATACCGTATCTTCAATTGAATTTAAAACACATCGTAATTGTGTACTTTTGAACATTCCATTGATTTTCTTGGAATTGATCAAATGCGATTATCGTGAATTACATTCCTTTCAATGATATGCTTTCCTTTGAGGAATATTGATAAAAGCTTTTGCACAAGGCCAAAACCCTTGTAAAAGCTCTTATCCCTATTAATCACAAGTAAGCATAAAATTGAAAGGATTTATGCTTTATTTTTCAAATTCTTTCTTCTGATTCTGCCTTTTCATTTGAAACAGGTTAAAAACAAGTAGAGAAGAGAAGTCTTTTTGTGGATAATCGCGGTGGGAGGTTCCTTTATCCGATCATAAGCAAGATTAAAAAATCAAGATGTACACGCTCGAATCATCAATGTCAAAGCGCAGCTTGCCTAGGTTGAGAGTGGTCAGGTGTTCGAGAAAGTCAGCCATACAGAAGTTGAGACACACATTAGAGCTTTCATTCATTTCGCTCAATCGAGGGACCTTAAAAGCAGATCATACAAATCATCGGGGTGGAAACATAAAACCGCAATGAGCCCTAATTAGCATCACAAAGGAACCTAGTTGGCCCTCCATATTATTGATGCTTTGCTTATACTCACCACCTCGAGACTCGAGATCTGCAAGCTTAAGAAGAAGGCGTTTACATTCCCCTTTAAGATCGGCAACCTTGGTCCCGTGATCTTCGGCGGCTATTTCCAGGTCCCGAACTAGTCCTCTCCCATGGGCTATATCCGCGGTAATGCTGTCAAGCCTTTCTTCCTGCCACTCACATTGAAACTTCAACACGACATTACGACGGTCGTGCTCATAGGTGGTCAGGGATAAGGCCAAGCGCTGCACCAAATTTCCCCTCTCGCGAAGCAACATCGAGACTCGCTTGTTGGCGAACTCAACAGCCTTTCTGTGACTATCGGCCACAAGGTTGGCCAACACCAAGCAGTTGGACCGATCCTCATAGCGAGCTCGCAAAACGTGAGCCACGGTAGCTTTTCGATGAGCGACACGGTAAGTCTCTAAAAAGTTTATAAAGAGGGTTGGGAAGATTCTATATTCCCTCTCTAAATTAGTGCCCTTGATGGAGGTGGTGTCTATTTCCACGAGCAAAATACGGATTTCATCTTCAGTTTCTGGGTGATCGGCTATATGAGCATAGCCTCGACCGAGGAGGTTATAGAGTTTTTCCCACTGGGCCAAAATTTCGGTCGAGAAAGCGCGAATAGGAGAGGAGGTCATTTTCGTTGGAGTGATGGAGAAGAAGATGAGTGTGGTAGAGTGATTAAAATACGAAAAGGCAATTACGTAAGAGTGTTAATCTTCTCTGCATTAACTCCTCCTTTTATAGCAACTCGAGAATGAAGAAAGGCATAGCAATAATGCTCGTGGAGCCAAGTTAATTGGGTAAAGCAATGGTGGCTCTTTCGGTGAACCATCAGATCTATCCCAGTCCGCGATTTCAGGCTTGATAAACCTAAAAAAGTTGTAAAAAGATATGTCGGTGTCACCATATTAAAATTGAACGGGAGTTAAGCGCAACTATCGAAAAAAGTTGCGAAAGGATTTGGCGGTCCCATCATTTTAAAAAACTGAGCGGGAGGCGAGCGTAGTTCCACCTTTTTGAAAATAAGTGGGAGACAGACATGGATATCGAGAAAAGGAAATCGATTTGGTGTCCCTCCACGTTGAAAAGAAGAAAGAAGACGACAAAGCGGGAAATACGAAATCTTGGGAGCAACGCTTGCCTGATGATCTTCATCCATGTTTAAAGAACGTTTCATGGGCATACAGAACCACTCAAAAGAAAATTTAGAGAGAGTGAGCATACATGAGAGAGTAGAGAACCCTGAGTGAGCAAAAATTGATCGAACATTTTTCGATCCAACATGTTTGAGGGTTACCATCAGTTGCTAGAGGCGACTGATCCAAAAATCTCAGAAAATGAACTACTGAGAGATCTCGAAGATTCAAGGATGGCGTCTGGTACCAGAACCACAGAACCCAACCCTTTCGGCAACGAAGTTCAGGATCTCAGCAGCGACGACAACAGCAGCAGCGATGGTCAATCCCGGAAAAGGAAACGTCGCCAGTGCCACACTCAGAATGAAATCCAAGAGCTTGAAGCTTTCTTTAGTGAATGCCCTCTCCCGAACATGAAACAAAGAAATGAATTGGGCCAGAAGCTAGGGATGAAACCTTTGAGGGTCAAGTTTTGGTTTCAAAATAAGCGAGCCAAATTGAGGGCTCAACACAGACGTCAAGAACTTGCGATTCTAAAGGAGGAAAACGAAAAGCTTCGAGCGGAGAACATGAGGTATAAGAAAGCTCCCAGCACTATCGCTTGCCTTAATTGCGGTGGCCCTATCACTCTCGGCGAAATGTTCCTTGATAAGCCTTATATGAGGATTGAAAATGCTCATTCACCACCCCACTCCCTCGAACCATCTTCGATACAATCGGATTTTGTTGGAGATATGCATGAACAAATCAATTCTACGAAGTCAATACCGATGCCTTCTAAAGGATGTGATATGCGTCACCATGATTGGAGTTTCCTTAACGATGAGCTTACTATCACGACCGACCAATCCAAAGCTGATGAATTCCCTCCACAACAATTTCCGGCTCGATCAAATCCTACTGGAAATAGGCCAGAGAGCAATAGCCAAGTTGTCAACACTGTTCCGGGTCGCAAGAAGACGAGGGTCAATTGGTCCCCCGAGCTTCATCTCAAGTTCCTTAGTGCGGTTCAGCAACTAGGGATCAACTCAGCATATCCAACGCGCATACTTGAGATCATGAACATACCAGGACTCACTAAAGATGGAGTCGCGAGTCACCTCAAGAGCTACAGAAGGGCGCTAAGACAGCGCCACACAGCACTGAACCTGAAAGAACTCAACTTGTGCCTAAACACTAGGCATGGCTATAACTACAATGCCCCTGAAGTAAGAAATACTCTGCCGAATCTAGGCACCGACCAAGCTGGTAGCAGCACCATTGACTACTTGGGCGCTAATCAGAATATTCCCCTGAATCATCTCAGCACCCCTCAAGAGTATATGCCACAAGTGCAACAGGTACGAACTCCTTGGTTTGAGCAGCAACTTTTCGCTAGTGCTCTTCCTATCCCCGATCAACATATTGCGCCTAGTGTTCAAAGATCTGCCCGGCTTGGGCATATGATTTCGGAAGATCAAGCGGGCGGATGCTCTGAGGATTTTTGTTTCTTCCATTCCCAAATGGAAGGTGCTTTTGATAGTGAACCGATCAATCATCCTCTTATAATCTCGAGCAACGACGAAGGTTCTAGCTCGAAGAATCAGATCGCTCACAACAGAAACAGGAATCCTTCAACGCCAAGCGATGATGGTCAACCCGAATATCAGTTGCTCTAAGAATCAAAAGATTTCCTTGATGAGGAGCTCCATATCTGGATCGATCAGTTTAAAACTGATGGACTTATGAAGTTATGATCCAAAATGACGATTATATGTCTGATTCATGGTGTAACTGGCTGATCACCGAGAATCCTCAAGGGAACTAGGCACATGTGACTGGATGTATCATTAATCTTTCTGTCATAAAGTCTTCTATGCAAGATAATCTTCCTTAATGCCTAGAGTTAATCTGGGGCAGCGATCAGTACTACCTGCGAGCATCATCATGCTTGAGTGCGACAATCCCTTGTTAGATTAGAGTCGAGGCGAATCAATTGAACGCCACGAAGAAAAACATTTAAAGGCTTCACATAGGAAAATGCGAGCAAAAGCCCGAGCGAGCTCAAAGACGGTTAGCTCTGTATCGTTCTAAGGGACCTTTAGTCGTTATGAACTCTAAATTGAGCTTGTTTCATTCTCGATGGGGGTCGCTAACTGCTTCAAGAATTTTATAACAAAAAACGAACCAGTTAGGGACGCCAATAGTGCTGTGTCCTGGTAGTTAGTGAAATGGAAGTGGTACGAAACGTCAGGAGTTCGATCTCGGGATTGAAAAATCATTTTATCAGTTGGTCTATCACCCGATGAAGTTCAAAGAGATTCGACGCAGATGACTATAGAACTTGGGGCAATTCGAAAATCATCGATTCATTTTCATCAAGCGGCGAAGTTGGTATTGTAAAATGTGAAGCATGCAAATGACAAATCCGAAGCAGAAGGAGATGAATCATGATTCGCTTATCCAAGGTCGGGATTTCAACCTTCGACTAAAGCCAAATCTAGGATGAGTTTTTGATGTTGCCCACTCGACAAAACCCATCTCCACTGAAAATGGGGGCAAACCATTCCTACATCCGGAAAGCATGTCGAAGCCGAAGACATCAAATTCATCGTTTAATCCGTGGGGCAAGTCCTTGAAGCGATAGTTATCATCCGCAGAGCATAATGGAATCCATCCTTTCAATGTAAAACGCATTTGGCCGCGGAGCCACCCATTTGGTAAAAAGAACGTATCGTTCCTAAATGATTTTCAATCAGATGCGGGGATAATGTTCTCTCATTTTCCTCTCAGGTGATGAACAGAGACGAGGCACCCAAGAAGCCATGCATTCAAATAACATAACAGTGCATGAAACACGCCCAAAAAGATGAATGAATCTCCTCCGACGTAAATCCTCGAGGTGGATTCGTTGCCCAACCAGACGAAGAAATCATGGCCACAAGCTTGAGGGCCGGCTTCTACAATCTGCACATTGGCATGCAGAATGGAATTCAAATCAAGAGTAAAGTAGTATCGTCCCAATTTGTTTTGAATTTGGAAACCCAAAATAATGCTTAATATTTATCCTTGGCAGGAGCTCGCCATCAGGGCAGACATGTAAGTTTCATTTTTCTCCAAAAACCAAGAAGTCGAAAGAACTTTAGAACACCTAACAATCTTGTGTTACTATGTGAAGTGCAGATTTTCACAACCCTTGTACACTCGTTGGAGCATATGACCAAGGGTAAGATGTATCGTTCCAATTTTTGTAAATTTTTAGAATATACGATGACATATCCCTTTTATATTTCCAGGATCTCCAGCCTCGATGGGCAGGTAAGTATCCCTTTTCCCAATTCATTGGAGATTAAAAACTTTCAGAATTAATTCGATTCTCACATCTAAAAAGACATAGAATTCTTACTTCATTGACATTCATGTTTTAAAACATGAGATTGTCTGAACATGAATTACACATGTATGGTGCATCACAAAATCCCTTTGAAGGATAAATCTTGATGAAATGAAATGAATTTTTCCAACAAGAGTCGTTTGAACTGTTCAAAAGGGTATTTTCTCATAAGAGAAGCGAGCCTAATCCAAACACGTCACATACACACTTGAGAGATGAGGAGATTGGAAATGATAGCGAAACCTTAACCTATGGATATAAGGGTCATTCGCAACGATTACATAGATCGAGATGACAGAGGCATTTATTTCTTCATTCCAAACACTACAGATGCCCATTGAGAACCCCATTGAACGGCGATTTTCATTCTCAACCCTGTCAAGAACCACCCCACATTGGGGCAAATGAAGGTTAGTCCAACAGTATCAGAAAGTAAACGGTTTGAAATTTTCTTGCTCGGACTAACATAAATCTTTGTGTGTTGTTTATATGATAATCCAAGTGTCATAGGATGACGAGAATAATTCATTTCTCTATCCTACACACTGTTATCCTTTGCACGACCAAGTTGAGCCAGCAAATTCATTTCATCAACCTATTGGTGATCATTGCATATTCCAAAGCAAAGGCAACATCACTCTAGGAATGGAAGTGTGCCAAAGTTTAAGTTGCATATCTAGCATGATTGCCGAAAATCCAAGCTCTAAAAGAAAAGAAAAACACGGGATTAAAAAAAAGGGGAAAAGAAAAATCCCTACACATCAAGAAAAAGCAAAGTGCCTGGTAAAAAGCAAGGCTGATGTCTATTCAAAATATCCCCAGTAAAGTCTAGATATACGATGAAAAGACCCTGCAAAGGAGTCAGATCAAGATGACTACTTTCCAAATGATGTCGTGCTCAAATTGCAAACACACAAACAGACGGTCTCTTAATGTAACAAGAGACGCTTTTAAACATCCTTGTGCGCTCTAAAAGAGGAGTGTACACTTCAAGAAATGGAGATGTTCTTCGAAGGACATGTGGCAAATTTGCAATGATCACCAATGCCAAACCCTTCACAATTTCTGGGCAAAAAATAAGCCTTTTTCGGTCCCCAATCCTTCCAATGTTACAACCCCGAAGCAGTCTTATCTGACTAAGACACTTGGGTTAATGTATAACTTAGCTCAAAGAAGTACGAGCAAGACTATTTCTTTCTCATTTTACAGGGTTCTTGACTTGTAAACCCGGAGCAGATAGTGAAAAATTTCGTTCAACGGCCTTGACTCAAAAGTGAGTCCCCCTTGGAAACCGATATCCAAGCCTAATACTACGGTCCCGTGAAAGACCTCCTGATCGGTCGAAATGTATGCGTTGCGAATGATCCTGAAACCCAGGCACATGTCGGTAGGAAATTGAGCACTTTCCCTATTAAAGATCATTATCACAGAGCAGTGAGGAGCCTTCTTGGATGAGAAATACTCCAATGGATGTTTTGAGCAAACTCTTTTTGAAATTTTCAAATTGTTTGATCTAGAGTTTCCGTGCAAGGAATTTATGATCACATCTGTATATGGTAGGAATGTTTTGGATAACCTCCAGCAATCAAAATGCACATTTCATGACTAAAACTTAAGTTGTAGAATTTTGTCAGTTAGACAATTATTGTCTTCCCAAAGATTACTAATATCTTCTTGGCGAGGAAAATTTTTTCAGGTCTAAGCTTTCTGCAGGACTTTTGGCCGCCCCAAAGACTGGGTGCGTCATCCTTAGGTGAAGCCTTTTAGTAGGCAAATCTTTTCTAAGACCGATCCACAGAATGATCGAGTCTCCGACTAGCCTCGAAGAGCGGGTACGTCATCCTTTGATTCATATCAATTTGGAATCTCATAAATGGTAGAAACCGCCTGAAGGGTCAACTCAATGGTAGAAACCGCCTGAAGGGTCAATCAATGGTAGAAACCACCTGAAGGGTCAACCAATGGTAGAAACCGCATGAAGGGTCAAAACAATGGTAGAAACCGCCTGAATGGTCAATGTATGGTAGAAACCGCCTTAAGGGTCAACCAATGGTAGAAACCGCATGAAGGGTCAATGAATGGTAGAAACCGCCTGAAGGGTCAAAGGACTGGTAGAGACCGCCTGAAGGATCAACCCAATGGTCCGATTCACCATACGGATCAAAACCTTGATGAATCCCGAATGCGGGAGGATTCGTTTTCCCTAATAAGCCTTACATTAGGCAAGCCATTTCTAGTTTAGTCCACCACACGGATCAAAACCCTTGGCAAATTTCCAAATGTGGGATGCGTCTTCCTTAGGTTCCTATCAGTTAGGAATCCCATTATGGTTTGACCTACCATACAGGTCAGAGCTTAACATCCCCAGGACACTCCGATGACAAGTCCTTAGGAATCTACTTGAACCCATCAGACACAGAAAATGCCGCAAGCATTCGACAGGTAAGGGGCAGGGAAGTCTATCTACTCCTTAACTTTCTTACATCATATCAGGGAATTGAACGAGCACATCTCTTTTTAAGGAAAAGCACACATTGATGGACATGAAAATTGGATGTCATGATTTATTTTCTTTTCCCAATCGAGTCGATCGGAACACAGGTGTCACCTTGTCTTTGAGAGAAACCTCTGACGAAATTCCTCTCAAAGAGGGGCAGCTGTTGACACTTGATTTTTGATCAGTCTTTCATAGTTTATTTTTTAAAAATTCATAAAAAATCTATAAAAAGTTAAAAAATTAAAAAATCATCTTTGGTAGCCTTGACCAAGCTAAAGGAACCATTTTTGATAAAAAAAAAATATAATTTGTCATATTTTTTAATATTTTCCAAAAATAGAAAAATACATGAAAAATGAAGAAAAATAGCGTTCGATGTCGTAAAAATATAGAAAAATAGTCAATATTTTTATTTTAATTTCCTTTTCATTTTGAACTCATAAATAGTCAAAATTCAAGTTCAATTGCATGTGTTTCTTCACGACGCATAGAGTTGAATTTGGCAAAAAAATGTCATTCGAGTATTTTAATTTGTAAATTTCTACATATTTTTTAGTCTTGACGTCCAATTAGATCGACCACCATCTACAATAAATTCCCCTTGCTGAATATTTTCGTTTTTGTTTCACATGATTTCATGATGTAAAACGCCGAGTGGATCCCCAAATATAATCGGGTCGGCATGAGCTCGATAGCTCGTCCAAGACCAAACCAGGGCACGGCGAACCCCATGTGAGTACTCTCGAACTCCTTCGATGCTTCCTAATGCTTTTCTTAGGTTAGATCGTGTGTAGAATGGCTAGGATAGCTAAATCATTCTTGAGCTGTGATTGATAAATAGGGCCTTAATAGGAATGCCATGTGATTTATTTGCATATCTAGATTCCTTGAGTTGCGCATTTTATTACTGATTGTGATTGCTAGGATAATCACTCCTATCTGCATGAATTTCTAGATTTAGGGTTCATACCTTATTCATCCGCATGAATCTCAGGCTAGAAAATTCAGTCAACTTAGGTACCGAAAGGGCGTCAACTCTGACAGTTGGTGTAACTAAGTCCCCGAAACCATTTCTCTGGTTCTCGCAGAATTGAATAGAAACTCCCAACTATTCGATTGGGTGGTCCAATCACACTAAAAAAAAATGATTGGTGGCGACTCCATGGCATGCACACTTAGCACATGTCACTAGACCACACTGAAAGTTGATCACGCATACCTCCGTTGCGATTTGGGTAATGGGCCTTGGGAGAGGCCCGCGTCCGACCAGACAGGACGGCCCATTAGCCCTCGAGAGCCCGACAACCTCAAGAGGGTCGCGACAGTCACCAGTTTATGAATTCCCTGAAGAACTAAAATTGATGTTTTAGTATTTGTTTAACCTGTATACCGTATTCATTGAGTTTCCTACAGACAAAATCATCAAGGTCTTATCCATAGCACTTATGGGTGATTAAACGAACCAAAGAAACATGATTGATATGTTACTGTAATTTCAGTCACTTAGTGCTTGGAAAGAATTGTTCCAATAGCAGAGGCGTGTAGGGAGACCAGAGCAAGAAAGGCACACCATCATAGTTTTTAATAGACCGTAGGCATTCATCAATCCAGCTGGAGATGTGAAATCTGAGCCAAGTTTACTTGGAACGACCACATACAAGCCTTATGTCCATCGACAAATTGCTCATGTTCACAAAATCTTGCCTAGAGTCATTCATCGTCAAAACTGAGTTAAGATTAGGATTCTAAGTCAGGACCTGCATGGTGAGTAGAACTTTACTCTCATGGAAACTTCTTCAGACATTTCCTCACTTGTTCACCTTGAATCTCCCATCTCTCTTGCTCCTCCTATAGAGCGCCGAAAATCTATAGCTTCAAAGATAGAATATCTACATGAGGTAGCCTATCTTAATGATGAAAGCAAGATCTCGAAAACTCAGCTTCCTCTGATGAATCTATACTCTGCTTTCTCGAAACCCTCATCCTTTTTACCCATCGGATCTATTAAACATCTTTTAAGACATACACCTCATACAGTTAAGGAATATGTCTAGTCCTCCAAGTTTGATCAACATCCCATACTGTCCACCCAGCAAGAACAGCTCATCACTCTTCAGATCTCTCAAGAGTTCTCCCTTCAATGGGCTCAGTAGGGTTACACCCACCTCCATTTCGGAGGTATTCGTCTTGCTCTATCACTCCATGGACGCAAGGGGTTACCTGTTGTGGTGACAATTCCTTTGTTCGATGCTCGTTTCCTTGACTACCAGCATGTTTGCATTGGTACCATTCAGACTACTCTGAATGCTAGCACTATGTTTGTCACTCTTTTTCCAAATTTCAATACGACTCTTGCCGATCCTAGTCTTCTTGCGGCTCTCTGACCTGCTTGATAATCTTTGGGATCCCCCTCACCTCACATGAGCACTTTTGGGGCTGAGAATCTAAGTTGGTATTAGAGCCAACTTAAGGTGGATCCGGGTGTATGTTAAGCTCCTGAGAAAGGAGGTCCCACATCGCTTGGGAGAAGCCCTCTGACCAACTTGATAACCTTCGTGGCTCCCCTCACCTCACAAAAGTTCTTTTGGGGCTCAGTAAATTCGGCTGAATTTTGAATATACAACCTCTACAATAAAGAAAAACAACGTAATAAGCTAGCAAAAAAAAAAAGAATCTACCGCATTGATTTTTATTGTTTACCTAGTCTAAAACTTGTGCCATAAACATTATGATTTGTTAATCAAATGCATAAATTTTAGAATTTCGATGAGAAAATAAAATACTACTCTTTGTTTAAACTTCATTAAAAACAAATGGGGGCTTAATTTTATGCACTGAGGGTAAAAGATGTTGCCAGAAATTTCATGAATGCTGCTATTTCCTTTTTCTTCCTTGGGTCATTCTCATCACTTTCTTCATTAAAGTTTCCTAATTTTCACTTCCCTCTAACTTTTGCCCTTCCCAAAACAACCAACAGTTGAAATTTTTTCTTCACCTTACCTCTTATCCCTTTTTCCTTCCCCTATTTTTCCTCCTAAATCTCTCTCCTTCCTTTTCTAGTATGCAACCTAATTGCACCAAAAGGTATTCATAAAAAAAATTAAAAAGTAAAATGCAAAAAAAAAATCGAGCTTACATAAAAGTGGAATAACATGGAGTGACCATATAAATACAATGGAGTGACTATGTATATTTCATTGATTCGTACAATCTCATCAAAAAGAAAAGCAATATAATAAGCTAATGAAAGAATATCTTATTGATTAACTTTTTATTGAATCCAAAATTCACGGAATAAGCATTTTGATTCTTTTAACCCGAAGTACCTGAAACTTTCACAACGTATACACGTGAATTTATACATAACTTTATATATATGTCATTAGAATTTTAGATAATATTCCAAATGCGACAGGAAAAAAGTGCTTAAACTAAATTGAAAACAAATGGGCCGTTATGCACTAAGGCTGAAAACATGTAGTTAAAAAAAACGAAAGAAAAAAATTACATGAATGCTACTTCTTTTTCATCTTAAGTCTCATCACTTTCATGATTGAAATGCAATATTGATCGTTTACATAAATAAATGCCATACTTTTCACTTTTCCTCCCCCTCTAACTTTTTCCCTTCCCAAAACAACCCAACAGTAGGAAATTTCATCTTCTTACCTTCTCTTGCATTTTTCCTTCCCCTCTTTTTCCCTCCTTATTCTCTTCCCTCCCTTTTCTAGTATAAAAACATGCAGCAAAAAAGAAAAAGAAACAAAAAAAATACATGAATGCTACTTCTTTTTTCATCCTAAGTCTCATCACTTTCATGATTGAAATGCAATATTGATCGTTTACATAAATAAATATCCTACTTTTCACTTTTCCTCCCCTTCTAACTTTGTCCCTTCCCAAAACAACCCAACAGTAGGAAATTTCACCTTCTTCCCTTCTCGTGCATTTTCCCTTCCCCTCTTTTTCCCTCCTTATTCTCTTCCCACCCTTTTCTAGTATACATGCAAAAAAGTGCAACAAATAAAAAAACGGTGATATAAAAAATTAAAAAAAATGCAGAAAAAGCTCAAACTTACATAGAAATGGGATAACATGAACTGACCATAAATTTAAAAGTGCTTTATACATAGTGACTAGCTCGCTAGCATTGGTATGGCATGTGACTAGGAAGTACCATATAATTCCCCCTATGGTGCAATCTAGGGTTTGTTTCCACTAACGAGACAGGAAGGACAAAATGATGGTGACAGTGTGGAAAAGAGATTCTTTTAACGGTCATTTTCATCCCATTATTCAATCTTTTTTTATTATTTTATTATAAGTTCTTTAAATTAATCATTTCTTTTTCAACCATATATATATAATTAGAAATCATAAAATTTATCACGATAATACAATCGAAACTTAAAATTTATAAAAGGTGTAATCGAAACTTCCATTAACTCTATCTGTTGACCAATGAAAAATGCTGCCGTAGAATTTTTATTTTTAACATTTTCTATCTTATGTGGCAATAGCATGATTTAAATGATATCATTTTGATTGAATTTTTTAAAATATTTTTTGGCAAATATTATTTTATTTCTTGTATTATTCTCACAATAGTAACTTGGGTTCGGACCGTTGGGTGTTCTCTTCTAGAGTTCTAGCCAAATTTCTTGCATGGGGAAGCGGGAAAGTAGTGGGGACTTCGCATCGTTTTGATGGTCACTTCACAGATCCCATGGCCAAGTTAGGTTAAAAAATTATTCTTTTTTATTCATATTTCTGATCTCATTTTTAAATATTTTTGGTACCCAAGTTGAGGGTTAAACTAGGTGTTCATTGAGGTTTTCGATGAAAACCAATGCCATGATAAGGCTTCATATGTATTGCCGGCAAGCACAATTATCCATCGATATTATTTACAATGAGATGATGACGCAAACGTGAAGTTTCATGAGATTTCTAGTATTATTAAAAATTACTAATATCTTAGGGTTTTGTGGTCAGAAGAATTATATGATGAAAGAGAATGTAAATTGGCATTTTGGGATATTTTATTAATTTCGTTGACATCTTGAAATAATCCACGTTGGAGAGAAAATAATTAAGGATCTTACCGAACGTCACCACTGCGTGTATTTATCCGTTTTTAATTATCACCACATCTAATTTGAACGCGATAATTTACTCCATTTGATAGCACGACTCTCGAAATTTATATTGAACATCAAAGCTTCATTTATTTTAGAAAAAATAAATAATTTGAAAAATATTTTTTTTAAATGATCTCTTATATTGCTTGAAATAACTAGTCAATGAAAAATATTTTTGTAATCGGTAACAATTCATGTCTAAATATTTTAGTACATCAACATTAACTACAGATTTATCCCAAACTAATTGGGGTCTAAATATTTTAGTAGACGATCAAAATATTTTCGTTTGTTTATTTTAGTAAGGGACATGTCTTTAGGCAAATATTTTTCAAATTCCACGAGACAAAAGGAGCCAAAGTTAAAAAGGAGAAAATGGAGAGGCGTTTCGATTCCTTTTGATGCGTTTGGTAGAATCTTTCAAGTGCATTTGATTTAGTCACTCTTTGAGATCTTACGATTTTAATCTTAGAAATTGTTAGAAAGCTCTTAATACATGTGAACCAACATAATGTATAATTAGGCCGCATTTGGTATTCGCATTAGGATAACGATAATGTGGGATTAAAAATTCTTCGAGCATCCTCCGAATCGAAGAAGTATCCTATCATGTGTTTGGTGGAATCACGATCACGATTGAAAATCTTTTAAAATCCTCTACCGTATCTGTTGACACCCAAAAGTTACCCCAAAGAACCACGTGGCGAACATGTGCGAGGGTTATGATCACCTGCGGGCAGCTATACTAAAACTAGACGAGGGTTGGATTCGAGGACGTTATGTGACAAGGTGAGTTTTGGCGGTATTTTTTCGAAAAATTAAGAGAAAAGGGCACGCAGAAGGAGCCACAATCGAGGCAATTGCAAAGATTGGCGGCAATTCTCAAAAACTGAGAGGGAAAAGGCGCGAAGGGCCAAGGAAACCGCCAAAGGAGTTATCCATAAAGAGAACGTGCTTGAAGCCCACGGCCGTAACCGTTCGACGGTTACCAGGAGTAAGCCTATAAATGCCCAGGGTTATCCACCACACAATACACACACAACACAAGAAAACAGTATTTATCTTTCAATTAGCTCTTAAACTTAGCTGTAGTTTTCAGATTCTCGTCGTCAATTCAATTTCGACGTGTTTCATATCTAGAGTTAGGTGCCGTCGATTAGATTTCGGCGTCTACTCGCCCAGTCCAGTGCCGTTGATTAAATTCTGACGTTATGTTGGTTTATCCACCCGTCCACTACCGTTGATTAAATTCCAGTGCTGTGTCCCACATTTCCACTTGTCCGGTGTCGTGGATTAAATTTCAGCATCGTGTCCTATAGTAAGGTTCAACATCGTCGATTCAATTACGGTGTTGTATCTTGGTTACATTCTCATCGAAGCAATTCGACAAGTTTCATTGAAGCGTCACTAGGAAGTCTGTCGAAAGTTTGTACAAAGCTGTCGAAAGACGCATCTCTATCAATACATATCCTGCATTTGACACTTTCTGTCCAAAATTTGCCTGGAACCCTTCTTACTTAACGAACTGCTAACGTTCGATTGAAAGGATTTTCCCGTGTTGTCAACACCTTTGGGCTTCAACCTTTTAGGCCAAACCCCATGAGGATCAATTAGGCCCAACCGAGGGGTTTTAACGCGCAATAGTTCTTTTTTGGCACGCTTAGTGGGACAAAAGGTGTCAAGTTCGATAGAGTGCTATGCCACGAAGAAGAAGTCGTAACAACCTAGAAGGCGACGAAATCATGGAAGAAATACCACGGGCAGAGTCCTCGACCTTTTGAGGAGCCCAAGAGCAGGTTGAGGTCGAAGATGGTGAGATTCTTCGACAACATGTCGGAGAAACAAGGAGGAATCCTGAGATAGCCCCAGTAATGCTATATTCAATAAGACGTACCATTGAAGAAACCCAGCACGAGTTTGCTGATCACATGGTCCAACGCATGACTGATGTTGTTAGGCTGCTGATCATCAACACTTATCGTGAATGTATGTCTGGTCAACATGGAGGATTGTCGAACTTGCCACAGCCTCAAATCGGGAAAGTTTACATCCCAACAACGAGTGCCCCATTATTGGTGCCTCGTCAGTAAATACAGGATCGGTTGGCCAGAATATGCGGTTAGCTGCACTCGTCAAAATTTTACAACGAGGAGAGGTGCTGCCAATCAATGAACTCAATCCTCAAACAAATGATCCAGGTATGTTACCAAGCCATTCTGTTCGATGAGATGTACCTGCTGCCCAGTATGGGACTGTTACCCAGGAAAATTTCATACCTATGAATAAGCAACCTGTGCCTATGATCATCGAAAACTTCGGGATAGTGCCAGTTCCCCATGGGAGCAATAGTAGACCAGGGGCAGGACTAGTTCCCTCAAATCAGAGGGTAGAATTAGCTTTTTCAGCCCGCATTCCATCAGCAGTTCGTACAACCAGGACATCAGCAGGCGAATCAAATGTTGCAATCATAGGGAAATCATTCTATCCCGTAGGTTTTTCAGCCCGCCGTACAGCCAATGTTTCAGGGCCAACAACCAGTGTATCAAGTTTTCCCGCATCCCGGACACCAGATGCCATACCAACCAGTATACCAAAATTAGCCAGTTGTCGAGCAATTCGATGGATATAACGATCCCATGTTAACGCACAGGGTCAACGTTTATCGAAAACCATACCCTGATTAGATAGATACGATCTCATATCCAAGAGGGTTCAAGATACCAGAATTCACATTGCTTACTAATGAAGTTGACCAATCTACCTACGAACATGTCAACCGCTTCCTAGCATTATGTGGAGATGCCACCCACACTAACCATTGGAAGCTCAGGCTGTTCCCAATCTCTTTATCCAAAACAGCATTCACCTAGTATACTGCTCTATCGCCGAATTCGGTGCTAACATGGGAACAAATGGAACGCATTTTCCATGGGCAATTCTAGTGAGCTGTGCCGAATTTGTCAGTAGCTGACTTGTCGACAATGAAGCAGATGTACAACAAGACAGTCGACCAGTTCTTTACAAGATTTAAGCGAGCTAGAAACAAATATTTGGTTCCCTTGCTTGAGAAGACATTTGCCGAGTTTGCTTTCAACGGATTGAAGTTCGAAGTATAAGACAGAATGGTAGGTCATCTATGTGCCGATTTATTCGATATCTACCATGGTAGTTAAGCATGAAAACCTACTTAAGGAAAACGATAAAAGACACACCCAAAAAGGAGAAGTAAATTTTATCGAACCTCATGACTTCGACGAAGAGTAGGTGGATTATGTGGAAATCGCTATGGCTCAGCTAATTATAGACAAATCATTTACCTGCAAAGCGCTGAGGCCAGCAAAGATAAAGGAGAAATCGACCATTATGGCCAAGGCCAAAGAGGCAGTATACTACTCGTTCGATGCAAATCGGACGGAAGAAATTTTTGATATGATGTTGGTTGATGGACAAATCAGGCTAATAGAAGGACAACAAATAAAGTCTAAGAAAGAGTTAGCCGATAAGAAATACTGCAAGTGGCCCCACTCATGGAGCCATAATACTTCGGATTGTTTAGTTCTAAAAAAGAACATCAAAGAGGCAATTTGACAGGGAAAGATCAAGTTTGCCGACGACAAAGGCAAGTCCCCCATGAATATAGACACTGACCCATTCTCCATGATGATTGGAATGGTATCCCTGAAACAATTAGGCAATGGGTACAAAATATCGAATCTATGCACGTGCTGCAAGCAGAAACTGGAGAGTTTGGATCAAAGCCAAAAGAAGCATCAGTGGAATAACCACGCTAGCCAGAAGAGCCAGGAGTTACCACAGGTCAAAAAGGTGGTCCCCAAGAAATTGCTATCCAGTGAAAGGCTTACAAATCGTTCAAGCAGAGGTACGAGGAAGGGGACCCCACTATCGGCACGTTAGGAGAGCCTAGCGGGAAGTTCGATTACTATGTGAGCTACGGTCCTCCGCCAGCCTGTGCTTAAGAAAGAGTTTCTTATACAAGAAGGGAGGAATCGATGGCAATACACGTCGAAATCGCTGCGCTCTAGCTAGAGTACGCCACCAACATACTCTAAAAATCCCAAGCAATCCGGTAAAAGAATCATGGTATGAGGTTACAACGGCCCAAAAGAAAGAAGAGGTTATGACCTGTACTAGGAAAAGAATGGCACAAAGGAAAATAAGGGTCCATATACTGCAACGGCAAGTTACCTTACTTAGCCCCGAGCTGATAGCTTTGTTCCCGGGGCGCCCTAGATTCCGGAGGGTCGGGAACTTAGTTTGGAGACGCAAACCGGAAGAGCCACAACCAGCTTAGGAAGAGGATCATGGGCGGTCTGAACCCCTAAAATCATCAAAGCCAGAGTCTCGATTCAGGACTCGTATAAGCAAGTCAATCTTTGTTGGGTTTCATAGATTCTTAAAACGCAGCGGAACGAAACCCTAGAACATGATCCATGTGTATATCGAAATCAGAAAAGATTCAAGACGTACATTTTGTGATCGGCGACAATAGACAGTCGGCTGTGTCTGGATTAGCGCCCCAAGTGTTTCGCCTCTGTTGACACCTGATTTTTGATCAGTCTTTCATAGTTTATTTTTAAAAAATTCATAAAAAATCTATAAAAAGTTAAAAAAATTAAAAAATCATCTTTGGTAGCCTTGACCAAGCTAAAGGAACCATTTTTGATAAAAAATAATTTTTCATATTTTTTAATATTTTTTAATATTTTCCAAAAATAGAAAAATACATGAAAAATGAAGAAAAATAGCGTTCGCTGTCGTAAAAATATAGAAAAATAGTCAATATTTTTATTTTAATTTCTTTTACATTTTGAACTCATAAATAGTCAAAATTCAAGTTCAATTGCATGTGTTTCTTCACGACGCATAGAGTTGAATTTAGCAAAAAAATGTCATTCGAGTATTTTAATTTGTAAATTTCTACATCTTTTTTAGTCTTGATGTCCAATTAGATCGACCACCATCTACAATAAATGCCCCTTGCTGAATATTTTCGTTTTTGTTTCACATGATTTCATGATGTAAAACGCCGAGTGGATCCCCAAATATAATCGGGTCGGCATGAGCTCGACAGCTCGTCCAAGACCAAACCAGGGCACGGCGAACCCCATGTGAGTACTCTCGAACTCCTTCGATGCTTCCTAATGCTTTTCTTAGGTTAGATCGTGTGTAGAATGGCTAGGACAGCTAAATCATTCTTGAGCTGTGATTGATAAATAGGGCCTTACTAGGAATGTTATGTGATTTATTTGCATATCTAGATTCCTTGAGTTGCGCATTTTATTACTGATTGTGATTGCTAGGATAATCACTCCTATCTGCATGAATTTCTAGATTTAGGGTTCATACCTTACTCATCCGCATAAATCTCAGGCTAGAAAATTCAGTCAACTTAGGTACCGAAAGGGCGTCAACTCTGACAGTTGGTGTAACTAAGTCCCCGAAACCATTTCTCTGGTTCTCGCAGAATTGAATAGAAACTCCCAACTATTCGATTGGGTGGTCCAATCACACTCTAAAAAAAATGATTGGTGGCGACTCCATGGCATGCACACTTAGCACATGTCACTAGACCACACTGAAAGTCGATCACGCATACCTCCGTTGCGATTTGGGTAATGGGCCTTGGGAGAGGCCCGCGTCCGACCAGACAGGACGGCCCATTAGCCCTCGAGAGCCCGACAACCTCAAGAGGGTCGCGACAGACTGGCGACTCTGCTGGGGACTGGTTCTTAACCATTTAGTGGACTTGAGCCGATTAAAAAGTTGATTGATTCTTCTAACCTAATTTTATGCAGATGCTCTCGAAAGTGAGGTGTATATGCTAACGAATGTGTTAGATGTTTTTGTAGATGGGAGAAATAAGGGGTGAAGTGCTTGTTAACTTTGTTTTATGCAGGCAGGAGTTTTGGATGTATGATTGTGTGGATGTTTATATTGAAGCGGTGATTGTTAAATAAAATGCATGTCTATTGCTTTAGCACGACACAATGAATACACACAATTGCGCCTAAAACCCCAGGCGCCCTCTTTAGGAACACAATAGAAGGAATTGAATATGGAATCTCCGTGAGGAAAAACATGGGGTAATCCACTTTTCAATTCCGCTCACTTCGAACTATGGATTGAGTCCCAATGCAACGATAGTTGTGCAATGGAATCTGCTCTTCCCAGAATTCGAGGTGAGAACCTTGGCTTTAGGTACCAAGCCCTATCTTTTGATTTTTAGGAGTTTTCCCTCACTTGTCTCATGCGTTTGTCTATGGAAGGTTAGTATACCTAACACTGCAAAAAATACAGAGAAGCTTGATTTTCTCTTAAGTTTGGTTGGTAAGACTTTTCTATCCCTCGAACTTGTTACAGCTCTTAATCATTATATTCATTGCATAATTCCGGTGATTGGATTAAATGCCATTTTGAGGATAGATATGTGTGTTTTCCTCCCAATGTTCTTGATGGAAGATGAAGATGGTGTCATCCCATTACGAGCGCCAAGTGGACAAGAAGAGCCTAAGTATTAAGATCACATTCCTTTGTTTTATTTTTCATTTCTAGCCTTCTTGTATAGGATTTATTTTGCTGAGATCCTCTCTATCTGATCCCTTAGATTGACTGTATTAGGGATCTATTTGTGTTTATATACATTTAGATTGAAATTTGTTGTATTTCTATTGACTTGTCATTGGAATGTGATAGTGGCATTTCTTCTAATCACTCGAATACTCCAAAATCAATTTTATAATTCCTTTGGATGAAATTGAAATTGGAAGTCTTATACAACCTTTTGGCCGTATAGGGCAATACAATCTCAATTTCGCCAGAAGGAACTATAAACTTGAATTGGTTCATGCATGTTTTGCATCATTGGTAATCCACAATAATTGATCAAGAGTATTCGTGTTTTTCAAATTTAATGAAAAGATAGATATCCAAATTACTCTCGTTCTTAGCAAACAACTTTAATTTGGATACCGTATCTTCAATTGAATTTAAAACACATCGTAATTGTGTACTTTTGAACATTCCATTGATTTTCTTGGAATTGATCAAAGGCGATTATCGTGAATTACATTCCTTTCAATGATATGCTTTCCTTTGAGGAATATTGATAAAAGCTTTTGCACAAGGCCAAAACCATTGTAAAAGCTCTTATCCCTATTAATCACAAGTAAGCATAAAATTGAAAGGATTTATGCTTTATTTTTCAAATTCTTTCTTCTGATTCTGCCTTTTCATTTGAAACAGGTTAAAAATAAGTAGAGAAGAGAAGTCTTTTTGTGGATAATCGCGGTGGGAGGTTCCTTTATCCGATCATAAGCAAGATTAAAAAATCAAGATGTACACGCTCGAATCATCAATGTCAAAGCGCAGCTTGCCTAGGTTGAGAGTGGTCAGGTGTTCGAGAAAGTCAGCCATACAGAAGTTGAGACACACACATTAGAGCTTTCATTCATTTCGCTCAATCGAGGGACCTTAAAAGCAGATCATACAAATCATCGGGGTGGAAACATAAAACCGCAATGAGCCCTAATTAGCATCACAAAGGAACCTAGTTGGCCCTCCATATTATTGATGCTTTGCTTATACTCACCACCTCGAGACTCGAGATCTGCAAGCTTAAGAAGAAGGCGTTTACATTCCCATTTAAGATCGGCAACCTTGGTCCCGTGATCTTCGGCGGCTATTTCCAGGTCCCGAACTAGTCCTCTCCCATGGGCTATATCCGCGGTAATGCTGTCAAGCCTTTCTTCCTGCCACTCACATTGAAACTTCAACACGACATTACGACGGTCGTGCTCATAGGTGGTCAGGGATAAGGCCAAGCGCTCCACCAAATTTCCCCTCTCGCGAAGCAACATCGAGACTCGCTTGTTGGCGAACTCAACAGCCTTTCTGTGACTATCGGCCACAAGGTTGGCCAACACCAAGCAGTTGGACCGATCCTCATAGCGAGCTCGCAAAACGTGAGCCACGGTAGCTTTTCGATGAGCGACACGGTAAGTCTCTAAAAAGTTTATAAAGAGGGTTGGGAAGATTCTATATTCCCTCTCTAAATTAGTGCCCTCGATGGAGGTGGTGTCTATTTCCACGAGCAAAATACGGATTTCATCTTCAGTTTCTGGGTGATCGGCTATATGAGCATAGCCTCGACCGAGGAGGTTATAGAGTTTTTCCCACTGGGCCAAAATTTCGGCCGAGAAAGCGCGAATAGGAGAGGAGGTCATTTTCGTTGGAGTGAGGGAGAAGAAGATGAGTGTGGTAGAGTGATTAAAATACGAAAAGGCAATTATGTAAGAGTGTTAATCTTCTCTGCATTAACTCCTCCTTTTATAGCAACTCGAGAATGAAGAAAGGCACAGCAATAATGCTCGTGGAGCCAAGTTAATTGGGTAAAGCAATGGTGGCTCTTTCGGTGAACCATCAGATCTATCCCAGTCCGCGATTTCAGGCTTGATAAACCTAAAAAAGTTGTAAAAAGATATGTCGGTGTCACCATATTAAAATTGAACGGGAGTTAAGCGCAACTATCGAAAAAAGTTGCGAAAGGATTTGGCGGTCCCATCATATTAAAAAACTGAGCGGGAGGCGAGCGTAGTTCCACCTTTTTGAAAATAAGTGGGAGACAGACATGGATATCGAGAAAAGGAAATCGATTTGGTGTCCCTCCACGTTGAAAAGAAGAAAGAAGACGACAAAGCGGGAAATACGAAATCTTGGGAGCAACGCTTGCCTGATGATCTTCATCCATGTTTAAAGAACGTTTCATGGGCATACAGAACCACTCAAAAGAAAATTTAGAGAGAGTGATCATACATGAGAGAGTAGAGAACCCTGAGTGAGCAAAAATTGATCGAACATTTTTCGATCCAACATGTTTGAGGGTTACCATCAGTTGCTAGAGGCGACTGATCCAAAAATCTCAGAAAATGAACTACTGAGAGATCTCGAAGATTCTAGGATGGCGTCTGGTACCAGAACCACAGAACCCAACCCTTTCGGCAACGAAGTTCAGGATCTCAGCAGCGACGACAACAGCAGCAGCGATGGTCAATCCCGGAAAAGGAAACGTCGCCAGTGCCACACTCAGAATGAAATCCAAGAGCTTGAAGCTTTCTTTAGTGAATGCCCTCTCCCGAACATGAAACAAAGAAATGAATTGGGCCAGAAGCTAGGGATGAAACCTTTGAGGGTCAAGTTTTGGTTTCAAAATAAGCGAGCCAAATTGAGGGCTCAACACAGACGTCAAGAACTTGCGATTCTAAAGGAGGAAAACGAAAAGCTTCGAGCGGAGAACATGAGGTATAAGAAAGCTCCCAGCACTATCGCTTGCCTTAATTGCGGTGGCCCTATCACTCTCGGCGAAATGTTCCTTGATAAGCCTTATATGAGGATTGAAAATGCTCATTCACCACCCCACTCCCTCGAACCATCTTCGATACAATCGGATTTTGTTGGAGATATGCATGAACAAATCAATTCTACGAAGTCAATACCGATGCCTTCTAAAGGATGTGATATGCGTCACCATGATTGGAGTTTCCTTAACGATGAGCTTACTATCACGACCGACCAATCCAAAGCTGATGAATTCCCTCCACAACAATTTCCGGCTCGATCAAATCCTACTGGAAATAGGCCAGAGAGCAATAGCCAAGTTGTCAACACTGTTCCGGGTCGCAAGAAGACGAGGGTCAATTGGTCCCCCGAGCTTCATCTCAAGTTCCTTAGTGCGGTTCAGCAACTAGGGATCAACTCAGCATATCCAACGCGCATACTTGAGATCATGAACATACCAGGACTCACTAAAGATGGAGTCGCGAGTCACCTCAAGAGCTACAGAAGGGCGCTAAGACAGCGCCACACAGCACTGAACCTGAAAGAACTCAACTTGTGCCTAAACACTAGGCATGGCTATAACTACAATGCCCATGAAGTAAGAAATACCCTGCCGAATCTAGGCACCGACCAAGCTGGTAGCAGCACCATTGACTACTTGGGCGCTAATCAGAATATTCCCCTGAATCATCTCAGCACCCCTCAAGAGTATATGCCACAAGTGCAGCAGGTACGAACTCCTTGGTTTGAGCAGCAACTTTTCGCTAGTGCTCTTCCTATCCCCGATCAACATATTGCGCCTAGTGTTCAAAGATCTGCCCGGCTTGGGCATATGATTTCGGAAGATCAAGCGGGCGGATGCTCTGAGGATTTTTGTTTCTTCCATTCCCAAATGGAAGGTGCTTTTGATAGTGAACCGATCAATCATCCTCTTATAATCTCGAGCAACGACGAAGGTTCTAGCTCAAAGAATCAGATCGCTCACAACAGAAACAGGAATCCTTCAACGCCAAGCGATGATGGTCAACCCGAATATCAGTTGCTCGAAGAATCAAAAGATTTCCTTGATGAGGAGCTCCATATCTGGATCGATCAGTTTAAAACTGATGGACTTATGAAGTTATGATCCAAAATGACGATTATATGTCTGATTCATGGTGTAACTGGCTGATCACCGAGAATCCTCAAGGGAACTAGGCACATGTGACTGGATGTATCATTAATCTTTCTGTCATAAAGTCTTCCATGCAAGATAATCTTCCTTAATGCCTAGAGTTAATCTGGGGCAGCGATCAGTACTACCTGCGAGCATCATCATGCTTGAGTGCGACAATCCCTTGTTAGATTAGAGTCGAGGCGAATCAATTGAACGCCACGAAGAAAAACATTTAAAGGCTTCACATAGGAAAATGCGAGCAAAAGCCCGAGCGAGCTCAAAGACGGTTAGCTCTGTATCGTTCTAAGGGACCTTTAGTCGTTATGAACTCTAAATTGAGCTTGTTTCATTCTCGATGGGGGTCGCTAACTGCTTCAAGAATTTTATAACAAAAAACGAACCAGTTAGGGACGCCAATAGTGCTGTGTCCTGGTAGTCAGTGAAATGGAAGTGGTACGAAACGTCAGGAGTTCGATCTCGGGATTGAAAAATCATTTTATCAGTTGGTCTATCACCCGATGAAGTTCAAAGAGATTCGACGCAGATGACTATAGAACTTGGGGCAATTCGAAAATCATCGATTCATTTTCATCAAGCGGCGAAGTTGGTATTGTAAAATGTGAAGCATGCAAATGACAAATCCGAAGCAGAATGAGATGAATCATGATTCGCTTATCCAAGGTCGGGATTTCAACCTTCGACTAAAGCCAAATCTAGGATGAGTTTTTGATGTTGCCCACTCGACAAAACCCATCTCCACTGAAAATGGGGGCAAACCATTCCTACATCCGGAAAGCATGTCGAAGCCGAAGACATCAAATTCATCGTTTAATCCGTGGGGCAAGTCCTTGAAGCGATAGTTATCATCCGCAGAGCGTAATGGAATCCATCCTTTCAATGTAAAACGCATTTGGCCGCGGAGCCACTCATTTGGTAAAAAGAACGTATCGTTCCTAAATGATTTTCAATCAGATGCAGGGATAATGTTCTCTCATTTTCCTCTCAGGTGATGAACAGAGACGAGGCACCCAAGAAGCCATGCATTCAAATAACATAACAGTGCATGAAACACGCCCAAAAAGATGAATGAATCTCCTCCGACGTAAATCCTCGAGGTGGATTCGTTGCCCAACCAGACGAAGAAATCATGGCCACAAGCTTGAGGGCCGGCTTCTACAATCCGCACATTGGCATGCAGAATGGAATTCAAATCAAGAGTAAAGTAGTATCGTCCCAATTTGTTTTGAATTTGGAAACCCAAAATAATGCTTAATATTTATCCTTGGCAGGAGCTCGCCATCAGGGCAGACATGTAAGTTTCATTTTTCTCCAAAAACCAAGAAGTCGAAAGAACTTTAGAACACCAAACAATCTTGTGTTACTATGTGAAGTGCAGATTTTCACAACCCTTGTACACTCGTTGGAGCATATGACCAAGGGTAAGATGTATCGTTCCAATTTTTGTAAAGTTTTAGAATATACAATGACATATCCCTTTTATATCTCCAGGATCTCCAGCCTCGATGGGCAGGTAAGTATCCCTTTTCCCAATTCATTGGAGATTAAAAACTTTCAGAATTAATTCGATTCTCACATCTAAAAAGACATAGAATTCTTACTTCATTGACATTCATGTTTTAAAACATGAGATTGTCTGAACATGAATTACACATGTATGGTGCATCATAAAATCCCTTTGAAGGATAAATCTTGATGAAATGAAATGAATTTTTCCAACAAGAGTCGTTTGAACTGTTCAAAAGGGTATTTTCTCATAAGAGAAGCGAGCCTAATCCAAATACGTCCCATACACACTTGAGAGATGAGGAGATTGGAAATGATAGCGAAACCTTAACCTATGGATATAAGGGTCATTCGCAACGATTACATGGATCGAGATGACAGAGGCATTTATTTCTTCATTCCAAACACTACAGATGCCCATTGAGAACCCCATTGAACAGCGATTTTCATTCTCAACCCTGTCAAGAACCACCCCACATTGGGGCAAATGAAGGTTAGTCCAACAGTATCAGAAAGTAAACGGTTAGAAATTTTCTTGCTCGGACTAACATAAATCTTTGTGTGTTATTTATATGATAATCCAAGTGTCATAGGATGACTAGAATAATTCATTTCTCTATCCTACACACTATTATCCTTTGCACAACCAAGTTGAGCCAGCAAATTCATTTCATCAACCTATTGGTGATCATTGCATATTCCAAAGCAAAGGCAACATCACTCTAGGAATGGAAGCGTGCCAAAGTTTAAGTTGCATATCTAGCATGATTGCCGAAAATCCTAGCTCCAAAAGAAAAGAAAAACACGGGATTAAAAAAAGGGGGAAAAGAAAAATCCCTAGACATCAAGAAAAAGAAAAGTGCCTGGTAAAAAGCAAGGCTGATGTCTATTCAAAATATCCCCAGTAAAGTCTAGAGAGACGATGAAAAGACCCTGCAAAGGAGTTAGATCAAGATGACTACTCTCCAAATGATGTCGTGCTCAAATTGCAAACACACAAACAGACGGTCTCTTAATGTAACAAGAGACGCTTTTAAACATCCTTGTGCGCTCTAAAAGAGGAGTGTACACTTCAAGAAATGGAGATGTTCTTCGAAGGACATGTGGCAAATTTGCAATGATCACCAATGCCAAACCCTTCACAATTTCTGGGCAAAAAATAAGCCTTTTTCGGTCCCCAATCCTTCCAATGTTACAACCCTGAAGTAGTCTTATCTGACTAAGACACTTGGGTTAATGTATAAGTTAGCTCAAAGAAGTACGAGCAAGACTATTTCTTTCTCATTTTGCAGGGTTCTTGACTTGTAAACCCGGAGCAGATAGTGAAAAATTTCGTTCAACGGCCTTGACTCAAAAGTGAGTCCCCCTTGGAAACCGATATCCAAGCCTAACACTACGGTCCCGTGAAAGACCTCCTGATCGGTCGAAATGTATGCGTTGCGAATGATCCTGAAACCCAGGCACAGGTCGGTAGGAAATTGAGCACTTTCCCTATTAAAGATCATTATCACAGAGCATTGAGGAGCCTTCTTGGGTGAGAAATACTCCAATGGATGTTTTGAGCAAACTCTTTTTGAAATTTTCAAATTGTTTGATCTAGAGTTTCCGTGCAAGGAATTTATGATCACATCTGTATATGGCAGGAATGTTTTGGATAACCTCCAACAATCAAAATGCACATTTCATGACTAAAACTTAAGTCGTAGAATTTTGTCAGTTAGATAATTATTGTCTTCCCAAAGATTACTAATATCTTCTTGGCGAGGAAAATTTTTTCAGGTCTAAGCTTTCTGCAGGACTTTTGGCCACCCCAAAGACTGGGTGCGTCATCCTTGGGTGAAGCCTTTTAGTAGGCAAATCTTTTCTAAGACCGATCCACAGAATGATCGAGTCTCCGACTAGCCCCGAAGAGCGGGTACGTCATCCTTTGATTCATATCAATTTGGAATCTCATAAATGGTAGAAACCGCCTGAAGGGTCAACTCAATGGTAGAAACCGCCTGAAGGGTCAATCAATGGTAGAAACCGCCTGAAGGGTCAACACAATGGTAGAAACCGCCTGAAGGGTCAATGTATGGTAGAAACCGCCTGAAGGGTCAACCAATGGTAGAAACCGCCTGAAGGGTCAAAACAATGGTAGAAACCGCCTGAAGGGTCGATGTATGGTAGAAATCGCTTGAAGGGTCAACCAATGGTAGAAACCGCCTGAAGGGTCAACTCAATGGTAGAAACCGCATGAAGGGTCAATGAATGGTAGAAACCGCCTGAAGGGTCAAAGGACTGGTAGAGACCGCCTGAAGGATCAACCCAATGGTCCGATCCACCATACGGATCAAAACCTTGATGAATCCCGAACGCGGGAGGAGTCGTTTTCCCTAATAAGCCTTACATTAGGCAAGCCATTTCTAGTTTAGTCCACCACACGGATCAAAACCCTTGGCAAATTCCCAAATGTGGGATGCGTCTTCCTTAGGTTCCTATCAGTTAGGAATCCCATTATGGTTTGACCTACCATACAGGTCAGAGCTTAACATCCCCAGGACACTCCGATGACAAGTCCTTAGGAATCTACTTGAACCCATCAGACACAGCAAATGCCGCAAGCATTCGGCAGGTAAGGGGCAGGGAAGTCTATCTACTCCTTAACTTTCTTACATCATATCAGGGAATTGAATGAGCACATCTCTTTTTAAGGAAAAGCACACATTGATGGGCATGAAAATTGGATGTCATGATTTCTTTTCTTTTCCCAGTCGAGTTGATCGGAACACAGGTGTCACCTTGTCTTTGAGAGAAACCTCTGACGAAATTTCTCTCAAAGAGGGGCAGCTGTTGACACCTGATTTTTGATCAGTCTTTCATAGTTTATTTTTAAAAAATTCATAAAAAATCTATAAAAAGTTAAAAAAATTAAAAAATCATCTTTGGTAGCCTTGACCAAGCTAAAGGAACCATTTTTGATAAAAAATAATTTTTCATATTTTTTAATATTTTTTAATATTTTCCAAAAATAGAAAAATACATGAAAAATGAAGAAAAATAGCGTTCGCTGTCGTAAAAATATAGAAAAATAGTCAATATTTTTATTTTAATTTCTTTTACATTTTGAACTCATAAATAGTCAAAATTCAAGTTCAATTGCATGTGTTTCTTCACGACGCATAGAGTTGAATTTAGCAAAAAAATGTCATTCGAGTATTTTAATTTGTAAATTTCTACATCTTTTTTAGTCTTGATGTCCAATTAGATCGACCACCATCTACAATAAATGCCCCTTGCTGAATATTTTCGTTTTTGTTTCACATGATTTCATGATGTAAAACGCCGAGTGGATCCCCAAATATAATCGGGTCGGCATGAGCTCGACAGCTCGTCCAAGACCAAACCAGGGCACGGCGAACCCCATGTGAGTACTCTCGAACTCCTTCGATGCTTCCTAATGCTTTTCTTAGGTTAGATCGTGTGTAGAATGGCTAGGACAGCTAAATCATTCTTGAGCTGTGATTGATAAATAGGGCCTTACTAGGAATGTTATGTGATTTATTTGCATATCTAGATTCCTTGAGTTGCGCATTTTATTACTGATTGTGATTGCTAGGATAATCACTCCTATCTGCATGAATTTCTAGATTTAGGGTTCATACCTTACTCATCCGCATAAATCTCAGGCTAGAAAATTCAGTCAACTTAGGTACCGAAAGGGCGTCAACTCTGACAGTTGGTGTAACTAAGTCCCCGAAACCATTTCTCTGGTTCTCGCAGAATTGAATAGAAACTCCCAACTATTCGATTGGGTGGTCCAATCACACTCTAAAAAAAATGATTGGTGGCGACTCCATGGCATGCACACTTAGCACATGTCACTAGACCACACTGAAAGTCGATCACGCATACCTCCGTTGCGATTTGGGTAATGGGCCTTGGGAGAGGCCCGCGTCCGACCAGACAGGACGGCCCATTAGCCCTCGAGAGCCCGACAACCTCAAGAGGGTCGCGACAGCCTCTACCGGTATCCACACACACGAACTGAGATCTCCAACAATCCAAGTGCTAGCTTTTTTATCTTAGAGTTCCTCTTGCGGATTGCCTTTTCTCTTTGAGACTCTCTCGGAGACCTATAAATCGAGAACACTTCTCTATTTTTCTTCTTCAAAATAATACTCTCACAAGGTCTAAGGCGTCTCTAGGGTTTTTACTCATAACCCACGTTTTGCGATTTGGGCCCCATGACTTAACGGCCTAAGCCCACGACGTCCTCTAAACTGTCTACTCAACCGTGCATTTAATCATTATCTATAGGAGAATAAATTAATATCTACTTCTTAAGTAGATCGAGGCACAGAGAAAATATTAAATCAGTTCTCTATTGTGTGCGACCCTATAAGTTCACTAGAGATTAGCAGTGTGCTCAAAGTTCTTTTGGCCCACAAGTCATAAGCGATCTCTAGCAAGACATTATGACTACCTAAGTATAGTGAAGGTCGATTTTCCGACACAACCTGATCCACAACTAATGTTAGAGTATCAACCTTAATTGGTTCTTAAGGCAGACCACTAACAATTTCACCATCGAGCCCTTACATGGTCCAAGTCAAACTGCCTAATTAGTTCCAACTTCAGTCAACTTCGGCCAACCATGATGACGAAGTGACATTACAAGAAAAAGAGGGTGATCAATTCTGCTTCGACAATGAAGAGACTATGGAATTCAAAAATCCTCTCGAAGAAATCTCCAATCACTTGAGGTCACTCAACATAAATGCCAAGATAAATGGGCGACCAGTTATGAAAGTCTTGGTAAATGGTAGTTCGACATTGAATCTCATCCCACACAGGTTCTTTAAGAAGATATGAAGGACTGACGATGAGATCATTCCATCGAACATCCAACTGTCAGATTTCACCAGTGAAATCAACGAGGTGAAAGGAATATATGTCACAGATCTGACCGTGAGGTCCAAGACATCGAGAACATCTTTTTGTGTGGCAATGCTGATGGCTAATACAATCTACTACTAGGAAGGGATTCGATACACGAAAATCAGTGTGTCCCTTCGACACTGCATCAGATGCTGGCATTCTGGAATGGGGATAAGGTGAAATATGTAAAAGCTAATCCTCAAACTTACATCACGTGGACTTGGATATCAATACAAGACCAGGTCATGCCAGATGATTGTCTGCTCGTCTCGAAACCCCATGAAGTTAACTCAAGGGATATCGTTTTCTGCCACTTCAATAAGGGAAATACCGAGTGGGTCCATAGGAAAGAACCGACAGTACAACTCGAGGAATTGGCTAATGGAGGATCAGCAATTATCACAAGACCTCGTTGAGAGGTACGCGGCCTATAAAGCCGAACAAGTCGAGCAAGTAGACAAAATGGTTGATCGGCTTTTGGACTTCGAGGAGTCTCCGATTAAGGAAGATGACAAGGTGATTCAAGCTCAAGATCCATTAGAAGAAGTGAACCTTGGAGATGATGCTTGCCCACAATCGATCTACATGAGTAAGTTGCTCAATCAATCGTACAAATCCCAATTGATAAACCTGCTGAAGAAATATAAAGACTACTTTGCTTGGAATTATCATGAGATGCATGGTCTAACAAGAAACATAGTTGAACATCGACTACTGACTAAGAAAAGGTTTCGACCGCATCAACAATCACCAAGGAGGTTCGTGCCTAAGGTAACTCTCAAGGTCAAGAAAGAAATTGAGTGACTCCTCTCTGCAGGATTCATAAGGATGGCTAGGTATGTCGAATGGCTGTCAAATATCGTCCTAGTCAAGAAAAAGCTTGGTCTCCATTGACTTCCGCGACCTAAACGCTGCTACACCGAAAGACGAGTATCAGATGCCCATCGCTGATATGCTGATTGACTCAGCCTCTAGCAACGAAGTTATGTCTCTTATGGATGGACATTCGGGGTACAATTAGATCTTCATAGCTGTAGAAGATGCCCACAAGACGGCTTTCAAGTGTCCCGGAGATATTAAAACATTCGAATGGGTCGTCATGCCATTTGAATTAAAGAATGCCGGAGCCACCTACCAAAGGGCAATGGACTTTATCTTCCATGACATGATCGGGGAGTTCATGAAGGTTTATATTGATGATGTGATAGTCAAGACTAACCAAGTGAGTCATCTTAACCGTCTTGACCAAGCTTCTGTTAGAATGCGCAAGTTTAAGTTAAACATGAATCCATTAAAATACGCATTTGGGATAAAGGCTGGTAATTTCATAGGCTTCTTAGTTCATCAAAGAAGAATTAAGGTGGATAAAAACAAAGCTAAGGCTGTGCTAGAATTACCGCCCCCACTAACAAAAAGCAACTCTAAATGTTGATTAAAAAATTGAATTTCTTGCGGCGTTTCATAGCTAACTTGTCAGGGAAAATTGAAGTTGAAGAATGAGCAAGAGTTCATATGGGAAGAAAAACATCAGTCAACTTTTGATCAGTTAAAAATTTATTTGATCAAGCCACTAGTTTTGAGGCCACCGAAAGCAGGTAGGCCATTGAAGTTGTACTTGTCTGTGACCGATACCACGGTCGGAAGTATGCTGGCCTAGGAGAAAGATGAAGGAAAAGAATAGGTCGTTTACTACTTAAGTAGGATGCTCAACAACGCGGAGACAAGATACATATCAATTGAGAAGTTATGTCTCTCTTTGTATCATGCCTGTACGAAATTACGTGATTATATGCTATCGACTACGGTGCATGTAATTTCCATAATAGATGTAATAAAGTATATGTTATATAGGCCAATTATAAGAGGCCGGATCGCAAAATGAGCATTCACTTTGACGGAGATCAATTTGATGTATGTGCCGCTCAAAGAAGTAAAGGGGCAAGAAGTATCCGACTTCATCATCGAATATCCAATGGGATTAAGAATAGAGGATGATGAGAATCATCTATGTATTATTGTACCCTGGGTACTTTATTTCGACGGGTCGATAACATCAGAATCATCAGGAGCTGGAATCATGATCATATCGCCCTACCAACAAAAAACAAAACTCATGTTCAGGCTTGACTTTGATTATTCAAACAATCAAGCCAAATATGAAGCCTGATTGTAGGGTTTAACATCTTAATTGACATGGGGGTTCGATCAGCCAAAATCAAAGATGATTCTCGGTTAGTGATAAGACAACTCAAGGGGGAGAATCAATGTCTTGGTAAGAGCATCATACTACACCATGATTTGGCAAAGAAACTGCTGTCAAACTTCGTCGAATATGAGTTGATCCATATCAGAAGAGGGGAAAACTTGCAAGCCAACGAATTAACACATATGGCATCCGGGTACAAAATATCAAAATAATTAGCTGGCCACATTATCACCCAAACAAAAGTGTTGTCTTCTATAGAGGCTCGAATGATGATGGCTTAGAAAGAAATAGCCAATGGCTCAAATCAGGCTCCAGATCGACAATATTGGAGAAGCCTTCTGATAAGTTATTTGAGAAGCCTAGGGCCTTGCAACAAAGATTTTAAAAGATAAGCCTTGAAGTATCTCTTGATCGATGACGAGCTATATCGAATGACGGTCGATGGGTTACTTTTGAAATGCCTAAGGCAAGAAGAAGCTATGCTTGCAATAACAAAGGTTCACGAAGGGATTTATGGAGCACACCAAGCGGGTTTGAAGATGAAATGATTGTTAAGACGTCATGGATACCTTTGGCCGACAATCACAAAGGACTGCATTGACTATGTTAAAGGATGTCAATCTTTCAAAGATATGGGCCAGTGCAACATGTCCCTACTGCATTGATGAACCCCATTGTCAAACCATGGCCTTTCCATGGATGGGGGATGGATGTGATAGGGAAGATCTATCCCCCCTCGTCAAAGAAGCACAGTTTCATTTTAGTGGCCACAAATTATTTCACTAACTGGGTAGAAGCAGCTTCTTACAAGAATGTTACGCAGTGAGTCATCAAATAATTCATTGAAGAGCGAATCAATCACAGATCCGGGATCCTAGAGACCATAACTGCTGATCAGGAAATAATCTTCACAGGGCGAGAAATATTGGATTTTACTAAGTCAAGAGGAATCAAGATGATCCACTTAACGCCCTATTATGCCCAGGCCAACGGTCAAGCTGAAGTTTCAAACAAAATTAATATTTGCTTGATAAAGAAGCATTTGGAAGACAACCCGAGGGAGTGTGATTCATTGTTATCGACAGTCTTGTAGGCCTACCAAATATTGAAAAGATCGAGTACCGGCGTTAGTCCGTACATGCTTACATATGGACAAGTGGCCGTTCTTCCTCTTGAGATCACTGTGTAATCAATAAGGGTGAAACTCCAAGACGACATGTCGAAGGAACAGTACGATGAAATGATGTATATGAACATCAACGAGTTGGGAGAAAATCAAGCCTTAGCGCTTAAAAAATTAGTGGCCTAGAAACGAAGAGTGGCTAAAGCTTACAATAAGCACGTGAGAATCAAGCGTTTCCACGTGGCTGAATTAGTTTGGAAGAATATTCTTCCCATGAGTCTTGATAATGAGAAATTCGGCAAATGGTCGTCGAAATGGGAAGGACCATACCTGATAACCGACGTTCTCCCAGGGAACGCATATCAAATGATGGAAATTGACGGCAAGGAGCTTCCATGATCAATCAATGGAAAGTATTTGAAGAGCTTCTACCCATCAATGTGGGAAATGCGAGAAAACATAGAAGAACAAGATGGCAAAAAATGAAGGAAACATGTCTTATTCATCAAAAAAGGAGACAAATACATTCCCCTCTCCTCTCTGTCCTCTCTCTTCTCTCCTCTCTCCTTTTTCTTCTCTCTTACTTTCTCCTGTCTTCTCCTCCCAGCTCTGCCTAGTCCGCCCTCACTTCTGCCTGAGGTGCTCCATAAAGCAAACGATGAAGTGGAGGAGGTGGTCCTCTAGCTTCATGTTCTCCTCCTCAGCACAATGCTCGATCTTGGCCAGCTCGTCCATGGAAGCCTCTAGGCCGTCCCGCTCTCGCTCCAGCTTTTGAAGGTGCTCTATATGGGTTTGCACCTAGTCATCAAGACTATTCAGAATCACCCTTAGAGCCTCAACATGACCGTCGACAAAAGCCAAGGAGTGAGCCTCACTGCCTTCACCCAACTCGTACTCCTGCCTCTCAGCATCCCTCAGAGGCTTCGACAGGTGCCGCCGGCTCCCTGCCAACCAATCAGAGATGAGACCTCGAAATTGAAGGACACTGGAGTAAGAGGCAAAGACAGTTTCCCAGGCATTGCAAAGCTCCTTATACGACCCTTCACCATTCTCAATCTCCGCAATATTGTACCACATTTCGTGGTCGGTAAGATCGTGGTGGGAGATCGCTGTAAGGTTCTGTCGAAACTTGTCGACCCCATAGCTAAAAGTGGTGAAGAACTCATCGAAGTCCTTTCGGAAAGGATGGCCAACAGGGAGATGGTGAGGGGCAGCGCGCCGCAGGAAGTTGTTTAGCTTCTCAAGGGTTTTGGGGTGCAATATCAGCACAGTGTAAGTATAGCCCAGGAAGGAGATAATTTCCTTCTAGAGAGAAGAAAACTCTCGAGTAAAGACCAAAGAAGAAGAGGCAGATGGACAGAGGATGGTATAGGCTTCATGATGGCAAAATGAGAGAAACGGCTCATGTACTCAAGGATGGAGGGATTGGTGAAGACCCACTTGGCATGAGCAGTACTATTTATAAATAAAATCCAAAAGGCGTCTTCCCCATGAAGAGAAAGTATTCGGCCATGATCTTCCCATAACCGAGGCTATCGAGATAGTGGACAAATGGCGAGTTACGAGGTAATCAAGTTCATCGTGGGAAAAATGGAGAGGTATAGTTAACCCTAATGACGTGGGCAACAATGTTGCAGTTACTTGTCGTTTCCACCGAAGCGTCACGACTATTAGGTTTCAAGATAAACCTGAAACGGCTCTAGTATTAATTGCCGTGAAGGAAAAACGGTCTTACAAAATCATATCATGATGAGCTAAACAGATTTGACGCTAGGACCAAAGGGCATTGATTGAGAATCGGACAAAACAAGGACAACGAAATCAAAAAGGATGACATTGACATGAAACAAGTAAAAGTGAATCCCAGAACATGCTGCTCAATACTCAGAACAAAGTTATGAAGCTCATATCACTATTGCAAGTAGCATCAATAATTGCTTCTTTTTTATGTTGGGCCCTTAGCAGCTCGACATGCAGATACTCGCAAATTGCCTCTTGCCTCTTGATTGATTTCAATTAGATAGACAAAGCCTGCAATGAGGTATGTTTGTCATTCTCCAATGTATCGAGGATGTCGTGTTGACATTTCAGTTCTCAACAAGTAGAGCGTCCTCTTCCATCTTGACAATGGCCTCAATATCTTTCCTCCTTGCCCTATATGATCTCAAAGTTGAGCCAAAAGTAAGGAAGAGTTCATTAACAGCGAATTCAAGAGCTCGACATTAGATTGGGTAAGACAAATAAGCTAGGAAGTTGATGAGAGCCTTGACTTCGTCTTCAACAGTGATATAATCACATATGGTAGTGTAACCCATCTTCAACAGGTCATGTAGTCTTAACCATTTAGTTCGGATGAACCGATAATTATCACAGATCGCATTCGACGGACCAGTAGAGATACCTACCATGTTTGTATGGACAATCCATGGACCATTGAATCCTTCAGTACAACCATCTGAGGCCAATAAGTCATCTACGGAGAAGATCGAGTCAGTATATGCATTCGATAAGCGGATAGAAAGAGTGTTTACCTTCATCAACTGATTATTCAGGGCTGATATTCGACATAAATAGAGGAACATGCTTTTTCGAAGGGTACAATAAGCCTAACGGAGCTCGATGAATTTTTGAAAAGATATTACTCACACTAGCAGAAAATAGAGAACGGCGGTAATCATTTCACCAGATGTCGAAGAACGACAAACTGCATGACCAACTAGAAAAAGCAATGAAGATGAAACGTCCAAAAATGGTTTGGGCAATCTCAACGTGGCAAATCATATCTGTTGTCATCACCCGTTGGATAGGAAATGGAAGTTCATCGAATATACCACTGGCATTGGAACACCCTGAGTAAGCCCGAATTGACGAGCACAATAGTGGGGATTATAAACTTCGAAGCCTGACGAAAATTTGCCACCACTGGATAAGTTCAAGCCCAAATCAGTTGGAACTAAGACACTCATTCATAACAGGTGTGTCCTAGGATTCTTGCTTGACGAGAGATAGGTGTCATCATCAACAAGGAACCTATAGAAGTCGAAGCTGGTGAGTGATAGCAGTCTTTCGAGGAAATCATCGAATGGGGTGAGCTCATTGGGTGTATGGCGATGTGTTTGGTCAAATACCATGGGCAACAAGGTGTCCTCGACAAGTGACGGCTTAGCTATCGAAAATGAAGGTTCTCTCGTGAAACAAGTATGGGAAGTAAACTCGCAACCACCAGTGCAGCATCCACAAAGGACCAGAAAAGGGATCCGGGTGGACCCCACTCAAAGAGGCTTGTGCATCCGTCAGACCACGATAAAGTGTAGCTAAAGTCATCTGACCCAACCCAACATAAATGCCGCGTGCAAGTGCACCCGCTACGTCAAGAAACTCTGAAGATACTTGGCACGAAATAAGACAGAAGACGAATTTGCAAAGCCAACAAAGAAGGAATGCAACATGTTCTTCTGGTAAAATGGGTCCCCAAGGTTTGGCGTAGCGATCCATGAAATCCTTATAAGGAAGATCTAGACAGCATGGCGCGCCAAGCAAGGGATCGATGCTTAGGAATTGGACATCACATTCGATCAAAGGAGAAAGACCGGTCAATGACCAAATGTCGAATAGGGTAATGGTCACTAGGCCGATAGAAAGAAAGAAACAATTCGATGATGGCGACCAGAAGCAACATAAGCTGCCGATAAGGCCATACTCTGAAGGATTAATTGACATACCACAAAATGTCAACAAGACGTCAATCCTAGCCTGCGCCCAGAAATGGGAAAGATGTGACATTTTGAATTTCCTACCATTTTGAGACTTATGAATGAAAATATATTTATCGATGTATTTCAGTTAAATCTCGTTCAGACTTGATCAATCTTGAGTTAACTAACCAAAAGGGAAAGGCTAACGTATGACTAAGTACGTAGACCTAGGAAACTCGAATGAGAAAAGGCGTTTTGACCATAAGGATTGCCGAGGGAATGTTTAGAACTAATAAAGGCTGAGCTAAGAATGATTATGGGATTCATTGCTAGCATTATACGATTGGAGAGCGGGCGATTCCGCTTAACCAGCGTATGATTTGCAAATCTTTCCTAAATCGAATTCTGACGATCGAGACCGTTGTAGTTAGCGATAAACCCTCGCAATTACATGACAACCAAAGTCGCCGTGACTTGATGAGTCCTAAGTGTGATGAGAATCACTGAGTCAATACGAAAAATATTTGCAAAAGCCGTCCGTTAGTTCGAGATAAACTGAAATTACGATTGACGGAAAAATCGACCATGAAATGAGATCTCGAAATTGGAAAATGGACAATGAAGAATTCCAACGTTAGAAAGGAATTAGACGTCGCCTCATCAAGGGAACTTTATATTGGAAAAGTGAAATTTCGGACTGAAAGTGTGAAAATATCATTTTGCCCCTAGGAGAATAATCTTGTCTTAAGAAGTGAATCAGGACATTTTGTTCTTTTGTCATTCCCCCTTGGTTGGCCGAAAATAATGAGGGCAAAAGAGTAAATTGGCTCATACCATTATTGGCAAAATGACAAGTGTTATTACTAGAGCATGTCCCTCCACTTAGCATTTAATTAGAGTCCTAGTCCAACTACCATTCCACCAAGTTGACCAAAGGATCAAGAAAGGCTTCTCACTCTCCTCTCTCTCATTTTCTCGACAGCTCCCTCTCCTCCACCATCTTTCTCTTCTTCCCCTTCTTTCTTTTCATTTGGCCGAGAGACCTTGCCCAACCAGCTGCTGCCCGCCCGTTCACCCTACTCGAGTGCCACTTCCGACCGCTGTCCGACCAAGAGCCGACCATCAATGTCTTCCTCAGCCTCTCCTCTACCTCCCTCCGGTCTCCGTTCAATTATACAATGCCCCGATTATGCCGTTTCGCCGTCGGAAGCTAGATTGCTCACCGTCGGACCCGATTGGAGAGAGAGCCCTACTGCGTCGAATTCAAGAGTTCATTTGACTTCCAAATTTTGGTGAGACCTTCTTAACACCGAGTATAAGAGCTTAGCAAGATAGTATTAAGGATTGATTGGAGTTATGATGGATTTTAATGGATGAAATGTGGTGTTTTACAAGAGCATATTTTGATCCTCTGCTGCCGGTGTTAGAACCGAGCCAATTGGAGACTCTTGGGGATGTCTCCTTGCTTAGTAAGACCTCTAGGGATATAGTTTGTTGTATTGACAAGGTGGTTGCATGATGGAATTGAGTTTGGAAGAGAATTGATGGCTATTTTGCACGAATTTCCTAGGAACCGAACCTGTTCCATGCCGGCCAGTGTGGAATCGAGCTTGGTGGTTGATTTTGATTGGAAATTCTAGCTCAATTGGATTGGTAAGCAACCCCTAAACCTTTATTAGGACGTTAGGGTACTAAGGGATGGATTTGAGTAGAGAATTGGTGGTTTTATGAGCCAATTGTGTTTGAAATGGACAAGTGTCGATTTCGATTTATATTAGCCGAACTATGCTTGCTGCCTTGGGTGAATAAGTGATAATCCTTGGCTGAATTTACTGTGTGAATGTTCGTTCGGTATGTACACTTGATTGGTCGTGTGGTGTTTGATTCTATGAGTGATAACCGTGTGAGATTTATGCTTGAATCGATAGGGTATTGCCCTGATTGATTGTGAGCCGTGATATGTAATTCGGCCATGCCTTACGTGAGCTTCAAGCCATGAATGATTATCATGTTAAAAGACTAATCACCCGTTAAGTCGAGTTATACTCGATCATGAAGTTGTTTAAAAGATGAGTTTTGGCTTGTGAGCCCTTAACTGACTAGACGCTTGGTATATGTGACGGCAAGCTTTGATTGATTGAGTTGATCTAAAAACTTAATGGCATAACGAACCTTGATGCGTGAGAACGCAAGGTCGATTTATATCCTGATGTGTCAGAACGCGGGATATAATTGATACATGTTGACACGAATATTGACATGGCTATTGAAACTTGATGCATCAGAATGCGGGTTTGCAAATTCATTTAGCCTGATGCGTCAAAACGCAGGCTTAACCACTGGAATCGAAATCATGTGAGATTGAGGCGACTCTTTATTTATGTATCTGATTGGACTATTGTGCTAGTACGAGAAGCTCGATCTTATTGTCATGGATTCCTTTGAATTGGGAATGTTTCGTGCCATCCTTAATGCCTTTGTTATGATGCATTGAGTGTCTTGTGTTATTCCATTGATGAGCTTTTGCATGCTTTTGTTTGAAATGATGTCAAGAGGTATAAGCGGCCTGGGCTAAGTTTAGGGCTAGCTTGCGTAGATGTAATCTCACCCCTTAGTAGGATTTGTCTTTCAGACCCTAAGCCTTGAAAATACTCCCCGTGCGTCTTGGTGACCCGAAGGATATGATTACCTCTTTTGAAGAATTTCCAGCCGACCAGGGTAGAGTTTTTATTAGGAAGGGGACTACTGTGTAGGTCGATGAAAGAGGGGAGCATTGGAAGCCTCATCGTTACGAGGCCCGATTTTATCGAGTTGGGGACACTACTACTGGACCATTGAAGCTGTCGGAGGTACCTAGTGTTGTAGCTCGCGTTATCACCTAGAGGGGTGAATAGGTGATTATAGTGCAATTTAGATGTTTTTCGCGGAATACAAATTGCGCAGGCGTTTATATAACGTCTCAAATGATGGCAACACAGTATATTACTACAGACAATTCATATGCAGTTCTACTATCACAGAATATATGATATGATCAGAGTAAGGATAGAGAAAACTACACAAAGAGTTTATAGTGGTTCGGCTTTGGTTAAGCCTACGTCCACTTCTTCGGCTATCGGCCAATCGGCTGGATTCCACTAGTAAACTGCTCTAGAGGTTACAACTTAATGATCTCCTTGACATGCAGGATACCCCACCTAGCACTCAACACTCTTGTGTACACCTCCTCACAATTACAATGGATGAATCAAGAAGTGTATGTGAAATGAAGTACTCTCGATCTAAGAATTATAAAGACTTTTCCCTCTTAACGCCGATCTTTTGTCCCTTCGACCTTGAGATGTCTTTTATACTTCTTCGCCTCTAATCTAACCGTTGCAAGGCTTCCAAAAGAGGTCTCTCCAAAACTTCCCGTTTGGACAAGATAGACACCAAAAGAAGATCTCTTAGCCGTTAGGGATCGCCAAAGGAAAGTCTTCCTCGTTCGGATCAAATCGTCCGTACAATTACGATCCTGGATTTCCATAGATGATTTTATTCATTTGGAAAGTCATATGTGTGTCTCCTTGATGTCGCATCCTTGATTGATCTTTATCACCGAGAATCCTCAAGAATGATCCAGCTCGATTGTATCCATTGTAGTGTATCGAGTAAGTGCATTTCAAAGTTCGCTTCAAGTTCTGATTACTGCGCGTGAATACTCATCTCAGAGCTTGAGCATCATTCCAATGTCTGAGCTATCCCCGCTCAACGTCTGAGCTCGAACCAGCCTCTGAGTCCCTCAGAAATCCCATCTGAGCAAAGTCCTTTTGACAGGTTCAATCCTGTGCATCCTCGCACAAAAGGATAACCTGCAAAATAAGTATTCCACGTCATTAACTCGAAACTTAAGAGTACTTGGATTGTTTTGTCAATTTCAATACTATTTAGGGTTTTTTTCTCAACAATCTCCCCCCTTTTGATGATGACAAAACTATCCACAAAAGTAACAGTATTCCGAAAAAAAATGATGAGCAACCAGATTTTAGTTACTCTTCAGTAAGATCTTGCTAAGAACGATTTTATCAATTTTGTCATTTGTTCTTCTAGCATGAGTAAGTTCTGAAGTTTCAAAAAGATACTTCAACATTACGAGCAATCTCAAAACTTGTGATTACTTTTTAAAATTTTGAATTTAAGCACAAGTATAGTTTCAGAACATGGACATGTAATTCTACTTGATTTTCTATAGAACTTAATCACATGCATACCAATCTTGAACGACATGATAAGAGTGAGCATATTGCTTTTGATATAGAATTGTTGCACAATAGCTCGGAACTTGTAATTTTAGCACATGTTCAGATTTAACATGCTCAAGTTACCATATTCTGGTAAGTACGTTACCAAACATACAGATTAATAAAATACTCAAGGTAAAAAACTTGTTCGCCTGTTCGGTTTAGGGAAAGAAGTAATATTTCCTTTCAAATCTTGTTCTTGTTGAACATGGGAACTTCAGATTTTCAATTATGAAAACATGGTTGCATATCCTGTTTGTATGTACTCATACTCTTTATAGTTGTTGTACCTGATACATTTATCATTCACAGAATATGACATTCACAAATAAAAGCATATCCTTTTTGCATAGTGTTAACATTCACAACATCATATCTTGTTCTGTTTGTAACCTTTTCCAACCTATTTTGCATACTGTGTAACCTGTTTTAACATTCATAACTTCTCCTTTTTGTAACTTTTGTAACGTCTCCCTTTTTTTTGTCAACAGCACAAAAGGGCAAAGAATGACCTATGAGATCAAACATAAAGAAGAAAGTACAAAGATAGGGTGTTACTCCCCCTGAATATAATAGTCATCCAATAAAGCATGGTGGGTGATATGTATCACTGGGTAAGAGTAATTAATCCTCCTGAAAGATATGTCACTAAGATGAAAACAACGCACAATATGTATGCAATATGCAAACACTCAAAATAGTATGCAAGTATGAATTAGAAAGGGTACTGTAAACAACATCCAAATGACAAGATTCAAAATATCCATCCAAAATAATCAATTACAGCACCAAGAGATTAAACTAGCAAAATAACAACCAAAATCAAACACAAAAAAAGATGAAAATTATTTTTTTTAAAATCTTTTTAGTTTATGTGGGCTGGTTGAGAAGTGGACAGTGCTGAAGGTGATTAGGCTTGACTCGCGGGAATAGAGATACGAATTGCCAAGGCAAATTTTATTTGAGAGATATGAGTGGTAACTTCAGAGATTGTAAGAAGATTCGGCATAGAGCTAGAGTGCAGCAGATTTGGTCATTTCATCTATCTTCAGTTTGATTTCACCTTCCACCTAATGCAATTTCTTTTTAGTCTCTTCAATCTCCAAACAAGTGAGATGACATTTCTTCCCCATGTCATCACACAGACTCTGGCTCTTCAGACTTATTTCTTCTTTAAACTGAGATAGAGTGATAGTGGAGTCTGATCGAAATTTTCTTAAGTTATTTTTGCAGTCTCCCTATTTGAGGAGGATATCCCATAATTTGTCTGTGTCTGAGATTTCTTCCTTGTTGTCCTTTTCCCTACAGTCACAGGTTAGTTCTTGATCGCTGGCTCAATCTTCTGCTAGATTTCTGCATTTATCTCATCATTCATCTGCATAGATATTCTTTCCAGAGCATACATTCTTGGTGAATGTAGCTAGGGTCAAGTTTATTTTCTTGAATAAGCCATCTTGCATATTCTGCTCTTGCCATTTCTTGCTCATTTTCCTTACATAATCTTATAAGATCTGGAATTTGGAAATCTGTTAGCAGTGGAGTAATACTGAGCTAAGCATCTTTTTGTTTGTATGAGACATTCTTCAACTCTTCTTCAGTTGACTTTGATACGAATTCAACTACATCCTCCTCCGAAACAAAGCCATTATGCACTATCAATGCTTTCACAGATCGTTTGTTGCCTCCTTGGTCTTTGGCTTTTATGATAGCTTCTCTGATAGCTCTAGCAAGTATAATTTTTCTTTCAAGAAAGGCTTCTCACTCTTCTCTCTCTCATTTTCTCGGCAGCTCCCTCTCCTCCACCATCTTTTTCTTCTTCCCCTTCTTTCTTTTCATTTGGCCGAGAGACCCTGCCCAACCAGCTGCTGCCCACCCATTCGCCCTTCTCAAGCGCCACTTCCGGTCGCCGTCCGACCAAGCATCGACCACCAACGTCTTCCTTAGCCTCTCCTCTACCTCCCTCCGATCGCCGTTCAGTCATCCACCGCCCCGATTGTGCCGTTTTGCTGCCGGAAGCCAAACTGCTCACCCTCGGACCCGATTGGAGAGAAAGAGCCCTCTTAAGCCGATTTCAAGGGTTCATTTGACTTCCAATTTTTGGTGAGACCTTCTTAACACCTAATATAAGAGCTTAGTAAGATAGTATAGAGGATTGATTGGAGTTAGGATGGATTTTAATGGATGAAATGTGGTGTTTTACAAGAGCAATTTTTGACCTCCTGCTACCGGTGTTAGAACCGAGCCAATTGGAAACTCTTGAGGGTGTCGCCTTGCTTTGGAATTATAGGTAAGACCTCTAGGGATATAGTTTGATGTATTGACAAGGTGGTTGCATGATGGAATTGAGTTTGGAAGAGAATTGATGGCTGTTTTGCACGAATTTCCTAGGAACCGAACCTGTTCCATGCTGGCCAGTGTGGAATCGAGCTTGGTTGTTGACTTTGATTAGAAATTCTAACTCAATTGGATTGGTAAGTGACCCCTAAACCTTTATTAGGACGTTAGGGTACTAAGGGATGGATTTGAGTAGAGAATTGGTGGTTTTATGAGCCAATTGTGTTTGAAATGGACTAGTGTCGATTTTGATTTATATTAGCCGAACTATGCTTTCTGCCTTGGGTGAATAAGTGATAATCCTTGGCTGAATTTACTGTGTGAATGTTCGGCCGGCATGTACACTTGATTGGCCGTGTGGTGTTTGATTCTATGAGTGATAATCGTGTGAGATTTATGCTTGAATCGGTAGGGTATTGCCTTGATTGATTGTGAGCCGTGATATGTTATTGGGCCATGCCTTACGTGAGCTTCAAGCCATGAATGATTATCATGTTAAAAGACTAATCACCCGTTAAGTAGAGTTATACTCGATCATGAAGTTGTTTAAAAGATGATTTTTGGCTTGTGAGACCTTGACTGACTAGAAGTATGGTATATGTGATGGCAAGCTTTGATTGATTGAGTTGAGCTAAGAGCTTAATGGCATAACGAACCTTGATGCGTGAGAACGCGAGGTTGATTTATATCATGATGCGTCAGAACGCAGGATAGAATTGATACATGTTGACACGAGTATTGACATGGCTATTGAAACTTGATGCGTCAGAGCGGGGGTTTGCAAATTCATTTAGCCTGAAGCGCCAAAACGCTGGCCTAGCCACTGGAATCAAAATCATAGTGTATCTGATTGGACTATTTTGCTACGAGAAGCTCGGTCTTATTGTCATGGATTCCTTTGAATTGGGACTATTTCATGTCATCCTTAAATCGAAAGGAACTAAGGACCATGTCAAAAGACTACCATCTAGGCCCTACCAAAAGGCCTCTAAACTAAGAGGTCATCCAAAAAGAACCATCTTCGACTAAGACCTAGCCACTAGAATCCTTTGAATTGGGTTTGCAAATTCATTTAGCCTGAAGGGTCAGAACGCGGGCCTAGCCATTGGAATCGAATTCATAGTGTATCTGATTGGATGTTTTATGATATGTAAAGTCGTCGTCGTCCCATTTCATCTTATTTGTTATTATATGGAGTTTTTGTCTTTTTCGCTTGTGCAATAGAAATCATTCACGTATCAACGGCCGTTTGGGTCCTGGGTTATTTCGATTCGTAAACTGCAATGTGGGATGTGATGTTTTCGAAGAAGAACTCGAAGCATGACAAAAGATCTCCCCTTAATCGTTGGTACCAGCCACATAATTGATTATCGAAAGATAGTATGATGAAAATTGATAATTATTCGACAACCAGGCGGAAGCACATATGATTGATTTCTCAATGGGTAAAGTTTCTTCAGAACAACGAGGGAAACAGTTCGGCAGTATCGAGGGAGGCGGCAAATGTTTGAGGTATGGACCTAGGATAATATGGTCATTTTCAGGATAATGGTCCATGAAGGACAAAGATACCAATTTCTCGCCTTCAAAACGAGAAAGAGCGTCAAGACGCGACAGGTACAGAGCTGTTCAAAGATCTATGTTATTCGAAGGATGGTTCGCCATGATAAATTGGTATAGGAATACGCTTGGGACCAAGGGTTATCTAGAAGAGCTGGCTCAGGAGGTTTGTTGGTTATGCGAACGTGGAGGAGTCACGTCATATGAGTTGGCGGCAAACTTTGGCGCGAAAGAAAAAAAGAAAGGGGTGACTTCATTAAGAGCTGTTTGGGAACAAGATTTCCTTCCTCGACCTAAGAAGACCACAAAGTATGTTTTCAAATCTCTTATTATGGTTAATACTAATACTCCTAGCTTGGCGGCGTTCCGCTTCTGCTCGCGACGTCCTCGCACGGTCAGCATGCTTCTTTTCCTCGAAGGAGCGACATACGCGTTAAGCTGTTCCTCGGCAGCAGCGTGACGAGAAAGTATGACCAGGCATTGGCGTCGCACCTCCTCAATTTCCATTTCTATTGCCAGTTTTTTCTATTTAAGTTTGCTTTCCTTGTCGCTCAAGACAGCAAGCTCGTTGGCTTGATTAGGGGGATTGTTGCTCTTGGTTCACGAGGTTTTCTGCCTCCTGAGTCTCAACACTCGATGTGGAAGGTTGGTCAGCAGATTTGCCCAGAGCAATCACTTGATCTCGGTGTCGTCGAAAATGCTCGAAACCTGCCGAGAAGTGTTTCAAGAAAATTCTGAACTGTTGAACCAAGCTTGCAGGGAGCCTAGTACCAGCCTCCCCATCGACTAGTTCCTCCATTACAGATCTGATCTCCTGAAGAGCCGCTGGATCATTAACGAAGGAAGCAATCCCATAATAAGCAAGGTCCAAGGAACAAGCCAACATAACCTCTAGCTTGCTGAAGGTCTCTACAGTAGGAGGAATATCGATCTGAGGCATATCAAAAGAGCGAGATAAGTCAGCAAAATAAGCTTGAACGTCTTCCACGGATGCCGAAGCAAGATCTTGCACGATTCTTGTAGATATAGGGTTAACAACTGACGGTGTATGAACTGGGGCCGGGGTTAAAGAAGAAGGTCTACCATGGGCAATCGGAGTAGCAGAAGGCTCACCTTGACAATGGGATTGGAACCATCACCGAAACCATGGGAGCAAATGATTTCTCATCAACAAAAGTCGCGTCAAGCTCTTCGACAGATTGCCCTGTACCCTCCAAAAGGTTCCCCGGGGGAATGATCTAGGAAGTTTCATCAAGGATAATTGGAGACTCCGTCGAGGACTTATGTCTTTTTGACGCTGAAGGAGAGCTCTTCGTCTATCGTTTAAATGAGGAAGGAGTCTCCCCATCAACTTTCTCGTCCGAATCTTCATCTAATAGAAGATTACAAGTAAGTCCACTTTGAACCGTTGTCAGATTCTAAAACTACAAAAAGTAGGCACATACCTACGGCAAGAGTTGTCGAGCGCCTGGGACTACCAATCCAAAGGGTCTTCGTCACAATCTTCTTCCCGGTCTTTTTCGCCATGGAATCAAAAGATCTTATCCTACCACCTCTGAGGATCGATGAAGCAGCCTCCTCAAACGAACTGTTAAAAGTAAAGGATGTCTACTAGGCTTTATATCCAGATGTCACCCCAGGATTCGGTAGAAGGATTGCAGGAATGTCTCCAGAAAATCGTCTATACATCATGACAGTGACTTGAGCACAACAATCAAAGGGAGCGTCAATCTTTATGTTGTACGATATCTTGCTCATTGAAGGGAAATCCATGAGGTAAGGGATAGGCATAGGCACTGTCTGTCGAAGACCAAACTGTCGAGCGCAGTATTGAGGAGAATATGGTTCAAACCCAGGGTAAAACCTACCCTTAAGACAAAGCCGGATTGGAAGATCCTTGGAAAAAAGTATGAAATTCCAAAAATCACGATGATTGAACCGCTTCAATGATCTAGAGCAAAAAATAGGGCTGAATTCACCAAAACAGTAGGGGAAGAAGTCCACTTGATTCATCTCCCGAGATAATATTTGCTGAAGAAAGAAGCGCAAAGATGGATTGTCAATAGGAGCTTTCAGTGGAGTAACTCGAAGCAATCTCGTGCCAAAGACTAAAAGGTGCCCCGGTGGTGTCATAACCAGGGATGCTCACGAATAGAAAAGGAAGATAGAGGGCTATCCAAGCCTGGAGAATCCAGAGTGGACCTACCAACATGCCATCTCCTCAAATGTTCCCATCAATAAGGCAGCATGAGTCATGCCTCTGTATAGAGAATCCAGAACAAGAGGGCCAATAGCAACACTATTTCCCTAAGCTAAATTAGAAGTAAGCGCAAGGTAATCCTTGGACACCTTCACAGTTGGACTAAAGAACAGATATTCGATAATCAAAAGAGAAGAAAAGTTGTTCGTTCGGATAGCGTAACAGTGCCAGAAGTTTTATAGTGGGCTTCCAAGAATTCCCATAAGCAAGAGTATTGTCAGGGATAGAGATATCGGTCACCTTTTCAAGGTTGGCAACAGGAGTCCCATAAGGAGGAAGGCCAGCAATGGTAAATGTATCCAAAAGGGTCACAGACATAGGACCCCACGGAAAGAAAAAATAGTTGGTCGAAGAGAATCAAAAGCTTACAACAGAACCTAGCAAACCCCTATTCAAATCATGGGACAACAAACTGGAGTGCGATCCCTATGTTCGTAGTCGCCCAAGAAGAGACAGTCGATACATCGCTTTCAAGCTGATTGAACCAAGCGTAGAACTTATCATCGTATATTGGGAGGCTCCTGAAACGTTGGGATGGCAGTGACCAAATATCCTTCAAAGAGGTGGCCTGAACAGGAAGCTTTTCATCTTCCTGCGTTGAAAAACAAGGTTGAAAGGACGCATGGACATGGTGATGACTTTGGAGGTTAGGACCGATGATGAACCAAGTGTACTCCTGTTGAGTATTCAGTAACTTGAAAAGGCAGTGATCGGCATCTCTTCTGTTGACTAACTGGTTGAAACGATCGATAAGCTGGCTTGGGTTGAATTCGAAAATTTCAATCGCCATGAAAAAACGCGAAAGAGCTCAAAGGGTTTAGGGTTTAGAAGAAGACTCAGATATGGAGAACACGATGATTCGAAACTTTCACCTAAAGTAAAAAAGGTTATTTGGGAGACCAACGCATCGTGGGAATTCGAAACGATCACGCTTTGGAAAGGAAAATCGAGGAAAAGCATAATCATTACATACGGCTGGCAGCTGTCAAATCAAGGAAAATCTTTTAAAAGATATAAATATCTGATTTATTTCTTTTAAAGGGGGCATTTTTTGACACCCAAAAGTTACCCCAAGAATCACGTGGCGAATACGAGCGAGGGTTATGATCACCTTCGAGGACGCCACGTGACAAGGTGAGTTTTGGTGGTATTCTCCCCGAAAAAATAAGAGAAAAGGGCGCGTAGAAGGAGCCACGATCGAGGCAGTTGTAAAGATTGGCGGCAATCCCCAAAAGCTAAGAGAGAAAAGGCGCGAAGGACCGAGGAAACCGCCAAAGGAGTTATCCATAAAGAGAACATGCTTAAAGCCCACGGCAGTAACCGTTCGACGGTTACCAGGAGTAAGCCTATAAATACCCAGGGTCGTCCAGCACACAATACACACACAACACAACAAAAACAGTTTTTATCTTTCAATTAGCTCTTAAACTTAGCTGTAGTTTTCATATTCCCGTCGTCGATTCAATTCTGACATGTTTCATATCCACTAGTCCAGTGCCGTTGATTAAATTCCGGCGCCGTATTGGTTCATCCACCCGTCCAGTACCTTGATTAAATTCCGGTGTTGTGTCCTACATTTCCACCTGTCTGATGTCGTGGATTAAATTCTGGCATCATGTCCTACAGTAAGGTTCAGCATCGTCGATTCAATTCCGATGTTGTATCTTGGTTACATTCTCGTGGAAACAATTCGACAAGTTTCATTGAAGCGTCACCAGGAAGTCTATCGAAAGTTTGTATAAAACTGTCGAAAGACGCATCTCTATCAATACATATCCTGCATTTGATACTCTTTGTCCAAAACTTGCCCGGAACCCTTCTTACTTAACAAACTGCTAACGTTCAATAAAGGATTTTCCCACGTTGTCAACATCTTTGGGCTTCAACCTTTTGGGCCGAACCTCAGAAGGATCAATCAGGCCTGACAGAGGGGTTTTAACGCGCAACAATATCTATTTGCTTCGGCCTTCATCCACCACTTCCAACACTCCCCATAATGCCCGAGTCTATTGCCCCATCCATAGTCCTATCGGCTTCCTCGTGTTGCCGTTGCCTATGCAAACCTTGCGCGAGGTTCACGACCCCTTTTGTCAACGTCACAAAAGGGGCCGATCCGGATTGCCTTTTGGTTGGAAACCTGGACTTTAGATTATGGGGAAAATTACCAACAAAATCCTAAACCTATTGCAATGGTGCCAATTCAGTCCTAAATTTTTTTTTCCTGATTTAGTCCTAAACCTTTTGTAATTATGCCATTTAAGTCCATCTGGGGAACCTTGATCGGCAGACGCATACGTGGACACCGGTCGGCCGGCGACCCATTATTTTAATTTTTTTTTTGAATTTTTATGATTTTTTAAATAATTTTTAGGATTTTTTTTCTTTTTCTTTTTTTTCCTTTCCCTATCCTCCCTTCCCTTCCCTTCCCTTCCTTCCCTTCCCTCCCTTCCTGCAACTCTGGTTGCCATAGTTCGGCGACCGGGCAGAGGCGAAAGGGACCTCACCATCGCCGGGAGAGGCAGCGACGGTAAGGTCGAGCCCCGCCATGGCTGGGCGAGGCTATGCCTCGCAAGCCTAGATATGGGCCGATGAGGTCAAGCCTCGACCAGCTATGGCGGGGCTCGACCTCGCTTGGCCATGGCGAGGAAGCGGCAACGGTCGCAAGCCCAGGATCTGGGCCGGAAGAGAGTGCACCGAGAGATGGATTCTCGAGGAATGGCCGAGGAAGGGTGTCGATGGAGGTGGTGGTCAATGCAATTGAGACGGCTGCGGGAAGTTCGAGCTCGGGGGCTCACCAGGTGAGCTCAGCCATGGCGTAGAGCATAAGGGTGTCCAAGCAAGCTTGAACTCGAGGCTCGCCAGATCCAGTTGATCTCGGCCATGGCATAAAGCTTGAGTTCGCCAGATCAGCTGGCGAGCCTCGAGCTCGGCCGAGGCCGACGAACTCCTGCCTCCCTTGTCTCGGCGGAGCTCGAAGCTCGCTGATCTGGCAATTCACAAGCTCGAGCCCGCTTGGATCTGGCGAGCTCATGGCTTATTGGCCTCGGGCGAGCCCGAGATCGTCGGGACCAGGCACCTCAAGCTCGCCAAGCCGAGTCATGGCCATCACCGGGTGGCTGGAGAAAGGAGGATGAAGTGGCACGGGAGGAAGAAGGAGTGGTGGTCTGGAGCAAGGAGGAAGAAGGAGGTGGGAGGAGGAGAAAAAAATTTAAAAAATAAAAGAAAAAAAATCCTATAAATTATTTAACAAATCAAATAAATATTGAAAAAAAATATTAAAATATTAGGTCGACGTCTACGACAGCGCCAGCCAGCCAAAATTTGCCTGGTGGACTTAAATGGCACAAGTACAAAAGGTTTGGGACTGAATTGGCAAAAAAAAAGTTTAGAACTGAATTGGCACAACTGCAAAAGGTTTAACACTTTTTTGGTAATTTTTCCTTAGATTATGTGCGGACATGAATCACATCCATTTGGTAGTTCGATAATCAATCCGGGCTTATCCCATTCGTACCCCAAATTTCTCTAAAATGATGATCAAGATCTTTCCGAAGTGTGGAACAACATTTCCTTTCAAAGAACTCTTTTCGCTTGAGTTCGAACCACTATAAATCCTATGTGCAGTCTTTTTTATCCCTTACTCTGATTATATCATATATCCCGTGATAGATGAACTGCATATGAATTGTTTATAGTGATACACTGTGTTTCAATCATTTGAAACGTCATAATAATGCCGGTGCAATTTGAATTCCACGATAAATACTGAAATTGCACTATAATCACCTATTCACCCCCTCTAGGTGATAAAGCTAGCCACAACAGAGTTTATAGTGGTTTGGTTTGTCAGGCCTACGTCCATGTTGACACCTAGATTTTTTATTTGTGTAAGCATAAAAAAATGAGAATTAGTTATAATTCTCACAAAAATAATTTCGCATGCATTGCATATTTTCTGTCATTCATTTGGCATTTAGGATAGAGTGAGTCAATTGAGTTTAAATTTATCGGATAAGCAAATCAACGATGGCAAGAAGAGCGAGCTCCTATAGTATAATGGCAGTTGATGACGATGGTCAAAGCTTCGCGAGTTGGACAGCACAAGTAAGGACGAGTGATGATAATAGTCTGAGTGAGGATACATGAGAGCATAATAAAAAATCCTACCCATTGTCCATCAACGAAGAATAAACGTGAGGGACTCACTAATTATTGCTCCACCACCTTGAAAGAAGAGACATCAAAAGGAAGTGGGAGACAAGGGTATTCAAAAGAAATGCAATTCACGTTGGGGGCCATGCATGAGATGCTCGGCAGCGAGGAGATGGACGTATTTTTTTTTATTTTGGGGAACCTCTCTCTCTCTTTCTTAATCTATGGACGACGCTTTTCTTTTTTTTTGGGCGGCGGTCTCCTTCATCAGAGGATTTTTTTCTTCTTGGGGATAAAAAGGTGGCAGCTTCTTCTTCCTCTTCGGGGGGTGCGACTCAGCCCGACCGTAGACACCCGAGCTTCCGACCACTACATTTCCACCTCACACCCTCGCCTTCCACCACCAACAGCCGCCCATCTCTTCTCCGACGCGTGATCGGCACGTTCCTGCTCCTGCTCGACCTTGAGCCGAGTTTCATCAATGGTCGTCATCAGTCTACAATCCCGCACTTCTCTAGCTCTCTCCGCGTGAAAACCTCTAAGTTCATGCTCCTTGTCGCTGCTGCTTCCGGCCACTAGCTCTTCCAATGGGTTGAGCGTCCGAGCCGTCGCAGGAGCTGAGGCTTTTACGTCCGACAATGCTGCGGGACTTCTACCATGAAACTCAAGTTCTATCTTGGGAGGACATGCATGCGGACACCACTCCTGACCTCACTCCGCCGGCGATTTTGGCGCCATCATCACCGCAACACCGTTAACCACCACCTCCAGCGACCTGTGGCGGTCATCATCGATCTCCCCGGCACCACCGTCAGCCGCCTGAAGCCTCGGAACCGCTCGGGGAAAGCCTTGCTCTGTTTTCCAAGCCACCGACCCAAATACTCCTCCTCCACCTGGGTTGTGTTTCGCTCGGCCGCCACCTCCAGACGCCTCCTCAGTCTCTCCGCCACCTCAGTTCGACCGTTAACGCTGCCCTGGAGCCGTCGAACTGCTGTGACACAGTTTCGTTGTCCCTTGCTCTGTTTTGGGTCTCGGAGGATTGCCCGAGCCGAGCCACCCTGGGCGTCGCTCCCGACCACCATTAGTGTCTTCGCCATCCTCTCTCCGATCATCGGGGCCGGCTCTAACTCTTGTCAGCCACCGTGGAGTCGTCAGGTAGTCGCGGAGGCCCAAAGACCCCCTGTTCGGGGATCCGTCGCCCAGTTTCGGGCCGAAGCTATTTCGCCGTTTTCCGCCGTCTCTCGCCGCAGCTCCACCACTCATCGACAGTCCTCACAACCACTGCAAGAAGACCCGACGTCGTTAGGCTCGAGCACAGCCGCGATTCAGCCCCGACAGATCTGCTCTGTTCGAGTCTCCTGTTCCGACGCCCGCTACGGCTTCTGTTCGAGGCTCTCCCGCTTTCCGCCGGCCGCCACGAGCCACCTACAGCTCCCTCCGACCGCCATAACCATTGAGCCGTCGCCAGCTTGCCACCCCGACGCAGCTGGAGTCGCGAAGACCACCTTAACCGCACTCGCCATTGTTTACGTCGGTGTGCCTAGTTCCATGGGCCATGTCCCATTCTGGGCTGCGTTCATGGGCCAGTCGAACGGGCCGTGGCTCAGTTTGGTCTAGGCCATGGCCTGAGAGTGGGCCGAGCATATGGGCCCGTGTGCCAGGTATATGGGCCAATTTGGCCGAGGGCTTTGGCCCATGGATCGGGGTATTGTACCGTCGCCCGAGAATTTTGGGGGACTCGTGGTCCGTCGACATATAAGGTTCGCGTCGAAGGATCTTCCTGGAGATCTCCGCCAATCTCGACTCGAGTATTTGACTGTGTCGCACATGGAGATGGTCATACGCTGGGGATTCGGCGTCTGAAGGTTGACATTTAACCAGGTATATTTTGCGCACCCGATTCGTATACTAAAGTCATTTTTTATGGCCATTATAAACTTGATTTGCATGTATTTACTTCAATCTAGTTGTTAATTTGTTAATTTGGTTAAGTATCTTAGGTTGTCAAAGAAAGCGTTTTCGGAAAATTAAAAAAAATAAAATAAATAATAGAAAATCATAAAAAATTAAAAAAAAAATTCGGAAAATTCAGAAAAATTCTAAAAAATTCCAGAAAAATGGGAAATGGCCACAATCAACAGGCCATGGAATATTTTGGGTAATTCGGCATCCCAATCTTCCAAAAAAATGACGATTTTGCCCTTCGGGTCAATCGTCCCCAAATCTTCCCATTTTACCCCTGGTCCGAAATCACATCTGCCCTAAACCCTTATGGCTATATTAGGAAACCATTTATTTGAATTGATGTGCATTGATGTGATTTATTTATGTACTTGATTGCGCTTCCATTTAAATTGATTGTGATTGATAGGAATAGTCTCCCAATCTGCATGAACTCTTAGCTAGGAAAACCACTCGCGTTAGGTACCGAAAGGGCATTGGTAATGACACCGACGTAACCAAGTCCCCGGACCCAAAATCTCTGGTTCCGCAGAACTGATCGACCTCTCCCAATCGGTCAGTAAGGTTTCCGGTCTACCCTCCAATAAAGACCGGTGGCGACTCCAAATGCATGCACAATTTGCACATGCCACCACGACCACACTGAAGGTCGAAAGCGATCGACTCTTATCGTCGAATCCTTTGAAAAATACTCCCGCCGCGATTTGGTATGGGCCTGGGAGGGCTCGCGCCGATCCAAGACCCGCGATCGGTAATCCATTAGCCGCGTCCGCTTTCGGACGGGTCGCGACAGCTGGCGACTCCACTGGGGACGCTGGCTCTAGAACATATGATTCTAGACCTCAAGTGGACTTAGGCCGTAATTAAAACGCTGAGTGATTTTTCTAACCTTGCAGGCGCTCTCGAAGATGAGGTAAGTCCGCTTATGGTAGGTGTTATATGTTTTTGGCAGATTGGAGAAATAAGGGGTGTAGTCCGTGATTAACATTGTCTTATGCAGGTTGGGCGTAGGAATGTATGTTGTGTGGATGATTTGAAGTGCTGATTGATAAACTGCTGTGCATGAATTGCATTATGATAATCACAACACGTGGACACACACAACCGCGCCTAAAACCCCGGGCGTCGCCTATAGGAACACAATAGAAGGAATTGAAAATGGAATCTCCGTGAGGAAAAACGCGGGGTAATCCACTTTTCAATTCCGCTCGCTTCGAACTATGGATCGAGTCCCAATGCAACGATAGCTGTGCAATGGAATCGGCTCTTTCTAGAATTCGAAGTGGGAACCTTAACCTTAGGTGCCAAACCCTCTGATTTTTAGAAGTTCACCATAACTTGTCTCATGCGCATATCTTTGGGCGGTTGGTACACCTAAAACCGCACATAAGTCGACGAGTTTGGTTGGTAAGACTCTCTATACCTCAAATCTATTACAGTTCATATAAATATAGGCATTTCATTCATTGCATTCTGGTGATTAGATTAAATGCCATTTCAAGGATAGATGTGTGTGTTTTTCCCAAACGTCCTTGATAGAAGACGAAGAGGATGATATCCCATGACAAGCACCGAGTGAGCAACAAAGGAGCCTACTATGGGTATTATTGAGATATCGTCCAATGAAGATGACGAGTTGGGGCAAGGGATCTGGAAGTCACAGATCGAACTTGGGGCATCCTTAAACGTTAGGATCACATTCCTTTGTTTCATTTTCCATTACTAGTTCTCTTGTATAGGGTTTATTTTTATCGAGGCTTTCTCTATCTCACCCCTTAGAGTGATTGTATTAGGGATCTATTGGTGTATACATTTAGATGGAACTTGGTTGTATTTCTTTTGACAGGTCATGGGAATGTGATAGTGGCATTTTCTCTAATCATCCGAATACTCCCAAGTCAAGTTTATAATTCCTTTAGAGGAAACTAAAATTGGAAATCTTGCACGGCCTTTTTGGTCGTATAGGGTAATCCAACCCCAATTTCGCTAGAAGGAATTATACACTTGAATTGGTCCATACATGTTTTACGTCGCTGGTAATCCACGATAATTGATCGAGAATATCGGCGTTGTTTTGAATTTAATGACGAGATAGATGCCCAAATTACTCTCGTTCTTATAAAACGGCCTTGATTTGGATGCCGTATCTTCAATTAAATTTAAAACACGTTATTATGCCTCGCACTTTTGAGTAATTCGTTCCTCTCGAAATTGATCAAAAGCGATTATTGTGAATTACATTCCTTTCAATAGTATGCTTTCTTTCGAGGAATATTGATAAAAACTTTTCGCGCAAGATTAAAACCCTTGTAAAAGTTCTTGTCCTTATTAATCATGGGCAAGCATAAGATTGAAAGGGGTTTTTGATTTCTTTTTCAAATTATTCCTTCTGATTCTGTCTTTTTATTTGCAGGTGAAAAACAAGTAGTATAGAGAAATCTTTTCTTGGACAAATCTGCAACTATTCTTCCATCTGATCATGAGCGAGTTATAAAATCAGGACGTATTTGCTCGGCTTATTGCTATTATGGTTCGGCTCACTCAAGTTGAAGATGTTTGGATGCTCGAAGAAATGAACCATACAGAAGTTAAAACACACACACGAGAACTTTCATTTATTTTGCTCAGCGGAGGGTTTTCAGGAGCAGGTCATACAAGTCGGGGTGGAAAAGTAAAGCCAAAGTGAGCCCTAATTAACGACACAAAGGATCCCAACTGACCCTCCATGTTATTAATGCTCTGCTCATACTCCCAGCTCCGTATGTTGTGGTCGGCAAGCCTGAGGAGAAGACTTCTGCATTCTCCCTTAACTTCGGCGACCTTGGCCTCGTGTTCTTCGGTGACTACTTCCAGGTCCCGAACCAGTCCATTCCCGCGAGCTATGTCCTCGGTTATCTTGTCGAGCCGTTCTTCCTGCCAGTCGCTCTGAAGCCTCAACAGGACGTTGCGGCGGTCATGCTCGCCGGTGGTCAGGGATATGGCCAATTGATCCACCAGATTTCTCCTCTCGCGAAGCAACGTCGCGACCCGCTCATTAGCAAACTCGACGGCCTTTTTGTAACTATCAACCAGATAGTTGGTCAGCACCAAATGATCAGATCGATCCTCATAACGAGCCCGCAAGACGCGAGCCACCAGAACCTCCCGATTAGCAACACGATAGGCCTCTAAGGAGTGTGCAAAGAGAGTCGGGAAAGTTCTATATTCCCTCCCCAGTGTAGTACCTTCGAGAGAAGTGGTATCAAGGTCCTCGAGCAGGACGCAGATTGCATCCTCGGTTGCAGAATGATCGGTTATGTGCGCGTAACCGCGACCCAGTAGGTTATAAAGCTTTTCCCACTGGGCCAAGACATCAGTTGAAAAAGTGCGTACGGGAGAGGAGGCCATTTGCGTTGGGTTGGCTTGAGAATAAGACGAGTTTAACAGAGAGATTAGAAAGAAGAAGCTGATTATGCGAGAGCGTTAACCTTCCATACATTAATTCCTCATTTTATAGCAACTCGAGGATGATGAAGGGTCTCAGTAATAATGCTGGTGGAGCCCAGTTAGGGGGTAAAGCAGGAGGTCCCCTCATGAGAACCATTGGATTCGTTTCGGTCCGCGATTTCCGGCTCATCAATTAAAAGATGTAAAAGATTTGTCGGGATCACCATTATTAGAGTTAGGTGGGAGGAAAGCGCAACTATCGAAGAGAGCCCTAACAGGGTTTGGCAGTCCCATCACGTTGAAAAGCTAAGCGAGAAATTCAAGGTCTTGAGGGGGAACGTTTGCCTAATGATGCTTGAAGAGCGTCTCCTGAACATGCAAAGTCACTCGAAGAAAACTTTATAGGGAGTGAGCATACAGGAGAGAGTGGAGAACTCTGAGTGGGCAAGAACCAATCAAACATTTCTCAATCCAACATATTTAAGAGGTTACTGTCAGCTGCTAGAGGCGACTGACTCAAAAATCTCAGAAATTGAACCACAGAGGGATCTCGAAGATTCCAAGGTCAAGTCTAACGCCAAAACCATGGAGCCCAACACTTCTGGCAACGGAAATCAAGATCACGGCGACGACGACAACGACATCCACAATGCTCAACTCGGGAAAAGAAGACGTCCTCACCAATACTCTCAGGAGGAAACCCAAATGCTGGAAACCCTTTTCAGTAAAAGCCATTACATGAAAAAGAAGTGGAGAATTGAATTGAGCCGGGAGTTGGGGATTAATCAGTCGAGGATCCAGTTTTGGTTTCAAAATAGGAGATCCAAATCGAGGGCTCAACGCAAACGTCAGGTGGTCGAGATTCTAAAGGAGGAAAACCAAAAGCTGCGAACAGAAAACATGAGGTATGAAAAAGCTCTCAATATTACCGTTTGCCCTCATTGCGATAACCTCGTCGCCCTCGATAAGATATTCCCCGATAAGCCTCACGCGATGATTGAAGAGGTTCATTTACCACCTTACTCCCTCGGGGCATCTCCTGCTCAACCAGATTTTTCCGGAGTCACGCATGAGCAGGATGATCCCACGAAGATGATACAAATGCCTCCTGGGGGATGGGATTTGCATCGCTTTGATTGGAGTTACAGTTTCAAGGAGCTGGATGTTACCACCGACCAGCTCAAGGCATATCAGCCTCATGCACAACAATTTTCGATAGGGTCGGGTCCCGCTGGAGATGAGTTAATCAGTCGTCAAGCCATCGATGCAATTTTGGGCCACGATAAGAGGAGGTTCGCTTGGCCCCCTGAACTGCATTCCAGATTCCTAGACGTGGTTCACCAAATGGGGATCGATTCAGCAACTCCGACGCGCATATTTAAGGCCATGAATGTACCGGGGCTTAGTAAGGAACTGGTCAGGAATCACCTTGCCGCCTACAGAAAGCTATTAAAACAACGTCGAGCGGAGCTAAACCGGGAGGAATCCGTCTCGAGCTCAAAAGCTAGGGGCGACCGCTATTGTAATGCTCAGGCATCAAGAGATACCCGGCCAAATCTAAGCATCAATCAAGCTAGCAGCCCGACCACCGGCAAACTGAAAGCTGATCAGAATGTCCTCCCGGGCCATTTCAACACTTCTCAAGAGCGCGTGTCACAAATACAGCGAGTGCGCACTCCTGCATTCGAGCAGCAGTCGGCTGGTGCTCTGCCTGCCGCTGGTCAACCCACGACAGACGATTTCTTTGATGAGGGGCTCGATGCCTTGTTCAATCAGTGGGAAGCTGGCATGCTTGGACAGCCATGATCTAGCACTTGACTCGGGGCACGATGGGTCGGTCACCACGAACACCCATAGAAATAAGAACATGTTCACGAGTAGATCACTCATTTTATCCGTTGTAAAGTTCCTACGGTAACATTTTTTCTTTAATGACTATAGTTAATTCTATATTAAAACCAACGCTATCGACGAACATCGTCATGCTCAGTTGTGATGATCCCTTGTTAGATTAAGTCTGAAACCAGAGACGGTCTTTAAAATTTTGAGTGGCCACGAACTCATTCCTCACCAAGCGCCCGGGATGCTGAAATGAAGAGTAACAGCATGCACAGGGAAAATGCCACTTTCGTTTGAACGATGAAAAGGGGGTTGAAAGAAGATCATAGCGTTAATTCCCATGGAGCTAAATGAATTAAACGGAGTCATTAATTGCGGGCCCACCGCTGCTCCCCACGTTCTCGGGCCTAGCAAATCATAAAAGGCGCCGAAAGATTGTAGACCCACCACTTTGAAGACTGAACTAGGGGACGAGCGCAATACTCGATGAAACCGAATCAATGCAAAAGAGTTTGTGATCCTATCACGAGGAAAAAGAAAGGGGAATACAGACGATGAGTAATTACAGGGTCTCGGGAGGAGCGCTTGCTTGCTGGTCTTCATATGCAGCCTGAAGGATGGTTCTAGGACACGCACAATCACTTGAGAAAATTTCTAGAGTGAGCAAACACGTAAGAGCGAATAGAGAAAGCTGAGTGAACTAGATCAGCCCGAGATACTTCGATCCATCATGTTTAAAAGCTATTCCCATCTGCTAGAAACGCCCGACCTGGACATTTCTGAGCACGAACTGCTGGGAGACTTTGAAGATCCTGGAGCTGAATCCTGCCCGAAGGCCGTGGAGACTGACTCCTCCAGCGATGAAATTCTAGGTTTCAGCTACGAAGAAGGAATATACAATGATGACCGGAGTCGAAAAAGGAAGCAACTACAACGCCACACTCCAGGCCAAATCCGAGAGCTCGAAGCTTTCTTCAATGAATGCCCCACTCCAAGCAGACAACAGAAAATGGAGTTGAGCCGAAAAATAGGATTGGAGCTTTCGAAGGTCAAGTTTTGGTTCGCCAACAAACGAAACCGGGTGAAACAGCAATACGCAGACCATGAGTTACTGGTCTTGAAGGAAGAGAATGAGAAGCTTCAAGCTGAAAGCGCGAGATATAAGGAAGCTCTGACCAAGGCCACCTGCCTTAATTGTGGTAATCCTGTTGTCCTCGGCGAGGTGTTCCTCGATGAACCGTCCCTGTTGACGAATAACGCTCAGCTGTTACCGTATTCTCCACAGCATTTTCCGACACAGCCAGATATCGCCGGAGATCTGCATGAGCAAGTCAACACCATAGGATCAACACCAACATCCTCTGAGAAATGGGATATGAATCATCACAGGGGGAGTTCTCTCAATGACGAACTCGCTGTCGCAGCCAGCCAATCCAAAGTCGGTGAGTCCCTCCCTGGACAACTTTTGAAACGACTAGATCCCGTAGAGAATAGCTACCGAAGTATTGACGATATTTTGGGTGATAAGAGAACAAGGTTTTACTGGACCTATGAACTTCACACCAAATTTGTTGATGCAATTCGAGAGCTGGGAGTTGATTCGGCTAGCCCACTACGCATACTCGAGATTATGAATGTGCCGGGGCTCTCTAGAATTAACGTCGAGTCTCACCTCAAGTACTATAGGAGATTGCTAAGGGATGGGAGGATAGCGTTAAACCATCATAAAGTCAATTGGAGCTCAAGTGCTGGGCAGAGCTACAACCATGATGATTGGAGAGCCAAGAGCACCCAACCGTGTCTCAGCAATGACGGGACTAGCAGTCGTGTCAGCGACTCCTCTAACCCAAATCAGAATGCTCCGCCGAGCTATCTCAATACTCCTCGGGAGTATATGCCACAGTTCCAGCACATAGAGACTCCTCAGTTTGAGCGCGAATCAGTCATTAATGTTGTTCCTGAAGCGGATCTGGCATTGGTAGAGAGTGCACATATGAACCTGCCGGTCATTGGAGGAAGTTCCAATTCGAGGGGTCAAATTGCTCACGGCGAGAGCAAAGAGAGGAATCCCTCGCCTGCAGTCGACGACACCCAATCTGGGCACCAAGGGCTAGAAAGAACAGGTGATTTCCTTGATGAGGAGCTGGATACTTGGATCAATACTCTTCGGGAATGTACGTCCCAACCCCAACAGGGCAATGATGAAGGTTCCAGCTCAAAGACTCCAATCCCTCACAACGAAGGCAATGAAAGAAATCTGCCCCCAACAATCGTTGATACCCAACTTGAACATCAATGGCTCGAAGACCCGAGCAATTTCCTTGGCGATGAGTTCAATCTTTGGCTCGATCAATTTGGAGCCGGAGGACCATCGCAGTGGTGACGCGAGGCCGGTGATCAAACGTCTGATGCAAGGCATGGCTACTCGATGAAAAATGCTTCGAGAAAAGGGGTTGAATACTCCTATTGCATATGTTGTTGATCGCACTGTAAGGTTCCCACGGGAACATCTTTCATTAATATCTAGAACTAATTGCGCGTGAGTGTCAACATCACCCTTTGAGCATCTTCAAGCCGAAGGCCGTGGATTAATCACTTAATCCGTGGAGCAAGTTCCATGAACCATAATTATCACCCGCTGAGCATAATGGGATCTACCCCTTCAACACGAAATACGTTTGGCCGCGAAGCCACCTATTTGGTAAAACGATGTATCGTTCCTAAACGATCTTCAATCGAATACCGAAAACAGACGCTGCCCAGCTGGGGGCAGATGAACCATTGATGTTACAAACACTCCAAGCATGGATAGGCGGATTTGATAGAGGTTGTTCATATCAATACGCAACATCAGAATGGGATGAAAATCAAGAGTAAAGTTGTATCGTCCCAATTTGTCTTGAATTTGGGAATATGAATTAACACTTATTTTTATCCTTGACAGGGGAATCGCCTTGGAGACGAATAAGTTTTTACATCCCACATACTACCTGTTAGAGTACATGAGGGTAGGATGTATCGTTTCGATTTTTGAAAAATTCGTGAACATACAATGATATGCTTCTTTTACATTTTCAGGGACCTCCAGCCACGGTGGACAGGTAGGTATCCCTTTCCCCCAATCCATTGAAGATGTTAAACCAAAAAACACAGAGAGAAAAAGAAAAAGCTTTCAAAATCTGATATCTAGAAAAGACATAGAATTCTAACTTCATTGGCATTCATGTTTTGAAACATGAGGTTGTCTGAACACGCATTGTGCACCATAAAATCCCCTTGACGGGTAAAATTTTTGGGAAAACGAAAGAGATTTTTCCAATCAAAAGTTGTTCAAAACTCTCAAAAGGATGTTTCCTCAAAAGAGAGGCAAGCTCAAATCCAAACACATCCTACATACACTTGAGAGATGAGTGGAGCGAATCGAATAGTAAAATCTGGACCTACGGAGGTAGGGACCATTCGCAGCGATTACATGGATTGGGACGACGGAGGCATTCGTTTCATGTCATAAACACTACAGGTGACCGTTGATAACCCACTTGAACGGCGGTTTTCATTCTTAACCCTGTCAAGAACCACCCCACACCGGGGCAAAAAGGAAGTAAGTCCAGCAGCATCAGGAGAAAATGGTTAGAAATTTTCTTGCTCGGACTAACATTAATCTTTGTGTGTTGTTCATATGGTAATCCAAGTGCCATAGGATGACGAGAAGCATTCATTCTCTATCCCACACACCGAATCCTTTGCACAGCCAACTTGAGCTTGCAAATTCATTTCATGAACCCGTTGGTGATCATTGCACATTCCAAGATAAAGGCATCATCACCTCATAAACGGAGGAATTCAAGACTCAGGGATTATGAAGAGAATTCCCGGACTGATATTTAAAGCATGTTCAGACATATGTCTAACACGATCCCATGAAGATGAGAAAAGTGGGATTTCAAAAAAAAAAAAAAAAAAAAATCCACGGCATCGAGAAAAAGCAAAGCGCCTGGTAAAAGCAAGGCCGATGCTCGTGTAAGTTGTTTGATTGATCCGCAATGAAGCCGGATGGGAAAAGAGGAAATCCCTAATGGAGTCAGATCAAAAAGACTACTCCTCCAAATGATGTCAGGCATGGAAGACGCAGACAGAGTTGTCAAAAGCGGTTGCATGCCTCAAAAATTGAAGATGCAAAATGGAAAAGACATGTGACAAGCTTGCAATGATCACCAATGTCAATCCCCTCATAAATTCTGGGCCAAAAACAAACCTTTTTCGGTCCCCAATCCCACCAACATCATAACCCTGAAACAGTCTTCTCTGACTAAGACACTTGGGTTAACATATTGCTTAGCTCGAAGAAGTACGAGCAAGACTATTTCTTTCTCATTTTGCAGGGTTCTTGACTTGTAAACCCGGAGCAGATGGTGAAGAATTTCATTCAATGGCCTCGACTCCAAGGCGGGTCCCCCTTGAAGATCAATAACCAAGCCCAACATTACGATCCCGTGGAAGACCTCCCGACCGATCAAAATATATGCGCTGCGAATGAGCCTAAAACCTAGGCACAGGTTAGTAGGGAATTGAGTGCATCCCCTATAAAAACCACTATCTCAAAACAGGTGAGAAGACCTCCTTGTCGAGAAATATTCCAATTGATGTTTTGAACAAACTCTTTTTGGAATTTTCAAACTGTAGGATCCAGATTTTCCGTGCAAGGGATTTGTGATCACATTTGCATGTGGCAAGAATGCTTTGGATAACCTCCAACATCAAAATGCACATCTCATGACTAAAGCGTAAGTCATAAAATTTTGTCAATTGGACAATTGCTGTCTTCTCAAAGATTACCAATATTTTCTTGGGGAAGAGAAACCCTAAAAAAAAAAAAAAATCCTTTTCAAAATCAGACAGTCTCATTGGACGTGGAGAACCCTCGTCATGAGACCCCTTTTCAAAATTCAGGTAGTCTCATCGGACGTGGAGAACCCTCGTCATGAGACCCCTTTTCAAATATCAAACAGTCTCATCGGACGTGGAGAACCCTCGTCATGAGACCCCTTTTCAAAGTCAAAACAAAGGTAGATACCGCCTGAAGGGTCAACTCATGGTAGATACCGCCTGAAGGGTCAAATGAAGGTAGAAACCGCCTGAAGGGTCAACTTAAGGTAGACACCGCCTGAAGGGTCAACCAAAGGTAGAAACCGCCTAAAGGGTCAAACAGAGGTAGAAACCGCCTAAAGGGTCAAAACAAAGGTAGAAACCGCCTGAAGGGTCAACTCAGGGTAGAAACCGCCATAAGGGTCAACACAAGGTAGAAACCGCCTAAAGGGTCAACTCATGGTAGAAACCGCCATAAGGGTCAACACGAGGTAGATACCGCCTTAAGGATCAACACGAAGGTCCAATCCACCATACGGATTAAAATCTGTGGCAAATTCCCAAATGTGGGATACGTCTTCCTCAGGTTCCTATCGGTTAGGAATCCCATTATGTTTTGACCTACCATACGGGTCAGAGCTTAACCTCTCTAGGATACTCTAGTAACGAGTTCCTAGAAATTCTCTCGAATCTATCAGACACCGCGAAAGTCGCACAAACATCAAACAGGTAAGTGGCAGGTATGCCTCTCTACTGTCTCACCATCTCATGTCAAATGAACGTTTCCCCCACTTCAAGAAAGAGCATACATCGACAAACATGAAAAAATGGATGTCATGACTCCTTTTCCCTTTAGTTTTCCGAGTCGAGTCAATCAGGACTCAGGTCTCACCTTGTCTTTGAGAGAAACCTCTGATGAGATCCTCTGACGAGATTCCTCTCAAAGAGGGGCAGCTGTTGACACCTAGATTTTTTATTTGTGTAAGCATAAAAAAATGAGAATTAGTTATAATTCTCACAAAAATAATTTCGCATGCATTGCATATTTTCTGTCATTCATTTGGCATTTAGGATAGAGTGAGTCAATTGAGTTTAAATTTATCGGATAAGCAAATCAACGATGGCAAGAAGAGCGAGCTCCTATAGTATAATGGCAGTTGATGACGATGGTCAAAGCTTCGCGAGTTGGACAGCACAAGTAAGGACGAGTGATGATAATAGTCTGAGTGAGGATACATGAGAGCATAATAAAAAATCCTACCCATTGTCCATCAACGAAGAATAAACGTGAGGGACTCACTAATTATTGCTCCACCACCTTGAAAGAAGAGACATCAAAAGGAAGTGGGAGACAAGGGTATTCAAAAGAAATGCAATTCACGTTGGGGGCCATGCATGAGATGCTCGGCAGCGAGGAGATGGACGTATTTTTTTTTATTTTGGGGAACCTCTCTCTCTCTTTCTTAATCTATGGACGACGCTTTTCTTTTTTTTTGGGCGGCGGTCTCCTTCATCAGAGGATTTTTTTCTTCTTGGGGATAAAAAGGTGGCAGCTTCTTCTTCCTCTTCGGGGGGTGCGACTCAGCCCGACCGTAGACACCCGAGCTTCCGACCACTACATTTCCACCTCACACCCTCGCCTTCCACCACCAACAGCCGCCCATCTCTTCTCCGACGCGCGATCGGCACGTTCCTGCTCCTGCTCGACCTTGAGCCGAGTTTCATCAATGGTCGTCATCAGTCTACAATCCCGCACTTCTCTAGCTCTCTCCGCGTGAAAACCTCTAAGTTCATGCTCCTTGTCGCTGCTGCTTCCGGCCACTAGCTCTTCCAATGGGTTGAGCGTCCGAGCCGTCGCAGGAGCTGAGGCTTTTACGTCCGACAATGATGCGGGACTTCTACCATGAAACTCAAGTTCTATCTTGGGAGGACATGCATGCGGACACCACTCCTGACCTCACTCCGCCGGCGATTTTGGCGCCATCATCACCGCAACACCGTTAACCACCACCTCCAGCGACCTGTGGCGGTCATCATCGATCTCCCCGGCACCACCGTCAGCCGCCTGAAGCCTCGGAACCGCTCGGGGAAAGCCTTGCTCTGTTTTCCAAGCCACCGACCCAAATACTCCTCCTCCACCTGGGTTGTGTTTCGCTCGGCCGCCACCTCCAGACGCCTCCTCAGTCTCTCCGCCACCTCAGTTCGACCGTTAACGCTGCCCTGGAGCCGTCGAACTGCTGTGACACAGTTTCGTTGTCCCTTGCTCTGTTTTGGGTCTCGGAGGATTGCCCGAGCCGAGCCACCCTGGGCGTCGCTCCCGACCACCATTAGTGTCTTCGCCATCCTCTCTCCGATCATCGGGGCCGGCTCTAACTCTTGTCAGCCACCGTGGAGTCGTCAGGTAGTCGCGGAGGCCCAAAGACCCCCTGTTCGGGGATCCGTCGCCCAGTTTCGGGCCGAAGCTATTTCGCCGTTTTCCGCCGTCTCTCGCCGCAGCTCCACCACTCATCGACAGTCCTCACAACCACTGCAAGAAGACCCGACGTCGTTAGGCTCGAGCACAGCCGCGATTCAGCCCCGACAGATCTGCTCTGTTCGAGTCTCCTGTTCCGACGCCCGCTGCGGCTTCTGTTCGAGGCTCTCCCGCTTTCCGCCGGCCGCCACGAGCCACCTACAGCTCCCTCCGACCGCCATAACCATTGAGCCGTCGCCAGCTTGCCACCCCGACGCAGCTGGAGTCGCGAAGACCACCTTAACCGCACTCGCCATTGTTTACGTCGGTGTGCCTAGTTCCATGGGCCATGTCCCATTCTGGGCTGCGTTCATGGGCCAGTCGAACGGGCCGTGGCTCAGTTTGGTCTAGGCCATGGCCTGAGAGTGGGCCGAGCATATGGGCTCGTGTGCCAGGTATATGGGCCAATTTGGCCGAGGGCTTTGGCCCATGGATCGGGGTATTGTACCGTCGCCCGAGAATTTTGGGGGACTCGTGGTCCGTCGACATATAAGGTTCGCGTCGAAGGATCTTCCTGGAGATCTCCGCCAATCTCGACTCGAGTATTTGACTGTGTCGCACATGGAGATGGTCATACGCTGGGGATTCGGCGTCTGAAGGTTGACATTTAACCAGGTATATTTTGCGCACCCGATTCGTATACTAAAGTCATTTTTTATGGCCATTATAAACTTGATTTGCATGTATTTACTTCAATCTAGTTGTTAATTTGTTAATTTGGTTAAGTATCTTAGGTTGTCAAAGAAAGCGTTTTCGGAAAATTAAAAAAAATAAAATAAATAATAGAAAATCATAAAAAATTAAAAAAAAAAATCGGAAAATTCAGAAAAATTCTAAAAAATTCCAGAAAAATGGGAAATGGCCACAATCAACAGGCCATGGAATATTTTGGGTAATTCGGCATCCCAATCTTCCAAAAAAATGACGATTTTGCCCTTCGGGTCAATCGTCCCCAAATCTTCCCATTTTACCCCTGGTCCGAAATCACATCTGCCCTAAACCCTTATGGCTATATTAGGAAACCATTTATTTGAATTGATGTGCATTGATGTGATTTATTTATGTACTTGATTGCGCTTCCATTTAAATTGATTGTGATTGATAGGAATAGTCTCCCAATCTGCATGAACTCTTAGCTAGGAAAACCACTCGCGTTAGGTACCGAAAGGGCATTGGTAATGACACCGACGTAACCAAGTCCCCGAACCCAAAATCTCTGGTTCCGCAGAACTGATCGACCTCTCCCAATCGGTCAGTAAGGTTTCCGGTCTACCCTCCAATAAAGACCGGTGGCGACTCCAAATGCATGCACAATTTGCACATGCCACCACGACCACACTGAAGGTCGAAAGCGATCGACTCTTATCGTCGAATCCTTTGAAAAATACTCCCGCCGCGATTTGGTATGGGCCTGGGAGGGCTCGCGCCGATCCAAGACCCGCGATCGGTAATCCATTAGCCGCGTCCGCTTTCGGACGGGTCGCGACAGTCCACTCTCCTACGATGACAGTCGATTGGCCGGATTCCACTAGAATGATTCAATGGAGGTTATAAGAGATGAAGACACTCGGTCGCTCTTACAAATCCTCACAATGAAAGAACTTTAGAACTCTTAGAACAAGTATGTGAATCTGAACAACTCAGGCACTTTGGAATTTTAATGTTCTTGACACACTCCGCAGGTCACCATGGTTCTTCTTTTATATTCTTTTGCTTCAAAACTAGCCATTAGACAATCCTCAAAGGGTCGCTCTTTAATCTTTGATTGGACGTCATCAATCGTGATTGAACGATATTGTATCTTAAAAGATATGGTAGTCATTGAAGCATAATCTCAACTCTTCAGATTCAGTCGCCCATACAACTGAATCTTCAGTTTCCAAAAGTATAGTAGATTCAAATAAGTCACAAATCTTGATCTTGGAAGGTAATATCCAATCGTAGATTTCCTCATGATCAGATTGAAGAAATATCTTGTCAATCAAATATTATGGACTTCCATAAAAGAACTTGCCTTAATCAGAAACCTGCAATTCGTGAGTCTTCAGAATCTGCCCGTAAGAAATTGCAGAATCTGAACAGTGTTCAGAAGCAGTCTTCAGAAGTAAAGACTCCCTGAATCTGAACAGATAAACTTGAACCGTGATACTAAGTTTTAATAAAGTCCTTTTGACACGTTATATAACCCTTCAGACGAATAAGTCTTTAGATGCAACATGTTCCATCTGATCGTCATTAGAGGCAACTCCATCGGAGCATCTTCAGAGGCAACTCCATCTGAACGTTTTTAGAGGCAACTCCATCTGAACGTCTTTAGAAGTAGATATGTGACTACACCTCCTTGAGTCTGGATGCCAGAAAGGGATCAATATAAACTTATGTTCACTTGTTCATTCTGCAATTAAAACATTATAAATATTACACATATTCTATTTAAACAAAGATAGTTTTGTCAGAATCAAAATATTCAAAGAGAAGGTTTTCTCGACAATTTTAATATCCCCTCTCACATGCAAGTCGGATTAGAAATGGCACGTGAAATTCGATTAACGGGTTCAAGCACAAGCGGATACGGTAGAACCATATGGGTGAGAAGATCACACGTACATAAAGAGCATGAAATTTCGGGACTTTAAATTCTTTTTGTATCACTCTCAAGTTCAATTTTGATGGTGAATGTTCTAGTCTTGTCCTTTTTTGTGGGGGTCGTGCACATGTTTTCTCTTAGGACTACCTAGACATGGCTAGTTCGGCGGAACTGCCAGTTCTGATTCAAGAACCGGCGGTTCGAGTCCTTCGAAAAGTTGAAACTGGCGGTTCCGAGCCGGTTCCGATTTCGAACTTTGAAATTTATTTTTTAAATAATAAATAATAAAATAAAATTAATAAATTATAATCAAAATGTACATTATAATAAAATTTAGGGGAAAAAAAGAGAGGAGGAATGAGCTTGAACGGAAAGCTGATTTAAAGAATTGAGATGGGATTGAGAGTATTGAGCGGATTGAGAGAATTTGAGAGGATTTATGAGAAAAAAATGAAAGTGGGGGAGATATATATATATATATATTAAAGGTTCAGAACCAGCCCGGACCCGGCAGTTCCGGGCCGGTTCCCAAAATTATGGAATCGGAACCGGTCCTTGAAGGCCGGTTTCGAGCCGGTCATCGGGCTAGTTCCGAGTTCACGGTTTCAAATGGCCACGTCTAGGACTACCTATTATTTTTTGGGCCTTTCGCTCTGTTCATCTCAATGAGTGATGATAAATCCGACAACAACGAAAATGATGATCAATCCACAGGTTTGCATGCGGTACGCCAACGAAACAAGTTCGGATGTGTCCTGTTCTGCTCATTGTAAGTCTGTAATCTCGTACAAGGCGTTTGCTTCGCCATACATAAATATTTTTAAAATATTTTTTTAAAAATAATTACTTATATTACTTAAAATTATTAGCTAATAAAAATTTTATTACCGACGATAATTTATGTCTATACATTTTTATAGATGATGAAATTTTTTTGTTCATGTATTTTTTAAACGATACAAGCAATTATTTTAGGAAAATATTTTTCAGATATATACTTTTCGTAAAACAAGCGGAGTATTGATCCACAAACCCCAATCCCTAAATACAATACTATACTGTAATGTGCCATTTAATTTTTGATAATCAAATGCACTCTCTGCTTTATCTTGATATTAATAAAAATTATGGTTTTCGATTTGGACTCTTCATCTCTTTTGCTCTTTTTTTTTTTTTTGAGTTTCCCTTCTTTATGCATCTCGATCTTATAGAAAAATCTTCAACGTCAATGATAAAATGGTTTTAAAAAAGAGCCCTCAGTCTGTCATTCCTCACCATTACTTTGTCTGAATCTGGTAAGCTTTTTCCTGTTGAGTCAAATTAAGCTGTTGTTCCACTCCTTGTGGCGCCCTTTCATCGATTCCTTTAAGTTTTAGCAATAAAAAATTTGAATTCGACTCTAAATGAAATGAAAGGAAAAATTGCCTAAAAAAGTCCTAAACTAGTAGATCGGCCAATGCAGTTTTAAACTTTTTAATTTGATTAATTTCTTTTTGTCGAACAATTTGACCTATTTAGTCCTAATCCTTTCGACTATTAGCAATGGTTAATTTTTTCAAAAATAATTGACAAGATGCCGGCCTCCTACGTGGCACGACCATGGTAGGCAAAGAAGTAGCCAATTTTTGCAATCTTTCTATTAAAATTTGTTTGATTTTTTTTCGTTTTTCCTTTTTTATTTACTTCTTTTCTTATTTACTTCTGTCGATCCACGCGACACGCCCCTAGTGGTCGAAAAGGGCATTCGGCCCTCGCTTGTGGTTGGTGACCTCCGCCAGCCATCGCCAAGGCCACAGACCTAGAGAAGGAAATAAAAGGAAAAGAAAAAGGAAAGAACAGTGAAGGAAAAAAAAACAACTTGGAAAAAAAATTCAAAAAAATCAAGGATAGCAATTTTCGACAAAAATTAACCGTTGTACGATGAACTTAGGACCTTTGGACAATTTTCTTAAAACTAAACATTTTTTTTTTACAATGGTAACTTTGAAAAATTCCGAGACGCAGCCCTTTGCAAATCCACTTTACATGTCAATCCAACTATACACCTCTCTCTCTCTCTCTCTCTCTCTCTCTCTCTCTCTCTCTCTCTCTCTCTCTCTATATATATATATATATATATATATATATTGCTTCGACCAAAAAAAAAAAAAAGGGAACCAATTGCATTTGGTTTTTCTCAGGACGCCACTCGGATCAGCAAAGCAAAGTAGCTGGAACAAAAGGCAAGCAGCACCGAGCGCCACCCGGCCGCAACGTGGGCAAATCCATCGACCGGCTCGCCTGCGCAATCCCAAAGCCTATGTAGCATCGATACGACTTGAGACACGGGACACGATACGATACGATACGCCGACACGTGATTTATCAAAAAGTGAAGAATTTCGACACTTTGGGACACGTTATATATTAAATATATATATTTTTATATATACATAATAAATTATTACTTTTTTAAAAAAGTAAATAAATAAATAAAAAGAGCCCTTTGTTTTACACACAAAAATCCTCATTTATCATCTATCAGACTGAAATCTCTGACCCCCCCCCCCCCCCAAAAAAAAAAGACTGAAATCAAACTCCGAGCACAGAGAAAACGATCTTACTTGTACGTATCGTACCCACTATCCAAGTAAGAAGCCCTGACCCAAAAAATAAGGTCAGAAGCCAACAAGCAATGAGATCCTCGAAATCAAAACTTGTCAAGGGGTAAGATCGGCAAATTGTAATTTTTTAAGGACAAAAAAGTAAAATAAGAAAAACCCAACCCTGATTTTTTTTATCTCTTCTCCGTCCATGCCCTTGAGTCTGTTGGCATCCCATCTTAAGCTATGTTACACGAACATAGGGCACGACTCGCAACACGACACGACACGATACGATACACTGATACGACAGTTCTCAAAAAATAAAGAATTTCAACACGCTGGGACACATCGTATATTAGATGAATATTTTTATATATACATGATAAATTATTATTTTTGTGATTTCACAAACAAATAAAGAATACAAACAACCAAATAAAATTTAAGGAAGTGCTACTGTCCATGCCATCGCAGCTCGCATTATCCAAAATGATTTCCACATGCTGCTGGTTGTACTTGTGCTTGCATTATCCAAGGGTCTTGATCTGAAACGAGACAACGGGGACAAGAACTACTGGTTCTGCAAGGAATATAGTTCACTAGAGCCAGTTCTATCAATTGCAGTTTCGCCAGCCTCAGAAGAAGACAACTTTGATGCATCTGTTTGTCCCAGACTATGAACGCCATTCTCAATGCCATGGGACTCCCCATATATCCGACTAGAAATTTTGTCAATCGCCCCGAAATCATTTCCTGGGGAAGTCTCACTTAGCTTCTGTATGCAACTTCACCACTCTAATGAGAAGGCATGGCCATGGCCAGTCGGAAAGATGAGGAAGCAGCAGCAGGCCATCGCAGCTCTTGATGGCTCTATTGTCTACAGAGCGTGTCCCACATCGGCCAAAAGTAGTGAAACAGATGGAGAACATTCTATAAATGAGTCGCTCAAGTTTCAAGTTGATAAGCTGGGCTTGATGGGCTCAAAAGGCCATTGGGGCCCGTGGGCAGGTTGAGGTCAGAGTTTAAAATTTTACCAAGGGCTCGCGTGTCCTGAGCTTGGATCGCGGGTACGTGGTCAGGACTTTCGTGACAAGATCATGACATGAGTTGACCGCGTGTCCGGCCGATACGGTGAAAAATTCCTGAAGTGCATGTCTGTGTAACATAGCTCTTAGGTTCAGTCAACACAAAAGATAGCTCTTAGGTTCGGTCTCTCTCTCTCTCTCTCCAGTTGCACTGAAAAGCAGAGGCACGGCGAGGCCGTGAGGCGAGGTGAGATGCGAGCCGTACTACACCTCCAAACACGTCTCTCTCTCTCTCTCTCTCTCTCTCTCTCTCTCTCTGTAGTCACAGTGAAAAACAGTGGCAAAGCGAGGAGACGAGCTGAGAGCAGAGAGACAAAGGTCTAAAAATTAGGTTAGCGATTTGGGGCTCCTGAAAGATTGAAATTTCCCCACGTTACTCACGGACACGCGAGCCCTCACATGTCTGTTTCGTTGACTACGTGTCGAAAACGCGGATACGCGTTGACCGCATGCCCGAGCGTGTCGAACACCGACATGTGTCCGACACGCGAAACCTCCAAAAGAGCGTGGCCGTGCAACATAGCCCAAAGCCCCTTGCCGCTTTTCCTCGGGCACATACATTTGCTTTCCCACTATCGGCGAAAATATCCCCAACATATTCATGTGACGACGGGCCGTTTTACGTGTTTAGTCCATGATAAGGAAAATGTATTATTCTAAACAACTCTACAAAAAGTTAAAGATTTTATAATTGAATTGATAAAGTTAAAAAGTTTAGGATTGAATTAAAAAAAAAGTACAAGGCTTTTTTGGTAATTTTTTCTCTTTACAAAGAATGAAATCACTTTTACTAGATCACCAAGCAGAAAAAAACAAACCCTTTTTCATTCATGTTTTCTTTGTATCTTAAAGTTTTCGGTGAAAGAATCGCGCCCTTAGAACAGATTCACGTGAGACTTGTAAAGTCAGTATTTAGGAATATGTTAGATTTGGTGGGATTAATGTTTTCAAAAAAAAATTAAGCTGTTAAATAAAAATGTGATTTAATGTTTAATTATTTCATCTTTGTTTAGTTACTAATTCCAAGATAATACGTTTTATCAACTATACAGTTTGGCTATACCTACTTCGGCGCACCTCTTTTGTTAAATTTTTTATTTTCTTTTATTTTCTTTTCCGTTTTCCAATTATCTTTCCGGAGGTCAATGATGAACAAAATTGTTCTGGTGGCTAATCCCAGATCCAGTGAGAATACGATTCGTTTCGACTCTGAACTTTTGATCCGGTCAAACCTCAGAATATCTGTAGGGAAAAACCCATTTCCACAACGTCATCGTTTGCAGTTCATCATCACAAAATATACTAAAATCAAAGTAAATTTAAAAAAAAAAAAAACTGCAGTGTCAGTAGCGTGTTTATGCAATCTGACACGTGAGTCCTCCCACCGAGAAACATTACCCTGAAATCTTATCTTTAATTGAAAGGGACATGATCGTGACTATTTGAGGAATACTTAAATGAAGTGACCCTTTTTATCCCAAAACATATTATTATTTTACTAAATTTATATATAAATGGAAAAAGCTAAAGTAACATCGCTTCCAAAGCAAGAAAGAAATGTCCAGGTTTGTACAAAAAAAAAACAAAAAAAACAATATCTGATAATACTACGAAATATCTGAATAAAGAAATAATAATTGAGTACTTCAATCTTAATCACTCACTTTAGTTCAATGTTTACACACATGAGATCCCAAAAGAATTGGTTCCCTTGATTAGGGAGAGAGAGAGAGATGTGTTGCTGATGCTGACAAATTCATCATAGTTTTTTTTTTTTTGTAAAGTAAGTATGTATTGAATTTTTCAAAATACTAGGTATAAGGATGGAACCGGACACAAAAATCAGGAACCAAAGTTGGCACCATTATGTGCCAAAGAGTGTTCAACGATGAACCGGCTGTAAGATACAATATCGGGTCAAAGCGCGCCCAACCGGAGGCCATAATAGGCTGAAAAAGGAACCAGCAAAAGGAAAGGCCAAACAGGCGGCCCAAATCAAACCAGAGTCGAATGGTGAACTGGCTAACCCCCAGCTGAGGACCGACCAGCTTACAAAAAAGGAGGAGGCCAGTACAAGGCTAAACGAGCAATGAAAAATGCAAAATAGTCGGCCTAAAATCATAACAGGAAAAAACCAACAAAAGCTAAGCAAAACAGCAAGGAAGAGCCAGCTCCATCTACGGCAACCTGGGAAGCGAAGGAGAGCCTATAGCATGGCCAAAAGGCGGCACGATCTTGTAGAACACATCGATGCACGAAATCCTAAAGAAGCAGAAACCAGAAAGCCGAACAGTCGACCAAAAATTGAACAGAATCGACCAGCAGACAAGCCAAACAAGGCGACTGGAAACTAAGCAACGCGAGCAAATGAAAGGGGCCATAACACGGCCAAACCAGTAGTGAGATACGGCCAAACAGGCGGCCTAAAGAGAGAGTAGAAAACAACCATAAAAACTAATAAAGACAACAACAAAAGCAACCAGCAGCTACACTGTAGCACGTTGATCCTCAAAGATAGTGGCCGAGAGGCCCCATTTCCTTTGTAGACGTCTATTGCGGGGTGATCTTGAATGTGACCGAAAGAGAGGGCTCTGTCTTTGACCAACTTTGTGAGGTACAAGATAATAGCCAGCACAAAGAGAGGCGTGATTTGGAAAATGATGTTGTTTCTCTCAATCCATATGATGTGACACATGGCATCGAGGGAGAACCTGGCAATCCTATGAGAGAAAGACCGTCCACCTATATGCCTCTTGGCCCATCTAATAAAATCATCCCATGGACGATTCCACCAAGACAGATTACAATTGGATGCCCAAGTAGAAGCAAGACTACCCATAATCGAACAACCAAAGAACAAATGATCAATCGAGTATGGTCTACATCGACAGAAAGCACAATAACCATCATCAATTCATGGTATTGGAGCAATAACACCTGGGTAGGTAGACGTTTATGGGAAGCTAACCACAAAATAAAGGCATCCCTTGGAGCAATGATATTATTCCATACAAAAGAATGCCAGTGTACATGTTGTCCCTTGAATATGATATAATCCCATGGTCGTGCCATGTAGGAGGCCAGCATCTTGTCAATTATTTTTGGAAAAATTAACCATTGCTAATAGTCGAAAGGATTAGGACTAAATAAGTCAAATTGTAAAGTTGTACTCTAATTTGTAATAGAGAAATAAATGGACTAGTGTATTACCTATCTTCGGTGCATCGAGCTTTTGATCTTTAGATACTATGATCATTACAACTATCATGTTAACAAAGCCAGTGATTTGAGAAAATCTCAAGGAATAGTTAGGAATGTCATGCATCACACCGTATAATCACCGACTTGTGATCAAGTTTGAAAACTTTAACCCCGTGGAATTGAATCGATTGATTCAGTGGTCGAGAAACGTATGTGCACGCGGAATTATAAGCTTGATGGATGGGTGGGATGCTGCAGAGGGCATCACAAAGAGGATGTGTGGATATTAGACGCATGACACGTTTTATCTTTCATACCCAAATACTATTTTTACCCTAATTGAAATGTATCTATCCGAAATAGTTGTACCTGCTCTCCAATTCCAATGGTTAACGATGCATGTAACTATGGTGAGATTGAGCTACGCAGCTCTTTTATGCGGGTCATTATTATCAATAACTCTCTTAGTCATTACATTGCGAAATGCCATAACAACTTTCTCAATAAATAAAAATAATTTTTTTAAATGAGTCATTTTCTTTTGACGAGATCCAACACATGAATGAAAGAAGCGCTTGCTTTTTTCTACTCGAAATTATGAAGCAGAAACCATCGCACGTTTGAGTCGCCCGTTCCGATATTAACTCATGTCTTACATGGTTCGTAAGGATTGTGGTGCTATAAGTCTGGACTAACTGTTGAAATATATAAATATTGAACCACGTCTTCTTCTAATTGCTTAAGTTTTTAGAGCAGTTGGCTATGGTCCCACCAAATCTCACACTAACCACGTCAAGGCGGACTTTCTCATCATGAAAAGAGATCAAGCTTAGGCGCGCAAGCTAATTTAAAATCTCCGAACTTGCTCAAGGGAAATAACTCGGCTACATGGTAAAAAGCCTCAACGGTGTCCTACACCACGTGACAAATTTGCTATTCTATGGTTTGATAGTCATGGGGAACGGAATTATAAGCTTTTGCTTCGTGATTATTTTCCTTTAAAAAAGGTTTAAGAAGATTGGTTAGTGGATATAATGCGTGCTTTTCATAATTAGGACTTTGCAATCAACACCAACCGATGTGCATTGTCCCGGGTAAAAAAGTGAGGCGACCATTCGCTTTTCCCATGAAATATCCGTTGCATGTGAGTTGTATGATTCCTACTTCCAGCACTTGCTTTTTTGTGTACGAAATTGCGAGAACAATGTCGAGCACAACGTCTCTTCATTTGTCTTGTCCGGCGCCCCAAAAAACGTCATGCCACGCCTCCAAAAGGCAGTGCGTCCGGCACGAAACATTATACAAAAAGTACTAAATTTATTATATTTTTATCAATTTAATTATGTCAATTGAGTTTCAAACTTTTTTTTTTCATGTTAAGAATTTTCGGTCAAAATTGATCGGATAGATTCAAATGACAAAACGTGAAAAAATGATTTAGAACTTAATTGTATAATTAAAAAAAATATGACTCAATTAACAAAAATGCAACATATTTAATACTTTTTAGGACAATTTTCCATCCCCATCGTACTTCAAATTGAAGAAGCATGGGGGATGGAATAGAGAGAAAGCACTAGCACTTGACAAGACTCGTTCGATGTTTGCTCAATAAATCTTCTTTTCGTTTAATCACATTGAGGCGGGTTGGTCGATCCGATATCGACTTAGAGAGAGAGAGAGAGAGAAAGAGAGAGAGAGAAGCTTTTCGAGCATACCCGATTGTCTAGTTAAAGATTACTTTTTGACTTTGCTAATCTCTACGGAGGCAAAAGTACACTTTTAGTACTAAAAATTGCGTACGAAGATCACTTTGGTGCTAAAAGTTTTAATCGGATCATTTTAGTGCCAAAAGTTATATAAAAAAAAAGATCACTTTGATGCCAAGTTCGATTTCTTTCGCTGGAATTCTGACGTGGTAATTTTTTATTAATATTTTCGACTGAAGTGGCTTACCGGAGGTCCACGTGACATTATTTTTTAAAATTTGAATTTTTTATTTAACATAATTTAATAAATAATCTGAAAATTTTAAAAAAACAAAAAAATAATAAAAAAAAGGGCAGCCGGCGAGGGTTGCTAGAACCCTCGCTGCCGCCGCCCTACCATCGCCGGCAATGGTCGACAGGGGTGGGGCATGGCCGACGGGGTCGCCGACTCCTGTGCAGCCTATTTTTTTTCTTATTTATCAGTTATTTTAGTTTATTTTAAATAAAATTTTTATTTTTAAAATTTTTATGTTAATTTTTTTATTTTTATTTATGAATTTTGAAGTCCATGTGGAACCAATGTGGACTTCTTTTTATTAAAAAAATACCAATTAAAATTTAAAAATTAATTTAAAATGCCACGTGGCAATTTTGGCTAGAATTTTTTGTCAGAGGCACCAAAGTAATCCTTTTTTTATAACTTTTGACACCAAAGCGATCTTCGTACGCAATTTTTGGCACTAAAAGTGTATTTTTGCCCTCTACGAATGCATACAACCCATCATGTTCATATGTATTGTATAGTGCTACTCTTGTAAATCGACCGACGTCAGCTTCAAAATTACTTTGAACTTGAGAAGCAACAAAACTATGAAAAACCATCACAAAATATCCAAAAGTCAATTGCTTAAAGATAGGAAGCTTCTCAAAATGGTTCTTTTCTCTACTTTAAGGGAAACATAATCACTTAAAAGTACTGTAGGCTTTCCCATTTTCTGCCACAATACGATAGGTGATTGTATTTTGTATTTCTTCATCCGTACTTAAATAAATTTCAACTAGAAAAAAAAAAACAGAGTGATGTCAATAATGTGGTCTTGGTCTGAGTCTCTCTCATCTCAAAAGTTAGCTCAAAGATCGAGTCTTTTCCTCGTACTTATAAAACGAAGTTAGCTTAAAGGTTGAGTATTTCCCTCATACTTATAAAACGACCATCAGTCCCTTCCCCAATCGATGTAGTACAATCCCAACAATATCAACAGATGTTGAACAACCCCAATAATCTCCTCCTCACATACCGGACCATGAGTAGGAGGCGGCGACAACCTGTATTTCTCCTATGTGACTGTTGGGTCCATACTTATTGATAATATGGACTCTGATATTAGCGTTGGAAGCGAGTAGTAGAAATTTGATATGGAAAAACTATGATATATTAACTGCCGAACACCACACCACTTATCCGATGCTTTCCTCGGGGAGATCACCAAGATGAAGCCTAAGTCTGAACCCGTTAACATATGACAAAAATATATATATCCAGTTGAATCCACATTCATTCAAAAGCTTAAACCAATAAATTATCGGCCAACTAGAATATATTAACTACTCAACATCGCACCACTTATCTGATGTGGGACTTTCCTAACACAATTTGCACGTGCATTCTAACAATCTCCCCATCACGTGTGAGTTTCATCGTTAATTTTGCTCCCTTCTGCATCAACATATCAAAACTCGAATATCCATCAGTGCCCATCGGGTTCACGTTGCTACACCACAATGACCATCAGTCTGGAAACAGCGAGGCCTGCGTTGCCACACCACAATGGCCAACAGCCCGAAATCATATTCACCAAATACCAACACATATTGGGAGTGAGCCACCGATCAACCATCGACTCTGATACCATTTGTTGAGGTCACGCAGCGGAAGTCCGATACCTTCACCCAAGGAGATCGCCAACAAAGAACTCAAGTTTGAATCCATCAATATATCTAGTTGGACCCACATTCACTCAAAAAACTTAAGTCAATGAGTTATGGACTATCTGTTGGGATTTGTGTGTAAAATCCTATAAAGAGATGAATGAGAAGTGTGGAGAACACTTTGATTCATGTTCATGCCTTTTCGACGAAACCGTTTCGACGAAACCGTTCGGCTTCAACGAACCCATTCGGTGTTGTGACGTTTCGTCGACATCCCTCTTCGGTGAAACGATGTGACTCTTCGTCCAAGTTCATTATTTGAAACCGTACGGATTCGTGTCATTTCGTCGACACCTTTGACCAACGTAGCCGTACGGCTTCATGACTCTTTGTCAACTATTTATAACCGTGAGTTTTCTGAAATAACAATGATTTTTTGCGCATTTCATTGTTTTCCAAAAAAATCTGCATTCTACGGTTTTCTCATTCTCATTGTGAGATTACTCCACAAAGTGGCGTTCGAAGGTTTCCTCTGAAATAAGTACCGGTTTCGAGGAAAGGCGATCTGTTCTATCCTGAGAGACAATTGTCCAATAACCTTGGGTACCGGTTGAGGGGACAAATTTATCTTAAGGACACAATGTCATTTCGTTGGGCTCGGATTATTCATCTACATTCAGATTACTTATTTGCGATTAGTTTCAATTATTTGCAATTGATTTCAGGTTTGTCTATCAACCAAATATATATATATATACGAATTTCAAGTTACCCTCATAGGTTCCCACACTATCTTGAATATATTAACTACTCCACACCACATCAATTATCCGATGTAAGATTTCTTTAACATAACTCACACGTGCAGCCTGACAAATCACATTAAGATCGATCTATTGAATTGCTTCCCCAATTGATAAGATAAAATTTTCTAAATATTGAGCATCGATGGTTCACTTGTTCAAATATCCTGCTACAGTTTGTCGCATCGAGTACTAGAGTAATCTATATATCAGCTTCAACTTTACATAATATCAATGAGAATTGAAAACCTTAAGAGACATCAGGGATCGGTCCCCTTGGAATTTGCACATGGTGTAGCTTTCTGGCTTACATTAAGAAATATTACCTCCTGAGACTAAAGGTTAAAGAGAGAGAACGAGAAAAAAAGAAGACATCACCAACTCATAGGGAAAAGAAAAGCTCATCATGAACTCCTCGTATCTTCATTTTAACCTTTTCCATTTCATGCCACGTTCATTTTCAGATCTGTTGCCCAACCTCTCATGAGCCAAAGAAAAGCGCATTATCATAACAACATGGAATCGGGTAATGGCCTTGAGGCTCGGCCCGAGCCCCATTGCTCATATGTTCTATTAAAACATTTTCTGTATAATTCTACCTTGATGTTTAAAATTTACACACACTGATAGGATAGATGAGCCTAGATTTATAATGTACGGAAGAAATATCTTAGAAAACTCATAGGTATAGTAATAAAATAAGCATTAATTTTATAGTTTCAGCCATTTTTTTAGCTGAAGTTTTAGAAACAGAACCCATGTTGTTCAACCTCGACAGGCCTAGGCAGGCTTGGGTAGGGCTTGTGGAAGTTCGGCTAGCGCAGGCCTGCCCGGGCCATCCAACGAGCAAGTCCACTTGGTCTAAGGTGTGTGTAGGGATCCTTTGGAAACGGATCCTATATAGCACCGATACTCCTATTTGAAAAAATTTTGCGTATCGGATACTCCGCCGTATCCGATACGCTCGGACACTCGGTCAATGCGTGTCCGAATGGTCAATGACCCTGACACGCGTGTTCGACGCGTGTCGGAGCATATCCCCACGAAATCAAAATTGTGTTTGGGCTCGTTGAGTTCAAATTCGGGTTCCAAGTTATAAATTGAAGTATTTCGGGCCCAAGTCCAGAAAACCCTCTCAATCTCTCGGGCCTAATTTACGACGTATTTCGCTCGTTAATATAATTTATAGAGTATTTGAACTTTTTTTTTAGTTTTTCACTAACATTTTTCGTCAAATATGAAATAGCTATGACATTTAGACCTATATGTGATGTTTGGAGTTCATAAAAATAATAATTTAAATGTACATATAAAAATATACATTTAATATATAACGTATCCCAGCGTATCGAAAATCTTTATTTTTTGAGAAACCACGTATCGGCGTATCGTATCGTATCGTATCGTATCGTGTCCCGTATCGCGTATCGTGTCGGTGCTACATAGATACCCTTCCAGTAACGTCTAATACAATGAGTGTATATGTATATGTGACGGACCGAGATTTTCACGCCCAGACTGATCGTACAGATGGCCGAGAGATGCTCCAAGACCTGCTTTGTCTTGGATCCCCTAGGGTTTCTCTAGGGTTTTTTACCCTTTTCTACTAGTTTCCAGAATGGTCCTAGGCACGGGCGAGTCGGTAATTTAGCTAGGGATCTAGAACATTCCTACTTAATATCGGTAATTGGGAAGATGTGAGATGTAATCTTAGCCATTCGATCCAATCTAAACCAACGGTTATAATCTGAGACTCCCTCCTATATAAAGGGAGTCCTCCTTCTCATTTCATCATCCAAAAATAAAACATCATAAGCATTCCTATCCAGAGTCTCTCTCTCTAGAGCTTTCTCTCTCTACGAAGATCCTTAAAAGAAGAGAAAAGGCTTAGCTCGGGCACTCCAGCCATCCAAAACAGCCCGAGTCGCCGCACGGGTCGATCAGAATCTCTCTGCCCGTGACATATACATATTACATATCTTGTCCGTTGATCGTAAAAATTTTAACTTTTTGTGTGTGATAATATTTTGTATGGAAATTGCGAAAAAAAAATTGCAAGAAATTATGACCCATTGGTCCATACGATTTGGTATGATGAGCCCCAGTCGCACCTCAAATTCCCATGTGCTGGTTAGATGCATGTGATTAGATTTTTCATATATTCCAACGTTCACCTCCAATGTTCTCCCACCCACCTTTCCCCCCAATTATTCTTTAGGCACATTCTCTGGTATGCCAATATAGGGGCTTAACCGCACCATCCTTTCCTTCCTCATGTCTCTCTCTACAAGTGAATTCATGTAAGAATTCACAGTACTGCATTGAAACAGTGATCTGAGAAGCCACATGGTAACATGTTACCTAGCCAGCTTTTTGTTTTTCACTTAGAAAGAGCTCTCCCTACTGTCCCCCACTGTGGAGGATAATGTATTGTATTGTTGTAGGGTTGGCCCTAGGAATCCTAAAAAAGAGCCTATTTATCATTCTATTCTAGGGCACAAAGAAGTTGGGAACTGAGAAGTGCCCTAGTTCAGTAGGGATGGGTATAGATGGGGTGAATATTCCAATGGGTCAGCGGGGAACTGTCATTCTCACATTTGAAAATTGGAGACCCTTAACTTTAATACAACGGAAGTAGCTGGTTGGGTAATTGGATTCAGAGTTCTTCTTTTGGCTAGAGGAAAAGGATGAGAGGGACAACGAGAACGGACTATCTCTTCGGGTTGTTACCATAAGGACTACAAACGATATCGGGAAATGTCCGACTTAAAGGCCTATTGAATCCGAATCACGTTGTTCCCTACAGACCACTGTAAGCTGGAGCCATGGCTTACTTTCAGAAAGGTCCTATCGAGATAGGCCACCCCTAAGTACTTAAAAGGAGGAGGATTAACGTTAGAAAGACGGAACATACATACATATATATACACACATGCACATATATATGTATTTATATTAAAAGTGAATATATAAAGTAGGACATAACTGATTCTTGTTGAGTATTAAATTTGCTAATTTATTTTCAACATCCGTTCATGACCTATCATGAACTTTATATAATGGATGCTCCAACGAGGATGGGTAGTGGTCGTCGGGGCCAAAGGGTCTTAACAATGAGCAACTCTTAGCAGGCTTTTGAAATGACGAATGAGGCATGATAGAACTGAATTATGCACCACACAAGTGGAAGGTGAATCTGAGATATATATTGACCTAATGACAAGTTTAGCTTTGGAACTCTATAGTTAAACATGTTCAAGTGAGAACACTTTTAGGATGAGTGACCTCCTAAAAAGGTGTTCATTTATACACCAAAGGATAAAATTAAGGCTCAGTATGAAACGGGCCAAAGCTGAGTCAATCTAAGTATGTTCTACTTTATACTATTTATGAAGTCATTTTTATGAATAGGTCTCCAAACACCAGTGCCTTTAGAAATTCCCTTTGGTGCATTTTACTATTCTTCCTCAGCATTTGAAGTGATGTCATGCCCAGCTACGTAGGCAGTAGGGGAGATGAATATTCCAATAGAGTGAAAAGAAAAAAAATGTGCCCTTCATGTTAGTTTAATCAAAATGACTAGCCCTGCAAATTCAAGTGGAGTAGAATAATGTTGGTGGGTGATTGGATCTTGGGGAACCTCTCAATCAATCATGAAGATAGGGGAGATGTGGATTCTGATTCCTCTCTCTATCTATCTCTCTGGGGGTTGGGGTTTGGACCGCCTAGAAGACTACAAAGTCCATCATCTTCCACATGGAGGCTTCAGTGGTATAATAAGTGTTGTGCAGAGTGCAAAAAGAGAGGAGCTCGACACCTCATCACTTTCGCTCGGAGGACTTGACCAATGCCCCATTATTACACCATAAGACTCAATGAATTTTAGTGGTAGTCTATGTTTATGACTACTGTCATCTGTCTCTCCATATGGACCAGCTGTTACTGCGATTAATACCTTATGCAGCGACATAAGATCATCATGTATAGATAAGCGAATCACAATTTCATAAAGTACAAGAATTGATGCATATAGTTTTGGATTCATCGTTCTTGATGCGGAATTGCGACGATCCGATACTCAAGAGCTTCTCCTCTATGAACCCCTTTGTCATTGGTTTCAATGAGACAACCCATCTCGTATTGCTTTCGATGACTCTTTATGTGAGATTACATAGACATTAAGGTTTAGAAGAGGGGCATGAGGTTTATTTATAGATATTGAAACGTATCCAGCACTATATTAAACTAAATAGGAAACTGTATATATCTTTTATTTATTAGACCAATTAATATTTACAATAACAATTAATAAAGCCTACACATAATATTAAAATATATCCTAACATTCTCCACTTGAGCTAAATTAATTGAAATTGTACTATATATGGGCATCTTTATATTGGTCTAGAGATAATTTCTAATAGTCAATCCAATCTCATAAAGTCTTAAGTACCGAATTATGTTAGTAACTGCATCAAAAGACATAGAGCCATCCATGGTCACAGATGCTCTTAACTTTACTGATATAGATTTAATATGATAGTGTGACAAACGGATAATATCTCAAATAATAGAGACACCTTATATGTTATCCTCCTTATCAGTCATCATTCTGTTACTTTAAGTGTCACGGAACCTGATGTGTTACAAGAGAATATGCTTATGGTTTCAATGAACCGACATATGTCTTACCTTTATAGTTAATTATACTTAATGTGCAACAAGACATATGTTTTTGGCTAAAAATAAATGCATCAGCCATCACTCAATATATATATATATATATATGGCACTATATTAAACTAAATAGGAAACTGTATATATTTTTTATTTATTAGACCAATTAATATTTACAATAACAATTAATAAAGCCCACACATAATATTAAAATATATTCTAACATTCTCCACTTGAGCTAAATTAATTGAAATTGAACTGTATATGGGCATCTTTATATTGGTCTAGAGATAATTTCTAATAGTCAATTCAATCTCATAAAGTCTTAAGCACCGAATCATGTTAGTAACTGCATCAAAAGACATAGAACCATACATGGTCACAGATGCTCTTAACTTTACTGATATAGATTTAATATGATAGTGTGACAAACGGATAATATCTCAAATAATAGAGACATCTTATATGTTATCCTCCTTATCAGTCACCATTCTGTTACTTTAAGTGTCACGGAACCTGATGTGTCACAAGAGAATATGCTTATGGTTTCAATGAACCGACATATGTCTTACCTTTATAGTTAATTATACTTAATGTGTAACAAGACATATGTTTTTGGCTAAAACTAAATGCATCAGCCATACACACACACACACACACACACACACACACACACACACACACATTTAGAAATACTTTATTGAATGCAAGGGTAAAGACTTTTAGTTAGTGAGTCTGCAGCCATATCATCTGTGTAATGAATTCTACTGTAGTGTCACCTATGTTACCTTTATGAGGAAAAACTTAACCGCTAGATACTTAGACCCTTGGGCCTCTGTTGTTGTTAATGAACAATGCTGCAGAGTTATAGTCATAATACAACTGTATGGGTCTATCCATAAAATTAAGTACAGTCAATTTCCTAATGAGATTCCGAAGCCAAATAACCTAAATAGTAGCCAAAAAGCATGCTAAAAACTATGCTTTCTTGATAGAGGATGACACGAATTTCTATTTTTTCTATAATATTGCACTTCTCTTTAGACATATAAATATTTGTAGTTGTCAACCTGACATCATCCTGACAGCTAGCAAAGTATAAATCCGAATGTCATAATAATTGTAGGTCCTGAATATGTCAGTAAACCAGCATATAGCCTTTTGTCCTCTTTAAGTATCTCAAAATTTTCTTAGCAGTAATCTAGTTATCGTGTTCTGGATTTAACCAATATCTGCTTAGAAGTCTCGTTGAAAAAGCAACATCTTGTCTAGTGCAAACTTGAGCAAACATGATGCTTCTAAGTGCACTAGTATATGGTGTATTCTTTATTTGGGCTTTATGAATATCTTTATAAAGACACTATGACAGGTTCAGTTTATTGCTCTAAATGACAGGAGCAATTCCTAAATTGTAATACTTTATACTAATTACAATCAATACGTGTCCTCTAGAATTAACTCAATATGTGGCAAGAATGATCCATATGGATTTCAATGCCTAGGACAAAATACTCCTTATTAAGATCAATCATGTCAAAATGCTTTGACAATATCTGCTTCACCTTATACAGTAATTCAAGAAAACTGCTTTTAAGCAAGATATCATCTGCATAAAACACAAAGAAAATAAATTAATCTCATTGAACTTGTATACTTTGTTCATAACATAACCAAATAAAGCAATAACACTATGAAATTTCAATCAACAATTGTCTAAAAGTTTATTTGAACCCATAAATAGATTTTTCAGTCTAGAATACCCATGAATATGATCAAATTTTATTTCATGATGTTTATATGAGATTCATCTTTCTTTACACACAAGCTTATCTGAACCATCTACTGCAAAACCTTCGGGTTACATAAAATAGACTTTCTTATTAAGGTATTCATTCAGAAAAGAAGTTTTAACATATATATGGTGAAGCTCTTTACCATAATGAGCTATTATTACCATAATCACTCTGAAAAACTTTAGAAGAGACTGAAGGAAAAAATATTTAAAGTTTACTCCTTCTTTATGAGTGAAAAATTTGACTAGCAATCTGACTTTAAACTTATCACATAAAACATCGGTTAAAATATAATGGGATATAATAACTTAAAAAAAAAATCATTTGGAGTCCCTTTAAGTTTTATATACCTAATTGCAACAGATGCACTTGTGACCTTGAGGCATCCCAATAAGCTTTTAAACACCTTATGTTTCATAGTCTGTATCTCGTCTACCAATGCACCCAACCACAGTTCTAATTAAAAACAAGAAATAGCATATGTATAAATTACTAGGTCAATTATATAGTAGATATTATAGTCATGCTCTTCTAGATAGACTATATAATGTGATGGTACAACTGTTCGTCTTTGACTGATAGATCTTTTAATTGAAGCTACTTTAATCTATATTTTGCGCTTATAGGGTCTGATGAACTTCATCAGGAACTATCATAATAACATGATCCTGAACCTCAACAAAATCAAATTGTTGTTTGGAATGCTACATGATCGTCTGTATAGGTAGAAAAAAAAACGACACAACAGTATCTACCATACGGTTATCCTTAATAGTCTATGAGCAACTACCCTTATTCGCCTATATCAAGCTCCAGCAATTTAGCTATATGTAATTCGACAATTCTTGTTCCTCCTTTGGGATTATAAATCAATACCTTTTTGGATGATCTAGGTAAGGTAAAAGTAAAACTGAGAGATTCTGCAGTGCAACTTATCTAATGTTGAATTATGTTACTTATTTCTGCATAAGATTCAAACTAGATTAACGTCCAGTCCATGACTCAAAAGAAGTCAATGGAACAGTTTTTGGTAGAAACGCAATTCACAACGTAAAGGACTACTTTCAAAGTTTTGCCTCATAGAAAATCATATAAGTCGATTTTACAAATCATACTCTTCACCACATTCATAAGGGTGTGATTGCACCTTTTGACCATACCTTTTAATTCAAGTCTCCTATAAATAGTGAACAGAGTTACTATCCCAGAACCCTCTCATTTATTTAGTAAATGGCCCTTTAAGCTATCCAGCATCGCCATATTGATCATGATACTCACCACCTTGGTCAAAACTGATAACCTTCATGATTTTTCCCAACTGTATCTTGACTTTAGTTCCAAATATCTTGAACTTGTCAAGAAATCCAATCTTTTCCTTAATCAAGCACATATAACCATATAAGGAATAATCATCAATAAATGTGATGAAATAAATAAATAAAAATCTACACAACTTATAACCTTCATTATTTTTCCAAACTGTTTCTTGACTTTAGTTCAAAATATTTTGAACTTGTCAAGAAATCCAAACTTTTCCTTAATCAAGTACATATAACCATATAGAGAATAATCTACACAATTTTATTGGAACTAAGATAATTCAACATATATGATCCACTTAGTTATCTTACATTTATAGCAATCTACGCATGTGTTCAGGTCACTTTTGAGAATGAGCAGAATATTTGCCTTTATCAGTCTTTCCACTCTTTCTTTACAGATGTGACCAAGAAGTTTATTCCATAATGTGTATGACTGTACCACAGGCGGTCTTTTGCAAACAACTTTTCAGCTGCATTGGGAGATAAATATAATCTGTATAATCCATTGGATATAGTGTAGTATCCAACTTTATTTGAATTAAAAGAAACAGTAATTGTAGTATTTGAAATCTCAAAAGAGTAACCACACATGTCCAAACTTGATACGGAATTAAATTTCGTCTTTAAGAAGAGTATAAAAAATATGTTTTTTAATATCATATTAAAATCAGAATCCAGAATGACATTCTCATGAATTCAACGTCAACTTTATAGTTATTTCTATAACGAGCTTGATTCAACCTTATATGGTATCTTTCAGTTTATGAATTCCCATGTGGTAATCGCAAAATAATTTGTTGCACCACTATCTAGCCACCACGAACAATATAAGGCTTTTTTAGATAGATTAAATTCACAAACCAGTGCCAAAGAATCATTACTTTATGCTCACGTTTATATAACCAAGTCTTTGCATTAATTGTAGTTTTTCTTTATGTGACCGTCTTCTTATAAAAGAAGTAATGATTGCCATCATTTTTAAAGTTTATTTTAATATATCCAAATCATCAGAATGACCAGTGGTTTAATGTGATCCTTTATGAGTATGATTTCGAAATCGCTTAATATGCAATTCCACCATCTTCACAGCTCGATCTTTAATCTTAATAGAACAATCGTACCTGATGTTGATAAATCATTGCAGATGTGTATCACTTTCAATATTAGACGTGACATGATTCCAAGCCACAACTTCCTTCATTTATGTAATAGTGCAGTTACCTAGCAAAACATTTTAAAGTGTTCTTTAATGGACCGCTTCATATCAAACAAGCAAATCCAATTGCTCTTTACCCAACTAACATATAGGTTTTTTTTTTTAAGGTTCTCACTAATGAAAGTGAGATCCGTGATGTCTTTCTTGACAAGAGTAATATAAAAATTTGCCAATTCTTCGTAGATAGAAAATTCACATTCAGTTCTCAAAGCTTGAACCAAGATGAATCTCAATTCTCAATTTTAACAGAATTTCCATTCATAGAAACAGTGACTGAAAAACAATCAATGTTTATAATTAGCATAACGTGAAAATTCACCTTGAGATATATATATATCATCATATAATCATCTTTGGGTAGAAAACATGACATACAGTTTTATGCTCCTTATATTACAACGACCATGAGAATTTAAATTAATCTTTGTTAGAAAACATGACAAACAGTTTTATGCTCCTTATATTACAACGACAATGAGAATTTAAATTCACATATATACATCATTATATAATCATTTTTGGGTAGAAAATATGACATACAATTTTATGCTCCTTATATTACAACGACCATGAGAATTTAAATTAATCTTTGTTAATCACCACCTTTGGGTGTACGAATATGCTTGGACTTGTCAATTCTCAATCATATACTATACATGTAACCCTCCATGCAACAACACACCATTACCTCTTTTGGGAGTATAACAACGCATTAAAACAGAAAACATCCAAATACTTTATAATCATTATTTATTAAACCCAATCAAGTATGCCACTTTGACAGTCACAACCCAATTAAATTTTTCTGAAATTGGGATATAAACTTTATATTTCACATTTACCGTATGCATGTAATTTCAGAAATTAGGGGCAATTATCCACAAAATTACATGTCGTGCTAATTCACATTGATATACTCAACAATAAATGTTAAAACATATATACGTAATTGATCAATTATGTTCTACATATCTGTATGTGGTACTTACACGTGAGCTTACACATGTATTTCATGAAACCATAGAGATATACATAGAAATACTCAAAAATACCCTAAAAATACACATATTTGGGGGTTCCATATGTATTTTTTATCCATAAAAGCATCAAACATGTAAAATAAATATAACACCTTGTAGAGCACGAGCTTACGAACACGCCAGTATCTGAAACTCGCCGATTGGACTTCAGACGCGCCCTCATGCGCCACCTCAGTCCTCGGCGTGTGAGGACCACACGTTGACACGTGTCGTGAACGTGTTCTAATCCGTAGCCGGATTTCAAAATTGATCTGATCGCTACCCCTAGATCGGCTTTGCGAACCGGGTCGAGGAAGCTCGGCTGAACCGGTCAACGATCGATCGGTCCAACCGAACGGTCCGAGTCAACAGTCAACGAATCAGGTTGGGTCAACGAAGACGGGTCGGATCGTCCAACTGAGATGACGTTAGCCCTGCACATGTCAAGCACGTACGGGGCCCGGGTTTAGCGTGTGGCCATGAGTGGCGGCGCGTCCGGCGTCATTCGTCAACGATCTTTATGTGGTTTTTCTCGTCTCGTCGAGTACTTTCAGAATATATAATTATTTTTCACTTTTGACAAAAATAAAATTTTGAAAAATACCAAAAACGTGATTCGAGATCTAATACGCGTAGGCTCTGATACCATATGTTAGCTACGATTAATACATTATGCATCAACCCAAGATCATCACATATAGATATGCAAATCACAATTTCACAAAGTAGACGAATTGATGCACCTTGTTTTGGATCCATCGTTCTTGATGCGGAATTGCGATGATCCGATGTTCAAGAGCTTTTCCTCAATGAACCCCCTTTTGTCGATGGCTTTAATGAGACGGCCCATCACGTATCGCTTCTTATGACTTTTTATGTGAAGCTATGCGGACATTACGGTTTAGAGGAGAGACTTAAGCTCTATTTATATAGATTGAAACATATCCCCTCATTACAGATAAGGTTTATCTCGGCCCACACTATCCAGCACCATATTAAACTAAATAGAAAATTGTATATATCTTTTCTTTATTAGATCAATTAATATTTACAATAATAATTAATAAAGCTCACACATAATATTAAAATATATTCTAACACCAACTGCACCCAAGAATAGAATTCACAAGAAAAAGAAAAGAAAAGAAAAGAAAGAGAGCGAAATCCAACAAAAACAAATGGCAAGAAAGAGCTTATAGATAGAGAAAGACCACATGAATATAAAGAGCAAATAATACTCGTTCTCAAATGATGTGGGATAACAATTTCAACATGCACAATACTTAATCACGATAAGGAGGAATGGCGATAGCCTATGCCATTCTCAGTTGTTGGGCTTCAAACAAAATGGTGATGTAGGCATCAAATACACGGTAAAAAAAATTATCAATACCTAAAATTAAGTGCACCGGGCATACTGGCACCTAGTCTCTCAAATGCATTAAATGAGACTAGTAGCTACGTACGGATAATCCAAAGTCAACATCTTCATGAAACTCGGAGGATATGTGGGTTATTATTTGGGTCATTCTACAAAGGAAAAATTTTAAATAAGAGCCCATAGTGCCTTCATTTTTTCAAATAAATATTTAAATAGACCTTATTTTAAATAAGGATTTGATGTGGCCATATTAGTTTCAAAAAAGGCATGACTCACTGGTTGGTTACGGGCATTTTCTTCATTTACTTTTTCTTATTATTATTTTTTTTGGGTAACCGGGGTGTCTGGGCCAGCTTGCGCGCACCTCGACTATTCCTCGGGGGAGACTAGCACAACAACCCACCGCCATGCCCCCCACTTAAATCATAGGTGCTCAGCTGGGGAATCGAACCTGAGACCAGTGCGCCTAACCACACAATCCCAAATGCGCCCTAACCAATTAAGCTACCCATGGGTGGGAGGGCAGCCCTGCATTTCCTTTTTTTTTTTTTTAGCTTTTAGTTTTTTAATTTAACCACAAATTATGTTAAAATTGTATTATGACGAAAATGCCTTTGATAGGCCGGCCAACGAAGTCAGACCCTCATTTGAAACGACCATTGCCACTTCAGGCCCTTATTTGAAATGATCATTGCCACTTTAGGCCCTTATTTGAGATAACGATCACTTTAGTTTAGGTCCTCATTTGAGAAAGTAAGGGCATTTCAAACTCTTATTTGAAATTTTTCATTCTACAAATTAGTGTTTCCTCTCAAGATTAGATCATTACTTGTCCTGTCTAAATGAATATATGATCTACTCACGGCATGATAAATTCTAATACCCAATCAATTCCTCAAAGCACAAAACATGATCCAGACAAAGTTGGCGGGAACTAGCAACATAAATTTGTAGAAACCCTATTTTTCTCTTCTACATGTATGTTTTCTTAATACGATCATAGAAAAGCATGTTTAAGCACATACACATGTGGGGAGTTGATTGGAATCTTTGTCATGTAGCAAGAGAATAATTAGGGCTAATCCCTTTTTTAGTACGACCCTATAATTCTAAAGGATTCAAAGTATACAATAAGAAAAAAAAAAATGCCAGTGGAAACCGGAAAGATTGATGGAATACGCGTCAACCTCAGACAAGGGTCAACACATAGATATTCTGCAAAGCACCGTCCAAACTCTGAAAACTTGTGTTTCCATGCACATGAAAACTTTAGTAGATACTAAAAAAAAAACTTTAGTGGATATTATCACATGCGCACGATCTTATGGAATATTGAAAAAAAAAAAGACATGAACAATCCAGCTTTTTGCTATGGATACTATACGCATATGTACGTATACTTTCGTTGTAATTTTATTTTTCTAATCTAACTTCACTTCACGAAAAGTTATTATGAATTACCTCGTACAAGCAGGCCGCGGCAAAATAGGTAGGAAAGAGCATTGCATTTGAGTGTGTAGGTTAAAATAAAAGTAAAACAGGAATTTCATATGCTATGTAATTCCCATACCAGAATTGAAATGGTTCATTAAACAATTTCTATAAATCGTCATTCTTTTCAACATTTATTAGTGCGTGGATAGCTATGTGCATGTCTATTGGCTGCATATAAACCTTTTTGGAAAATTTCAATGTAGTTCTTCAAACTAATTTGCACCTAATAATGCTGATGTTGTGGTCTAGTCATCGCCCGGCGTCCCACGTGACATGCCACCGATATGTCTTGGACAAATTCAATCAAGACAACGTCATTTTGAGTTTTCTCTCTTTCTCTCTCATGATCATCATTTTCTTCTTTTTAAGGCAGATCTTTAATATTCATCTTTAACTAGTCTAAAATTTTTACAATTGGTTGCATGGACCGCCAATTCCTTCATGAATTCTTTTGATTTGCGACACATTGAAATTTCCTTCCTTGAAGGGAAACAAAAGAAACAAAAGAAAAAATCCATAAATATAAATTATTAAAATATTTTTGGTCACGCCATTCTCTAAAATAAAGAGGATACTTCATGCCTTTATTTAAAACAAAGTCTACATCAAGCCCTTATTTAAGAAAATGAAGGGATTTCAGGCCCTTATTTGGAGTTCTCCCGAAAATATGAGATAGAATGTAATTTTATAATCGACGAAAATCTGCAGAGTAAGGAGTGAAAAGAAAGCCGCAACGGAAAAAAAAAGGGGTGAAAAGAATTCAAGCATGTAAGAAAAGCTTGTGCGTGTTCGAAATAACTTTTTATTTATGGTTTCCATTTGCACGTCTAAAATTTGCATCTATAAATTCGGCTGAATTTTGCATATACAATCTCTACAAGAAAGGATAACAATATAAGAAGCAAGTGAAAAAAAAAAAAAATCTCGCGGATTAATTTTTATTGTTTACTTATTTCCGAATTTGCGCCATGAGCATTGCGAAATTTTTAACCGAATACATATGTTTTAGAATTTTGAGGAGAAAATACTACTTTTTGTTTAAACTTCATTAAAAACAAATGGGGCATTATTATTATGTACTGAGGGTAAAAAATGTAGCCAAAAGATTCATGAATGCTACTTCCTTTTTGCCCTCCCCAAAACAACCAACAGTCGAAAGATTGTCCTCTTCTTCCTTCTTATCCCTTTTTCCTCCCCCTCTTTTTCCTCCTAATTCTCTTTCCTTCCTTGTCTAGTATGCAAAAACATTGCACAAAAGGTACTCAATAAAAAAAAAATGTAATTTTTTTTTTAAAAAAATCGAGCTTACATAAAAATGGATTAACATGGAGTGACCCTATAAATAAAAGCACCATTATAAGCTAGTGAAAAAAATAAAAGCACCATTATAAGCTAGTGAAAAAAATCTTATGGATTAACTTTTTATCGAATCTAAAACTCGAAGGATAGGCACTTTGATTTTTTTAACCCGAAATACCTAGAACCTTCACCACATGTACACATGAACTTGTACATAACTTTTTATATAAATATTATTGAATTTTACATAATATTCCAGTCGCGACGGGAAAATATCAAAAAAATGCTTAAACTAAATTGAAAACAAATGGGCCCTTAGTTATGCACTAAGACAAAAGATGTGGCAAAGGAAACAAAAAGATACATGAATGCTACTTCTGTTTTCATTCTAGGGTCATTCTCATAACTTTCATGATTGAAGTGCAACTTTGATTTTTCACATAAACAAATCAAACTTTCCTACTTTTCACTTTTCCTCCCCCTCCAACTTTTTCCCTTCCCAAAACAACCCAACAGTAGGAAAAAATTTCATCTTCTTCCCCCCTCTCTTGCCATTCCTCTTCCCCTCTTTTTCCCTCTCCCTCCTAATTCTTTTCCCTCCCTTTTCTTGTACACATGCAAACAAATGCCAAAAAAAAAAAGTACTCACGTAAAAATGAAAAAATAAACAAATGAATGGAGAAAAAGCTCAAACTTACATAGAAATGGAATAACATGGACTGGCCACAAAAATAAAGGTAGTTCAAACATAGTGACTAGGTAGCATTGGCATGGCATGTGACTTGGGAAGTACCATATCATTCCCCCTATGGTGCGATCTAGGGTTTGCTTTCGACTAACGAGACAAGAAGGACAAAGTGAGGGTGACAGTGTGGAATAGAGATTCTTTTAACGGTCCTTTTCATCCCATTATTCAGTCCTTTTTTCTATTTTATTCTAAGGTTCTTTAAATTAATTATTCCCTTTCCGACAAAAAAAATAATATTTCTTGTTTTATTTCAACAATACTAACGTGGGTTGGGGTTGGGGATTCTCTTTTAGGGTTCTAGGCCAAATTTCTTGCATGGGGAAGCGGGAAAGTAGTGGGGGCCTTCGCATCGTTTTGATAGTCACTTCACATGGCCGAGTTAGTTTAAAAAAAAAAAAGAGATTTTAATTTTTTTTTTAATATTTTCCATCTCGTTTTTAGATAAACATTTTTGTACTTAAGTTGAGGATTAAATTAGGTGGCGATTGAGGTTTTCGATGAAAACTAATGCCGTGATAAGGCTTCATATGTGATGCCGACAGGCTCAATTATCCATCTATATTGTTTATAATGAAATGATGACGCCAGCGGAAAGTTTCATTAGATTCCTAGTATTCTTAAAGATAAATAATGTCTTAAGGTTTTGTAGTCAGAAGAATATAATAATATGATGAAAGAGAGAGAATAGAAATTGACATTTTGAGGTTATTTTATAATTTTTGGGGCCAATTTGATATATATATATATATAAAAGCGGAAAAATTGGGAGATGTTTCAACTCCTTTTGATGCGATCAGTAGAGTCTTACAAGTTCACATGGTCTTCTAACTTTTTGAGAATTTACGATTTTGATATTAGCTTCCGAAATAATTGTCCAAAACGTCGAACCCTATTACACTTCGATTAATTCAGTCATAAATATTTTAATTTGTCAATTAAGTCTTAAATATTTTGACAATTTTTCAATTTGGTTATTCCAACTAATTTTGGTCTGAAATTGCTAACGTTTATTCTACGTGGCACAATCAAAGCTGACATGAATTTTTTAAATTATTTTCTTTTGTATTGTTAAGGGTCGGCTAGGGGTTACTTACCACTAGTCCAGGCTTGGCGATCCTTGTTGATCGCGGGGGAGTGCCGCGAAGCCCCCACCGGCAGCTGGCGAGGCTCACAGCCCTCGCTCACGGCTGGGCAAGGGTCCTGACCCTCACCCAAAGGCTGATGAGGGTCGCGACACCTTGCCAGTAGCCGACAGGGATCCCAAGCCTCGGCCGACTGTTGACAATAAAAAAAAAGGAAAACAAAAAAACAAAAAAACAATAAATTTCAGAAGTTTTCCATTTTAGCGTAGACCGATTTCATGTAGCATGCTCGATGTCCACATCAATAATTTTCAGCCAAAATTATCTAAAATGACTGAATTGAAAAATTATCAAAAGTTTTATGACTCAATTGGCATAATTACATTGTTTATGACTGAATTAGCCATAATCAATAGGCTCGGGACTTTTTGGACAAATTTTTTGATATTGTTAGAAAGCTCTAAACACATGTAAACGGACATCTTCCGAGGTACAATCCACCGCAATAACGAAAGAAAGAACACAAATGCAAAACCGAAAGTTTCAGTAAGAAGCTATAGCATTACCGAACGAGTACCTTCTTGGTCCGTAGGCAAGCCATTCACGTCGGGGACTTAAGCACGATCGTTTTCTCGTCCGAAGCAATCGACACCTTCTAGAGTTGAAATTCTTACGACTGTAAGTACCATTGTAAGCAACAAGCAAAATCGAAGAGCACGTCGTTGCGATTGGCGTTTTTGTTCAGTTGTGCCCTGCTAAAGCAGAAGAAGATAATTAGGTCATTTTGGGCCCAATGTCTTGCTGGTCCTCGCTCTGACGACTTACCCTCTTGGCCCAATATTTGCCGGATCGCCAGCAAGTCGGGTCAGCCCAATTCACCCCGGCCTTAAAACTACCAAACCCAGAAGTTAGGAACCACTAAACTGCTATTACATATGGTTAATCCAAGTTAGATGACAACATGTTTGAGAATGTGGCTCGCGTGTTTCTAGATATGTCAAAATAGGTTATAAATTCATTTCTTAACCCACATAGAATTTGTTGGGTATGAGTTTTCGCAAATTGGATTAAATATGAAAGTGTTTTAAGAATAGATCGAATTTGGTATGAATCTCTAGATTTGCATTAAAATAAAATGGATCGTAAAAAATGAATCTATTTGGATCAGACTATTTATGATCTGACTTGATCCACCCATTTGATGGGTCTAAATCTTCCAAATTCTCTAGGGAATGCCACTCGAAACTACGATTGCAAGGTACATATCCTCTTGTTTTCTTTCCATGAGGCGATCTTTAATTAGCTGCTTCACGCACTTGACTAAATCCCACCCGTCTTTTCTGCCCGGCCGAAGTAAGGCTGTTGACATGAGAGAAAGCTCATTAATGAACGACTAATCTCAATTATTTTATCGGATGAACAACCATTTTTTTGGATCAATTTCGTGTTGAGCTGATGCTAATTATGCAGAGATATATAATGCCTGACATTTCAAAACAGCATCAATCTGAAAGTAGATAGACCACTGGCACTTACTACATAAAGCCAAGTAGTGTAAAATGAGCTTAAAACCAGAATACAAGTTGACATTTGAGAAAAATAGCCTTGGCAAAGGCATTGTAGATTTCAGTGAAGAAGAAAAGAATAGGAAGACATATCAACCCCAGAACTGCATTCACTGAAATTTACACTGCACATAAAAGTGACACGATATGCAATACAAATTTGCCTAGAAACACGTCTAAAAGTCGTCAAGATGGCCCAGACCATCCATGATTCATCTTAATCCACTCCTCAGCGCGGCCACCTTGGTTGGCACGCTTTTGAGTTAACAATCTCATTAACTGTCAGCGCCACAAAGAAGCCTGCTTGCACATTGGCTACAATCAACAGTAACGTCTTTACCGTGTACTTCATAGGGGGTGCTATTGTGAGCCCTATTTCATCATAATCTTATACTTCCCTCTAGAAAATGGGAAATTCGATACATGGCTGGATCAGATCCATCACATTATCCGGCACCTGCAGCCTTCCGAATCTTGAAACCCCTCAAACCATCTATTCCACAACGGGTTTGCTGGGCCATTAGTCCTGTAATTAGGGGAATGAAGACATCAACAAGTGAACAGGGCTCACTGGCAGAAGCGAACGACACTCTACATTTGAGATGAAAGCACGGAAGTTCGAGGGATTACACTGGAAGCAAAGCATCTGGCTTTGTCTCTACATAGAGCAGCAATCTGTAGAACATTTAGATCTGACTGGTAAATTTCAGTCCTTCACCCCAAACTAGTTAGATAACCAATGTTCAAGGAACAGATGGATATAGTAACTAAAACCTCTCTAGCCTGTAAAGCAATGGATTTGGACTTCACATTTGGCTACTCCAAAGTTCAGACTAAAGATCTAAGGTATTTTGACAATTGTAGTCATCATCAATTTAAAAAGATAGCCACCGCAAGAGGCTCTTTCAGAGGGTCATGCACTCCAATGCAGCATTTCGCATGAGCAGTGGAGTAGCCTTCACAGTGACTTTCTTCAAAGTAAACATTGTCGCAGAATGCTAAAAGATATAATTACGACATCTTCAATATTTACTCAAAAGACCAAAAGCCGAAGCCAAAATGTCGAGACTACTCAGGCTTTTAACTTCTGACTCAGACTCTCCTTTTGAAGAGTAAATTAATTTTAAGAGTCATAATTCTAAGCCACAGCAATGTGGGAGAAGCGTACTAAGTAGATCTCATATACTTACTCCTTGCAAATGGATGAGGCATCTTCTAATCTTTCGAGTTCTTCCAACTCCTCCTGCACAGAAAATCAAGGAGAATATATTGCATCAGCACGCAAAATGCTCTGGGACTCTGGTTGTCGCAAGATAACACGTTCCACAGCACTCAATAACTTGAAAAGAAACCACTACAGATAATAATTCTTTAGAGGCTTTTAGTTTTCTTTAACTGAGCCGATTCAAACTTCAACACTCCCTGTGTAGGCAGCTGAGCCAAATGGCAGGGTCCTAACAGAAATATATGGATTGGCTTCACACTTGTCACAAGGAAAAGGAAGCAAGAGACAAGAACCTTCTACAACTTACACTTCTATGAAATTGAGCAGGAAATCAGATTCCATGAAACATCAATATTTGATTTTTAAGCAGATGGTATTTAAGATTTCCCAAGTCAAAGTAGGTACAACCATACAACTCAATAACTCGATCTTTGCATAGCAACTACCCAAGCTTTCCCTTTCCAACTATCTGAAACAAGAAAATAATCTCAACTGCCCAACTGCATGCCTCCTGTTTTAGATTCTCTTGATGCTAAATGCAAACTAAACAGGGTGAGAAGTTCGCAAAGGTGTAATAATCTTTTATTGATTTCTTATAGAAAAAGAAAATATAGTAATAGAACAAAGAATTGCCAAAGATATGCCAAAACATGATGATTGCCAGTATAGTCAAGACTGAGGAAGTAAAGCATCTGATCTACGATGGCAAGAATTCTTGGAGCCACACATCACAATCGACTATGATTAAATTAAATCATTTAATCAATGAAAAACATATAGCAAGTAGATGGCAATCTTGATTCTAGAGAAGTTTAAATACCAGAGAGCAGTGTTTTGACAGTGGGACCAGATTGGTCGGTCTAACCAGTTAAACCAGGAACCTGTTCCTAAGTTCCGTCCAGTTTAGCCGACGAAATCGCTGGAGATAAAAACACCTGGATCAAACCAGTGTTAATTTGGTTGAACTCAGCCAAATCAGGAGGTTCAACCAGGTCATGAACTAAAAACGACCCAGTCTGGTAGAGAAGATATTCGAAAAAATTGTGGTCGGACCTTACCAAAAAAAAAAAAAATTGTGGTCGGCTATTTTCCAAACCGAGCACCTCATTGATGAGGCAGTCACACGCAACCACTCACCACATACTACTCAAAACTGTAAAATAAGAACAGTGAGTTGGTGTGAAATAATAAACTAACTGATTTGAATTCTGAACCTGCGACTCCTAAAAACACTGGCACATGACTTGAACCACTAAGCCATGCCCCAGTGTAAGTTTGAATTTGGAAATAGATTTTCCATTCATACTGGCGCATGTGCACAAGTTGCGTATGCACAAAATTGACATTTGACAAATTAAGCAAAACCACCTCATTAGAAAAATTTGATGGAAAGAAACTGTTGATAAACATATTATATAATATACATGGAAAGATAAAGATATTTTAAAATATTAACTTTCCTTTTTGAAAGTTGCTGAATAGAGAATTTAATATTTTAATATTAAAATGTTTGAGAGATAAAAAAAATTACTAATTTATTCACTTGTCCATAGAACAATATTTGTAAATTAAGTAATAGAGGATATTAGGATAAGAACAAAAAAGATTAAGATCTCTCGGATTAGATGTAGGAGGTCCTCTTTGCTTTATATAATACTCTGGATTTACGAACAGTTCAGAGAGAATACTGCAGAGAAAGTCACTTGAGCTGTTTGCTCACCAGTCCAACTTTTAAACCTGGCCTTATATCGATTGTACATCCGGACAAGGTAGCTACTTCTGTGCCATCAGATCAACTAGATAAAGCTGAAAAAGAATTTGTACAAAGCACATTCTCATTAACTGGAAGATGTTCCTTCCACTAATCAAATAAGACTCGACCCAACACTTGCGGTAACGATCTGTTTTTCTTTTGTTTTATACAGAAATTGGAGGTTCATCACAATATCCTTCTCCAGATGGATTCACAATAAGAAAATGGCCAGTAAGTATCTGCCAGGCAGAGAACCAGTCACACTGTCCCCTTTGTAAGCTAAGTTAAAAGATACAGTGTTTAAATACCAGATAGCAAGTTGATGGAAATCTCAATTCTTAGAGAAGTATAAAATGATCCAGTCTGGCAGAAAAGACGTTGGAAAAAAAATGGGTCAGCTAGTTTCCAACAGAGCACCTCATTAATGAGGCAGTCCACACATACAACTCACTACATGATACTATGATGTTAAATGGTTAAAAAAATCAGTAAAATAAGAACATACAACTGGTGTGAAAGAATAAATTAATTGATTTGGAACCTGGAACTTTTGAAAACACCAACACATGGACTTTTTTTTTTTTGGTCAGACAACACATGGACTTGAACCCCTCAACTGTGCATCATTATAAGTTTGAATCTGGAAATAGATATATTCAACTGATACTGGCAAATGTGCACAAGTGTTCCTTGTATGCACAAAATTGAAATTTGAAATATTAAGCATAACCACCGCATTATATCTAACCGAGAGAATTGTTGATAAATACCAATGTAATGAAATTTTATAAATGTACGTGAAAAGAGAGAGATGTTCTAACATTTGAAAAATTTTCTGTGGAAGTTGTTGGATAGAAAAACTATTAGCTTTTAATAATGAAACGCGTGAAAAATAAAATACAATTACTATTTTTGTCTGTTTGTCCTAGAACAGTATTTGTAACACAAGTAATTGGGGACATTTGGAGAAGGAAAAATGAAATAAAATTAAGATCCCTTACATGTAGAGGTTCTTTTTGCTTTATATATTACTCTGGATTTATTAATGGTGGACTAGGAATCCTGTAGAAAAAGTCACTTGAGCGGTTCCCCCACCATTCCAGCTTTTAAAACCTTGCCGATATTACATCTGGACAAGGTAGCTCATCTGTGCCATCAGATCAACTAGACAAGCTAAAAAAATTTCGTATGAAGCACATTCTCATTAACAGGAAGATTTTCCTTCCACCAATCAAATGAGACTCATCCCAGTACTTGCAGCAACAATCTGTTTTGATTTTGTTTTATATGACAATTTCCCCGGATAACAGTCTCCAGATGGATTGGCAAAAAGAAAATGCCCAGCCAGCATCTGTCAGGCAGAGAACCGGTCACACTGACCCCTTTGTAAGATAAGTTGAAAGATGCATTGAAATCAAAGAGATTGATTCAGTGCAAGGAATAAACAACTTCTTAACTAGCTAACTCATTTGATTAAATTACGTCGTACTTTATCAGAAGAGGCAAGTAAAACATTTACATGGAATGTAACATAACGAGCATATTAATGAAACTATTTCATGATGCTAAGTACTAAGCATTAAGCGTTTGCTGGCCAAGTTGACAGATTGGCTACGGAAAGTTTCAGATTTGTATGGAATTCAACTGGTCACCATGCATTTGATGGATCTGAAAGAATGTCCAACACTAAAAAACGAAAGAGGAAAAATATGTGAAATGCTACCATTAAGTAATTGCATATTTCAATCCATTCATCCTGCCATTGTTTGAAAAATTGTCCTCTCACGTGACAAACTACATCTATGTCCTATAGCAGAGGAAAACCAACAATGGCATGGTAAACTTTTTAAGTGCATCCTGTGGTATTATGTTAAGCAAGATCGAACAAACTAAACTGAATCGCAGCTAGACATCTTTTACAAGTAGTTCATGTGTCAGATAGATATGTCATCTCCAGGACTAAGAAGAGGATAAAAAGGGTCTCGGCCATATCTGAGCTAGAGCTAAGTTTGGCATCAAGTTCATCAAACTTTCTTCATCATAAACATAATAACCAACTTCACCTGCATGATAAGCAAGCTGAATGCACCAGTAATTCTAATAGCTTCTATTATTTATAGGTAAAGACAGAATAGTTGCATGACAGGTTTAATGTTGCCCATCAATAACTAGTTAATGTCAATGAAAGGAAATAGTGCCACACCAGCCTTGTCTTATTGATATTCCGATTTAAATTTAGTTGTGTTCACCTTTCACTCATACAAATCCAGGAAGAAGAGCGAAGGTGCTTCGACTCTACATTCAGTTGAGAAAAAACATATGGTTAGTTAGATAACAAGTTGTTTATTGTAAACCTTGACATGAGTTATATCATACCTCACCAAACCTGGTTTTTGCACATCGCTCTATGTTAACAAAAGCTTCCAGAAACCATTTCCCAGTGGAAGTATAGAAGATAAAGTAAAAATAAGCTTGGTCTATGGATTCAAATTCTTATTACCAAAAGAATACTATTCAGTAATTTCACTTTCTCCATCTTACTTGTCTTACCCGATCAATTTAATATATTTCTCAATTCAACTATGCACTGTTGCTGTGTGATATATTTATTACTAGGTAGTGCTTAAAAAGTCCAAAGTCCACTATTTCCCTTCCAATCGATTAATACTACACTTAACTGAAGCATGCACATGCTTCAACTTGGTCAGTAAAGGTATTGTTCGCTCTCGTGCTTAAGGGCACCTTTCACCTTGAGTGACTCCAGCAGAATATAAGCCAGAAGATTTTCGTTTTCAAGTCAGTCAAGCTCCAGTTGTCGCTGTTCAATAGACCTGCTGATGGCTCAACAAGAACAGATCTACTTCATCTAGAAATTTGCAAAATCTCCTCAATTCTTTTTCACAAAGTTGGTAGAACATGACCCAAATGCATAATTCTTGAAACTGCTTCCTAAAAGCTGCACAAGCACTAGTGCAAGCTCTAATACCAATTGGTTCATCTTTCAGGGAAAGGGTACATTTTGTTTAGCAGATGCTGTTTTAGCAAATTCGATGAATCATTTCGAGTGGGACCTGAGTTTTGTGGAACGTAGCCATTGAAATGGTGGAATTGCCGAGGTGACTGGTGGAATTGTGGCTCAGGAACATTGTGAACTGCTCGAACTAGTGCAGAGACAGAAAAGGAAGCTTTCCCGCTTCTACTTTTGGTTTGGAATGAGAGGACAGAAGGGCCTTTGAGGCTTCAAAGCTTAGAAATCTCACTTAAGACTCGCAAATTGAATTCTTTACATCTCTGTTTTTAACAGTATTCTATATAGCCTTTAAAGCTACTTTATACAGAGGAAGCAGCAGCACCGCCTTTCAGTGTGCGACATGTAGCCGCCGCTTCCCACGCCATCATTCAGCACAGGAGGATAAAGCTATGACTGAAAGAAAGACCTTAACTTTGCAATCAAACAAACCCAAGAAAATCGACACATTCCCAATCACAAACCACCAACAGCACATCCTACATGTCACGCTTAAATCATTTCAAGAACTTTCCACTTCGGGTATCTCTACTTCAAGCAAAAAAAATCCGTGCTTGATAATCTCACTCCACTAACCAGGCCACGCACTGACCAAACAAAGAAGGACAAAAACAGACGAGAACAGAAGGAAAAGGTTACCTCCAAGAACTTGGAATCTTGCTCGAGACGCTTGATTTCCGCCATGATACGATACTTCCCTCTCTTATCCGATGCCGAGCTATTCGCATGTTCATTTCCCGTCGACGCACTCTCGTTAGAGTCCATTCTCACAAAAGCATCGATGGTTACTATAAAGACGAAAGCCTCCCTCTCTCTCCTCTCCTCTCTCTCGCACCCTCTCTCTGAATGGCTCAAAGGAGCGGCTTTTCAACTCCGCGCTGGAGTACCCATTGGATCCTTCAGATCGAAACTGAAGCTACATTACACAAAACCCACTTTTGAAAAACATCATTCGGCCGTAACCGAGGAACCCCCAAGACATCCCCGCGTTCCGAGGACGAGGTCGCTGTTGAAGAGCAGTGAAGCGAAGAGATCTCGGGATTCTTGAAGCGAGTAAGTGGAAAAAATCACAGAAAGCACGAAACTTTCTCGGAAAAGAATGGAAGAAAGGTCTTCAACTCTCTGTCATCTCCTCCTCCGAGCGAGGTACGGGAATGGATTGAGGAAAGCTCCTGTAGTTTTTCACTTTCTACTGATGCTCCAGAGCAACTGGGTGCTCTCCGCGTTGAACTTTGCTTGTGTTAGCGTCTTCGGTTAAGTGCTGCATTAACCCAAAAGCACGACAGGTGCTCAGATGGTAACCCTTCCGCTTCGGGTCAATTTTCTGTGGAATTTTTAATATTTCATGGATGAATATAGTACCTATTACTGATGAAAAGAATAATACAAGTTCAATACAAACATAATGTGATGATGTTGCTCCATAATCGTATTTTTTCGATCCGAATACGATAAAACAGTTCCATATCTTTAGTTTATAATTGAAGTTTAATCATTTCTTCGATAGATATATTTTTCATGCAGTGATGTCTCGAGATTTAATATTTACGGTAATGCCTAAAAATGGACACCATGATTAGCTACAAATGAAGAGAAAAAATACGAAGGGAAGTGAGTGAAATTATTTTCTTAGGGCTTATGAAAGGAACTTCCCAAAGTTAGGGAGAAATGGAGGGAAATTGAGATTATCTCTCAAATGCTCTCAATAAAAAGAGAGAAAGTTAAAAAGATATAACAAGATTGTATACTATTAATTAGCTCGATTTTTCTCTACATCATTTATCTTCGATATCCATCCGAAAAAAAGATATTATAATTTTTCGAGATGTCTTTTCCCTTCATTTCATTTTTTTTCTTCGTCTTTTCATTGATTTACCACATTTTTTTTCTAAAATTAATAGGAGCTATTTTACCGTAGAAAGTCATATATGGCTATTTCATTACAAATTAACTACATTCACGAATCGTTTAAGAGTATATTAATGTTGCTACTTAACTTTTTTTTGGAAAAATTATAGAAAAATCATAAACCTATTACAATTATAACAATTCAATCTTAAATTTTTTTTACATATGTGTCAGTTCAGTTCACCAGATTAACGTTGACAGATCGATAGTGACTTGAACGGCAGTGGTGATGTGAGAAGAAGAGAGGGCCGATGAGGGCTGAGACCTCGCCCTCGCCCTCGCCCTCGCCAAGGTAAGGCAAGTCTCGCCAGATCTGGCGAGGCCAAGGGTGGAAAGAAGAAAAAGAAAAAGAAATAAAAAAAATTATACGATGCGCGTGTGTATACTGTATATATGTTACCCTCATTCTACTAGTCAAGGAAAGAGATAATGAAGAAATAAGAAACTAGTCCACGGCGCCACGCCATTTGAGCGAGGAGTCTACGACTCTACGTCACTCACGTGTGGACAGCAATAATCAAGACCAATTCACCACACACCCACTTCCCATCAACATAATAAGTTCCACAAACCGAAGAGGGAAAAAAAATATATTAAAGTAACAAGAAAATAAAAATAAAAATAAAAATAAAAATAAAAATAAAAATAAATAAAGATGAACCGTTCAGGCAGGTACATGTAGTGTCGCTGTAGTATCGCGTGTATCTGCTCTCCCTCTGCTTGACCACCACTGAACCAGTGGTAGCTGCTCAAGGAAAATACCTCGCGAAGCCCCGACTGGTAAGCTCTTATCTCCGTTTTCCTGATGCTTTCTCTGCTTTTCAGAGGTGTACTTTGTGGGAACTATGGAATTCTAACATGTTCTTGCCTCATCGTGGCTCTCACTTGAAAGGACCCAATCAGATCAAAAACCCACATGTGCGTATTTCTTGCTGGACACTAAAGGTCGTGACTTTTTCAAGAATTCGCTGGTAATCTTCGGTAACGCATGGCTTCTTCGCTGCTTAATGGAGCTGAATACCTCGGATTGATGAGAAGCGTGTCCCCCAAAGGGTTGGGCTTTGTGGGGTCGGATTTTTGTGGGAGGAACCTGAACCTGCCCAAATTGACCCTAGGGTCTCCTGCTAGAATTGGGGTTGTGAAGAGAGCAGTGCCCAAATGTAGCTTATCAACTTCTAGACCTGCTTCCCAGCCTAGGTTCATACAGCATAAGAAGGAGGCCTTTTGGTTCTACAGGTTCCTTTCGATCGTGTATGACCACATTATAAACCCTGGACATTGGACCGAGGACATGCGGGACGATGCGCTCGAGCCGGCCGACCTCAGTGATAGGAACATGGTGGTGGTGGATGTTGGTGGTGGGACTGGTTTTACTACTCTAGGTATAGTTAAGCACGTGGATGCGAAGAATGTCACGATCCTTGACCAGTCGCCGCATCAGCTCGCGAAGGCCAGGCAGAAGGAGGCCCTGAAGGAGTGCAAAATCATTGAGGGGGATGCAGAGGATCTACCGTTTGACACTGACTATGCAGACCGATACATTTCTGCTGGAAGGTGATTTACTTTATCTTAAATTTCTGTTGCTTCATAGTGGGCAACTGCTGGTTGTAGCTATGAAGATGAGGTAATATTTGATTCAATTGCAAAATGAGATGCTTCATCATGTAACAAATGTTCACATGACCGATAGGAAAGGAACCTGCCTTTAAATTAACGACAAAGTGCGTCTCTACCGAGTAATTCTGTATGTTCTGCTAAATGTTCTACACATAGTAATTTTTTTTTAAGTGTTTCACATAAATCAATTAGTTGATGACCTATACATGCGTAATTTTATTGTGATAACAGTAGTATTGACATTTCATTATCAACTTTGTAGGTGTTGAGCATCTAGATACAATGATCAGATGTTACCTTAGTGTCCCTTTTGGATTATAATTTACAGCCTTGAAACATTCGTGTGTTGACCTATTTGAACATTCTTTGAAAAGCCTCCATTCGTCTGGATAATGTCGTGATGCAGAAGATTTCAGTTGATGGTAAACCTAAGTAGTGTCTTGGGATGTTATACAAATAAGGGGGAATTGTTGTTGACTTTTCTATACATATGGTGTGAGCCGTGTCTGAAAGTGTGACATACAATTGAACTTGATAGAGTATATTCAATCGAATTTCGTAATTCTAGTGTAGCTAGGAAAATGAATCAATTTGAGCTGATTGTTAAAAAAAAATTATGACATTATTCCGCATCTTGGCAAAAAATGAAATCGATATTTTCCCTGCTGGTTTTCTTGAATGGAATTATCAAGTCTAAGATTGTGGGACATAATCTAGCAAGTAAAACGTAGGTGAAGGCATTTTATGGTGGAGAAGCCGGAGAAGCTATGTCTTTGTATTAGATGTGGGGTTATGGCTTCTGCACGAGGTAGTTTCTGGTGCAAGAAGGGGAGATATGATTTCTTGAATTGTCTCTGATGGTTTCACATGATATCATTTTCAGTATTGAGTATTGGCCAGATCCCCAGCGCGGCATTAAGGAAGCCTACAGAGTGCTGAAACTGGGAGGAAAGGCATGCGTCATAGGCCCGGTGTACCCAACATTCTGGCTGTCTCGCTTCTTTGCTGACGTGTGGATGCTCTTTCCAAAGGAGGAAGAATACATTGAGTGGTTTGAGAAGGCTGGGTTCAAGGATATCCAGTTGAAAAGGATTGGCCCAAAATGGTATCGCGGTGTTCGCCGACATGGGTTGATCATGGGGTGTTCTGTGACAGGTGTTAAACCTGCGTCTGGGGATTCTCCTTTACAGGTTTGTTTCTGCTGCTTGTTGGCTGCATTGATTCTGCTTATATCTAGTAGATAGGGTTTTGTGTATGATGATGCAACTCACATAAAATGAGGTTCTGATTTTTGTCTGATCCTTCCCAAGTAGCTACTATTACGCATAACAAACAACCACACATGCTGGCATACACATGTTTCCCTGATTGTATTCTGATTAGTGAATAGACTCGAGTACACTTAGTTGAGATGAAAAGTGAGAGTGTTTAAGCTATATTATTGCCGAGGAGTCGCTTTATGTAGCCATAACAAATACCCAAAACCTAACTCGAAACCCACCCTCTGGTTTCCTTTAAGACCTTAATTCAATCAACCCAGGCCACTAATTGGGTTCGTTCTCGTTGGAACCCCGAGTAACCTGACTGAATACAATCCCTGGTTTTGTACCTCTATGGAGTGTAGGATCCAATATGAAGCCAAAATACTGTGTCTGCTTATCATGTCACTGAAGATGAGGCAATTGTAAGATGATCGTTGACTATTTTATATTGTGAAATCCTTTTTCAAATTCTCTTAAAAAGTTGCGTATGGCTTGCATGGCAAATGACAAATTGTAAATATTTGGCTGGGAGCTGGAGCCTGGTTACAAGAAATCACAGATTTTTTGCCAGTGTAGATCTAGCAATAGCACATAAGTCGTTTTACAATCAGTGCTTTTCATCTGTTGTCTTGCATTATCATACCACTGCAAGACTTTAAAAATCATGTTTCGCTGTCTTTAACTAGACAATTTGTTTGGTGTCTTCGGTGAATTAACTGTAGTCTTCTTGATATCAACACATCAAGCTAACTAATTAATTAATGCAAGGCAAATCAATTAGTTTACTGAACAGTTTGGATTGTTAGAATGAGTCATAGTTGACTCTAACTTGGGGAAAATTCTTTTACAAGTTAATGCGATGAAATGTGTGGCTGGTCATTTAATGCATGCTGTATAATGGCAAAGCTGATGTTGTTATGTAGACAGTTGTGTCCAATGATAATTGTTAGGATTCTGGGATTTGTTTTATGCAAAAGACGGTGCTGGTTTTTGAATGTTACCTTATTTTCAGAAGATGTAGCTGGTTTGTTGTTTGTCTTTCAATTATATTGTCATCCACAAACTAGTCTGGCCTTCCATTTGGAGTGATGGAGAATTTGGAGATTCTTTCAAGATTCAGTGATTCTTTTGTCTCTTGGCTCTACAAAGTTGCATAAATTTCTTGAATGTAATTCTACTCCAATTTGAAACCACATTATCATTTTACTTAATCGTTTCTTCCTTGATATTTTGTGCATTTGACTTGTAATTAGTGAGAAACCTGTTGATGTCTGGTCAGAGCTTCAATAGTCAATCTTTCAACTCACTCAATTTTTGGTGGAAGAAACTACCTTAGTTTGATTTATGTGAGATGTAGATTAGCTTTGTCATCTTGAGGAGATCGAGAGGAGTATCCTGTTGTTCCAGTAGTAGAGATAGTGCTTATTTTGCTTGGACATGAACTGCATTATTGCTTTTCTATCACAGTGCACGCCAGGGTCACTTCATCTGCTACACAATGCATGTCATGATAGTTTCAAAATACCCCAGTTAATATCAAGTAATTACCAGTATACAGTCAGGCCCAATGGTCAAGAAAAACCCAATTGATAGGAGAGCTTCCAAAATTGGGTGGTAAGAGAATGACTTAGAGTTGGGACTTCGGTCTGATGACGGGAACCATGTGGTTGATAAAGACGTGTCTCTGCTTTTGTTTCGAGTTTTTTACTACTGCCATTCCCTCTCTTTGGCTTATTAAACTTGCGAGATATTGGTGTTTGACTGCAGCTCGGTCCAAAGGCAGAGGATGTCTCGAAGCCTGTGAAGCCGTTTGTGTTCCTTCTGCGGTTCCTTTTGGGCATAATGGCCGCTGCCTATTATGTACTTGTCCCAATATACATGTGGCTGAAAGATCAGATTGTCCCCAAAGGTAGACCCATCTGAGAGAGGAAAAGAGAGAGAGATCCATGTTGAGCAGACAAGGAGCTGCTCATAACTTCTTCCTTACTATGTTTCTTTTGTAAGAGTTAGTAGTCAAAGAATCCAGCTTCTCCTTTTTCTGTTGTCTGGTGAATTATAATTGAGCTCGCTGTATCCTTCTTTCCGGAATCTTGTTGTCGAGAATGTTAAATGGGTTGTACAGGTTGATGGAGTGTTATCTGCTTTTGGAAAAAAAGAAAAAGAAAAAGGGCTCATAGTCCATGAGAATGTCTTCTTTTTAGCTATTCATTTGGTCCTTGTTTTGCAAAAGAGATGTCATTACCTTCTCTTCTTGACCTTGGATTTTAGCTCTCTGCATTTCATTCACATACCTTTCACTCCATTTTGGATCAATGACAGAATTACAACCCTGAGTCATTCGATAGAAATGGCTCATCTCTTGTTTGGGGTTGTGTTGTATTTTGTTGTAATCAATCCCTTGCAAGGAGATTCACTTTGAAACCTTTCATATGATAATCGCAATTCCAACCTGACTCTGCCCAAAAACATTCATGGCAATCCCATTGGACAACAACTCTGTCAACCCTCATTCACTGTTGAACCAATTTAAAAGTTTAGTGCATAGGCTTGTTATGTTGTTTCGGCATACATGGAAGCAATCCTAACGTGGAGTATCTTATGGTTTAGAAATTGGTGTGTCGACCCATATGAGTTGCTTTGTGGATTATTTCTGAGCTAGCGTGTCAAACCGTAAGATTCACGAAGCGTAATTTGCCGATTATTTTGAGCTAGCGTGTCGACCCCTATGAGTTGATTCTGCCGTTACGCTTCCGAGTTCAGATTTCCCGCGCGACGCGGCAAGTTTTGCTCTGCGGTGCCGCTGAACCCCCTCAAGATCCATCCATCAATTGAGGAAGTCTAAGTCTCAATTTTGCTGACTTTTAATCCCTTCAGACCATCACTAGGTGTTCTTTTCTTTTACGTGCGTTGATTTTGTGAATCGTTATTTTCTAGATGTTGGTTCTTTGAAATTTCGGTCCAACGTGATTAATAATATTCTCCACCTCGTGATACTACAAGAACGACTTCCCTCCGACGCCAGCACACAACCTCAAGCAAGTTGTACTGATTGAGCGCGCTCTCTTCTTTCGCTCTTCCACAAGAAGGAAGAAAGAAGAAAAAAAAATCCAGGTTCAGAGAGTTTCAGACCCAACAATGGCAGAAGCATTGACAGAAGATCAAGTCGCCGATTTTCGCGAAGCTTTCTGTCTCATGGACAAGGATTCCGATGGTACTAACGCCATTTTGGTTCTTGTTTTTCCTTAGAAATTTTGAGGATTCATGATCTGATTTTCAGTCCATTGATGTTTTGCAACTTTTGGTTCAGTGGAATTAGCATTTTTTTTTGTTAGTACATGACAGATACAGAACATTATAATCAGTAGTAGTTGTGTCTGATGCTATTGAGCTGCAAAATATCTGAATCTACTCTTCCTCCTACCATCTTGTGTTTGCTTCTTTATTTGGTGAAAACCTTCCTGTGTTGTTGGAAATGGAAAAACCGTTCTCGCCTGTCACACGGGGCCTCAATGGACTGGATGGTCTAAACACAGGTTCGCTCGAGCCAGGCTCACGAAACCATTGCACACGATGCCACGACAGAGGGGCGCTACGGACTAAAGCTGCGGGTCGGTGAGATTCTGAATGTGTCGTCTCACTCTCTGTTGTAACAAATGTTTCCATCCCTTGTGATAGGCATGATCACAATGGAGGAACTCGCCACGGTGATCCAGTCACTCGACGAGCACCCCACGAAAGAAGAAGTCCAAGAAATGATCAGCGAAGTGGATCTGGTCGGGAGCGGCACGATAGACTTTGCAGAGTTCTTGAACATCATGGGGAGGAAAATGAAGGTGAGCGGACAAGGGCTTCGGGGGTTGATTCCGACGAGTCATTCTTATACTTTCCCTATAGTTTTTGAAAGCGAAAAGACAAGGAAAATAGTAAGAGGATCATCTACTATACCTTGCAGGAAAATGTTGGCGAAGAGCTAAGAGAAGCATTCAAAGTGTTTGACAGAGATCAAGATGGATATATATCTGCCATTGAGGTAAATTCTCACTAATTTGCAGGCATGGCTATCTATACATGTGGATTTTGCTCAACTGAGATCGAGCGATCAATGCGCCGGACGAATAGTATGAGAAAAGTGGAAACTTGACGAGAACATGAGACTTGCGAAATGAAAGAATCAGGTTTTAGTTTATTCCACACTCGACCAAAAAGTTTGAAAAATTCTTTTGAAGTCATTCTGTATTTGAATTATCACTGTGATTTTCGAACTGCCCCGTATATAAAAAACGTTTAACAGTTAAAACCGATCCGACGATCTTCGATCCCCGCTTCAGGAAATGCTGCTTAAAAAGCTACAGGAAGTATTACAGAACACACGCTTAGACCACAGAACTATGTTTGAACTTTTCCCCTCGAACTGCTTCTGGTTTGTCTTCCTCCTGGACATTCTTTTCAATGTTTCTCACTTTGGCTCATGTTGAAGGTTAAGATTTAAGCGTATAATCGACTCAATGACGGCCTATTTTTCTTGTGTTCAGCTGAGGAATGTGATGATGAATCTGGGCGAACGGCTCTCGAACGAAGAGGCAGAGCAGATGATTAGAGAAGCCGATTCGGACGGCGATGGCCTCGTCAGCTACGAGGAATTCGCGAGGATGATGATGATATTCTAGAGTTAACCTGATTGCGCTCGGAAACATATGAAGTTGAGAGAAAAATGAGATCGACAAGTTATGTAGAAGGATCACTTTCATCATGAATAAATTCCCACTTCTTTGGAAAATATAATCGTTGTCATAAGAATACATACATGCATGCCCATAAATGAAACGATATTCGAATATTGATGTTCACGAGTTGATCCTCTTCCACAGTGTTTACGATTTCGATGCTTGCTTTCATTCAATTCCTTGTTGCTCTATTAGTTTAGACAGGTTCACTCTACGTTTCTTTACGACCTAATAATACCTGTAAAATAGTATGAATAATGCGATTGAATTGAAAAAGACATCACACGTAGGGATGCAACCATGTTTTAGAGAGAGAAGCTTTCACATCTTCTCAATCTGAAATGGCTAGTGAGAGAAAGTGTTTTTTTTTTCCAAATACTTCGTGGAATAGATCTAGTAGAGACTAGCCCTTAAAAAATGGTTATAAACCCATTTCTTAACCCCGTATATGACGGGTTGGGTTATTATATGGATTAATTATACTAAATAGATAGATTTTTAATATAATATGAGTGTTAAATGGGACAGATCTAAATGAGTTTTACAACTTACTTAAACTCACATCAGCTCTATGACTCTATTCATTCTCTCTCGCATTCACTTGATCTCACTCTCACTCACTCCATAATCTCGCTTCAGTTTGGGTATCGGGTTTTTCTAAAAAATGTTATATGAATACGATTCAGGTCGAGCATGAATTGGGTATAGATCGGGTCAGGCACGGGTCATTAGATTTGCATTACATGAAAATAGGGTAAAAAAAAAAGATTGAATGGGGGTTTAGCAGAGACGGGACGGGGGCCAATACCTCAAAGGAGTATTACTAAATGCCGAAATAATGAAATAAATTGAGTACCTTTCAGCAAAAAGAAAAATAAGAAGAAGAAAAAAAAGACTCAGCGCCCGTTTGACTATGGAGTCCGAAACACGCCCGACTCACAAGTCCAAGAGCCATTTTCTCATGCTGAGCATGCAAATTCCAATTTGGCCGATTCACCATAGTCAAAAGAGAAGAGTCAACTTTGCCTAACCATTTCAGCAGCATTGATCTTGGAATTTGGCTCACGAATCACCCAAAAGAGAATTATTATTTTTTCATTCACTTCTGGAAAAAAAGGGTATAAATTAATTTCAGTAGATTTCTTTATTTTGTGGAGGAAATGTGAAAACATTAAAGAGAATAGGAGGGAGATTGAAGCATGAAAAGGTTGAAATTTGAGGGAACAAAAGAGAGGAAACTTTAGCCTTGCTCAAGGAATAGTCGAGATGCGCGCAAGTTGGCTCAGACACTTTGGTTATAAAAAAAATGGAGGAGGAGGAAACTTTCCACTCGTTTGTTTGTTTGTTTTGTTTTGTTTTGTTTTGTTTGGGGGACCGTGGAAACCAAGAGAAGGTTCGACGAATCTTTGAAGACTCCCATTTTAATAGGTTGCTTTGTAAAAGTGTCGATGGTGAAAGTAGTGGGGGAGAATCTTCATTATATTCATCCTTTGACTTGTCTATCTTTGTCACAATGCGATTCCGAAGGATTTCCTCCATGTTGAACTTTCCGCCTGTGAATTCCGTGAGCATTCATACTGCCTCTTTGACGAATTATGACCACTTCATTTCATAGTTTCTTTTTGAACAAAAAAAAATTCATAATTTCTTAAACCCCCCCAAAAAAAAAAACTCTAGTTTCAGGTCCAATCTCAATTCTGCTCCGAACTCGTCTAAAGAAAAAAAAAATCCAAACTTTATGTCTAGTCCAAAATCTGTGCCGGACATTCTTTTAAAAAAAAATCACCAAACTCTAGTCCTAATTTGCCCCAAACTTTTTTTGTCAAAAAGAAAAAATTCAACTTCTAATCTAATCTCAAATCTGCCCCCATTTAACCCTTCATCCAAAAATCGTCATTAATTGTTTGATGTGGCATTTCCATGTTGGTTAAAATAAATCCACATTAGCAAGGAGAGGTGGAAGATTTTTATTACCAAAACGAAACAGTTCTTTGATTAAAATTAGAAAAATTTGGGATGATAAACGATGATTTTTGGGCAGAGGGTTAATGGGTGCAAAATTGAGATTAGTATCGAATTTTGCAATTTTTCCTTTAGGTAAAAAAATAATAATAAGTTCACGGTAGTTTTAGGTTTTTTTTTTCCTTTTAGACAGAAAAAATCTTGGGAAAAATTGAGATTGGACTTAAATTTGAGAGCTTTTAAGGGGTTAGGCAACAAAGCGATTTCGAAGGCCCTTTTCACTGTTGCCCATAAATTCCATGAACAATCATACTTCCTATCAGAAGAATGATAAACAATACATCTCATGAATTCTAAATTGATTTAGATTCATATTAATATTAATTCACCGAAACAATCTGCAGAGATTCATGATGGATTAAAAGAAAAAAGAAGAAGAAAATCATAATATTATTGAGAAAATTTCAAATAAGGATTCGAAGTGTCTTCATTTTCTCAAATAAGAGTATGGAGTGGATATTGTTTCAAATAAAGGCCTAAAATACCCTCATTATTTCAAAGAAGGGCCTGACTAAGAGTATTTTTGCCATTTCCCCTTTTTAATTTTTTTCCCCTTCTTTTTCCCTTTATTTTTTCCTTGTTTCCTTTTTATTTTTTGCCCTAGCTCCTTCCCCTTGCCTCGCCTAGAGAGGGCGGAGGGTGTCGATTTCTGCCCTCGCAAGCCTCGCTCGGGCGATCCAAGGGCGGTCCTCAGTGGCCTCGCGAGGGGTTTCCCTCGCCAGCCAGATCTTACGTCTCGTCAATAATAGACAACCACAGGCTTGCCCTTGAACTTAGAGAGGCTCACATTCTTGCCATCTTGATCCTTTAGAGTGAAGGACAGCATCGCTTGGCCTTTGTTCACTTGCAAGAAGTTTTTAAAAACAGAAACGAGAAGAGAAATTAACCCAGTGCTCAAAATCTCTGATTGTCGGACACTGTACCTCGACAAAAATGGTGCTTTTGTCAGAGAACGAAGAGGGATGGAGGGAGAGGAGGAATTGGACAGCTTAAGGTCATGAAACTGAGACTCTGACAATATGGGCAAGAATGCAGGGTAGCGGGGTGTTGGAAATTTACGCCCATTAAAGGCTAAATTGATTAATTTCCATAATTAAGATAATTAATTGCTTTTATTTTGTGGGCTAAATTGCTGATTGTATGCAATACTTAATCAAAGGATTAGATCCTTGAATTAAGATGTGTGCAATGCATAATCCATAGATCGGCTCCTTGGATGAACAATGTATTTTTGAGAGCAGAAAATTGAGATCTATCTATCTCTCTCTCTCATTTTTGCTCTCTCCCATGGTGACAAAAAAATTCTGAATCTTGTGGAGCAACGTCATCACAAGAATTGTCACGCCCCGAACCTGATTGGTCCGCGAACATCCCACCAAGGCCTTACCATCCACTTACCGATGCCCAGGACACATCGACCTTCCATCTTCCCAAATCATTAAAACTATGGAAGCGAGAAACAACTCCCCTCATCAATACAACAAGATGACTAGGGACAGGAACATGGGACATCAAGGTCACATTAATCAAATACCAAAAGTTGACTTCTTAATCCACAAATCAAAAGGACAATCTCTAATATCACAAGATGTTAATCCAAATCTCGTAATTCCGTCTTCGAATACTCTACCCCGACAAACTTGTCGTCTAGTCTCTTGGGACCAGAAAAAGGTGAGTCTCCAACGAGATGAGACATAAAATCCCAGCAAGTGAAACCCAACCTAGACCAAACCACTAGTCCCACTAGACTACTCAATCATGCAAGAATGCAGAAAATTCGTCAAGCAATGGCATATAGCATCTCGGCACCATTTATCACAAAATACTTGGTACAACAAATCACCATCAAGTGAACAACATCACATGAGACCTCAGCTTCGCACATTAACACAACATATGATTTCATCATCGCCAGGGCCCACGGCCGCGATGTATCGCCAAGGCTCCAAGCCGCAATATAATTTTATAGGGCTCCAAGCCAAATCATCCACAGGGCCCATGGCCGCGATTTAGTTCACAAGGGCATCTAGCCAAATCATCGCCAGGGCCCACGGCCACGATGTAATTTCAGTTTACTCAAGCATCGCGAAGGCCCACGGCCACGATGAAATTTCATTTCACTCAAGCATCGCCAGGGCCCACGGCCGCAATGTAATTTCTCAGGGCCCATGGCCAATTCACTACTAGGGCATCATAGCCAGTTAATATCACAAAAGCATACAAGCCAATTGATCACTAGGGAACTATAGTCCATTCATACAATAGAGCATCACAACCATTTCAATAACAGAGCATCACAGCCAATTCAATAGTAGGGCATCACAGCCAATTCAATAACAGACTACCAATCTTCGTGGCTTTATCACGCAACCACGCTACACAATACAACTATCCAGTAGCGTCCCAGGGTTCGAGTAAGGGTTTAGGAACCACTTACCTGATTGAATAACACAATACAATACCAAGGAATTCTCCCAAAGTCACGAGTACCGAATTCCCACAAATGCGTCGTCCACCTAACAAGATTAACCAATCTTGAATAATAAATCATGGAATATTCACTTCCATTAAAGTAATCTTTCCCTAGCCATACCGTTGGCAATACTCAATTTTGATGTAACTAGCAATATCTCCTAGAGGGGGGTGAATAGGAGATTCTGAACACAATTATAAATTTCTTGCGGAATGGATAGAGTTCAATGTACGATTAGGAACAAAAGCAGTATAACAGTGTGCAGAAAATCTAAACACAAGAGTAAGAGTTTAGAGAAGAGGATATTGCACACGATGTTTATAGTGGTTCGGCTTGGATCAAGCCTACGTCCACTCTCCCACGATGACAGCCGATTGGCTGGATTTCACTATGAAGAATCAAGAAGATTACAATCACTCAAGTGTTTTGTTTCCTTCTCACACAGATTTTCACAGTGAAGGATTTTGAGTACACAGAATACTCTCTCAGATGAAACTCAAATTATTCTTGCACTTTGGATTGTTGTTCGCACTCCTACTCTCTAGTCGAACATTATTCTTCTTTTATACTCCCATGCTTCCGAACTAGCCGTTGGATTCCAGCCAAGGGATCGCTCTTCAATCCTTAATTGGACGTCATCAATCTTGATTGAACGAGACTGTATCTTCAGAAGATATGTAGACCGTTGGGTAAGACATTGAACCCTTCTGATTCAGTCGCCCATACAACTGAATCTCCAGCTTCATAAGTGTGATAAGTTTGAGTTGATTCCCGAGGATATATTCCTTAGAAGATGATATCCCATTATAGAAAGTCCCTTAATTGACAGGGTGGGATATCAGGATAATTGAATATCACTTGCCTTGATCGGAAACTTGCCATACGTGGGTCTTCGTGTTTTGTGAAATGCAGGAACTGATCTTTCTTCAGATTCGTCTAAGAGGAAATTGATCAGTTGACATGGAATGGTAATACGGAGATTTGAAGTGATCCATCCGTCACTGTTTGGATCGTCAGGAGCACTTCCATCTGACCCTTAGTCAGAAGCACTTCCATCTGACCCTACGTCAGAAGCACTTCCATCTGACCCTTCGTTAGAAGCACTTCCATCTGACCCGTCGTCAGAAACACTTTCATCTGACCCTTTGACAGAAGTACTTCCATCTGACCCTTCGTCAAAAGCACTTCCATCTGACCCTACGTCAGCGCGACAGAATTGGAGTCACTCAATCTGCTGCTTACACATTCTTCCTGCATCACATTTCATTTAACAATATCTTTTTGAAGGTTTTGTCAGAATCAAAATATAGGAGAATTTCCACAACAATCGCCCCCTTTTTGATGGTGACAAAACTTCTCCTAGTTGCAAATTTAAATGAAAAATTTAACCAGTGATAATATAATAAAAGTAAGTAGCCATCACATTTGCTCCTGCAGGTAATCATCATTAGAGATTCTGTAATGAAAGTGTGCTCATAAGGGAGCATGATCAGAATAAGATTATCCTGCAATAATCCTGCACGAAACTAAACTTCTTAGTAAATTGTCCTGAAAAACGGTAGGATAGGTCTTCTCCTCATTTCCTCTAATATGATATGATTAGAGAAATATGATTAGAGATAATCTATTGAGACTGCATAAAAATAATTTCAACTTCTCCCCCTTTTTGTCAACATCAGAAAGAAGAAAAAAATAGCTTGAAAAAATATGGGAGTTTTTAAGAGGAGGGATGATTTTCAGGCTCAGTATCAGCTTCCTCTCGAGAAGGTCCTGCAAAGCTTCTTCCCATCATTTGAGCATGATCTCTGACAGCTTGAGAAGAGTGCATGTTTGAGGCTGTTCTGTCCGTTCTGACCAGTGTATATGTAGGCAGGTTGGCTATCTCATCACTAAACATTCTCCCATAGAGATCAATGGACTTTTCCAGCTTAGTCACCTGACTAGTCAAACCCTGCAGCTTCCTATCTGTCTTCTGTTCAAAAGCCTGCAGTTGCTGATCAAATTTTGTTTCCATGGCAGCCATTGTCTGAAGAAGAGTGTTTTGGAGATTTTCCAACAGCACCTGAAGTTCCACTTGTGGTTGTGAAGGTGCAGGTTCGTGAGTCTCCCCCTCAATTTGTGCCTTGGTGAAAGCCTGAGAGGCTTGGATTTCAGTGAGAAATACATCTGATGTAACAGGCACGGGCTCTTTCTCCCTCTGAATTATAGCTCTTTTCCCTTTTTCCTTTGAGCTTGGCACGGAGACTATTTCTTCATCAATATCCATGGGAATGGACTATGCACTGGACAATTGATCTTCTCGGGCAATTGCTGAAGCTAGACTTGCAGCATCTTTGGGAATTAGAGCCCTGGTGGAAGAGACAGAGTAAGCTTCAATGTTATCTTGTTCTTCCCCCTATTCTGTTGACGCCAGTGTTACTAGAACTTGAGCTAGCAATTCCTCATGATCACAGTTGACGATTTGGGTATCATACTCTGTGTCATCTGCAAATCGTGCAACTTGCTCCTCATTCCACATTGTGAGGAATTCTTCCTCAATCAGATCACAGGGATATACAACCTTTTCTTGTGGTTGTATTTCTGTTTCATCTCATTCTTCCTCATCTCCCCCAGCATTACGATTTTCAAACTCACCACATTCATCTGATCCACCTCGAGATTGGGTAGCTTCAGAATCATATTCCCCTGTTTCTTCCTCACTTGCGTCTGAGTCCTTATCAGCAGGACTTTCTGTTTGTTGCCCCTTAACAGCCATGACTTTTCTCTTCTTTGGAGATTTCTGCCTTGACTCTTCCTCAAAGTCCACAATGACAGGTTCATTGTTCTTTGTTCTCCATCCAGCATGAGTCATCTTGTATCCCATCTTTGTTACCATAGTCTCTCCAGCAGTCATTAGAGGAATTTCTTGCTTGACAAAGGCACCTAGGCCATCAATCTTGAAATGATTGATTATTTTGAAGATCAATGCCGCATAAGGAAGTTGCCCCTTTGGCTTGAGAGCTGATCTGTACATATGCAATAGTACAGTGCGAGCAAAAGAAATCCTCTGCCCTGTCAAGATTCCCCATAGCAACTTTGCCTCGTATTTTGATATATCTGTCTTTGATGCTGCCTTGGGTCTGAGACATTCGATGATCACCTTGTGCATCATGATATGTTTCAAGGGAAAGTCCGTGTATGCAAGATGTGACTTTGATTCCCTTGAGAAACTCTATTTGCCAGTCAGGAAGCAGAAAGCTTCACTTGCAGTGACATCTAAGGGTTTGAAATCTCCCTTTCTGGTTCCCATGATTGAAGCCAATTCATCAACAGTTAGAAAATACTGCTTTCTTTTGATTGTGAAAGCCATAGAGTTGAAGTTGACAAACTGAAGATTTGAATAGAAGTAAGCTACCAAATCAGGAAAAGTGTAGCCTCTCCTAGTTATAAACTGATCTATCTTCATCTTTTCTAGATGCTTCCTCAGATAGATGCCATTGCAGTCAAAGTACTTTAACTCAAATACCCTTTGAGGTATAATACCTCTCTGTTTCATTGCTTCAAACCTTTCTTTGTGAGCCTGATTCTGGAACAATGGATCAGGAAAGCTTTTATCCAAATTAAAGCCTATATTTTTCACAAATTCATTGAACATAATGTCATCATCATCTTCCACATTCGCCTTCGTACCGCCAGGTCTAATTGGGGATCGTCTTTGTTTCGAACTTGTTTCTGCTACTTTCTCCTTTCCTTTCCTAGAGACAGATGTAGGTTTTTCTACAGTAAGTGGTTCAACGATTTTTCCAGGCAGACTAAGAAACTCCAAAAGTTCGCCCTCACTATCAAAATAATGAGTTTTCAGCAGTTTTCTAAGTTCGTTTCCAAAATCTCCTGCGGCCTTGATTCCATCATACATTGGCTTAATAGAATGAGCCATAGATTCCTTTATTTCAAAGGCAGACAGAGATAGACCTTTTGTCAGGCGGAGTGCTTCTCGTTGTTCGTTGATTTGGGTTTCTGTGAGTTCCGCGCCGCTTGCAGTTGAGGCGGAGAACTTCCTCTTCGACTGAGACGTCTTCTTCAAGTCAGATGCTGATTTTGGAGCCATTGATGCGTAGAAAGTTTGAAACTTTGAGTGAAAGAGTGTTGCTTTGAGGAGGAAATCGAGAGCGAGAGGTTTTCAACACGATTTTAGGGTTTTAATTTGAGAGAATTTTGAAAGTAAGAGAACAGAGGTGACGGTTCAGCGTTTTTATAAAAGAGGCGGTTATTTTTGGAAACACAAAAGAGAATTTTGATTTAAAAAGGAATTCTTAAAAAAATATTCACGGTCAATCAGATATTAAGCGATATCTATTCATATGAGGAACTTACCTAAAAGATAGCTTTTAGAGATAACTGACCTTTTGATTTAAGAAAAGTGTGAATTTTTTCTTACGCGCCTTTTTGACGTCCCTTCTGATGCTCCTTCTGATGCTCCTTCTGATGCTTCTTCTGACTCTTCTTCTGACTCTCCTTCTGACTCTTCTTCTGACTCTCCTTCTGACTCTCCTTCTGACGCTCCTTCTGATGCTCCTTCTAACTTTCCTTCTGACTCTCCTTCTGACGCTTCTTCTGACGCTCTTTCTGATGCTCCTTCTGACTTTCCTTCTGACTCTCCTTCTGACGTACCCTGTTCTAAGGTATACTTAAGAAGGAAGGTTAATAATAGATAATTCATTTCTGATAAAATTAAAACTCTGTTTATCAAGTGGTTTAGTAAAAATATCTGCAAGTTGATTTTTCGTGTCGATGTATTGAATGTTAACATCACGGTTTTGAACATGATCACGTATGAAGTGATGCTTGATCTCAATATGCTTTGTTCTTGAGTGAAGTACATGATTCTTTGTGAGATTTATGGCACTTGTGTTGTCACATAGGATTTCCACAGTTGATTCTTCAACACCATAGTCCTTGAGCTGCTGTTTTAGCCAAAGTATTTGAGTGCAGTAGTTTCCAAGAGATACGTATTCCGCTTCAGCTGTACTGAGTGCCACTGTATTTTGCTTCTTTGAGTACCATGAGACAAGCATGTTTCCCATGAGTTGACAGGTTCCAGATGTACTTTTTCTATCAATTTTGCAACCTGCAAGATCTACATCTGAATAACCTTTTAGTGTAAAATCAGAAGATTTAGAATACCACAAACCATAGTTGGGATAAGTCCCTATGTATTTGATTATTCTCTTGACTGCTGATAGGTGTGATTCTCTTGGACTTGACTGAAATCTTGCACATAAGCAGACACTATTTAGTATGTCGGGTCTTGAAGCTGTGAGATAGAGTAATGATCCGATCATACTCCGATATAGTTTGGGATCGACTTCTTTTCCATCTTCATTCTTATCTAATTTGGAAGAGTGAGATATAGGAGTTTCTTTCTTCTTGCCATTCTCCATACCAAACTTCTTCACTATTTCCAATGCATACTTCTCTTGAAATATGAAGATTCCTTTCTGGGATTGATGAATTTGAAGACCAAGAAAGAACCGTAATTCTCCCATCATACTCATCTCAAATTCATCCTGCATTGATTTAGAGAATTTCTTGCAGAGAAGTACATTAGAGGAGCCGAATATAATATCATCAACATAAATTTGAACTAAAAGGATATCTTTACCTTTTCTTTGAATAAAAAGAGTGGTATCTACATTACCTTTAGTGAAGCTGTGTTGAGATAAAAAAATTACTTAACCTTTCATACCAGGCACGGGGTGCTTGTTTCAATCCATAGAGTGCCTTTTTTAAGACATATACCATATCCTTTTCTTTAGGTTCTTCGAAGCCAGGAGGTTGTTCAACATATACCTCTTCTTTGATGTAGCCGTTTAGGAATGCACTTTTCACGTCCATCTGTAAAAGTTTGAAGTCATTGTAACAAGCATAAGCAAGAAGTAGCCTAATGGCTTCTAACCTGGCAACCGGTGCGTAGGTTTCATCATAGTCTATTCCTTCTTCTTGAGAATATCCTTTTGCTACAAGTCTTGCTTTGTTTCTCACAACTTTTCCTTTGTCATCAAGTTTGTTTCTGAATACCCATTTTGTTCCAATTACTGGACGATTTTTTGGACGATTGACTAGTTCCCAAACATTGTTGACTTTGAACTGATGTAGCTCTTCCTGCATTGCATTTATCCAGTTTTCATCTGCTAATGCATCTTCAATCCTTTTTGGCTCCAATTCAGATACCAAGGCAATGTTGCTCATTGCTTGCTTGAACTTGGATCTTGTTTTTACACCATCATTTATGCTGCCAATGATAAGTTCCTTTGGATGGCTTGACTTATGCTTCCAGCTTTTGTCAAGGCCATCATTTGAGGATATTGTGGATTCATTCTGATCATCTTCTAGTCTTTCTTCAGCTGAGGAAGTTTCCTTCTGAACATTCTCCGAACTCGTATTCACATCTGATTCTGCTGGTGAGTTCGTGACTTGATGAAATGTATGCATTTGAATGGATTCAGGTTCATCATCCTGGTTGCTTTCATCGAACTTGATGTTCACTGATTCCTCAATAATACGAGTGTTCTTGTTGTAAACTCTGTAGGCTTTGCTTGTTGTTGAATATCCCAAGAAAATTCCTTCATCTGATCTTTCATCAAACTTTCCAACTCGATCATTAGCATTCTTTAGAATAAAGCATTTGCAACCGAATACATGAAAGTATGCAATATCAGGCTTTCTTTCTTTGAAAAATTCATAGGGAGTTTTCTCAGAAAAAGGTCTGAGGGAAATTCGATTTAAGATATAACAAGCTGTTGAAACGGCCTCAGCCCAAAAGTTAGAGGCAATTTTACCTTCAATAAGAAGAGTTCTGGCCATTTCTTGCAACGATCTGTTTTTCCTTTCTACTACCCCATTTTGTTGTGGAGTATAAGGTGCAGAGAAGTTATGCTGAATTCCGAAATTAGCGCAAAAATCTGAGAAATTTTGATTTTCAAATTCTCCCCCATGATCCGTTCTCAAACTGGAAATAGTGTAACCCTTTTCATTTTGAATTCTTTTAGCAAGTTTTGAAAAGGATATGAAAGCTTTGTTTTTGTGAGCAAGAAATGAAACCCATGTAAATCTAGAGAAGTCATCAACTATGACAAGGCAATATTTCTTACCTCCAATGCTTAGAGTTCTATTTGGTCCGAAGATGTCCATATGAAGTAGCTGCAGACAACGCTTAGTGGAAACTTGATTTAAAGACTTAAAAGAACTTCTTACCTGCTTACCTAGTGTGCATGCATGACATAGTCTACTTTTCTCAAATTTTGTTTGAGGTAATCCTCGAACAAGTCCCTTCTTGGAAAGCTTTGAAATATGTTTCACACTAATATGACCTAACTTTCTGTGCCAAAGATCAGATTCATCCTTAACAGAAATAAGACATTTAGCATGTTCACAGTCAGCATTAATATCTAAAAGATAAATATTCCCATGCCTTCGTCCCGTGAAGGATTGCTTCTTATCCTTGCTCATACCTGTGCATTTTAGATCTTGGAACCGAATATCATATCCAGAGTCACAGAGTTGACTTACAGAAATCAAGTTGTAATTCAATCCTTTGACTAGAGAGACATCTTTAACGGTCAGATTTCCAATCTTTACATTTCCTTTCCCGATCACTTTACCCTTGTTCCTTCCTTCAAACGACACACTTCTTCCATCACAATCTGAGAGGGATATAAACACATCTGGATTTCCAGTCATGTGACTTGAACAACCACTATCCAGAAACCACTTGTTCTTCCTTCTCTTTGGTACCTACAATAGATAACCAACTTACTGTTTCTTTGGTATCCATGTTTTCTTGGGTCCTTCTGTGTTAGTATATTTTGACCTTTTAATAGGTCTCTAAATTTTCTTGCAGTAATCCTTAGTATGGCTAGGATCACCACAATTCACACAAGGTTGTCGAATGTAGGATCTAGTAAAATGCTTATAAAAATGATGCTTGTAATTGGAAAACGTTGGTTTTCGAAATTCAGTTTTAAAGACATTTCTTTGGCTACTTTCCTTTTTAAAACCTAACCCAGATCGATCATTGAAGGGTATTTGTTTTGATATAATGCTATTCAGAGTTTCTGAACTTTGTGAAAACCTTTTTGATATAGTAGAAATTTTTTCTTTCAAGGAAGCATTTTCTTTTGAAACTGAATCATGATTTTCTTTCATCTGGTGAAACTCTTGTTGTAGAAAACTAATTTTTTCTTCTTGGGACAAATTCTGTTGTTTTAAAGAAGTATTTTCCTTTTTCAAACAAGAAACCTTCTCAAGAGCTTCTTTGTAGTTTCTACACAATTCATCAATATATTCAACAACTTCTCAGGGAGTTCAGATGAACATACCTCAGTTTCTGAATCTGAACTTGAGTCTGATTCGGCCATGTCGCGACCCGTCCGGAAGCGGACGCGGCTAATGGATTACCGATCGCGGGTCTTGGATCGGCGCGAACCCTCCCAGGCCCATACCAAATCGCGGCGGGAGTATTTTTGAGGGATTCGACGATAAGAGTCGATCTCTTCCGACCTTCAATGTGGTCGTTGTGGCATGTGCAACTTGTGCATGCATTTGGAGTCGCCACCGGTCTTTCTTGGAGGGTAGACCGGAAACCGTACTGACCGATTGGGAGAGATCGATCAGTTCTGCGGAACCAGAGATTTTGGGTTCGGGGACTTGGTTACGCTGGTGTCATTACCAACGCCCTTTCGGTACCTAACGCGAGTGATTTTCCTAGCTAAGAGTTCATGCAGGCGTAATTTTAGGTGAGGTAGGCTTAATTCAGGGTTTCATGCAGATTGGAAGACTGTTCCTATCAATCACAATCAATTTAAATGAAAGCGCAATCAAGTACATAAATAAATCACACAATGCACATCGATTCGAATCAATGGCTTCCTAGTATAGCCATAAGGGCTTAGGAAAGGTGTGATTTCAGGTCGGGTAAAATGGGAAGATTTGGAGGCGATTAGCCCGAAGGGCAGAATCTTCAATTTTTGGAAGACTTGGATACCGAATTACCCAAAATATTCCATGGCCAGTTGATTGTGGCCATTTCCCATTTTTGATATTTTTTTGGAATTTCTTGATTTTTCTTCAATTTTTGGAAGACGATTCGCCCAAAGGGAGAAATCGTCATTTTAAGAAGGTTCGGGGTTCAAAGCGCCCGGGATGAGTCTTGGCCAGTTGATTGTGGTCATTTCCTATTTTTTGGGATTTTCCTGGATTTTTTTAGAATTTTTTTGGAAGACGGTTTGCCGGAAGGGCAAAACCGTCATTTCTGGAAGGACCGGGGTTTAAAAGACCCTAAATAGGTTGTGGCCAATTGAATGTGGCTATTTCCTATTTTTTGGAATTTTTTAGAATTTTTCTGAATTTTCCAAAATTTTTTGAATTTTTTTATGATTTTCCATTTTTTTTATTGATTTTTTGATTTTTTATTATTTTTTATTATTTTCTGAATTTTTTAATATTTAAAAATATTTTCCGGGCCGGGTTGGACCCGGCCCACACCTCCCGGGCGCCCGGCCCGACCCTACGGGTCGAAACCGGCCTATTGAAACGATACCGTTTTTTATTTTTAAGGATTTTTCTATTTTTTTTTAACAATTTTTATCTTTTTATCCATTTTCTTTAATTATTCGAAAATCCCCTCGATCCGACGGTCCTGACTGTGCCACGTGGCCATCGTAGGCGCGTCCGATCTTCCAATAGATCGGACGTCCCACAGAATGCCACTTGGCACAACATCGACCGCCGGATCGAATTTTATTTAATTATCCTAAAATCAATTATTAAACTCGGAAATTTCAGATCGTGACACGTGTCACGACCTCGACCGTCCGATTAGTTTTGTTTTTATTCTCGGCCAGGGCCCACCACGCTGACGTGGCTACTGACGTGGCATGCCACGTCAGCGTTGACCCGTTGACCGCCGGCGACTTCGCCGGAGAAGACGATGAATAGTGGAATTTCCGGCGAAGTCGCCGGAAATCTCGCCGGAGAATCGTGAACCGCCCCCAAAACTTGGTAATTTTCGCCCGTTCTCACGGAGTTCGACTCCCTACCGGCTCGGCATCAATATTCAACAAAAACATGTCCCCATGCACGTCCGAAAATTGGCGAATCGAACCTCCCCGAATCGGCGCCGGCGAGCCAATTTTCGGAAATTTTTTTATCGTCGAAAGCTTGTTCTATCCATTCAAGAAGCATCTAAATAAGGTTTAGGGACTTACCTTAGGTCGCATAGGACTCGGCGACCGCCGGTTTCGTCGGTGCGGGCTCTCGGCTCGGTCCGAGCATGTGGAGCTCCGGCCACCACTTCCGGCGCGGTTTCCATGCAAAAGGACAGGTAAGGCGAGCTTAGGGATGATTCTAGAGAAGTTTAGGGACGAAATGCGCAGAAAATAAGGCTCGGGGAACCCCGGCCGAGACTCAAAAATACCAAGCCCATTCGGGCATTTCGTCGAACGCACTGCGTGCGTGACTGAAACGGCGGTCGGAAGGGAAGAACCGACCTGTTTGGAGCTCACCGACGGCCACCAAGCTCCGGTGATGATCTATGAGTGTCGCTGAAAGTCCGGGGTTGTCCGTTTTTCGTTGGTTTTTCGCCCCAACTTGCTCTGAAATCCTCTACCCTCTCTCGGCCGAGCTCCCCATCAAAACTGAGTTCCTCCTTTTCTTAGTGGCCGACCGGCCTTTTCCATGGCGCCGACCCCGTCCACTGAGTCCCCCACGACTCGTTGTCGTCCGCCTTTTCTCTAAAAAAATGCCGCGGCTCCACCCTCTTTTCCTCTCTGCCTTTTCTTTTCTGCCTTTGCGCCGCGCGGGTCTGCAACTTTGTTGCAGACCGGGTCGGGTCGGTCTTGACCCGACCGGCCCGGTTCGACCTAATTCTGCCAAATTGGCCCCCAAATCATCCCATTTTCATAAAATTGATGGCAAAATCGGATTCCTTGACATGTTTTCTATCAAATATGGGTGTTTTCGCGAATCAATTGACTGAAATTTAGTGAAAACCCCAAATTGCCCTTAGGATCCGAAAATTAATTTCGCTTAATCGAGGGTCCAAACGACCAAATTAGTCAAAATTGAGGCCACCAATGGATTCCTCATGATGAAAACTATTGGATAGAGGTGTTTACTTTTAATGGGTATGCCCGTATGAAATTTAATTTCAAATATTGTGAAACCGGGGACTAAATTGAAAGAAAATTGTGCAATTAAGCCCTTTTGGTTAAAATTGATCAAATTGGAGGGCAAATTGACCCAATTTCACTTTGAGACTTTAGAATCCGATGTCATAGATTATAAAAAAGTGAGAATTGAAAATTAAAAGACTCGAAAAGGATTTTTTATGCCCGATTCGGGTTTATGTTTGTGAAGGAACATAGTGACCCAAGCCGAATTTTCAAGATTTAAATTTACACACTTGAAGAGGAAATTAAAAAAAAATTATTGAATATTTTTGTGTATTTTTCTGACCACGAAAGGTATTTTTCTGATATTTTGGGTATTTTTAATAATTAAATAAATTCGAAAAATATTAAAAAATACCAAAAAATATTTTTTGTTCAAAATTGGTTTCTAAGGCCAAGCCAAGGCTTCCAAAGTTGATTTTGTGATTTTATGACCTTTTTTGATATTTTTAATTAATTTTAAAGAATAAAAATCACAATAATAGATGATCAAAAATCAGGTGTCAACAGCTGCCCTTCTTTGAGAGGAATCTCGTTAGAGGTTTCTCTCAAAGATAAGATGGCACCTGATTCCTAACCGACTCAACTGGGAAAATGAGAGAAGAAATGCTATGACATTGAATCCTTAAGGCCCTTTGATGAAAGCTCAAATTAATCCCCGGTTTACTCCAACAACTTGAACATGGGCCGGGATGAGAGAGACTTACCTGAAATTCACCTGTCGGATGCTGCCGGTTGCGACAACTTTTAAGAAGATGCCTAGGACTCGTTTAGAAAATCCTAGGGAGATTAAGCTCTGACCTGTATGGTAGGTCATACCATTATGAGATTCCTAATTGGTAGGAACCTAAGGAAGGCACATCCCACGCTTGAGGGTTCGCCAGAGATTTTAATCCGTATGGTGGATCGGACCTTTGTGTTGATCCTTATAGCGGTATTTACTAATGTGTTGATCCTTATGGCGGTATCTACCATCATGTTGACCCTTCAGGCGGTTTCTACCTTGTGTTGACCCTTCAGGCGGTATCTACCATTGATTTGACCCTTCAGGCGGTATCTACCTTGGTTTGACCCTTCAGGCGGTATCTACCATAGTTTTGACCCTTCAGGCGGTATCTACCATGATTTGACCCTTCAGGCGGTATCTACCATGGTTTGACCCTTCAGGCGGTTTCTACCTTGATTTGACCCTTCAGGCGGTTTCTACCTTGGTTTGACCCTTCAGGCGGTTTCTACCTTTCGTTTGACCCTTCAGGCGGTTTCTACCTTTCGTTTGACCCTTCAGGCGGTTTCTACCTTGAGTTTGCTTTGAAAAGGGGTCTCATGACGAGGGTTCTCCACGTCCGATGAGACTGTCTGGTTTTTGAAAAGGGGTCTCATGACGAGGATTCTCCACGTCCGATGATACTGTTTGATATTTTGAAAATGGGTCCTGGGACGAGGGTTCTCCACGTCATGCTAGGACTGTTTGATATTTCTGAAAAGGGATCCTAGGACGAGGGTTCTCCACGTCATGCAAGGACTGCTTGATTTTTGAAAAGGGGTCCTATCCTCACCCCTTCTTTTGAAAGATCCCGAAATTTGTCGGGAATTCAGTTTTGAAGCAGTGAAAGATTTTATTTTGAGAAAGCTTCACTTGAGTCTGTTGAGGCGACATTTTGGGAGCTGGGTTCTCCAGGTATCCTGCAGAAATTTGAGCCTGAAAGATTTTTCTTCACCAAGAAAACGTTAGTAATCTTTGGGAAGACCACGGCTGTCCATTTGACAAAATTTTATGACTTAATTTTTAATCATGAAATGTGCATTTTGATGCTGGAGGTTATCCAAAGCATTCTTACAATCATGCAAATGTAATCGCAAATTCCTTGCATGGAAAATTTGGGATCAATAGTTTGAAAATTCCAAAAAGAGTTTGTTCAAAACATCAATTGGAATATTTCTCGACAAGGAGGTCTTCTCCCCTGTTTTGAGATAGTGGTTTTTATAGGGGATGCACTCAATTCTCTACTAACCTGTGCCTAGGTTTTAGGCTCATTCGCAGCGCATACATTTTGATCGGTCGGGAGGTCTTCCACGGGACCGAAATGTTGGGCTTGGATATTGGTTTTCAAAGGGGGGGACTCACTTTTGAGTCGAGGCCATTGAATGAAAGTCTTCACCATCTGCTCCGGGTTACAAGTCAAGAACCCTGCAAAATGAGAAAGAAATAGTCTTGCTCGTACTTCTTCGAGCTAAGCAATATGTTAACCCAAGTGTCTTAGTCAGAGAAGACTGTTTCAGGGTTGTAACATTGGTAGGATTGGGGACCGAAACAGGCTTATTTTTGGCCCAGAATTCGTGACGGGTTTGACATTGGTGATCATTGCTGATTTGCCACCTGTCCTTTCTTTTCTGCATCTTTAGCCTTTGAGGCGCGCAACCTATCTTGCGATGTGCACCAGCTCTTTAAAGAGCGTCTCTTGTTGCATTCAGAGACTGACTCTTTCTATGTCTTTGTTCTGCGCTTGATAGCATTTGGGGAGCAGTCCTTTTGGATTTGGCTCCTTCAGGGATTTCCCCTTTTCCCATCCAGGTTCATTGCGGATCAATTAAACAACTTACACGAGCATCGGCCTTGCTTTTACCAGGCACTTTGCTTTTTTTTCGATGCTGTGGATTTTTCTCATTCATTTTTAAAATCCCACTTTTTCTCATCTTCTTGGGATCGTGTTAGACCTATGACCAAAGTTCTAACAAGGTTGAGCATTAACTTAGGATTTTTTTTTTTGCAAACCCTAAGTCTTGAACTCTTTCGTTTCTGAAGTGATGCTGCATCCGTCTTGGAATGTGCAATGATCACCAACGGGTTTATGAAATGATTTTGCAGGCTCAACTTGGCTATGTAAAGGATTCGGTGTGTGGGATAGAGAAATGAATGCTTCTCATCATCCTATGGCACTTGGATTACCATATAAACAACACACAAAGATTAATGTTAGTCCGAGCAAGAAAATTTCTAACCATTTTCTCCTGATGCTGCTGGACTCACCTCCATTTTGCCCCGATGTGGGGTGGTTCTTGACAGGGTTAAGAATGAAAACCGCCGTTCAAAGGGGTTATCAACGGTCACCTGTAGTGTTTGGGGGATATGAAACGAATGCCTCCGTCGTCCCAACCCATGTAATCGCTGCGAATGGTCCCTACTTCCGTAGGTCCAGATTTTGCTGTCTGATTCGCTCCACTTCTCTCTTAAGTGTGTATAGGTCGTGTTTGGACTAGGCTTTGCCTCTCGTCTTTTGAGAAAACGTCATTTTGAGAGTTTTGAACAACTTTTGATTGGAAAAATCTCTTTCGTTTTCCCAAAAATTTTACCAGTCAAGGGGATTTTATGGTGCACAATGCATGTTCAGACAATCTCATGTTTCAAAACATGAATGCCAATGAGGTTAGAATTCCATGTCTTTTCTAGACATCAGATTCTGAAAGCTTTTTCTTTTTCTCTATGTTTTTTTTGTTTAACATCTTCAATGGATTGGGGAAAGGGATACCTACCTGTCCACCGTGGCTGGAGATCCCTGAAAATGTAAAAGAAATATGTTATTGTATGTTCACGAATTTTTCAAAAAATTGGAACGATACATCTTACCCTTGGTCATGTGTTCCAATGGGTAATACATGGGATGTGAAAACCTGTTTCGCCTTGATGGCGAGCCCCTGTCAAAGACGGGAATTAGGTGTCAGTTTGCGTTCCAAAATTCAAGGCAAATTGGAACGATACAGCCTTGTTCTTGCTTTGTGTTTCCATTTGAACACAAACGCGCGGCTTGCATAATTTGGCCCTCTATCTTGTGTCCTTGATCTCCCATCTGGTTGGGCGACGAATCCTTCTCAAGAATTTGCACTGGATCAATTCATGCTTTTGGACGTACTCTAGCCATTTTCCAGGGTACCATTTCTTCAAGGGAAAAAGAAAATTTTATCAAAATGCATGTCAAAGCATGTGACGTTGGAGCGATACTTTTTACCATCCACTAGGTCTTATAATCAAAGACCATCTCCTGGAATCCTGACTTCTAAGGCCAATGATTCTATTCGCCTCCCTGTTAGCGCGCTCTTTTCATTTGAGGCTTTCAGCGCCAACGACTTCCTACAAAATGAGTAAAAACTCATGTTAGGCATGTGGTCTTCGAAGACCAAATTGGAACGATACAAGGTTACCGTTCACCCAAATTCGTATCTTGGGGTTTGATTTTGATGTGGACGACTCTGTTATTGCGTCCATTGACTTTGCCAGAGGAGAAACGTCCGGCGTACAAATGATTCACTTGCCCCAGTTAGGCATGGTTTTGCTGTTTGTCATCTCTGGATTCGATGACCCTGGTCTGATGCGCTTTCATGGGGGATCATGAGAGTTTGCCCCCGGTTTGGCTCCTCAAAGCAAATGGGGGGAACCTGCTCCCATTGATTTTTGCAGATTCTGATCATCCATCTCGATTGTCAGAGTCCTTGATCAATTTTATCTGTCTCAAGACAGCTTGATATTCTTGGGATTCGTCATGTGGCGGTTTGGTGATTCTCTCGATCACAGTCGACATTTGAGGTATTTGATGTTCCCTGTTTGTTATTTGAAAGCATTACATCCTGCGTCCTCTGCTCTTGATCATCATCTGAGAGGAAAAAAAGAAGAAGCATTATTCCCATATCAAGAAAATAATAATTTTGGAATGATACGTCCTTTTACACTTGATTTGCATTCCGTTTTGATGTTGCATATTGATATGAACAACATCTATCAAATTCCTCCATCCGTGCTTGAAGGTATTTGCAACGCCTATGGTTCATTTGCCCCAGCTGGGCGACGTCTGTTTTGTCATTTGAATGTATGAGCTTTTGGGTGCATTGTCTCTTTTATCACCTGAGATAAAAAAAATGGAGAAAAACTTATCCCCAAATCTGATTAAAAATCAATTAGGAACGATACGTCCTTTCACCAAACGAGTGGCTCTGCGGCCAAATGTATTTTGCACTGAAGGGACGAATTCCCCTATGCTCCACGGGTTTGGGGAATTTTCCCCCATTTTCGATAGAGATGAGCCTTATCAAGATGTATACAATACAAATAGACCCCTAATACAATCAATCTAAGGGACGAGATAGAGAGGATCTCAGCAAAATTAATCTTATACAAGAGAACTAAGAATGTCAAATCAATCAAAGGAATGTGGTCCGAACACTTGGAGATGCCCCAATTCCAGTCTTCGAGATGTGACTCCAGGATCACTGATTTTTTTTTTTAGGTGGTTTTAGATATACCAACCATCTAAAGACATGCACATGAGACAAGTGAGGATAAAACTTCTAAAAATCAAAGGATTTGGCACCTAAGGTCAAGGTTCCCACCTCGAGTTCTAGAAAGAGCAGATTCCATTGCACAACTATCGTTGCATTGGGGCTCGATCCATAGTTCGAAATGAGCGGAATTGAAAAGTGGATTACCCCGTGTTTTTCCTCACGGAGATTCCATTTTCAATCCCTTCTATTGTTTTCCTATAGGCGGCGCCCGGGGTTTTAGTCAAGGTTCCCACCTCGAGTTGTGTGTATTTTCGGTGTCGTGCTAAAGCGATAAACATGCATCTTATTTAACAATCACCGCTTCAATATAAAACATACACACAATCATTCATTCCTACGCCAATCTGCATCAGACAATGTTAATCGCAGACTACCCCCCCTTATCGCTCCAATCTGCAAAAACATATAACACCTATCATAAGCGGACTTACCTCACCTTCAAGAGCGCCTCCAGGGTTAGAAATATCACTCAGCGTTTTAATTACGGCCTAATTCCACTTGGGGTCTAGAACCATAGGTTCTAGAACAAAATTCCCCAGCGGAGTCGCCAGCTGTCGCGACCCGTCCGGAAGCGGACGCGGCTAATGGATTACTGATCGCGGGTCTTGGATCGGCGCGAACCCTCCCAGGCCCATACCAAATCGCGGCGGGAGTATTTTTGAGGGATTCGACGATAAGAGTCGATCTCTTTCGACCTTCAATGTGGTCGTTGTGGCATGTGCAACTTGTGCATGCATTTGGAGTCGCCACTGGTCTTTCTTGGAGGGTAGACCGGAAACCGTACTGACCGATTGGGAGAGATCGATCAGTTCTGCGGAACCAGAGATTTTGGGTTCGGGAACTTGGTTACGCTGGTGTCATTACCAACGCCCTTTCGGTACCTAACGCGAGTGATTTTCCTAGCTAAGAGTTCATGCAGGCGCAATTTTAGGTGAGATAGGCTTAATTCAGGGTTTCATGCAGATTGGAAGACTGTTCCTATCAATCACAATCAATTTAAATGAAAACGCAATCAAGTACATAAATAAATCACATCAATGCACATCGATTCGAATCAATGGCTTCCTAGTATAGCCATAAGGGCTTAGGAAAGGTGTGATTTCGGGTCGGGGTAAAATGGGAAGATTTGGAGGCGATTAGCCCGAAGGGCAGAATCGTCAATTTTTGGAAGACTTGGATACCGAATTACCTAAAATATTCCATGGCCAGTTGATTGTGGCCATTTCCCATTTTTGAGATTTTTTTGGAATTTCTTGATTTTTCTTCAATTTTTGGAAGACGATTCGCTCAAAGGGCGAAATCGTCATTTTAAGAAGGGTCGGGGTTCAAAATGCCCGGGATGAGTCTTGGCCAGTTGATTGTGGCCATTTCCTATTTTTTGGGATTTTCCTGGATTTGTTTAGAATTTGTTTGGAAGACGGTTTGCCAGAAGGGCAAAACCGTCATCTCTGGAAGGACCGGGGGTTAAAAGACCCTAAATAGGTTGTGGCCAATTGAATGTGGCCATTTCCTATTTTTTGGAATTTTTTAGAATTTTTCTGAATTTTTCAAATTTTTTTGAATTTTTTTATGATTTTCCATTTTTTTTTATTGATTTTTGATTTTTGATTATTATTATTTTATTATTTTCTGAATTTTTTAATATTTAAAAATATTTTCCGGGCCGGGTTGGACCCGGCCCACACCTCCCGGGCGCCCGGCCCGACCCTACGGGTCGAAACCGGCCTATTGAAACGATACCGTTTTTTATTTTTAAGGATTTTTCTATTTTTTTTTAACAATTTTTATCTTTTTATCCATTTTCTTTAATTATTCGAAAATCCCCTCGATCCGACGGTCCTTACTGTGCCACGTGGCCATCGTAGGCGCGTCTGATCTTCCAATAGATCGGACGTCCCACAGAATGCCACTTGGCACAACATCGACCGCCGGATCGAATTTTATTTAATTATCCTAAAATCAATTATTAAACTCAGAAATTTCAGATCGTGACACGTGTCACGACCTCGACCGTCCGATTAGTTTTGTTTTTATTCTCGGCCAGGGCCCACCACGCTGACGTGGCTACTGACGTGGCATGCCACGTCAGCGTTGACCGCCGGCGACTTCGCCGGAGAAGACGATGAATAGTGGAATTTCCGGCGAAGTCGCCGGAAATCTCGCCGGAGAATCGTGAACCGCCCCCAAAACTTGGTAATTTTCGCCCGTTCTCACGGCGTTCGACTCCCTTCCGGCTCGGCATCAATATTCAACAAAAACATGTCCCCATGCACGTCCGAAAATTGGCGAATCGAACCTCCCCGAACCGGCGCCGGCGAGCCAATTTTCGGAAATTTTTTTTTATCGTCGAAAGCTTGTTCTATCCATTCAAGAAGCATCTAAATAAGGTTTAGGGACTTACCTTAGGTCGCATAGGACTCGGCGACCGCCGGTTTCGCCGGTGCGGGCTCTCGGCTCGGTCCGAGCATGTGGAGCTCCGGCCACCACTTCCGGCGCGGTTTCCATGCAAAAGGACAGGTAAGGCGAGCTTAGGGATGATTCTAGAGAAGTTTAGGGACGAAATGCGCAGAAAATAAGGCTCGGGGAACCCCGGCCGAGACTCAAAAATACCAAGCCCATTCGGGCATTTCGTCGAACGCACTGCGTGCGTGACTGAAACGGCGGTCGGAAGGGAAGAACCGACCTGTTTGGAGCTCACCGACGGCCACCAAGCTCCGGTGATGATCTATGAGTGTCGCTGAAAGTCCGGGGTTGTCCGTTTTTCGTTGGTTTTTCGCCCCAACTTGCTCTGAAATCCTCTACCCTCTCTCGGCCGAGCTCCCCCTCAAAACTGAGTTCCTCCTTTTCTTCGTGGCCGACCGGCCTTTTCCATGGCGCCGACCCCGTCCACTGAGTTCCCCACGACTCGTTGTCGTCCGCCTTTTCTCTAAAAAAATGCCGCGGCTCCACCCTCTTTTCCTCTCTGCCTTTTCTTTTCTGCCTTTGCGCCGCGCGGGTCTGCAACTTTGTTGCAGACCGGGTCGGACCGGGTCGGGTCGGTCTTGACCCGACCGGCCCGGTTCGACCTAATTCTGCCAAATTGGCCCCCAAATCATCCCATTTTCATAAAATTGATGGCAAAATCGGATTCCTTGACATGTTTTCTATCAAATATGGGTGTTTTCGCGAATCAATTGACTGAAATTTAGTGAAAACCCCAAATTGCCCTCAGGATCCGAAAATTAATTTCGCTTAATCGAGGGTCCAAACGACCAAATTAGTCAAAATTGAGGCCACCAATGGATTCCTCATGATGAAAACTATTGGGTAGAGGTGTTTAATTTTAATGGGTATGCCCATATGAAATTTAATTTCAAATATTGTGAAACCGGGGACTAAATTGAAAGAAAATTGTGCAATTAAGCCCTTTTGGTTAAAATTGATCAAATTGGAGGGCAAATTGACCCAATTTCACTTCGAGACTTTAGAATCCGATGTCATAGATTATAAAAAAGTGAGAATTGAAAATTAAAAGACTCGAAAAGGATTTTTTTATGCTCGATTCGGGTTTATGTTTGTGAAGGAACATAGTGACCCAAGCCGAATTTTCAAGATTTAAATTTACACACTTGAAGAGGAAATTAAAAAAAATTATTGAATATTTTTGTGTATTTTTCTGACCACGAATGGTATTTTTCTGATTTTTTGGGTATTTTTAATAATTAAATAAATTCGAAAAATATTAAAAAATACCAAAAAATATTTTTTGTTCAAAATTGGTTCTAAGGCCAAGCCAAGGCTTCCAAAGCTGATTTTGTGATTTTATGACCTTTTTTGATATTTTTAATTAATTTTAAAGAATAAAAATCACAATAATAGATGGTCAAAAATCAAGTGTCAACAGGCCATGAGACAAATATTTGCATAATCATTCTCGCTTTCATCAGAATCACGCAAAGTTTCTGCCTTTAGAGCCTTCTTGTACTTCTCATACTTGAGTTTGTCCTTCTTTAAAATTGGGCAGTTCGGTTTGATATGTCCTGCTTTCTTACAGTGGATGCAAATCATGTCTTTGCTATCTTGTGAGTCGTTGCTTGATATTTTTGCCTCACTCTTCTTCCAAGGTTTCTTTCCTTTGATGTTTCTGCCTTTCCGAGCCATCTTCCTAAATTTCTTGACCATGAGGGCTAATTCTTCATCATCCTCATCTTCATCATCTGTGTCAGAAAAAAATTGATTAATTTGACTTTTTAAGACAATAGATTTTTTACCTTTCTGATCTCCCTTTTTGTTTGCTCGTTCTGTTTCATAGGATTGCAAAGTGCCGACTAGCTCATCCACCGAGAGTGATCTAATTGTTTGGCATTCTTGAATTGATGGCTTGATGTAATTCCAATCATCTGTGAGTCCACGTAGTATCTTCCTGACTTGCATTGGTTCAGCAATAGGTGCACCTTGTCTTGCAAGTCCACTTGCCAAAGTTTGAAACCTGTCTATCATATCTACAATAGATTCATCAGGCTTCATTTCAAATGCTTCATAGTCACTCAATAAAATACTGAGCTTTGTTTCTTTCACACGATTTGTTCCTTGAAAGGTAACATGAAGTCTATCCCATATTGCCTTAGATGATTCTTCCTCTGAGACACGATTATAAAGAGGAGTAGATAAGGCACAAAAGAGAGCATTGACAGCTTTAGAATCAAGGCATTTTCTTTTAGCCTTTTCAGCATCAGTCATTGTTGTGACAATGTTTACTCCGTCAGCAGAGGTTGAATTTGTGGTATTTGCAGGAACTATTCCATTTGTAACGACATCCCACATCAGATCATCATAGGCTTTGAAGAACCACTTCATCTTGTTACTCCACATATTGTAATCCTTTCCATCAAAGTATGGAGGCTTGTTGGCAAAGTGCGAATCGCTTGTTCCTGAAGAGTGATTGCTAGACATAGTAGATCGTTAACTCTGAAGTCAATAAACACTTCGTAAAATGAGCAACCTGCTCTGATACCAATTGATGTAACTAGCAATATCTCCTAGAGGGGGATGAATAGGAGATTCTGAACACAATTATAAATTTCTTGCGGAATGGATAGAGTTCAGTGTACGATTAGGAACAAAAGCAGTATAACAGTGTGCAGAAAATCTAAACACAAGAGTAAGAGTTTAGAGAAGAGGATATTGCACACGATGTTTATAGTGGTTCGGCTTGGATCAAGCCTTCGTCCACTCTCCCACGATGACAGCCGATTGGCTGGATTTCACTATGAAGAATCAAGAAGATTACAATTACTCAAGTGTTTTGTTTCCTTCTCACACAGATTTTCACAGTGAAGGATTTTGAGTACACAGAATACTCTCTCAGATGAAACTCAAATTATTCTTGCACTTTGGATTGTTGTTCGCACTCCTACTCTCTAGTCGAACATTATTCTTCTTTTATACTCCCCTGCTTCCGAACTAGCCGTTGGATTCCAGCCAATGGATCGCTCTTCAATCCTTGATTGGACATCATCAATCTTGATTGAACGAGACTGTATCTTCAGAAGATATGTAGACCGTTGGGTAAGACATTGAACCCTTCTGATTCAGTCGCCCATACAACTGAATCTCCAGCTTCCATAAATGTGATAAGTTTGAGTTGATTCCCGAGGATATATTCCTTAGAAGATGATATCCCATTATAGAAAGTCCCTTAATTGACAGGGTGGGATATCAGGATAATTGAATATCACTTGCCTTGATCGGAAACTTGCCATACGTGGGTCTTCGTGTTTTGTGAAATGCAGGAACTGATCTTTCTTCAGATTCGTCTAAGAGGAAATTGATCAGTTGACATGGAATGGTAATACAGAGATTTGAAGTGATCCATCCGTCACTGTTTGGATCGTCAGGAGCACTTCCATCTGACCCTTAGTCAGAAGCACTTCCATCTGACCCGTCGTTAGAAGCACTTCCATCTGACCCGTCATCAGAAACACTTTCATCTGACCCTTTGACAGAAGTACTTCCATCTGACCCTTCGTCAGAAGCACTTCCATCTGACCCTTCGTCAGCGCGACAGAATTGGAGTCACTCAATCTGCTGCTTACACATTCTTCCTGCATCACATTTCATTTAACAATATCTTTTGAAGGTTTTGTCAGAATCAAAATATAGGAGAATTTCCACAATAAATTTAGCGTTTCGTGAACCAATTTCACCACAAATCACCTTTAAACTTCAATCCACTTCTCACATCTCCCATTGACATCTCACACGATATCATACAATATATTACGGGTCAATTCACGTCCAAAAATTCCTTATTTAGTCCCTAAACAGAATCGGCTAGCAAGTAGTCTTCCTTAAAACAAAACCGGTTTTGGGTTCCAACCGCTTAATCGAGTCATAATCCAATCTCGTGTCTAACTCTTTACACAAATAACCTTCCAAGACCTTCATTTACATGTTTAAAGAGCTCACTAAGAGATTTGGAGTCAGTTGACACTCCAAAGACAACAAAAGAGTCCAATCTCCCCTTGATCAGAATCTGTCCAGAATTTACCGCTACTGTTCTTCCCTGAAAACTGAAGTTATCCTTATCTATTTACAGCCAAAATTTTTCTGAACATAATACTAGGGGTTATGAAGCTCTCCTAAAAAATTTGAGGCCAAACGGAATTTCTAAGAGGGTAAACAATAACCTTCTCTCAGCTCGCGCGGAATCCGTCCGCTTTTCTTCCAAACATTACTATAAAGTAACCAGACCTCCAAAAATCATGAAACCAATGGGAAAGTGTCAGGGAATTCTGAACTAACCTATGGTAAGAGGACTCGACCAAACGACGCCAGGAAGGGCCGTTCGTACAGACCGAACGGGAAGGCAGAAACCTGTCTTTCTGGGCAGTTTTCTGTTGAGAGCAAAATGAAGAGGAAATTGCAAGGGAAGTTGTGGGAATGGCACACACGGCTGAAGAGGCACTAAATGAGGTTGCCTCACACATATAAATGAGCTAAAATTGATAAGACATGGTTAGGTGGGCATTTAATGCCAAATACTCTCAATGGTTGACAAGTGGCATGGGTCCAATAATACACCTAACATTTGACTCATCTTTGACCATTGCAAGAGGAAATTTTTGGCAGCCATGTCATGTAGGGGAATTGTCCATTTTGTCCTTGATGAAGTCTTAAGGCAAGGGAAAATGATCCATGGGCAAAATGGTCTTTTCGCACTTTCTGTCCAAACTTCACTTTTCCAATTCGAAATTACCATTTGGCGAGACATTGTCAAATTCCTACTAAGAATTGGAATTCTCTATTTCCAATTGCCAATTTTGAGCTTCCATTTCATGATCATTCGTTCGTCGATTGTTATCCTTTCATTCAATAGCCTCGAGAGGGTCGGAATTCGGAATGTCACAATTCTTCCCCCTTAAAGAAATTTCATCCTCGAAATTTGCCACTTTTCAATTATCCAATCTCATGGGGTATCGACGCCTCATCGCATCCCTACTCTCCAAAGTATATCCTCCCATTACTTAATGTCCCCACTTATCTTACAAAAGTCGTATTCCTCTAGGACTTATTTTCCTCAGTCCTTAACCTGTACTTGCTTTTCTCTATTCTCCTCAGACATTCATAATATCCGTCGGTGATACACCTTCAAGCACTTGAATCTTCCGTTCAATTTGTCTATTAGTCCGAGGATAACGCGTGCATCACACTGCAGCCTTACTTTTGAAATTCCCCGTCGGAAGGCTTTTCCCAAAACGTTGCAGTAGATTCAAGATCGTTTTCTATCACGATCATTACCCGACCGTCATGAAATCGCACTCCTTGAGTGCCTCTATCAATTGGCATAATCATCCTTTTCAAACGTCATGTTGTGCCATCAGGGACGCACAAGTTCCATTAGCTTACCATTGATTGTCCAAATCGAACTATAACGTTCTCAACTTCATTCGAATATCTCCAATGATCGTCCATCAACTTTCAAGACCATATCTTTCTCTCTTGTCGGCATGTCTAATGCTCGACCATACGTTATATTAATTCAACCTTCGATCCACATCATCGATAATGTTAAGGCAATCTTGGCACACCTTTGTGCCATCCCTAGGAGCATCTTAGCTTTCCATGTTTTAATCATTTCCATACTTCTTAGATATTAGGGCTGATCGTGGCAATTTCTCAATTCTTTTATATCCTTCAGGCCTGGTATTTCAGGTAGCCATCAAACTATCCACACGGCGAACTTCCAATTGAAAAGTTAATCTCTTATTTCATGAGGGAAGATCTGTCCATCCATCTCCATAACAACATTTGAGTGATCTTTTCGTTCCACATGACTCACCCCCAATTGTCTTTAGGCAGTCCCTGCTCTCAATCTCTTATAGTTCACATAATTTCGAGGTCTTTTTTTATCCAAACAAACGCTCTCATATCCACAAACAACTTCACGCGTCAGTATTGTCTCTTGTTCAATTCCTCTCAGGAAACTGCTACATTCTTCTCTCGTGTTAGATATTGACTTGAAGTCTCCTTTTACCCACAATGTTTCCCGAACTTTACCGCAAGGACATTCGTAATCCAACTCCAATCATGCTCTAAGCATTCCAACTCATATGGCCTTATGCAATGCCTACTTCTGGTTGCCTCGTTATACCTCAAGTTTCATTTTACGTCACGTCATTACGACCTTCATAAGCTTTTCCACTTCAAACCGGAAACACCATTAACAGCGTAGTCATCAACTTGACTTAAGTCCTCGAAAACTCTTTTCACGTTTGTTCATTTATTTGTGTTACGTCTCGTCCTTAATCCATTTTACCAATGGAACAATTCTTGTGGGGAATCTTCCAAAGATCTGTTTATAACGATTTACCAATCTCGGAAAATTTCAACCTCCGGCAACTCACATCGACTCCGTCGATTCATCACTTATTCTAATCCTCAAAGGCTCCACAGGGATTTCCTTTCTCAGAAGTTTCACAACTGAGGAATCTTACCTCGTCAAGTCCACAGCTCGTGCTCTTCACATTCAGCATATAACGAACATCTCCTTAGAGTCCATTGGACTCTCTCAAAAGCTGTTCATATTTCTCACGACTCCTTAAATGAGTCCAATCATTGTCTCTCAAGACGGTAATAATCAACTCGATCATTCCTTGGGCACTTAATTCGACTATTATGAACTTTTTTCTACTAGGTGTCGAATCTTTCAAACTATTTCTCACACTTTTCACTTGAGAGCTCAAACCTTGGCTCTCTATTGTCACGGGTCTCCTCTAGGACCACACAATATTTTGTTTGTTCTGATCACTCTTTCCTCAAGAAGCATTAGTTCTTTAGCCTCTAAGTTCCATCACTCGCTAATGCGACCTTATCCCAATTCTATCCATTCAACTGAACATCAACATCACCATGGAATTCAATATTGTCTATAGGACAATCTCTCGGATTTCACTTCTAGGATTCATTCAAGTTCTGCGTCTTCTTTCTCAGTCCAGACGCTCAACCGCAATACCAAGACAATTCAGAATTTTTCTTCCTTTTACACTAGGGCCTCTTACCCTAAGAAAGAAACTATACACTTCCGTGACATTTTCTTATTTCAAATCCACCATGTCCTTCCTATTCCATAGGACATCAATCTTTGAGTCTGCGCTAACGGCGGTGTTTTACTCCAGAATGTAGATGTCACCATACTCGGCATTCTTCTTCCCAGAATTCAGTCACCTCAAGTGACAATATCTATTCATCCTTAGTTTCCACCAATTCACGTATCGAATACTCGATTAGACTACCTCAAATCACTCTGTAATTGCACTCTAAGCGCTCTTTTCGCTTACTAAATCATTCACTAGAATTACAACCAGCCAAGACTATCAAGTCCATTCACTTTTCTTTTCATCAACGACCATCTCGTGGTCCAATCGCCCTTCAAGAACGATGCTCTACTCTTTAGGGGACAACAACTCATGATTTCATTTCTCATGGTTCTAGTTCAATCAACCGATCCCAGGAAATCATTAATTCCAGGCAAACTAGTATGCTGATTTTTCCTCGACTCCTTCCATAACAGAAGAGACGGACTACCCATTTTCCACCATGGATCTTACGTCTAGGTAATCAACCATTCCTTGGAGACACTTTTCGTGTTCCACAAGTGACGTTCTCTTCACTCATATTTCTTCCCATCATTCACTACTCTTATTAAAATCCATTACAGTTCCTCAAACCATAAACAACCATTAGCCATCAAGCTTTCAAACTTTTATCCACTCAAGGACTTCACGTCTTAATCAAAGGGTCCTTGACCACTTTCAGCACATTTAGACAACCTAGAGGACTTCGCCTCACATGGATCAATCATCATCAGATCCTCACAAGAATTTTAGGATCCAATCAGCCTTTGCTCTCAAGTAATCCCAGGAAAGCACTTCATTTAAACAACTCAATAAAGGCAGTCCAGGCAAATATCATACTTTTGAGGAAACCCTTCCTCTGGTGACCTTTCACCAATTATCAACAGCCTCTTAAGGCTACAATCTGCCAGGGCCACTTTCTTTCATTAGTGTACCCAAAACCTCTTAGGTTTCCTTGCCAAAATCCCCAATCCAGAGGGAGACAACTTCAAATCTCATCCTTCCTTCAAACTTAGTCCATCTCAACCTTATACATGGCTTCACAAGCTTTTCAAAACTCTTGTGGTTCTTCCCACGCATTCAATTTAGAAAGAATTGACTCGGAGTCACCTTTCTCGTGACTTCCATCATTTAACTCATTAGCATTAGCATCAGTCGTCTCAGCGACTTGGGTACAAGGGTAGCTTCTTCTCGAGCTTGCCTACCCATCAATTTTCCTCATTCCCATTTAAAGTTCTCATGAACCCTTATCACACTTGGGTCTCGCACGATTAACAAATCGAGCCATATTCTCTTTTGGGTTGAGGACCGCGATAGGCCAAGGCGGGTGGGAGTGACGTGAGAAGCGGTCACGGACCTGCTCGCGACTCAAGCCCGCGTCGGCTCTGGCGATGCTGACTAGGGTGCTGCAACTGAGCGATGGGGTTGGGCTTGGCTCGGGTCTTGTAGCTCTCGGTATGGTTCAGAACTGCACGGCTCGAGGCATTCGCCTTAGCCCATCGACGGCCGTGAGTCGTAGGGACTGGCTCGTCGCGTCACACCCGAGAGATTACCGCTCTGGTTCGACGATTGACGTTCATGCATCGTCTGGGTCGGCTGCCGAGCCATCAACTTTCACTAACACAACCAACCGTTGGAGCGATGTTTCATCCCACTACATCGTCGTCGGCTGTCTCTGGGCGAGAATTCATCTAGACCGATCTCCTGTTTCGTCGTCGCCTCGCTCGTCAATCTTCAGGTCGTTGGCGTGCTACGTCAACGATTTGCCACACTCGGGTACGAGCTCAAACCCACGCCGCCTCCCGAAGTCATTCAGTATCTCATCGATCATTTCGAGGCAGTCATGGAGCACTTCGTCATCAGGCTCCTCCTTCTTTCGTCCTCATTTGTTCAGTCGAAACTTGAGCTGAGAGAGAAAACCACGATCCCCGCTTGGACGAAGGCTGTCTATCACTCTTTCTCTCGGGTTGCCACGACCACCACCAACGTTTTTCTTCCCTCTTCTTTTTATCATTCCCAACCGGACTCACCCTTCAAGGGACCTTCCCCTTCCACGGTCTTGAAAAAAATATTCTCTCTAACTCTGCATGTCCGAATATCCTCTGTCCACTCCCCTTCCTTTTTTGTTTAGTCTTTCTTTTTCTATCGCATGGTGGAGGACAGGCTGCTGTTGTCCTATACTTTTCCCCTTTTTTTTATTATAACGCGCCGCACCCTCAAATTCCCTTCTTTAGTGACTTTGTACAAAGGGTTCTTGAAATGCGGAACACTTTGATCGTGAAGATTCGAGGGTGGAGAGGACGCTTGCCCTTCGGCAATTCATTAAAAATATACATGTATATATTTTAATTTTTATGGGTTTTCAATGAATTATTTTTGAAAATAAATTAGAAAAGACTGATCAAAATCCATGTGTCAACAGCTGCCCCTCTTTGAGAGTGAGCTCGTCAGAGGTTGCTTTCAAAGACAAAATGACACCCGAATCTTGATCGACCCGACTGAGGAGAAGAAATGCCATGACATTGAATCCTTAAGGCTCCTTGATGGAAGCTCAAATTAATCCACGCTTTGCTCTAACAATTTGACCATGGGCCGGAGTGAGAGAGGCTTACCTGAAGCTTACCTGTCGGATGCTGCCGGTTGTGACGACTTTCAAGAAGATACCTAGGATTTGTCATTCAGAATATCCTAGGGAGATTAAGCTCTGACCTGTATGGTAGGTCATACCATTATGAGATTCCCAACTGGTAGGAACCTAAGGAAGGCGCTTCCCACGTTTTGGGATTTGCCAAGGATTTTGATCTGTATGGTGGATCAGACCTTTGTGTTTACCCATGAATCGACCCTTATGGCGGTTTCTACCATATTTGACCCTTCAGGCGGTATCTACCTTCAAGTTTAGTTTGACCCTTATGGCGGTTTCTACCTTTGGTTGACCCTTCAGGCGGTTTCTACCTTTGGCTGACCCTTCAGGCGGTTTCTACCTTTAGTTTGACCCTTCAGGCGGTTTCTACCTTTGGTTGACCCTTCAGGCGGTTTCTACCTTTAGTTGACCCTTCAGGTGACCCTTCAGGCGGTTTCTACCTTGATTTGACCATTTAGGCGGTATCTACCATAATTTTGCTTTGAAAAGGGGTCTCATGACGAGGGTTCTCCACGTCCAATGAGACTGCCTGGTTTTTGAAAAGGGGTCTCATGACAAGGGTTCTCCACGTCCGATGAGACTGCCTGATTTTTGAACAGGGGTCTCATGACGAGGGTTCTCCACGTCCGATGAGACTGTTTGATATTTTTGAAAAGGGGTCTCATGACGAGGGTTCTCCACGTCCGATGAGACTGTTTCATTTAAAAGGGTTTTTCTTCCCCTTTTTTTTAGAGATCCCAAAGTTTGTCGGGAATTCAGTTTTGAAGCAGTAAAAGATTTTATTTTGACAAAGCTTCACTTGAGTCTGCTGAGCCGACATTCTGAGAGCTGGGTTCTCCAGGTATCCTGCAGAAAGTTCAAACCTGAAAGATTTTTCTTCACCAAGAAAATGTTAATAATCTTTGGGAAGACAATAATTGTCCAATTGACAAAATTTTATGACTTAAGTTTTAGTCATGAAATGTGCATTTTGATGCTGGAGGTTATCCAAAGCATTCTTACAACATGCAAATGTGATCACAAATTCCTTGCATGGAAAATTTGGATCAACAGTTTGAAAATTCCAAAAAGAGTTTGTTCAAAACATCAATTGGAATATTTCTCGACAAGGAGGCCATCTCATCTGTTTTGAGGTAATGATTTTTATAGGGGATGTAATCCCTACTGACCTGTGCCTAGGTTTTAGGCTCATTCGCAGCGCATACATTTTGATCGGTCGGGAGGTCTTCCACGGGACCGTAATGTTGGGCTTGGATATTGGTTTTCAAAGGGGGCACTCACTTTTGAGTCGGGGCCATTGAATGAAAGTCTTCACCATCTGCTCCGGGTTTACAAGTCAAGAACCCTGCAAAATGAGAAAGAAATAGTCTTTCTCGTACTTCTTCGAGCTAAGCAATATGTTAACCCAAGTATCTTAGTCAGAGAAGACTGTTTCAGGGTTGTAACATTGGTAGGATTGGGGATCGAAAAAGGCTTGTTCTTGGCCCAGAATTCGTGACGGGTTTGACATTGGTGATCATTGCTGATTTGCCTCCTGTCATTTCCTTTCTGCATCTTTAGTCTTTGAGGTGCACAACTGATTTTGAGGTGTGCACCAGCTCTTTAGAGAGCGTCTCTTGTTGCATTCAGAGACCGACTCTCTCTATGTCTTTGTTCTGTGTTTGGCAGCATTTGGGGAGCAGCCCTTTTGGATTTGGCTCATTCAGGGATTTCCTCTTTTCTCATCCGGCTTCATTGGGGATCAATCAAACAACTTGCACGAGCATCGGCCTTGCTTTTACCAAGCACTTTGCTTTTTCTTAATGCCGTGGATTTTTCTCATTCATTTTTGAAATCCCATTTTTTTCTCATCTTCATGGGATCGTGTTAGACCTATGATCAAAGGTCTAACAAGGTTAAGCATTAACTTAGGAATTTTTTTTTGCAAACCCTAAGTCTTGAACTCCTTCGTTTCTGAAGTGATGCTGCATCCGTCTTGGAATGTACAATGATCACCAACGGGTTTATGAAATGATTTTGCAGGCTCAACTTGGCTATGCAAAGGATTCGGTGTGTGGGATAGAGAAATGAATGCTTCTCATCATCCTATGGCACTTGGATTACCATATAAACAACACACAAAGATTAATGTTAGTCCGAGCAAGAAAATTTCTAACCATTTTCTCCTGATGCTGCTGGACTCACCTCCATTTTGCCCCGATGTGGGGTGGTTCTTGACAGGGTTAAGAATGAAAAACGCCGTTCGAAGGGGTTTATCAACGGTCACCTGTAGTGTTTGGGGATATGAAACGAATGCCTCCGTCGTCCCAATCCATGTAATCGCTGCGAATGGTTCCTACCTCCGTAGGTACAGATTTTGCCATCCGATTCACTTCCCTCATCTCTCAAGTGTATGTAGGATGTGTTTGGACTGGGTTCACCTCTCTTTTGAGTAAACTTCCTTTTGAATGATTTGACAAATAATCATATTTGGAAAAATTCATTTCTTTCTTTCCCAAAATTTATCCATCGAGGGGATTTTGTGATGTATCGTGCATGTTTTATTCATGCTTTGGGCAACCTCCGATTTAAATCATGAACATCGATGCATTGGATAATTTCCATGACGGCTAAAGGGATTTTAACATTTTTTTTTATCTCCAGCTAACTGGGAAAGGGATACTTACCTACCTGTCGCGGCTGCAGACCCCTGAAAATGTAAAAGAAGCATATCATTGCATGTTCACGAATTTTTCGAAAATCGAAACGATACATCCTACCCTCATGTACCCTAACAAGTAGTATGTGGGATGTAAAAACTTGTTCGTCTCCAAGGTGATTCCCCTGTCAAGGATAAACAACGAGTATCAACTCATATTCTCAAATTCAAGACAAATTGGGACGATACAACTTTACTCTTGGTTCTCATCCCGTTCTGACGTTGCGTATTGATATGAACCACGTCTATCAAATCCGCCTATCCATGCTTGGAATATTTGCAACATCAATGGTTCAGCTGCCCCCGGTTGGGCAACGTCTGTTCTGTTATTTGAACGGATGGCTCTTTGAGTGATTTATCCTTGTTTATCACCTGAGAAGGGAAAGAAAAGAGACATTACTTCGGTATTCAATTGAAGATCATTTAGGAACGATACATCGTTTTACCAAATGGGAGGCTTCGTGACCAAGCGTATTTCGTATTGAAAGTGGGAGATCCCACTATGCTCCGCGGGTGATAGTCATTGTTCATGGAACTTGCTCCACGGATTAAGTGATTAATCCACGGCCCTTGGCTCGAAGATGTTCAAAGGGTAATATTGACACTCAGAGTGGTTAGTCTTAAGCGTTAATTAAAAACGTTCCCGTGGGAACTTTACAACGAGATCCGTAACACATTCATTCGAAGTATTCACCTCTCGCTCCCCTGAGCCTTTTAATGATTTAGCACATGAGCCTCGAACTAGATGTCCAGCTGCCGGTATCGGTCATGACCGCGGAGATGCGCCTGTTCTAAAATGCTTGACCCATAGGCCGAGTTGCTCATTCAGGAGATCATCTGACTGCTCGAGTCGTTGACATTCAAGTCGCGCATCCTTAATCGTTGGTGATGGACTTCTCCCATTACTGTCGGCATGAACAACCCGGTTCCTCGGTTTATGCTCGATCCACATGCCGAGTTGCTCACTGAGGAGCTCACTTAAAATTTCAAGCCATCGATGCCCAAGTCGGGCATCCTCAACCGTTGGCGATGGGTTCCTCACACTACTTTCGGCATGAACAACCTCACTTCTCGAGTTGGTATTTTCATCGTTGTCTAGTAGATTTGTATCCAATGCTGGATACGCCGTAGGAATAGCACTAACGATCGGTTGGTGCTCAAATTGGGGAGTCCATACTTGCTGGAATTGTTATACATACTCTTGAGGAGTACTGAGGTAACTCAGGGGGGAATTCAGCCGATCGAACCAAGAATAGAGGTCTTCAAGGAGATCGTCTGACCCATCGAGCGACTGACACTCAGGTTGAGTATTGTCTATTACTGGCGAAGGAATTTTTTTGCCATTTTCGTCATGGACCACCTGATTCTTCGAGCTGGAATCTCCGTAGTTGTCTTGCAAGATTGTATGTGCATCTGCTGCCAATGTTAGATCCGCTGTAGGACTAGCATTAATGGCCAGTCGGTGCTCAAACTGGGGAGTCCCTATTTGCTGAAATTGCGGTACATACTCTTGAGGAGTACTAGGATAACCCAGGGGAGTACTCTGATTGATGCCTGAACAATCGATTGTGTAATTGCCAGTCTCCTCGGTGTCAAGAGGTGATTGGATGCTTCCTGCGTCATGAGGATTGCGGTTACAGCCATGCTTGTCATTTAAACTTGAACCGCCTCTATCTTGGTCTAGCGCCACTCGTCCATCTCTCAGTAGTCTCTTGTAGCACAAAAGGTGATTCCTGACCTTATTTCTATCCAGTCCCGGCACGTTCATGATCTTGAGTATGCGCGATGGGCGAGCCAAGCTGATCCCTAACTGCTGAACTGCATCAACAAATTTGCCATGAAGCTTCGAGGTCCAATAAAACCTTCTTTTCTTGCTAGCCGAAGCAGTGTTAGTAACTTGGCGGCTACTCTTCGCGGAATCTGGTCGTGTTGAACAGCCTCTATCTTGGTCTAGCGCCACTCGTCCATCTCTCAGTAGTTTCTTGTAGCGCCAAAGGTGATTCTTGACCTTACTTTTAGCCAGTCCCGGCACGTTCATGATCTCGAGTATGCGCGATGGGCGAGCCAAGCTGATCCCTAACTGTTGAACCGCATCAACAAATTTGCTATGAAACTCCGGGGTCCAACGAAACCTTCTTTTCTTGCTAGCCGAAGTAGTGTTAGCAACTTGGCGACTACTCTTCTCGGAATCTGGTCGTGTTGGAAGTTGCTCTGGGGGGAATTCAGTGGTCTCAGATCGGCTGGTCGTGATGGTGAGTTCATCATTGAGCGGACCTGACTTGTCATGACACATGTCCCCTTCCACAATGGGCGTCGACTTTGACCTTATAGCACTGGTTTCCTCTTGTAGACCCTTGGCGGTACCCGTCTGTTTCGACAGATGTTGCGAAGGGCATTGCAACAAATGAGCATTATAAACCCCCAGATCTGGCTCCTCAGTGAGTACTTCGCCTGTGGGAACAGGGTTACCGCAATCAAGGCAAATGGCGATGCTTAGAGCTTTTTTATACTGAGTGTTTTCTATTCGAAGCTTTTCATTTTCCTCCCTCAAAATCGCTAACTCGTGCCGATCGCATTGATGCTTCAGCCGGGTTCGTTTGTTTTCAAACCAGCACTTGACCTTCCGAGGCTCCCACCCTATCTCCTGGCCTATTTTGATTTTCTGCTCCATGTCTGGATAGGGGCATTCCCTGAAAAACAACTCAAGTTTATGGACTTGACCTGAAGTGTTGCGTTGGAGATATTCCCCTTTCTGACGCCGATCACCGCCGCGGGTACGGTTCTCGTTAACCAAACCACGGGTTTCATCGTTAGAAGGATCGGTCTCCATGGCCCTCGTGTCAAGTTCGGTCCTGGGATCTTCAAATTCTTCCAGCAGCTCGAGCTCGGAGACCTCTAAGTCTGGCGTCTCCAGTAAATGACAGAACCCCTTGAACATTTTGATCGAAATATCACTGATTGATTTTTCGTTAACTCGGCTTTCTTTGTTCCTCCTTGGATCCTCACTTTCTCTGCAAGCTCTGAAAGGTTAAATGAGTCGGATCACCGTTCTTTGATCAAGGGTGATGGCTACCTGACGAGCGCTCTTCTCAAGGCTTCGTAATTCCCACTTTGTCCTTTTTTACCCTTTTCTACGTGAACGGAGCCTGAAGATCTCTTGCGTTGATTTCGCTCTGTCGAGCACTACGCTTGTCCCCCTGGCCCAGTCTCTAGAGTAACAGGTCTGCCCACCTTTCGGCGCCATTATGTTTCGTAAAACCCGAGATCACAGGACGGTGGTGGATCCGTGACTCATCGAGGATGCATTAACGAAACCCGCTTGGCTCTGCTGCACATAAACTATTATTACAACTTCTCCTGTTTATTCGAGCGTTTATAAGGTGATAGATTGACGTCAAAAAGATTAATACTTTAGCCTTATCAGATTCAGTCTCTCAAACACTCCTCCCATTCCCATTCTCCTCTCCATCATTCAATCGCATATGGATTCCTCCTCTGTGCCTGCTGTCTTAGGCGAAGCTTCGACCCAATGGGAGAGATTTTATCATCTGTTAGGTAGGGGTTATGGTTATATAAACAGTCATCCTGAAGCCGAGGTTGAACTCCGTACTCTGATTCTGGTCTTGGACACCGCATGCATCGAAGGTACGAAACTGCAAAGGGAGTTTGCAATCTTCCCCACTATCTTCAACAATTTCCTAGAGGCTTACGAAGTTGCTAGCCGGGATGTCACTTTGGCTAGCATCGTACGAGCTCGCTATCAAGACAGGGCTGAGTTCCTGATGTCGGCCATGCTGACGGCCGATAACTATAAAAAGGCTGTTGAATACGCCCACGCCCAAGTATCATTGCTGGTCCATGAGAGGGACAACTTGGTGGAGCGTCTAGCTCTCTATCAAACCGTCTTTGAGCAAGACCAGCACAATTTCGTGCTGAGGTTCCAGTGCGCCTGGTTGGAGGAAAGGCTTGAAGATCTGGCCGTGGATATAGCCAGCGGGAGAGCGCTGGCTCAGGAGTTAGAGCATGAATTCGAGTACTATGAGACCAAGGTGAATGAACTTAAGGAGAAGTGCCGTCTCCTTATCTTCAAGCTTGTAGACCTTGATTCTCGAAGCGTTGGCAGTAAGCAAGGCATGGATAACATGGAGAGTCAGTTAAGCTTCTTCGTGACGCTCGTCAGAACTCATTTTGGGTTTACGACTCCCCCTCAGTAACCCATTTGTAAACTCTCTTGTTGAGTGAAATAAATGCGAGTTTATATATATATATATATATATATATATATATATATATATATATGTGCTCCTTTATTCTGCATGCTTGGCGAGCCAAGAAAGGTCTTCGCTTTCGGATCTATGCGACTCCCTTCTCACATGTGCCAACAGCTTGGTTACGCATTATTTCCACAGCCTGACGCTCTTCATTCGAACGATTTGAATGCTTTGGGAGAAATAGATTTGTAGCTGCTCAAAACTTTAAAGTTGCCCCTGATTTTGCGGTCATGATGTTTGGGGTAGCTAACAATCTCTCCGCTTTCGAGCTCGCTCACGTTCTGCTCGCAACTTATGCTGGCCCTTTTGCCTTCACGTGTCGGGTCGATTTTACCTTGAACCTAATATAACAATGGATTTCCGTATCTATACATGATGACATTCGTAGACAACATCGTGCAAAATCAACTCTAGCTATTAAAGAAGAAAACAAATGCGCCAATGAGAATTTTACAATAGGGGACACATCCCTCTCGCGTACATCACCCCTTTTTTTTGGGTATGTCCAATGATCAACCAATCTAGCCTCGGCTCAGGTGTGCCATTACCGACTGCAGATCATGGTTGCCGACCTTTAATAGCTTCCAACTGATCGAACCAGGTACCAAGTCCTTCATCGAAGAAATCATCTGATCCCTCGAACGATCGATGTGTTGGTTGAGCTGCATCGCCTGACGGGTTCTTCGAACTGGAACCCCCATCCTTGTTTGGGAATATAAGAGGAGATTCGATCGATTGACTACCACAAGCATCTCCCACTTGGGGATTAGGGAAATAAGAATGCTCAAAGCATTCCCCTATCAGATCGTCTGAAACCATATGCTCCAATTGGGCAAACCCTTGAGCATCGGGCGTAGTGGGCTGCTCTGTGATAGGAAGAACACTGGCTAGCTGCTGCTCGGACGGGGGAGTGCTTACTTACTGCACTCGTGATGCGTGCTCTTGAAGAATATTGAAATGACTCATGAGGATATCCTGATCAAATCCCCAATAGTCGTCTAGATTCGACCGGGCTTCCTTTGACATAAGGGTGCTGGATTCGTAGCCGAGGCTATTGTTCAGATTCAGTTCTGCATAACGCTGTCCTAGCGCCCTTCTGTAGCAACCAAGGTGATTCGCGACTAATTGCTTGGTAAGTCCCGGTACATTTATGACCCTAAGTATGCTTGTCGGACATATGAAGTCGAGTCCTATCTGTCGAACAGCGTCTAAGAACTTGAGATGAAGCTCCGGGGGCCAAACAAATTTCTTCTTCTCGTTGTCCGGAATAGCGTCGATAGCCAGCTGACTAATCTCTAACCCCTCTTGAACCGCATCTGATCTTACCAGAAGTTGTTGTGAAGGAGATTCATGAGCTTCGATAGGGTGACTCCAATCATAACGACACGTATCCTCTTCCTCCGAAGGCACTTGTATAATCTTTGTAGGATTGATCTGCTCATGCGCGCCATCAGCAGGATCTGATTGTACCGGAGATGGTTACATGGCGCAGGGTGATAAATGAGCGTTTTCCATCCTCGTAGAAGACTTACCAGGGAATATTTTACTGAGGGTGGTAGGGCCACCGCAGTTAGGGCAAGCTATAGTGCTAAGAATTTTCTCATACCACATGTTTTCCATTCGAAACCTTTCGTTCTGTTCCTTTAGAGTCATGATCTCCTGACGCCTGCGTCGGACGCTTAGTCTGAATCGGTTATTCTGGAACCAAAACTGGACCCTCATAGGATTCATTTCCAGTCTCTGGCCCAATTCAATCTTTTGTTCCTCGCTTGGGCAAGGGCATTCATCGAAGAAAGCTTCAAGTTCTTGGATTTCCTTCTGAGTGTGGCGCTGGCGGCGTTTTCTTTTCTGGGGTTGAGCATTGTGGCCACTGCCGTCGTCGCCGCTGCGATCTTGGTGTTCGTCACCGGCAGTGTTGGGTTTCATGGCTTCGATATCGAATTTGATTCTAGAGCTTTTGAGGTCTTCCAACGAACTCGTCACTCGGGGTTCTCTGTTCTCTTTTGTATACTCGCTCTTTCGATTTGTTGCCTCCTTTTCCTCGAAAGCCAGGTCTGTTCAGCGTTCTGTTTTTGAAACGACGGAACTGTTTACCTCCTGCTCAGCTTTCCGACACGATGGGGTAACCAAATCCTTCCGCGGCTTCTTCGATAGTAGCGCTCGCCTTTCACTTTTCCTTAATAGTCATGCCTGTTCAGCACTGTCTTCCTTTTTTAATGGCAGAACTGTTCACCTCCCGCCCAGCTTTATGTCGTGATTCTTCTGTAGCTGCGCTTGCCTTTCACCTTTCCTCGATAGTCATGTCTATTCAGCATTCTGTTTCAAACAGTGGAACTGTACCTACCTCCCACTCAGCTTTTCAAAAGGATGAGACCGTCCAATCCTTTCACGATTTCTTCGATAGTTGTGTCTGCCTCCCTCCTAACTTTAATAATGGCGAGACCGACGAATCTTTTACCACCTTTTTTAATTTGTCAGGCATGAAATCGCGGCTCGGGACATGTATGATGATTCACGGGAGGAGTAGCCCCCGCTTTACATTAATTAACCTGGCTCCACAAGCATTATTGCTGCAACTTTTCTCCACTCTCGAGACGCTATAAAATGCGGAGTTGGTGTTTGGGAGATTAACGCTCTCATATAATTTGCTTCCATCCTCTAATCGCTCAATTACACACCTCCCCGTCGAAAATGGCCTCTTCCCATGTTCACAATTTCTCAGCCGAAGCTTTGGCTCGATGGGAAGAGTTCTATAACCTCTTGGGTCGAGGTTATGCTCACATAGCTGTTCACCTCGAAACCGAGGATGAAATTCGCGTCATGTTCGGGGACCTGGACATCACCTCCCTCGAGGGTACTGCGTTGGGAAGGGAATACAATATTTTTCCAACGCTCTTTACAAACTCTTTGGAGGTCTACCGCGCTGCTCATCGGGGACTTACCGTGGCTCGTGTCTTGCGAGCCCGTTACGAGGATCAGTCCGACCGCCTAGCGTTGGCTGACTACCTGGCCGATAGTCACAAAAAGGCTGCTGAGTTCGCCAAAGAGCGGGTTTCGACATTGCTTCGCGAGAGGAGGAATCTGGTGGAGGACTTAGCTCTATCCCTGGCTACCTATGAGCACGACTGTCTTAATGCCGTGCTAAGGAATCGAAGCGAGTGGCTGGAAGAAAGGCTCAACGGCATAAATGAGGATATAACTCGTGAGAATGGACTTGTTTGGGACTTGGAAATGGTCGCCGAAGATCACGAGACTCAGGTTGTTGCAGTCAATGATGAACGCAAACGCCTTCACCTCAGGCTTGCGGACCATGATACGCGGAGTGGTGCGTACAAACAGAGCATCAATAACCTGGAGGGTCAGCTGGGCTCCTTCGTGTCGCTGATTAAGGCTCACTTCTGCTTTACTTTTCCACCCCAATGAATTGTATGATCTGGTTTTGGAATCCTTCAATTGGGCAAGAATGAATGAAAGCTCCCGTGTGTTTGTTTTAGCTTTTATATGATCCATTTCTTCGAGCATCCGGACATCTTAGACTTGGATGAGCCGATCCATAATAAGTCGAGCAAATGTGTTCTGATTCTCTAACTCACTCATGATCAGATGAAAGAATAGCCTCAGACTTATCCAGGAAAAGATTTCTCTCTATTACCTATTTTTTACCTGTAAATGAAACGATAGAATCAGAAGGAATAATTCGAAAAAGAAAGTCTAAACCCCTTTCAATCTTATGCTTGCCCATGATTAATAAGGACAATAACTTTTACAAGGATTTTAATCTTGTGCGAAAAGTTTTATCAATATTCCTCGAAGGGAAGCATACTGTTGAAAGGGATGTAATTCACGATAATCGCTTTTGATCAATTTCGAGAGGAACGAATTACTCAAAAGTGCAGGACATGATAACGTGTGTTAAATTCAATTGAAGATATGGCGTCCAAATTAAGGCCGTTTGCTAAGAACGAGAGTAATTTGGACATCTATCTCGTCATTAAATTTGAAACAACGCGGATATTCTTGATCAATTATCGTGAATTACCAGTGGCGTAACACATGCATGAACCGATTCAAGTGTATAATTCCTTCTAGCGAAATTGGGGTTGGATTACCCTATACGACCAAAAGGTCGTGCAAGATTTCCAATTTTAATTTCCTCTAAAGGAATTATAAACTTGACTTGGGAGTATTCGGATGATTAGAGAAAATGCCACTATCACATTCCCATGACCCGTCAAAAGAAATACAACCAAGTTCCATCTGAATGTATACACCAACAGATCCCTAATACAATCACTCTAAGGGGTGAGATAGAGAAAACCTCAGTAAAAATGAACCCTATACAAGAGGACTAGTAATGGAAAATGAAACAAAGGAATGTGATCATAACGTTTAAGGATGCCCCAGTTTCGATCTGTGTCTTCAGGATCACTTGCCCCAACTCGTCATCTTCATTGGATGATACCTCAATGATGTCCATAGTATGCTCCTTTATCGCACACTCAATGTTCGTCGTGGGATATCACCCTCCTCGTCTTCTATCAAGGGCGTTGGGGAAAAACACACATACCTATCCTCGAAATGGCATTTAATCTAATCACCAAAATGCAATGAATGAAATGTCTATATTTATATGAACAGTGATAGATTTGGGGGGATAGAGAGTCTTACCAACCCAACTCGTCGACTTAAGTGCGGTTTTAGGTGTACCAACCGCCCAAAGACATGCGCATGAGACAAGTGATGATAAACTTCTAAAAATCAGAGGGTTTGGCACCTAAGGTTAAGGTTCTCACCTCGAGTTCTAGAAAGAGCCGATTCCATTGCACAGCTATCGTTGCATTGGGACTCGATCCATAGTTTCGAAGCGAGCGGAATTGAAAAGTGGATTACCCCGTGTTTTTCCTCACGGAGATTCCATTTTCAATTCCTTCTATTGTGTTCCTAAAGGCGGCGCCCGGGGTTTTAGGCGCGGTTGTGTGTGTCCATGTGTCGTGATCATCACAATGCAAGTAATGCACAACAGTTTATCAATCAGCGCTTCAAATCATCCGCACAATCATACATTCTTACGCCAACCTGCATAAGACAATGTTAATCACGGACTACACCCCTTATTTCTCCAATCTGCAAAAACATATAACACCTATCGTAAGCGGACTTACCTCACCTTCAAGAGCGCCTGCATGGTTAGAAAAATTACTCAGCGTTTTAATTACGGCCTAAGTCCACTTGAGGTCTAGAACCATAGGTTCTAGAACAAGGTCCCCAGCGGAGTCGCCAGCTGACGCGACCCGTTCGAAAGCGGACGCGGCTAATGGATTACCGATCGCGGGTCTTGGATCGGCGCGAGCCCTCCCAGGCCCATACCAAATCGCGGCGGGAGTATTTTTCTGAGGGATTCGACGATAAGAGTCGATCGCTTTCGACCTTCAGTGTGGTCGTGGTGGCATGTGCAACTTGTGCATGCATTTGGAGTCGCCACCGGTCTTTCTTGGAGGGTAGACCGGAAACCTTACTGATCGATTGGGAGAGATCGATCAATTCTGCATAACCAGAGATTTTGGGTTCGGGGACTTGGTTACGTCGGTGTCATTACCAACGCCCTTTCGGTACCTAACGCGAGTGATTTTCCTGGCTAAGAGTTCATGCGGGTGCAATCTTAGGTGAGGTAGGCTTGATTCAGGGTTCATGCAGATTGAAAGACTATTCCTATCAATCACAATCAATTTAAATGGAAGCGCAATCAAGTACATAAATAAATCACATCAATGCACATCAATTCAAATAAATGGTTTCCTAATATAGCCATAAGGGTTTAGGGAAGATGTGATTTCGGACCAGGGGTAAAATGGGAAGATTTGGGGACGATTCGCCCGAAGGGCAAAATCGTCATTTTTGGAAGGTTTGGATACCGAATTACCCAAAATATTCCATGGCCAGTTGTTTGTGGCCATTTCCCATTTTTTTTGGGATTTTTCTAGAATTTTTGGAATTTTTTTTTGGAAGACGGTTTGCCGGAAGGGCAAAATCGTCATTTTTTTAAAAGACCGAGGGTCGAAAGACCCGAAACAGGTTGTGGCCAGTTGAATATGGCCATTTCCTATTTTTTGGAATTTTTTAGAATTTTTCTGAATTTTCTGAATTTTTTTGAATTTTTTATGATTTTCTATTTTTTATTGATTTTTGAATTTTTTATTATTATTTTTATTATTATTTTCTGAAAATATTTTCTTTAACAACATACAACACTGAACCAAATAAACGAGCTAATCACTAGATTGAAATAAACACATGCAGATCAAATCTATAATGACAATATTTTGGGAAAATGACTCTAATATATTAATCGGGTACGCAAAATATACCTGATTGGACATCGGCCTTCAATCATCAAGCCCTGACATGTGACCTTCTCTATGCGCATTGGCACAAAAGGAGCAGGCCAAACTTCTTTTTTTTATAGGGCTGGGTTTACGATTTCCTCTAGCCCCAACTCCCTAACACCCATCACTTGCTCTTCATCTACGGATCCGCCCACCAAAAGGAGGCCAAGCCCAACCATTCTTCAGACCAAGCCCAATCATTCTTCGCTTTTCTTGTTTACGCCAGCCCGTCCGAAATGAGGAGCAAATAAGCTGCCACCCTACACTATTCATCTTCTTCCTCATGCAGCACCAATGAGGTTGGCGGAGTTCGAGCGTCGAGACATCCTTCAGGTTGCGAAGAGGAGCTCCGGTGGCGTCGAGATGACGGGTAGCAGCTTCGAAGCTAGTGAGTCACAAGTTCCTCGACCGTCGAGGCCTACGGGTGAACGGTTGGGGAAGCTCGGACCGGCCGAATCCAAGTTGGATGGTCGTCGTAGCCTCCGATGCATGGGTTGGGTGGCGATCAAATCCGAGGGGACGATGTCAGATAGTCACGCAACGGCTTAGGGAGGCTTTGAAGTGGCGGCCGAACCGAACAAAGGCATCAACTGGCTTGAAAATCCAAGAGGAAGGTTCGGTTTGGACATGTGAGCAGAGGAGGACGTCGGTTTCGAAGTGGAACTTAGACGACAGTTGAGCGAGAGAACAACAGCTGGTGGTGGCTATAGCGGTGGTATCCGAGTAGAGTGGTGTCGGGGTTGCCGTTTCTAGACGACGGCGCGGCTGAGCTGGGACTTCAATGAGGGTTGTCGCAATAGCTCGGTCACGAGGGACTTAACTGTGTAGCGGCGGAGGAAGCGACCGCAGGTGACTGGCGGGGTTCTCGTGGCTCGCGGTGGCTGGAACTTGATTGGCTTGGCTTAGACTTGGGTTGAGGACCGCGATAGGCCAAGGTGGGTGGGAGTGACGTGAGAAGCGGTCACGGACCTGCTCGCGACTCAAGCCCGCGTCGGCTCTGGCGATGCTGACTAGGGTGCTGCAACTGAGCGATGGGGTTGGGCTTGGCTCGGGTCTTGTAGCTCTCGGTATGGTTCAGAACTGCACGGCTCGAGGCATTCGCCTTAGCCCATCGACGGCCGTGAGTCGTAGGGACTGGCTCGTCGCGTCACACCCGAGAGATTACCGCTCTGGTTCGACGATTGACGTTCATGCATCGTCTGGGTCGGCTGCCGAGCCATCAACTTTCACTAACACAGCCAACCGTTGGAGCGACGTTTCATCCCACTACATCGTCGTCAGCTGTCTCTGGGTGAGAATTCGTCTAGACCGATCTCCTGTTTCGTCGTCGCCTCGCTCGTCAATCTTCAGGTCGTTGGCGTGCTACGTCAACGATTCGCCACGCTCGGGTACGAGCTCAAACCCACGCCGCCTCCCGAAGTCATTCAGTATCTCATCGATCATTTCGAGGCAGTCATGGAGCACTTCGTCATCAGGCTCCTCCTTCTTTCGTCCTCATTTGTTCAGTCGAAACTTGAGCTGAGAGAGAAAACCACGATCCCCGCTTGGACGAAGGCTGTCTATCACTCTTTCTCTCGGGTTGCCACGACCACCACCAACGTTTTTCTTCCCTCTTCTTTTTATCATTCCCAACCGGACTCACCCTTCAAGGGACCTTCCCCTTCCACGGTCTTGAAAAAAATATTCTCTCTAACTCTGCATGTCCGAATATCCTCTGTCCACTCCCCTTCCTTTTTTGTTTAGTCTTTCTTTTTCTATCGCATGGTGGAGGACAGGCTGCTGCTGTCCTATACTTTTCCCCTTTTTTTTATTATAACGCGCCGCACCCTCAAATTCCCTTCTTTAGTGACTTTGTACAAAGGGTTCTTGAAATGCGGAACACTTTGATCGTGAAGATTCGAGGGTGGAGAGGACGCTTGCCCTTCGGCAATTCATTAAAAATATACATGTATATATTTTAATTTTTATGGGTTTTCAATGAATTATTTTTGAAAATAAATTAGAAAAGACTGATCAAAATCCATGTGTCAACAGTGACACGTGAATCCCAACAGTGGTATCAGAGCCAATCCTTAGGCGTTTTCGTGAGTTTAATTGTTTTTAGTGCGTATTGATTTTTGCGATGCTATGGCCAATTTGTTTTAAAGAATTGTTCTTTTTCATGGCCGATAGAAGTTGATTATTTTTATATGATAAAAATTAATCAACGTAGCAAAAATTGAGACTAAATCAATTTTCAATCGAAAATCTATAGTGAGTTTTATATTACGTATGAATTCTGCAATATGATTCATGGCTATGAATAGAGGGGCGAGAATGCTAATGCCGTTTGGAATTACGCACGTGAAATTTGTTCCGCCGGCGTTAATTTCTTCACGTGGCTTGCATCTTGAATATGATTAAATGCAGAATTATTTATTTATTTATTTGTGCCTTCCGAAGCTTTAAATTATGAATTTATTGCTCACGTGGAAGGGTGGTGATCATGGAAAAACCCCTAATCAATGTGATTGATGAATGTATGTTATTTATTGGTATTTTTGGGGTTGTAATTATTAAAATGAAGGCTGCGTTCTTCTTTTATTTTTCATGTAATTTTTATTTTTAGTGTAGTTTAGCATAATCAATTATTGATGTAATTGCTACGAGGACTACGTGGAGGAGCCATAAAGCCGGAGAGCTCTTTGGGCCCGATTTTTCGAAGAGTTCGAGGAACCAAGAAGAAACGAAGAGCGGATCTCCAATATTAAAATATTAAAATGGTTAAATGTGGTCTCATTGGCTCGAGACCCATTAAACTATAATTCCATGATCACCACGTAGGATAGATGTTTATGCGATTGACATCTATTTATTTATTATGTTTACGTGAGCATGTTAAATCGATTAATGTGCAAAGTGAGACCTTTAATGATGACTCAAAATCTTCTTCGAATAATATTAAGTCGTGACGGGTTTCGGACTCGTGGCCTTCCATCGTCGTGGTTTGATCCTATGTTATAGTGGTTGATTGACCAGTTATGGATACATAGGGGTCAATTGTCATTTATAATAATGGACCACTCCATTAAGCATATGATGTTGCAAGGTTGAAACCAAATGATTTCCAATAACTGTTAGGTGAGGGGATCGTTTGCGTTTTCAATACTTACATGAGACGATGGGTTAGACTTAACTATGATTATGAAGTCAATAACTGTCAGGTGAAACTTTCATGGTCTAGAGGCCAAAGTTATGATTGGGACTCGCATATGATGCGTTGAATAAGTTGATTCACTCACTAAGTTTATAGAACATCAATAACTGTTAGGTGAGGTGGACTATGAGCTGGTGGGACTCCAATCCCCGCTAGTAATCTTTACCTGACAAAGATTGTCGTTTCTCATTTTAAGGAGTATGAGATTCGAATATAAATTTAGTGGGAGGATCTAATTCATTTAAAGGCCAAAATGAAATAGTTATTTTGAAAGACAACGGCTAACAATTTATTTTCTGCACAGATATTTATTACTCTAAAATGGTGAACATAAACCCGTTCGCTTCGATACTTGACAAGAATTGTTTGACTGGACCCAATTTCACCGACTAGGTGAGGAATTTGAGAATTGTTCTTAATTTAGAAAAATTCGGGTATGTGCTTGATGAAAATATGCCAACCTCATTTCCTGAGGGTGGGACCCAAGATGAACGCATCACTTATGATAAATGGCATGATGATGACTTAAAAGTTAGGTCATATATGCTTGCTTCAATGAATAATGAATTTCAGAAGAAGTATGAAGCAATGGAAGATGCTAGGTCGATCATATTGCACCTGAAGGAATTCTTTGATGAGAATGGTCGAACATCTAGATATGAGATATCTAAGGCATTGTACCGTATGAGGATGGCTAAGGGATCATTAGTTAATGATCATGTCCTGAAAATGATCTAGCACATAGAAGAATTGGCTAGGCTGAATCTTGTCATGGACAATGATTTAGCTGTGGATTTGATCCTCCAATCTTTACCCGATTTCTTCTCTGGTTTTATCCAAAACTTCCACATGCATAAAATGGATAAAACTCTATCTGAGTTACATAGTATGCTGGTAGTTTATGAGAAGGAAATGCACAACACAAGACCTAATGTAGTGGCCATAGCTAAGGCTTCTTCTGCAAAGGGTAAGACTGCTTTGAAGAAAAAGAAATGGAAGAGGCTTGTGAAAGCTGCTGTGTAGCCAAAGCCCAAGATTGAAAAAGGAAAATGTCATTACTGTGGTGTCATGGAGCACTGGAGGAGGAATTGTAAGAAGTACCTCGCAAGCTTGAAGGTCAAGTCCAAGAACCAATCTTCCGAAGGTATGGTGTCTATACTTATTGAAACTAATCATATGATTAGTGCTTGTTGACACATGAATTTTAATTTCTTTTTACTTTAATTTTTAATTTTAAAAAATAATTAATTAAAAATAGCCAAAAAATCATAAAATTGAAAAATCAACTTTGGAGGCCTTGGCTTAGCCTCAAGAGTCAATTTTGAAAAAAAAATATTTTTCGTAATTTTTAATAATTTTTTGAATTAATTTAATTATTAAAAATACCCAAAAATATCAGAAAAATATCCTTAGTGGTCAGAAAAATACACAAAAATTTTCAATAATTTTGTTTTAATTTCCTCTTCAGGTGTGTCACTTTAAATCTTGAAAATTCGGCTCAGGTCACTATGTTCCTTCACAAACATAAACCCGAACCGAGCCTAAAAAATCCTTTTCGAGTCTTTTAATTTTCAATTCTCACTTTTTATAAGCTATGACATTGGATTCTAAATTTTCGAAGTGCAATTGGGTCAATTTGCCCTCCAATTTGATCAATTTTAAACAAAAGGTCTTTATTGCATAATTTTCTTCCAATTTAGTCCCCGGTTTCAAAATTTTTGAAATTAAATTTCATACGAGCATACCCATTAAAATTAAACACGTCTACCCTATAGTTTTCATCATGCTGAATCCGTTGGTGGCCTCAATTTGGGCTAATTCGATCATTTGGACCTTCGATTAAGCGAAATTAATTTTCGGATCCTAGGGACAATTTGGGGTTTTCACTAAATTTCAATCAATTGATTCACGAAAATACCCATATTTGATAAAAAAAAAAAAACATGTCAAGGAGTCCGACTTTGCCATTAATTTCGTGAAAATAGGTCAATTTGGGGCCCAATTTGAGAGAATTGGCCGAACCGGGCCGGTCGGGTCAGACCTGACCCGACCCGGTCCGACCGGGTCTGTAACTTAGTTGCAGACCCACCGCGGCCGAAAAAGGAGGGAAACAGGGGATGGTGGGCGGCGCCTTTTCTCGAAAAGCAAGCGACAGCAGGTTGTGGGGGACAAAAGCAGGTGGAGAGGACTGATTTTGGTGGATCGTGGGACACCGGAGGAGCGCCGGTCGGCCACGAACAGTGGGAATTCTCTGTATAAAAACCGAGCTCCGGCCAAGAGAAAAACGAGAGGGAGTTCGTGGAGTTCGAGCGAAACAAAGGGCCAAGGAGCATCCCCGAACTTTGGGCGACACCTACCGATCATCACCAGAGCTTAGTGACCATCGGCGAGCTCCAAAACAGGTTGGTATCTCCCCCCGAGCTTCATTTTTCTCGGTGCATGCCATGTGTTCGACAAAATGCTTCAATAAGCATTTCGTTTCGGGGCTCTCGGCCAAGCCCTTCCCGGCCGCCTTTCGTCCAAATTTCACCTTAAAACTCATTTGTATCCAACTCTAAGCATCCCGTGACGTCTATTTTGCATTAAATCCCGCAATAAAACGTTCGGCCGGAGTTCTCGAGACATACAAGAGTCGAGGACTTGCACCGGCGAAACCGGCGGGCTCCGTGGTCCAGGCAACCTCAGGTAAGTTTCCTTAACCCCATTAGATGCTGTGTGATGGAATAGGAACGAGCTTGGACGCAAAAGTAATTTCTGCAAGTACCTCGCCTGAGCCGAGTTCGGGGAGGTTCGGTTCACCTGTCTTCAACGTGTTCATGCTTTTTTTTTTATTGTCGTATGTTAATGTGTGGGATCTGAGGAGTCGTTTGGCGAAAGAATGAGCTAAAAATATCAAGATTTGGCCACTGTTTGGGTACTCCGGCAACTTTCCGGCGAAAATCGAAAGAAATAATACTGTTCACCATCTTGTCCGACGGGTCGCCGTTGGTCAATGGTCAACTGCTGACGTGGCCTACCACGTTAGCAGCCACGTCAGCATGTGGGGCCGGTTCGTTAAAAATAAACGCACAGGTCGGACGGCCGTGGTGTTGCCACGTGTCGCGATCTGGGATTTTTGAAAAAATAAAAAAATCTTTTCAGAATTAATAAATGATTTTCGGATAAATAAATTAATTTGATCCATTGGTTGAGATCGGGCCACGTGGCTCTCTGTCGATCGTCCGATCTAGTGGAAGATCGAACGCACATGATGAAGCCGCGTGGCACGATGTGGGCCGTTAGATCCAGGGATTTTCGGATAAATAAATAAAATGTATAAAAAAAAATAGAAAAATTGATAAAAAAAAATATAAAAATCTTTAAAAATGCAAAACGGTGTCGTTTTAGGTCGTTTTCGACCCGTAGGGTCGGACCGGGCATCCGCGAGGCGTAGGTCGGGTCCAACCCGGCCAGGAAAATATTTTTAAATAATAAAAAAATTCAGAAATTAATAAAAAAATAATAAAAAAATTCAAAAATTCAATAAAAAATGGAAAATCATAAAAAATTCAAACAAATTCGGAAAATTCGCAAAAATTCTAAAAAAATTCCAAAAAAAAAAAATAGGAAATGACCATATTCAATTGGCCATGACCTGCTTCGGGTCTTTCGACCCCCGGTCTTTCCAGAAATGACGGTTTTGCCCTTCCGGCAAATTGTCTTCCAAAACAAATTCTAAAAAAATCCAGGAAAATCCCAAAAAATAGGAAATGGCCACAATCAACTGGCCAAGACTCATTCCGGGTGTTTTAAATCCCGACTCTTCTTAAAATGACGATTTCGCCCTTTGGACGAATCGTCTTCCAAAAATTGAAGAAAATTCAAGAAATTCCAAAAAAATTCTCAAAAATGGAAAATGGCCACGATCAACTGGCCATGGAATATTTTGGGTAATTTAGTATCCAAACCTTCCAAAAATGACGATTCTGCCCTTCGGGCTAATCGTGCCCAAATTTTTCCATTTTACCCCTGGTCCGAAATCACACATTCCCTAATCCCTTATAGCTATACTAGGAAGCCATTGATTTGAATTGATGTACATCGATGTGGTTTATTGATGCACTGGATTGCGCTTTCATTAAAATTGATTGTAATTGATTGGAATAGTCTTCCAATCTTCATAAAACCCTGAATCAAACGTACCTCACCTAAAATTGCGCCTGCATGAACTCTTAGCTAAGAAAATCACTCGCGTTAGGTACCGAAAGGGCGTTGGTAATGACACTAGCGTAACCAAGTCCCCGAACCCAAAATCTCTAGTTCTGCAGAACTGATCGATCTCTCCCAATCGGTCAGTAAGGTTTTCGGTCTACCCTCCAAGAAAAACCGGTGGCGACTCCAAATGCATGCACAAGTTGCACATGCCACCACGACCACACTAAATGTCGAAATCGATCGGCTCTTATTGCCGAATCCCTCAAAGAAACACTCCCGCTGCGATTTGGTATGGGCCTGGGAGGGCCCGTGCCTATCCAAAGCCCGCGATCCCACTCCAGTGCGGGGATAGGCCCGCGATCGGTAATCCATTAGCGCGTCCGCTTCGGACGGGTCGCGACAGCTGGCGACTCCACTGGGGACGTGTTCTAGAACCTATGGTTCTAGACCTCAAGTGGACTTAGGCTGTAATTAAAATGTTGAGTGATTTTTCTAACCTTGCAGGCGCTCTTGAAGGTGAGGTAAGTCCGCTCATGATAGGTGTTATATGTTTTTTGCAGATTGGAGTGATAAGGGGGGTAGTCTGTGATTAACATTGTTTTATGCAGGTTGGGCGTAGGAATGTATGATTGTGTGGATGCTTTATATTGAAGCGGTGATTGTTAAATAAGATACATGTTTATCGCTTTAGCACGACACCGAAAACACACACAACCGCGCCTAAAACCCCGGGCGCCGCCTATAGGAAAACACTAGAAGGGATTGAAAATGGAATCTCCGTGAGGAAAAACACGGGGTAATCTAATTTTCGATTCCGCTCATTTCGAACTATGGATCGGGTCCCAATGCAACGATAGTTGTGCAATGGAATATACCATTTCTAGAACTCGAGGTGGGAGCCGTTAAGCCTTAGGAACCTCACCCTTTAGGTGCCGAAACTTCACAAGTTTACACGCGCATGATCGATGTGTTTGACATGTTCCACCCCCGTCAAAAGGTCCGTAAGTATCGTTCCTTTCACCCTTTAAACTCAGTATAACTTTTATATATACGTATTTGCTTTCACCATGTGCTAACGCGTCTTTCTACCTACTTACGGACAGGTAGCTTTAATCACGGAACCAAGAATGACTAGTATTATAACTCGTCTCCGAGCCAGAATGGAACAAGAGGAGTTGGGATCTCGCGTGGGTAGCTTGGAAGGACAGATGGCGTCAATGGCCGCCATGCTAGCAGAAATGAAAGCCATGATGGTGGCTGTGCAAGAAAGAAATCATGTGACGGATCTCAGCCAGGATGCACCACCCGTGCCGCCCAATGCTTCAAATGTGGCGCGAACTCTGGAGGAGAATGTGGCTGAGAAGTTAATCAAGTGCTAGCGGCTGATATACTACCGAAGGCCGCGTCTGTAATCATCGACCTAGAAAAAGGCAAAAAGGAGAAACCCCCTGGTAAAATCGAAGAAGGCGCAAAGAGGCTAGCAAAGATAGAAGAGTGCATAAGCAGCCAAGGGTATGAGTTGGCTCGATTTGACAAGATATCACCATTTGCAAACATTGAAGTGCCGCCAGACTATAAAGAACCCGATTTCGTCAGAAAATACAATGGGACAAGCTGTCCCCGAGCTCATTTAAAGTATTACCTACGCAGAATGGCACATTTTTCTGACTATGTTCCTTTGCTGATAAACACATTTCAAGAGAGTCTGGCGGGTGCTGCTCTGGCTTGGTTCATCGAATTAGATTTGGAGGACTATGATGGATGGGAAGACCTGGCGGAGGACTTTTTACACCAATATAAGTTCAATACTGCTACAGCACCTTCTAGAGAAGAATTGCTGAGGACCACAAAAGGGAAGAATGAGACAATTCGCGCCTACGCTCAAAGATGGCGGGCCTTAGCAACACAAGTCAAATCGTCCATTCCAGAGGACGAGCTGGTCGACCTTTTCTTAAAAGCATTGCCTTACGAGTATTTCGACAGGCTGAACACATCTGGTGGTCAAACATTTGTACACCTCATAAAAATCGCAGAAAGGCTGGAATGGGCGATGACGGAAAGGAAAACACCAGAAATCGCAACAAGACGTCAATATTCGGCCCGAAGGGAGAAAGAGGCTGGAGTTGATGTGGCCTTCGTACCAAACCCACCCAGACCTAAGCAGTTCTCCAATTCAAGTACGGTGCAAGGAAACTCGTCAATGTCGACACAGAAACCATATGAGCTAAGGAAGAAGTTGCCTCCTAAGCAGTTCACCCCCCTGCCAAGGCCGTTATCGAAATTGCTTCCTATGTTACTAGAGGAGCACTTAGTGGCTAAAGAGCCCCCAAGGCCGAATCCGATGAACTATAACGGATATGATGAAAGCCAGTCATGTGCCTATCACATGGGAGAGAAGGGCCATAACGTAGACAATTGCATTTTTTTGAAGCACAAGGTGCAAGCCCTTATCGATAGTCACATCCTTGAATTCGACAAAACCGAGCCAAACGTGCAACAAAACCCACTTCCTGATCACCAAACCGTGGGGATGATCTTCGACGACAAAAAGGAAAGTTGTTTCGGAGTAGACTTAGACAAGTTCCGCGTAGAACTTACACACGGGCCTAAAAAACCCAATGATCTGGTCGGGATGGTGGACAGTACAAAGCCTTTGGTCATCAGTTTAACGAAAATCGACAACTGGAAGGGAGATGATGATTGCCTGATTAAGCCGGTTTTAATTCTCCTTGCTAAAGACAAAGGGGATAATGAGTTGAACACAGGAGTCGAGAAAACCTCACCTGTGGTGATAAAGATTCCCCCTGTAGAGGATTATGATCCTAAGAAAGTTCACTGGGATTATGGAACGAGCGAGATCAGTGCCCTAATGCGATCAAGGAGGTTCTACGCACCGCAAGAAGGCGAACCTGAGAAAAAAGAGGTATCTAAAAAGAATGCCGAAAAGGTTCTGTCTATTATTAAGACAAGCGAATTTGAAGTGATAGAACAACTACGAAAAATGCCGGCTCAGATCCCTCTGCTAAATCTGTTCTTAAATTCAGAGAAACACAAGTAGGCTTTAATGAAGATTCTGAATGAAGTACACGTACCCGAGTCTATTAACGAGGATCAGCTCGAAGACTTTGTTGGCGCTGTTCTGCTGAAAGATCAAATGAGTTTCTCGGATGAAGACTTCCCAATGGAAGGGTGGGCACATAATAAGTCATTATACATAACGGTCATATGCCACGGAAAGCAAGTGTCCCACGTACTGATCGATAATGGCTCCGCTTTTAATATTTGTCCTCTGGCCACTTTGAGGAATCTAGGCATAAAGGAGGAGCTGATCAGGACCTCCAAAGCCAGCATCAGAGCCTTTGATGGAACGAGGAAGGTGGTGGTAGGAGAAATCGAGCTGGACGTTTTCATAGGCCCGACCAAATTTTCTATCGAGTTTCAAGTGATGGATTTGCCGAGTGCCTTCGGATTCCTTCTCGGGAGACCATGGATACATGTAGCCGGAGCTGTACCGTCCAGTCTGCACCAGAAAGTCCGCTTTGTAGTGGACAACAAAGTAATCACTATGCATGGTGAAGTGGATCTCGTGTCATACCAGAATAGTGCCGTTCCTTATGTGGAACCTGAAAATAGAGAGGAGGCGAGCTATCATTCCTTTGACCTGGTGGCGGTCGTTCACACGCCTGTGGGAACCAAGCTGAGGCTCCTTGTCCTCTCCCAGTATGACCTTTTACCAGGGAAGATATTGCTATACTATGGGTTCGTCCCCGGGGGCGGTCTGGGTAAGCATAACCAGAGGATTCGAGCACCACTGCAACTAAGGTCAAACGAACACAAAGCCGGCCTGGGATATCCTGGGGAGCGAAATTGGCACCATGTTAGGGAAAATCGTCAAGGAGGCCGAGGCGTAAGCCGAGGCAAGCATAAGAATTATGGAGGCGTTACACGCAAAAGGGGTCAGGATGGTACTTTCATCGGTTCAAGTACTTGGAAAGGCAAAGCTAAGGTGTTCAACAACAAGCTAGACCAGTTCTTCTCCAAGGGTTCCAAATGGTTGAAGGATGAAAGGATAGAAACCGCAGCAGAGGAACCTGATTTGACCAGCTTGTCCTTGGGAGATTCTGTCAACGTCATCATCGAATCACTCGACGGCGACGCTCCTATCATTGAGTAAAGAGATATTTGTCTCTCTTCGACGCTTCTAAATCCACATTAGGTGCCTCGGGCTTTTACCTACGTCTGGCACTGTAATATAGTAAAAAAAATCATCAAAAAACAAAAATAAAAAATGGGGACGTGTGAGAGCCACAAATCGGTCGATGACGATATTAAAAAAAAAAACCTGAGACCTGATTTCCCACATGTTTCCTGGTTTGCAAAGTTTTGGGATGCGAGGATGCCCAATGATATGAGGGCTAGCTCCCATCCTACCCTCTCAATTTTTCCTAAGACGTCTCCCAAAGAAGTTTATTATTACATGAACTTTCCCTACTTTATAACCATCTTTGTGACACTTCAAGCACGCCATTCCAAGCATACATAACAGTTGTTAAATAACTCGGGTTCTTGAGGAGAAGCCTCCCTCCTAAATGGGGAACAAAATGATGCGGAGCCATCCATTCCGGCGACGATCAAAAGCAGAGGAATCAGATGGCAGTGCTTTCAAATGACAAAACAGGGAGTACCCCTTTTCATGACATGCATTCTGGCTGAATGTTTTCAAGAGCGTTCTAATGGCTCAATTTGTGAACAAAACCTTTTAGAAAACCTGAAGAAGTTTCTCATCATTTGAAAATCTCTGTGAAAAGAATGCTTGAAAAGAAAATCTCAAGTTTTGTCAATTGGCACCTCTGATAAAAGTGCCTTCCTTGAATAAAATGAAAGACACGAATTCATTTTTCGTTGCTAACATAGATGACCAGGATCAGCAAAACTCGTGGGAGCAAGTCCCTCCCTTTTCTCCGAGAAGCCCAGCCAAGGGCAAACTCTCATGATCCCCATAAAAGCACATCAGACCGGGGTCATCAAATCCAGAGATGACAAATAGCAAGACCAGCCTCACTGGGGCAAAATGCTCGAAAAGCACGGAAGGACGAAACTTCGGAGGGAGTATCTCTTTCCAGAAATTCCAGATGAAGTCAGATAAAAACCCACGCCTATTTCTTCTCATGCAGGTGCGTGGACTCCTTCTGATTGGATTAGAAATCTCCAACAAACGTGAAAAGCGTTAAGGTATGTTGCCAAGACGAACGTCGTCTGATTGGGGCAGAACAACTGTTAATGGGATCAATGATCATCTCACGAATACAGACGAGAGGAGACATCCCCAAATGGGACGGGAGTGGCAGCAATATGCAAAAATGAAGTTAGCTGGGGCAAGCGTCACCTAGCTGTGTTAAATCAGGCGTGACTGGGGCATGTGAATCAATTTTTCCCTGAGCAAAGAAGGACGTTTCTTCTCTGGCGCAACCCATGGACGCAATGACAGAGTCGTCCACATCAGAATTAAACCCTGGGATACAAACCTGGGTGGACGGTAAATTTGTATCGTCCCAATTTGATCTCCGAAAATCCCATGCTTAACATGAGTTTATTCTCATTTGGCAGAAAATTAGTGGCGCCAAAAAGCCACAAAAGAAATGATCTCGCCGACTTGGAGAAAAAAAAATATCAGTTTCAAGGGGGCATGCTACCAAGAATTGGAACCTTGGAAAATGACGTAGAATACGTCCAAAAATATGAATGGATCTCCTCCGGTGCAGATCCTTGAGAAGGATTCATTGCTAACCAGACAGAGGGATCATGGCCACAAGATAGATGGCCGACTTCTGCAAGCCGCACGTTTGTGTTCAAATGAAAACGCAAAACAAGAACAAGACGGTATCGTTCCAATTTGTCTTGAATTTTGGAACGCAAACTGACACCTAATTCCCGTCTTTGATAGGGGCTTGCCATCAAGGCGAAACAGGTTTTCACATCCCATGTATTACCCGTTGGAACACATGACCAAGGGTAAGATGTATCGTTCCGATTTTTTTTTGGACATACAATGACATGATTCTTTTACATTTTCAAGGATCTCCAGCCACGGTGGGTAGGTAAGTATCCCTTTTCCCAATCCATTGAAGAGGTTAAATAAAAAATAAAGAGAAAAAAAAAAGCTTTCAGAATCTAATGTCTAGAAAAGACATAGAATTCAAACTTCATTGGCATTCATGTTTTAAAACAGGAGGTTGTCTGAACATGAATAAGAACATGCATTGTGCATCATAAAATCCCCTTGACGGGTAAAATTTTTGGAGAAAATAGAGATTTTTCCAATTAAAAATTTGTTCAAAACTTTCAAAAAGACGTCTTCTCAAAAGACGAGAGGCAAAGCCTAGTCCAAATACGTCCTACACACACTTGAGAGATGAGTGGAGCGAATCAAACAGCAAAATCTGGACCTACGGAAGTAGGGACCATTCGCAGCGATTACATGGATTGGGACGACAGAGGCACTCGTTTCTTATCCCCAAACACTACAGGTGACCATTGACAACCCCTTTGAACGGAGATTTTCATTCTCGACCCTGTCAAGAACCACCCCACATCGGGGCAAAATGGCGGTGAGTCCAGCAACATCAGGAGAAAATAGTTAGAAATTTTCTTGCTCGGACTGACATTAATCTTTGTGTGTTATTTATATGGTAATCCAAGTGCCATAGGATGACGAGAAGCGTTCATTTCTCTATCCCACACAGGTTTATCATTTGCACAGCCAAGTTGAACCTGTAAATTCATTTCATAAACCCGTTGGTGATCATTGCAAACTCCAAGACAAAAGCAGATCGCTTCAGGAACGGAGGAGTTCAAGACTTAGGGTTTGCGGAGAAATTCCTAAGTTAATGCTTAACTTTGTTAGACCTTTGGTCATATGTCTAACATGATCCTCTGAAAATGAAAAAAACGGGGTGCTTTTTTTTTAAAAAAAAAATGATGATCCCCAGCATCAAGAAAAAGCAAAGTGTCCGGTAAAAGCAAGGCCGATGCTCGTGTAAGTTGTTTGATTGATCCACAATGAAGCCTGGATGGGAAAAGAGGAAATCCCTGAAGGAGCCAAATCCAAAAAGGCTGCTCCCCAAGTGCTGCCAAGCACAGAACAAAGACATAGAGAGAATCGGTCTCTGAATGCAACAAGAGACGCTCTCTAAAGAGCTAGTGCACACCTCAAAATCGGTTGCACACCTCAAAGACTGAAGATGCAGAAAGGAAAGGACAGGTGGCAAATCAGCAATGATCACCAATGTCAAACTCGTCATTAATTCTGGGTAAAAAACAAGCCTTTTTCGGTCCCCAATTCTGCCAATGTTACAACCCTGAAACAGTCTTATCTGACTAAGACACTTGGGTTAACCTATAGCTTAGCTCGAAGAAGTACGAGCAAGACTATTTCTTTCTTATTTTGCAGGGTTCTTGACTTGTAAACCCGGAGCAGATGGTGAAGACTTTCATTCAATGGCCTCGACTCCAAAGCGGGTCCCCCTTGAAAACCAATATCCAAGCCTAACATTACGGTCCCGCGGAAGACCTCCCGATCGATCGAAATGTATGCGCTGCGAATGATCCTAAAACCTAGGTACAGGTTAGTAGGAAGTTGAGCGCATTCCTTACAAAAGACCATTATCACAGAGCGGTGATGAGCCCTCTTGGATGAGAAATTCTCCAATAGATGTTTTGAACAAACTCTTTTTGGAAATTTCAAATTGTTTGATCCAGATTTGCCGCGCAAGGAATTTGTGATCACATCTGTATGTTGCAAGAATGTTTTGGATAACCTCCAGCATCAAAATGCACATTTCATGACTAAAACTTAAGTCATAAAATTTTGTCAATTGGACAATTGTTGTCTTCCCAAAGATTACTAACATTTTCTTGGTGAAGAAAAATCTTTCAGGTTTAAACTTTTGCAGGATCCCTGGAGAACCCAGGTCCTAAACTGATACCCTTTAATGAAAAATTTGCAGGTTTCCGCTTTTTGCAGGATAATTGGAGTCCCCAGATCCTAGAAAGGTACATCGCATGTCGAAAGGACAATTCAACCTTCTACGAGATTTCAGGTAACCCCTAAATCCCAGAATAACCTTCAGGTGAGCCTAAAGTTAGGTAAACCTTCCAAAAGAGACCCCAATGAGTCGTCTGTAGGTGAAGCCTTTTAATAGGCAAGCCTTTTCCTAGATCGATCCGCAGAACGATCGAGTCTCTGACTAGTCCCAACCAGACAGGGTATGTCAGCCTTAGATTCCTATCAGTTTGGAGTCACATGATGGTAGATACCGCCTGAAGGGTCAAAATGATGGTAGATATCGCCTGAAGGGTCAAAATGAAGGTAGATACTGCCTGAAGGGTCAACATGATGGTAGATACCGCCTGAAGGGTCAAATATGGTAGAAACCGCCATAAGGGTCAACTCATTGGTAAATACCGCCATAAGGATCGACACAAGGGTCCGATCCACCATACGGATCAAAATCCTTGGCAAATCCCAAAGCGTGGGATGCGCCTTCCGTAGGTTCCTACTAGTTAGGAATCCAATAATGGTACGACCTACCATACAGGTCAAAACCTAAATCTCCCTAGGATATCCTGAACGAGTCCTAGGTATCTTCTTGAAAGTCGTCGCAACCGGCAGCATCCGACAGGTGAGCTTCAGATAAACCTCCCTCCCCTCAGCCCAGGTTCAAATTGCAAGAACAAACCGGGGATTAATTTGAACATTCACCAAAAGGCTTAAGGGTCCAATGTCATAGCATTTCTTTTCCCCAGTCAAGTCGGTCAAGATTCAGGTGTCATTTTGTCTTTGAAAGCAACCTCTGATGAGCTCACTCTCAAAGAGGGGCAGCTGTTGACACCTGATTTTTAATTTCTTTTTACTTTAATTTCTAATTTTTTTAAAAAAATTAATTAAAAATAGCCAAAAAATCATAAAATTTTAAAATCAACTTTGGAGGCCTTGGCCTAGCCTCAAGAGTCAATTTTGAACAAAAAATATTTTTCGTAATTTTTAATAATTTTTTGAATTTATTTAATTATTAAAAATACCCACAAAAATCAGAAAAATACCATTAGTGGTCAGCAAAATACACAAAATTATTCAATAATTTTTTTTTAATTTCCTCTTCAGGTGTGTCACTTTAAATCTTGAAAATTCGGCTCGGGTCAATATGTTCCTTCACAAACATAAACCCGAATCGAGCCTAAAAAATCCTTTTCGAGTCTTTTAATTTTCAATTCTCACTTTTTATAAGTTATGACATTGGATTATAAATTCTCGAAGTGCAATTGGGTCAATTTGCCCTCCAATTTGATCAATTTTAAACAAAAGGGCTTAATTGCATAATTTTCTTTCAATTTAGTCCCTGGTTTCTCAATTTTTGAAATTAAATTTCATACGGGCATATCCATTAAAATTAAACACCTCTACCCTATAGTTTTCATCATGCTGAATCCGTTGGTGGCCTCAATTTGGGCTAATTCGATCATTTGGACCTTCGATTAAGCGAAATTAACTTTCAGATCCTAGGGACAATTTGGGGTTTTCACTAAATTTCAATCAATTGATTCACGAAAATACCCATATTTGATAGAAAACATGTCAAGGAGTCCGATTTTGCCATTAATTTCGTGAAAATAGGTCAATTTGGGGCCCAATTTAAGAGAATTGGTCGAACCGGGCCGGTTGGGTCAGACCCGACCCGACCCGACCCGGTCCGACCGGGTCTGCAACTTAGTTGCATACCCACCGCGGCCGAAAGAGGAGGGAAACAGGATGGTGGGCGGCGCCTTTTCTCGAAAAGCAAGCGACAGCAAGTTGTGGGGGACAAAAGCAGGTGGGGAGGACTGGTTTTGGTGGATCGTGGGACACCGGAGGAGCGCCGGTCGGCCACGAACAGTGGGAATTCTCGGTATAAAAACCGAGCTCCGGCCAAGAGAAAAACGAGAGGGAGTTCGTGGAGTTTGAGCGAAACAAAGGGCCAAGGAGCATCCCCAGATCTTGGGCGACACCTACCGATCATCACCGGAGCTTAGTGACCATCGGCGAGCTCCAAAACAGGTTGGTATCTCCCCCCGAGCTTCATTTTTCTCGGTGCATGCCATGTGTTCGACAAAATGCTTCAATAAGCATTTCGTTTCAGGGCTCTCGGCCAAGCCCTTCCCGACCGCCTTTCGTCCAAATTTCGCCTTAAAACTCATTTGTATCCAACTCTAAGCATCCCGTGATGTCTATTTTGCATTAAATCCCGCAATAAAACGTTCGGCTGAAGTTGTCGGGACATACACGAGTCGAGGACTTGCACTGGCGAAACCGGCGGGCGCCGAGGTCCAGGCAACCTCTAGGTAAGTTTCCTTAACCCCATTAGATGCTGTGTGATGGAATAGGAACGAGCTTGGACGCAAAAGTAATTTTCTGCAAGTACCTCGCCGGAGCCGAGTTCGGGGAGGTCCGGTTCACCTGTCTTCAACGTGTTCATGCTTTTTTTTTTTTATTGTCGTATGTTAATGTGTGGGATCTGAGGAGTCGTTTGGCGAAAGAATGAGCTAAAAATATAAAGATTTGGCCACTATTTGGGTACTCCGGCGAAAATCGACGGAAATAATACTGTTCACCGTCTTCTCCGACGGGTCGCCGTTGGTCAACGGTCAACTGCTGACGTGGTGCCACGTCAGCAGCCACGTCAGCATGTGGGATCGGTTCGTTAAAAACAAACGCCTAGATCGGACGGCCGTGGTGTTGCAACGTGTCGCGATCTGGGTTTTTTGAAAAAAATAAAAAAATATTTTCAGAATTAATAAATGATTTTCGGATAAATAAATTAATTTGATCCAATGGTTGAGATCGGGCTACGTGGCTCTCTGTCGATCGTCCGATCTAGTGGAAGATCGAACGCACATGATGAAGCCGCGTGGCACGATGTGGGCCGTTAGATCCAGGGATTTTTGGATAAATAAATAAAATGTATAAAAAAATAGAAAAATTGATAAAAAAAAATTATAAAAATCTATAAAAAATGCAAAACGGTGTCGTTTTAGGTTGTTTTCGACCCGTAGGGTCGGGACCCGGGCATCCGAGAGGCGTGGACCGGGTCCAACCCGGCCAGGAAAATGTTTTTAAATAATAAAAAAATTCAGAAAATAATAAAAAAATAAAAATAAAAATTCAAAAATTCAATAAAAAATGGAAAATCACAAAAAAAAAAATTCTAAAAAATTCTAAAAAAATTATGAAAAATAGGAAATGGCTATATTCAATTGGCCATGACCTGCTTCGGGTCTTTCGACCCCCGGTCTTTCCAGAAATGACGGTTTTTGCCCTTCCGGCAAACTGTCTTCCAAAACAAATTCTAAACAAATCCAAGAAAATCCCAAAAAATAGAAAATGGCCACAATCAACTGGCCCAGACTCATTCCGGGTGTTTTAAACCCCGACTCTTCTTAAAATGACAATTTCGCCCTTTGGGCGAATCGTCTTCCAAAAATTGAAGAAAAATCAAGAAATTCCAAAAAAATTCTCAAAAATGGAAAAATGGCCATGATCAACAAGCCACGGAATATTTTGGGTAATTCGGTATCCAAACCTTCCAAAAAATGATGATTCTGCCCTTCGGGCTAATCGTCCCCAATTTTCCCATTTTACCCCTGGTCCGAAATCACACATTCCTTAACCTTATAGCTATACTAGGAAGCCATTGATTTGAATTAATGTACATCGATGTATTTTATTGATGCACTGGATTGTACTTTCATTAAAATTGATTGTAATTGATAGGAATAGTCTTCCAATCTTCATGAAACCCTGAATCAAACCTACCTCACCTAAAATTGCACCTGCATGATCTCTTGGCTAAGAAAATCACTCGCATTAGGTACTGAAAGGGCGTTGGTAATGACACCAGCGTAACTAAGTTCCCGAACCCAAAATCTCTGGTTCTGCAGAACTGATCGATTTCTCCCAATCGGTCAGGAAGGTTTCCGGTCTACCCTCCAAGAAAGACCTGGGGTGGCGACTCCAAATGCATGTACAAGTTGCACATGCCACCACGACCATACTAAAGGCGAAATCGATCGGCTCTTATCGCCAAATCCCTCAAAGAAACACTCCCGCCGCGATTTTGGTATGGGCCCTGGGAGGGCCCGCGCCGATCCAAAGCCCGCGATCCGCACTCTAGTGCGGGGGTAGGCCCGCGATCGGTAATCCATTAGCGCGTCCGCTTCGGACGGGTCGCGACAGTGCTGAATCTAGCTTATGAATTCTGGATTCTGCTGCAACCTCACATATTTGTATGTCCTTGCAGAATCTGGAAATAAGCAGGATGCTGGGGCGAAATGAGATGTCCTAACATTTGCAAATGGGGTAAAAGTTGCTGCATTAGCTATAGGGACTTTCCGTTTATGTTTTCCTTCTGGACATGTTTTGGTTTTACATAATTGTTTGCATTATGAGAATGATGTTCGGAACATCGTCTCTATACCTCGTTTGGGTAAAGAGAATTATGAATTTTCTTTTGCTGATGATGTATGTTCTATTTATTATAATAGAACGTGTGTTGGTTTTGGATTATTAACTAGTAATCTCTATACCATTACAATGTTCGATAATGCGATTACCAATGTCAATAAGCAACATAGTTACGATGTAAATGACATAACTAACAAACGCCCTAGAGATAGTCCGAATCCAAAGTATGTTTGGCATCTTCGATTAGGTCATATTGGAGAAGATAGGATTAACAAGTTGAGTAATGATGGATATATTAATCCAATTGGTTTTGAACCATACTCGACTTGTAATGCATGTCTTCTAGGAAAAATGACCTAAAGCGCCCTTTGTAGGACATGGTGCGCGAGCTGCTGACATATTGGGATTGATACATACAGATGTATGTGGACTAATTAATGAAACTGCTAGGGGTGATTATTCTTACTTCATTACCTTTACCGACGATCATTCGCAGTATGGCTATTTGTACTTAATGAAGTATAAATCTGAATCCTTTGAAAAGTTCAAGGAATTTAGGTCTGAAGTTGAGAAACAAACGTGAAAGAGTATTAAGGCTCTTCGATCTGATTGAGAAGGTGAATACCTTAGTACTGAATTCTTGGATTATCTTAAAGATAATGGCATTTATCACAATGGACACCTCATGCAACTCCAGAGCATAATGATGTATCTAAAAGAAGAAATCACACTTTATTGGATATGGTGAGATCTATGATTAGCTACACCGATTTACCTATATCCCTTTAGGGACATGCCCTTGAGATAGCTGCATATTTACTGAATAGAGTGCCTTCTAAGTCTGTTCCAACTACACTTTATGAGATATGGCATAGTAGGAAACCAAGTCTTAATCATATCAAGATTTGGGGTTGTCCAGCTTTCGTTAAGAAGTTGAGAACAGAGAAATTGGAGGCTAGGTCTGAACAAGGTCGCTTCATTGGATATCCAAAAGAGACTCTTGGATATTATTTCTATTTTCATTCTGACCAAAGAGTTTCGGTCAGTAGGCATGCTTCGTTTCTGGAGAATCAGTTCATCCAGGAAGGTGGTGCTGGGAGAAAAATAGTCTTACAAGAAGAAAATAATGAAGTACCAAATAACCAAGTTCAGACACAGATCTCTGATTCAGTGGGAGCCTCTGATACACAACCTCTTAGGAGGAGTGCGAGAACGTCTCGTCTGCCTATTCGCTATAGAGACTCGGTTGAAGACATTGAACCACTATTCATTGTGAATGATAGTGATCAACTGAGTGATCCTAGCACCTATGAGGAGGAGATGTCGGACATCGATTCTGGTAAATGGCTAGAAGCCATGAAATCCGAAATAGATTCAATGTATTCCAATGATGTTTGGACTCTAGTTGATCTGCCTGATGGTATTGTACCAATTGGGTGTAAATGGATCTTCAAGGGGAAGATGAACGCTGATGGTCAGATTAGAACTTACAAAGCACGGCTGGTGGCGAAAGGATATTGTCAAAAAGAAGGGATCGATTACGAAGAAACTTTCTCACCTGTAGCCATGCTAAAATCTATTCGGATTATGTTGGCTATAGCTGCGCACCTTGATTATGAGATATTCCAAAATGGATGTCAAAACGACTTTTCTAAATGGTTTTCTTGAGGAAGACATTTATATGGAACAACCACGGGGTTTTGAATCTAGCGGTGAAAGTCAGAAGGGTGTGTAGGCTTAAGAGATCCATTTATGGACTCAAACAAGCCTCCAGAAGTTGGAACATCCGTTTCGATGAGGTAGTCAAATCGTTTGGCTTCATAAAAAATCCAGATGAACCTTGTGTATACAAGAAGGTTAGTAGGAGCGCAATTGCGTTTCTAGTTCTCTATGTCGATGATATACTTTTGATTGGAAATGATATACCTATGATATCATCGATCAAACTATTCTTGTCACAAAAATTCTCCATGAAAGATTTAGGAGAGGTAACCTATATTTTAGGTATCAAGATCTATAGAGATAGATCGAGACGAGTTATTGGCCCCTCACAGTCTACGTACATAGATAAAGTGTTAACACGGTTTAACATGCAATGTTCCAAACGAGGATTATTGCCTTTTAGGCATGGAATCCCGTCTTTCCAAGGAGATGTGTCCCAACACTCCTGAAGAAAGAGAGCGGATGGCAAAGATACCTTACGCATCCACTATTGGAAGCATAATGTATGCTATGCTATGTACACGACCTGATATTGCGCATGCTGTGAGCATTACTAGCAGATATCAATCTGATCTAGGGGAATATCACTGGATAGCAGTCAAGAATATCCTTAAGTATTTGCGAAGGACTAAGGATTTATTCTTGATATACGGAGAAGGTGAGTTTAACGTTGAAGCTTATACTGATTCCGATTTTCAATCGGATCCGAATGACTATAAGTCCACATATGGGTTTGTCTTTACACTCAATGGTGGTGCAGTTAGTTGGAAGAGTTCCAAACAAAGCACAACTGCTGATTCCACCACTGAGACAGAGTATGTAGCCGATTCTAAAGCGGCAAAGGAAGCAGCTTGATGAAAAAAATTCGTTTCTGAACTAGGAGTAGTTCCTTCTATTGAGCAGCCGATTACATTATTTTGTGACAACAATGGGGCAATAGCTAAAGCTAAGGAACCAAGGTCTCACCCAGAAGTCCAAGCACATTGAGACACGCTTCCATCTCATCAGGGGAAATAGTTGGGAGATGTGATATCGCCTTGCAGAAAATTGCCTCAGCGGAAAAACGTGGCAGATCATTTTACTAAGGCCTTACCTCAGTCTTCTTTTGAAAGACACCTTGACAAAATGGATTTAAGGTACCAGACCGGTTGGCTTTAGTGCAAGTGAGAGATTGTTAGAGATATGCCCTAAGGCAATTATGTAATAGTGACATATTAGGGATTTCAGTTGTACTTCTGATTTCTTATTTAATCAATGGCAAAGACGTATTTATTCATTTGTCCAATTACCTACTTATATGAATAAATTCCATAAGATCAGTTGTGGCTGGACCTATTCTTGAGACGTTGAGAATATGTGTGACGGGTTCACAGTTAGACTGAATCTTTAAACTGTTCCCAATCAATGGATTATTGAATGGATATCAATAATCCTAATCAATGGATTATTGAATGGATATCAATAATCCTATTGAGATCGGTGTGTTCTTAACTTCGCAATTAAGTATTGGATACTTAAGGAAATGACGAGTCACAAGTCACTGGGTATTGCGATGCCCGAGTTAGAACACAAGTGCTTGTATTAGACAAGTTCACTGAACGTGACACGCATTGAACGATTATCGACATGGAAGCTTTTAGCCTGGTCAATGTTTAATTGTTTATGCTTTTTTCTTGTGTAAATAATCCTTAGACCCGAGGCATAGTGTTGACTTGTGTGTTGGATGGCTGTGGTTCACGAGAACACATATTGATGGTTCGTCGATCCATTTCTGTACTTGATGGTCATAGTTCATGCACATGCGAAGTCACACGTGTGCGCAAAATGGAATCTGTCTCCTTGCCATATGCAAGGTATGATATCCTATATTATTTAATTATGACAATGCATTGAAATCCTTGGCCGGGATTGTAACCGAGAATAAAATGTTTATATCTCGTATAAATGCATGTCGATTGAATTTGTGCATATGATCGAATTGGTGACTTGACAAATATTCCATGATCTTTGTTCGATCGGGATATAGTAAGATAGAGGGATTGAATTGCACTGTAGCCAAAGCTGACAGGTTCATTATGTTCTTGAAGAATTCACACTGTCTGGGTAGCCATGACATATTGCTAGATGTCACTCATGGCTTGTGAGACCTAGAGGTTAATCGGGATAATTAATTCTCTTGGAAGTACTAACGTATTAGTGCATGTCTTGCTGCCAGCTCAGTGATGAACCTAGGGATGTCACACACCTTAACCAATATAAATGACGACGTTGAACGAAAAGACAATATTGCAAATATGTTTGCAATAACGACTATCGAATTATTTGGACTGAAATTAGATTAAATGAGATTTAATTTTATTTTATTTTTGGTCATAGGCACAAGTGCATATGATGCACATGTACGGATTAAATCGACACAAAATTGTTGTGCCGATTTGCACACATATTGTTTATTGTGTGTCTATTTAGCCCTTTGTGGGCGAGTGGGAGATGTTGGAAATTTACGCCAATTAAAGGCTAAATTGATTAATTTCCATAATTAAGATAATTAATTGCTTTTATTTTGTGGGCTAAATTGCTGATTGTATGCAATGCTTAATCAAAGGATTAGATCCTTGAATTAAGATGTGTGCAATGCATAATCCATGGATCGGATCCTTGGATGAACAATGTGTTTTTGAGAGCAGAAAATTGAGATCTATCTATCTCTCTCTCTCATTTTTGCTCTCTCCCATGGTGACCAAAAATTATGAATCTTGCGGAGCAACCTCATCACAAGAATTGCTAGCACAATCGAGGTGATGATTCCCGCGAGCTCGTTCTTCCATTCGTCGTTACAATTGGTGGTGTGTCTGAACTAGAGGCCCGACACTTATGGGGCTTGGATCGAAGAACATCTGAACCGATTTGATCTGAAGCTCGCTACGAGAGGTAACCCCGTTAACTCTATTCGTTTAATGTGATTTTCGATTGAAACGCACGAACTACGCCTCTGGAGATACGTGTATGGGCAATTTATTGTTTCCGTTGCGTTTATATGTTTTAATTTTGCCAGTACGTGACACGTGAATCCCAACACAGGGAGAATGGGTTTTGGCTGTTTGAGTTGGGTACTTCGGGAGTGAAAGCGTGGCCATCGATGAGATCAGAATCAGATGCAGCCCTTGGCGAGGCCGGCAAGGGTAGAACTTGCTGGCCTCGAGAGCCGCCTCGCCGGTGGCGGGCTTGGGCACTAGTGAGTTGCTAGGCAAAAAACAAAAAAAACAAAAAGGAAACAAGCAAAAATAATGAAAAGGAAAAAAAGAAAGAAAAAAGGAAATGAAGAAAATGTCCTTAGTCAGACCATTCTTTGAAAAAATGAAAGCACTGTCAACATTTATTTGAAACAAGGTTCACTCCAGATCTTTATTTGAAAAAATAAAGCCACTTCGAGCCTTTATTTAGAATTTTCTTTTCTAATATTATATAAGCGGTCTCTGAGTGAGGGACCCGCAGCCCGCATAGCCCGGCCCGTGTATTTCCAGCTTTGCTTTCGCAAAGCAAGCCCATTCTCCGACAGAACCCTCAAAGGCGTGACTAATGCCTAGACTTCATTAGGAAAATTGGAAGATAAGAATTGGCAGAGGAGGCCGGATGTGAAGGCTAGAATTGCTTCCACAGCCTAGAACCCGCAAAATCCAAGTCCGGCCCACACTCGGACCGGGCCCAAAGGCCCAGCCCAACCCCCTTGTCGCGACCACTTGGAGAGATCCTTTTAAAGATCCGAACGGTGGATATGAAGAAGGGATCAAGAAGACCTTGTACACAAAAAATCAGCTCGATCCAACGGTCCAATCGGCCGAAAACTGAAGAAATACCGGCGGGGTGAACAGTTCCCGCGCTTGGAACAGCTTCTGATTTAGCTGCTGTACGACCACTTGGAGAGATCTTTTTAAAGATCCGAACGGTGGATATGAAGAAGGGATCAAGAAGGCCTTGTAAACAAAAAATTAGCTCGATCCAACGGTCCAATCGACCGGAAACTCAAGAAATACGGCGGGTGGTGGCGTGATAACAAAAAGAAGGGAAGAGAGAAGAGGGAGATGAGTGTCCGAGAGAGAGGGGGGATGATGAGGGGGAGTAGAGAAATAGGGAGAGAGCAGGAGCGGGAAAGAGAGGGAGTGGGGGAGAGAGAAAAAATAAAATAAAATAATAATAATAATAAAAGTAAAAATAAAATAATAAATAAAATAACAAAAAGAGAAGACAAATTCATTAGTCGAATCCCCTCCTTTTCCTTTTAAATGATGATGTCTTCACTCCTTTTCCTTTTAATTATTGCTAATATTTTTGCTAAATTCAATTTTATGATGATCAAAGAACACCTAAAATCAAACCTGAATTTTACTATTTATGAGGTCAGAAAATAGATAAAATAAAAATAAAAATACCGACTATTTTTATATATTTTTGTGACCTCAAATATTATTCTTCTTGATTTTCTTCTTTTCTTTTTTTTTTCTTTTTTTTTGTATTTTTCGAAAATATTAAAAAAATGAAAATTATGAAAATTATTTTTTTTTGTCAAAATGGTTCATTTAGCTTGGCCAAGGTCACCAAAATTGATTTTTCAATTTTTCAACTTTTTATAGATTTTCTATGAATTAAAAAAAAATAAAGGAAAAATGGTTGATCAAAATTTAGGTGTCAACACCCCTAATTTCGACAATTAAAGTAGAAAAAAAAAAGCAAAATCCAAATTTTTAAAAAATGTAGAAAATTGGTTAGGAAAATGCCATTTCTTATTTTGTTAGTGTAATGCAGGCCCTTGCTTGGTTGATGCTGGTTGATTTGTGTGCTCAAATCGAAGCGTTTAATTGTCCTTACTCGTAGATATTTTTTTTTATGATGGATTATCTTTAATTTCGTTTAGCGATGCATGTCCATCCGCGGTTAGCTTTAGATGGGGGATTAGAGTTTCATTAATTAGGTTTTAAATGCTGTTAACCTACTTCTTTGTGAACACATGTGGGGGTTAACAATCATTAACCTTAATCAATGAACCCCTGGTTTGGCTAGGAGGTGGTTGGGTTAATCGAAATGCAAGGGCGATCAAATTCCGTAAGGCAAAACCGAGGCGATTGATTATTGTTTGGTGAACTTTATTAATTATTCGCTTTGACCGAATGCATGTTATGAATGAGTTGAATGTTGAATGAAATCGACACCAAGGTAGTGATCGAAGATCTGGTTTAGCGGCCTAGAGCTTGAAGAACTAAGAGGCGGTCCATGGCGGTCCTATGCGACATTAGTTTAATCTAGTTTAGTTTAGCTTAGTTATGACTTAGTTTGTAATAACCTTAGCCTTAACTAGCTTAGGTTCTAAATAATAAAACCATATAGAGTTGGAATGATTTTAAACAGATGGCTAGATTAGCCTAGGTTAGCTTAACCATCATAATGGACAGATTTAGGATCGATCTAGATAGGTTTAGTCTCTAACCCCAAGCTTATGAGGGTTCATGTCCCAAAGCTTACAATAAGGCTGTGTCTATTTTTGGCCCTACAAGTGGCGAGTTTTCATTTCTCGTACCTTTAATTAGATGATTTTGATACTTGAGTGTTTACCTTTAAGTCATTACAATAGCTTGTTTGTTAATTTATTTTCCTAGGATAGTTAGGATTAATTTGGAACCATAAAAACCTACAAGAGCTTTCACAGTATCACTTAGTGGCTTTGATATCTTTATGACCATAATTGGTAATTAATATTGAGTGATCGCTTAGACAACAAGCTTTCAAGTTAATGGTACCAAAATGGCGCTAATAGACATTACTGTCATCGACTGTCTTTGGAATCTCTAGTTGCATAAGAAATGAGACGAATCTCTCGCATCCATTTGGTTTCTCTCCTAGAAATGCTTAGGTTGTAAAGAACTTAAAAAACAAAATCCAACATCGCGTGAGGCATAGACTTGGGAGAGTTCATGCTCTTAGTCGATGGACCCTTTGGATCGTCATCAGATTAATTCTTTGAACCATCTCCTGGATGAGCCAATTCAGATAGTCTTTTGAGCAAATACCTCTAAATATTTCTCTTCCCGTGTTCCTGATCGACTATTGGAAAACTCGAAAGTTGGATTGTGATAGATTAGCGACTTCACTGGGATTTGGTCATAAACCTTAGTGGACTTAGGTCGTAATTAATTGATTGGTTGATTATTTAAGTCTTCATTAGCGCGTGTCAAAGTCGCGAGGAAAATGAGGTTAGTCGCTAATGTATTAAATGATTTTGCAGGTTGGGATAGTCATGGCCGGTTCGGCGGAACCGTTGGTTCCGAGAAAAGTTGGAACCAGAATCGGCCCTTGAAGGGGCCGGTTCCAGTTCCGGTTCGAAACCGTCGGTTCCGGGCCGGTTCCTGTTCCAACTTTGAAATTTAATTTTTAAAACAATAAATAATGAAATAAAAATATTAAAGTATCAATTATAAATTATAATCAAATTGTACATCGTAATAAAATTTGGGAAAAAAAGAGGAGGAATGTGTTTGAACTTAATGAATTATCATTAAGCGCCTACATATCTTTTTGGGGATAGAAAAATCAAAGGCCATGTAGTTCTTTTACCTTTGATAACCCCAAATTATCTCATCGTCAATCATCATTACCCGTTGTGGTACCGTGTCGGTGGCATTTCCACAATTCTCACTGAAAAATTTGTGTTCTCGATCCAGTTCTTGGTGTCGAAATCTAGCCTTTGTCCAATCATCAACACAAGCTTGAGTCTCCACAGATTCCACACTTAATCTTGAATGGTGGTCGTCCAAAATTAATCCTCCAGTACTAAATGATTGTTCAACTGCAACTGTTGAAGAAGGCGTTGCTAATATCTGTCTTGCGATGAGGGCGAGAACTGGGAATTGAGTTGAACGGTTCTTCCACCACTCCAGAATTTTGAAATTTTTATTGTGTTCAGAATCACTAAACTCAAAAGCAATGGTTAAATAGTTTTCTAATTCGGAAATAGTACCTCATATTGTCCCATTTTATTTTTTTGCCTATTTATGAGCATTTTGTATCCTCTACTAATTGAACCATCCGTATTGTTTTGTGAGGCACTAGGTTGGGAAGATCCACTATCACTTAAACCATATCTACTACAAAATTCATTATGTAATGCTACTATAACGTGTTTAACCTCACTTTGTATAATTGAAATATCTATTGCATCATCCAAATGTAAACAAGCATAATAACAATCATTCAGATAATCTAATAAACCATCTAATTTAGTACATGGATTGAAAATAATACCAACTAAATAAACAAGAGGAATATTAAAATAATAATGCAACCATTTTTCTCGCATTACTAAAATAGTCGGAGCTAATTGAATATCCTTTTCATAATCACTAAAAACACCAGCAATATTAACACGCTTTATTAAAAATAAATGCATAGTAGGATAATAAATAGATAAAGTATTAGTAGCATCATTAAAAATTTTAATTTTTTTTTTGCAAACATCCCAATGTTGCTGGAGTAAAGTAATATAGAGAATATTATTCGAAATAAATGCACATAATAAATCTTTGTACTCAAAAGATTGATGAAGCAACTCGTAGGTAGAATTCCAACGAGTCGGAATATCTTTTGGAAATATTTTTGCCATTCTCCCATTTGCTTTACAAAATTTGCCCCATGCTTTCATAAATTGGGCACTGCTCCATAAAATTTTAATTACTTTCTTTATTGGGGCGAGAGCATTCTCAAGAGTTCGTAAACCATCTTATATACATAAATTTAAAATATGGCAAGCACATCTAATGTGTGTCCGCCAAAAGTGGGTTTACAAATATTTTCTAAAAATGGTATTTGCTACGGCATTATCAAAACCAATTGAAAAAAATTTATTAATCAAATTATATTCTTCTAAAATTTGTCTAATTATTTTATAAATATTAATAGCTGTATGCTTTTCATCAAAAACTCAAAATGCAAGAAGTTTTTTTTTAATGGTCCAATAGTCACCTATCCAATGACATGTAAAACCCATATAAGAATGAATTTGCCAAGGATCAGTTCAAATATCGCTACCAATATGCACACGTTCATTGAAATCCTTAAAAAAATTTGTCAAACTTTTTTTTTTGTTTTTTATATGCCTTGAAAAGTTTGCGTCTAAGAGTAGTTTTTGAAACATATGGTGCTTGCAGAACCAGTTTACCAAAAATTTCAAATTAAAACTTTCACCAATAGTAAACGAAGCATGTTAAAGGGAAACATATTCAGCTAATGTTTGTTTATAAAGTGCATAAGTGTAACAGAATAAAGGATGAGGGTTAGGATTGGTGAACCCGGAAATTTGTTGTTGGCTAGTGTCGATCCCCGTTTGCGTTGAATATTGTTTCATCAAATGCTGACGGAATGTTCCGTAGCCGTCTCCTTTAGAAAAATTGTATGATTTCGGAAAATATTTATAGTTTATAATAAACTTACCTTCGCTTTCATGTAGCTTGTTGAAGTGTTGCCATAAGTCGGATGTACCCTCTCGGGCCTTTCGTTTCCGCTCATTTGTTGTTGACATTTCTTCGACACAAGAATGAGGATAAAGAATTTCTTACGTTGGGACGTGCTCGATGTTGGGATTGTGAATATAGTTGATATTATCATCGTCGTTTACCCAACATGCATAGTCATGATGATCAAATTCGGGATGAGAAAAATTGGATTCTCTCATCGGGCTTTTTCCAGTATTTCTGCTTCCATTTGCCCTTTTTTGAGAGAATTGATTAGAAAATTCGATTCAGAGAATTGAGATGGGTTTGAGAGAATTTGGAAGAATTTGAGATAAGAGTAATTGTGAGAAAAATGAAAAGGTGGAAGGATTTTTATAGGAGTTATGGTATAATATAAATTGTAAAAAAAAAGGGTGCCGACCGTTGCAATGCAACGACTCTTCAGGCCGTTGCATGCAACGGCCTAGAGGGCCCCACGGGGGAAAGAGGCCAGCGGCTCTTTCCCCCACAAACCCATATATATATTTTGCGGTTCGAAACCGACCCGGAACCGCAGGTTCCCAAAATTATGGAGGGAACCGGCCCTTGAAGGCCGGTTCCGATTCTAGTTTTAGTTTTGGTTTTGAACCGTGGGCCCATTCAACGGGTCGAATTCGAGCCGATTCCGGGCCCACGGTTCAGAATGGCCACGTCTAGGTTGGGAGTCATAAGGAAGGATTGTATGTTAACTCCTCGTTTTGTAGGTGTAGTTTGGATGTATGACATGTATGTACGGATTATAAGCGGTGTTTTCTTAAATACAACATATACTTATTGCTTACAATAATAACGAAGTAAAATGTAGCGAAAAAGAGAAATTGAGACACAAGATTTTTTTCTAGTTCACTATTAAGTTAGGGTTACGTTCAGCAGATGATTCCACTATAGCAACTATTCATGAACCAAAGCCCAAACTACTGATGAAAAATCACTTGCTTAAATTGTAGAAGTCCTTTGGTATTCAGGGGGCGCTGCCCCCTTGAAACCCATGCTCGGACGGCTCCTCCGGACCTCTGCTTGCTCAGTGTGGAGCAGGATCCATGTACTTTCCTGTCGTAGGGGAGTATGAACTATACTCTAATAATAGCACACAAAACCCGTGGTCTAAAACCTCGACCACATTTAGGGAATCATTAGGAGATATCAAAAGGAGGAAGCTGCGTGAGGAACGACCCTTGCAATCTCTTTTTGGTCCCGCTTATTCCAAATAATAATAAGATGATTGCTCAGTGTATTTGGAGCTACAAGTCGCTTATGAATGCTTCAGCTCAAGTTTGGAATTCAAAGACATTCACGTTTCTGTTTCGTCATCATGAGTTAACCTCGACTTTAGAGGAATACGATGTTGTCATCGGTAAGCTAGGTTCCTTTCGAATAGTCATTCCTCTAGACTTAGATCCCATGTCACTCGTAAGTCAATTTCTAAAGGTCAAATCTTCCGAGATTAGGGGTATTCTAAAAGAAAATTCAAATGCTCCCCCTTTAGGCAAAAGTATAGCAGAAGTGACAATATTTATGAATGAAAATCACTTTAGTGCCGATATTTTAAATGCCATGTCTGATGTGGCTTGCTGAAAATCATGTGTGGCGCGCACGTGGCTTGCCGGAGATCCTAATCAGCAATAACAAAAAATAAAATAAAAAAATTCAGCCTAATAAGCTAAAAACTGAAAAAATAAAATAAAAATAGTTATATAAAAGCAAAAAAAAGGGATAAAACCCTTTGTGAGCCCTCGCCGTCGCCGCCCCACCCTCATCGGCAATGGTTAGCGAGGGGGACCCAAGGGGTCACCAGGGTCGGGCGACCTAGGGTCCGCAAGGCCCCGCTGCTGACCTCATCCAGTGACGGCCAAGCCTCGCAGAATCGTCACTAGGAGAGGCCAGTCAGGCCCCACCACGGCGAGGCTTGACCTCGCCCAGATCTGGGCGAGGTCGGCCTTGCTATGTGTCTGCGACCCAGCGGCGGGGGTCGCCTGGCCCCCCTGGGCCATTCCCCACCCCTCGTCGGCGATGGTGGGGGTGGCAATGGCGAGGGCTGCTTGCTTTTTTTTTTTTGTTTTTTTTTTGTTTTTCATTTTTTCATTTTGTTTTTCTATTTTTAGGCTATTTTCTAGTTTATTTTAATGTTGAAAAGTCCAATGCATCCACGTGTGTTGATTTTTTTTTTTAAATTGACACTCAATATGAAAAAAAATTAATAAGAAAATGCAATACAAATCTGCTTTAAAGAAGAAATCGGAGTTGAGAAAGGAGAACGTGAAGTTGCGGCAACAGATTCTTTCAAATGAAGACAAAATTGCTGTTTTAGACAAAGAAATTTCTGAATCAATAAAAAAAAAAATAGATTTGTTTGAAAAATAAAATAATTCTTTCAAAAAGGAGATTTCAAAAGTTTTTCAAAAGTTTTTTTTTAATCCAAAATCTGCGAAACATATTTTTTCTACACAAATTCCATACTTTAATGAACCTGGACTTGATTTTGAAAAGAAGAGTTTGATCAAAAATGATTTTTCAAATGTCAAAAAAAGATTAAATCATAAATCCTCAAACAAGATTTTCAAAAATCATTTGCGAAAGAATTTTACAAAATCTATTGGCTGAAACTCTTATAAGTTTTCAAACATTGGAAATTCAAATCATCACAAGAAAGAATGTTCAAAACATTGGAAGCAATCCAAAAAGATTGTGCAGAATTTCGAGAAAAATTGAGAATATTTTTTCTTGAAGGGGATAAAAAATTTGTAAGCTATGTTGTTATACTTTTTTGATTACATAATTTAAAATATCTACAAATTTCTATGTATTAGATCTTCTTTGGCATATTCTATAATTTCAAATTAGTCTTGCCGAAAATATCTTTTAAAAATCATGTGATGCATCTTTATGATTCGTGAGATGATATCAATTTAGTGACAATATCCTGCTTAGAGATAATTTGAATTGATTAAAACTCTCTGATCTTGTCACGCATTACATTGCGTGACTATTTTTAAATGATATTATTATGAATGAAACACTTTCCTTAAATGGTCTCTCAAGATTAATTAATCTTTAGCAATCTCAATTTCATCTAAATTTTATATGACATGTACTATCATTTACTTTGTTGGTTGTGCTAAAAATGCCTTTTTGAAAGAAAGTATAAATCCTCTCTTGTGAATCTTGTGATGAAAAGAAAGTGATTGATATTTTGTTTAGGATAGAAATAATTTGGAATATTGGAATGGTTCTATGATTTCTATTGTTTTTTGGTAAGTTATGATTTCTAATTTTTTCATGTGCTATAAAGTGAAAATCTTTTGACGATACAATATTTGATTAAACATACTATTGGCATGATAATCCTTCTTTATATGCTATAAGGTCGTGAAATAATTTTCCCGTATCATTGAAGATTTCCTATCTGTTTTGTTCTAACGTAAAGGAAAGGATCCATCTACATGGGTACCAAAACGGAAATAAGCTTATTGCAGGAAATTCTACGCAAGAATCTGTCAAGCAAAAATTGAGGAGAATCAGAGTTGTTTTAGACTCAAAGGGAGATTCCGAAAAAAGAAGCACAAAAATTCCCTTCTCAAACTCAGGGGAAGTTTCGACCAAAAAAAAAAAAAAACTCAGGGAAAGTAAAAAACAACGCACAAGGATGACATTCTTGAGGATACTCTAATCAGTCCCGGCATCCTTGAAATTGCAATTGAAATGGAAATCAACAAGCAATCATTCAAAGAAGCAACAAATTGAGGGGAGCATTAATCAAGTATGGGAAAATCTTGCTCAACTTCAGTAAATTTCTGCTTGATCTTGATTCCTGTTTTGACGATGGATGAAAAGGTAAAAATGTGTTAGAACTTTTTAAGTTCTACAAAATCTGGTTAGTACAATCTTCCATTTCCCTTACTTTTTGTCAGTAAGAAATCTCAAATCTATATTATCGCTTTATTATGACAAAAAGGAAGTGAAATTCATCTATGCTCATTGATATATGTTCACTAACGGACATGATTTCTGATTGCGTGAGAACTATTATCTTGATCATTATACTTGTGCTGATTACAAAAAGGATGAGAGATTGTTATTTTCGTATTTATACACTCATTATATTTTCTTATGCAAAGGGGAAAAGATAATGACTTGCAGGAATAAGTTTTAAATGTTATAGATTGCAAGTACAAATTTCGAGGTTCGAACATGAGCTATATTGCATATATTTTATGTTCGGTGAAGGAATACAAAATTGTGTTTCATGCCTTAAAAATTTCGGAAGAGCATGGAATGCATTGTTATATTCTCTACTTGAAATTTATCCATTATCAACGCTTTTTGATTATGACAAAAAATGGGAGAGGACACTAATAATGCATATGTGTTGATAATAATGAGCTGCAATAAATTATACTCTCATGTGTTATTGTGTTTAATTTTTCTGCTATTTGCTGATTACATTCTTTGATTAAATCTAAAGTGGAGATCACACTACGTATTTACTATGCCTTGATTTGAATTCTATTATTTGGCAAAGGGTTAATACCACGAAAAACCCCAAACTGGTACACTTGTGACAAATTTACCCCAAACTATTTTTTTGAAACGAAAAACCCCAAACTGGTATACTTATGATAAATTTACCCCAAATTATTTTTTTGTCGATAAAAAATCCCAAACTGGTACATTTGTGACAAATTTACCATAAATTAATTATTTTTACCATGAAAATTCCTAAATTGGTACATATGTAACAAATTTTTTCTCAGTTAAATTGGATTAATGTAACGAAAAATCCCAAATTGACACACATGTGACAAATATAGGGTTAAAACCCCAAATTAATACATATGTGAACTAGACGTGTCATCCGATTCAACAATTTGACTGTTAGATTTAACGAAAACTAACGGAGGGTAAATTTGTCACAGATGTACCAGTTTGGGGTAAAATTATCACAAGTGTATCGGTTTAGGTTTTTCATGGTAAAAAAAATAATTTGGGGTAAATTTGTCACAAGTGTACTAGTTTAGAATTTTTCATGGTATTATTCCCTTGGCAAAATAGGCATATTACTTTTAATACACAACATCTTTGGAACGTGCTTACACATATGCATATTCAAAGATTGTTTTGTCATCATCAATGTTAGTGGCTGTTGACACCTGGTTTTTTATCAGTCTTTTTCAGTCTTATTTTGAAAAATTCATAAAAAGTTAAAAAATTCCAAAATCAAATTTGGTAGCCTTGGCCAAGCCTAAGGAACCATTTTGTTTTTAGCAAAAATAATTTTCTATAACTTTCGCATTTTTTTAGTATTTTTAGAAAATAGAAAAATACTAGAAAAATCAACAAAAATAGCATTTGAGGTCGCAAAAATATGGAAAGATTTCCTATTTTTTTATTTTAAATCTTTTGTCATTTTGACCTCATCAAGAGTCGAAATTTGAGTTTAATTCTGTGTGTTTCTTTGTAACGCATAGGGTCGAATTTGAGAAAAAAATATGTTTCGAGTTTTTTAATTTGCAATTTGGGCATTTTAAGAGTCTTTCCATTCAATCTGATTGCCATGAATTGCAATTTATCCCAATTGTTCACTAAAATTGCCCAATTGCGTGAATTGGACAAAATTACATACTTTTATTACAATTTAGTCCATGAATTTTGCCAAAGGTGAAATTACTTTCAATCTAGGGACTTCCATCGAAAATTGAACATTGACCCATAGGTTTTTAACCTTTCTGAATCTGTTGGTGGGGTTAATTGGACTCGATTTGGTCATTTAGAGCCTTAATTGAGCAGATTTCTTATTTTGGATTAAACTTGAAATTTGGGGCTTTTGCACAAATTAAAATCAATTCAGCCCCATTTTCACATTCCTAGATGAATTCCATGCCATAGAATCTGATTTTAAAGTTAATTTCATGTTTTTTTTTACATTTGAACGCCTAATTTGAACAAAAATGTCGAACCGGATCAACTGGGTCGGTCAAACCCGACCCAATCGACCTAGTTGACCGCACCAGCTCACAGGAGCTTTCTCTTCCTATATTCTTCTTGCACGAACAGGGAAGCCGAGAAAGCAAGGCTAAATTGAACCTCAAATTGACACACTTATGTGCGCAAAGTAGCCTCGATACGTTCACCGGATCCAACTCGACGCCGACGTGCCAAAACGCACGTGTCTCCCGCACTTGGAGGGAGCTCGACGAGTTCGTCCCAGGGTCGTTCGGGTATAACAAAAGAAGATTGGGGTCGGTTGAAGGATGGGGGGAAGTTGCAGGAGGTTGGATTCAGTGGGGAGTTCCTTAACAGACACAAGAGGGCGAAAAAGAGAGAGGAGAGAGACAGAGATCGGTGGCCATTGAAGCTCCGAACTCGAGAAATTCAAGCTCGGGTTCTCGGCGATCCAGGCGACGTCGATCGATGCCACCACTCCCATCAGCTTCGTCTCAACCCAGAGAACACGTCGGACCTACCCATACTCGCCGACGCTCTTGATAAAGGTGAACTTAGTTCTACACTTCCCGAGCTGGTTTTAATGGCTTCTCGTGATTTAGTTCGGGTTACTCGATGATTTTTGGTTCAAATTGCTCCTTATACACTTCTGATCACGCACGTATTCTCTGTTTGCGTTGTTATTGCATATATATCCGGAGACGGCCTCCAACTCTCTCTGATCAGTCGCGAGCTCCATGGCTCGTTTAAGACGAAACCGAAGCTCCGCGATGGTCAGGTAAGTCCTCTGGAATTCCTTGGATGCATCATGATAGTTTAGATTAGTCATGTCACACGTAGAATGGCTAGGGCGATACTGTCGTCGGAGATTAGCACCGGTCGGAGTTGCAGGCATGGAAAATGTTGATCTGCTGTGTCGAGCTTCCATTATGTTGTAGAGAATATCTGTACGAGTCGAATGGCATCGGAATCGCGACGTTTGGACGTCGGAAGGCCAAGATATGGCCCTCCGACGAGGCGCTGGCGCCGATCGTCTTCCTCGACGAGTCGTTGATTGGTCAACGATTACGTGGCGCTGACGTGGCGGCCAAGTGGAAGCCACGTCAGCGCGATCGGTTATAACCAAATAAAAATAAAATTTGATCTGACGGTGGAAGATATGCCACGTGTCGAGAACTCGCTTTTTCCAGAAAAAAAATCATTTTCTGATAATAAAAATACCCATGATTCGACGGCTGTGGCTCTGCTACGTGTCTCAATCACAGCCATCGGCTCTTTGTCTTAGATCGAACCGTCGTCAGTCTGCCATGTGGAGAAATCATGGGCGTTGGTTCAAGTGGTGCGGGAATTAAAAATTTGAGCAGGAATGGGCAGTACAGCGCCGTTTTGTCGTGATTCAGATTCGTGCGGGTCGGGTCGGCCACTCATGGGTCGTGGGCTGGGTCACCCGACCTCCTCTAGATTAAAAAATATTTTTCTACATAAAAAAATTTCAGGAAAATGATTTTAAAAAATCCCAAAAAATGGAAAATTTTAGAAAATCCAAAAAAAAAATGCTAGAAAATCTTAGAAAATCCAAAGAAATGTTGGAAAATTTATAGAAAATTCCTAAACGCTCCAGAAATTCCCAAAAATTGAGGAATGATCACAGAAAATTGGTCAATCCTATTTTTTGGATTTCTTATCCGTTCTTCTGGAAATTGACGATTATACCCTTTAGAGGTAAATCGTCCCTGCTTTATATATGAGATATGTCGAAAATGCCTAGATTAGGATTATGGTCAGTTAGGTGGCCAATCCTTCTGCTTGGATTTTCGAATCTCATCATTTTCCCTGAAAAGACGATTTTACCCCTCAAAGGGTAAATAATCTTCCTTATTCCAATGAGTCGTGAAAATTGCCAAAATTAGGTGATGGGGTCAGGTGGTGGGTGGCCAATCCTTCTGTTTGGGATTTTCACGTCTTGTTCCTTTTAGAAAAATGACGATTTTAACCCTCAAAGGGTAAATCACCTTCTAAAAATTCCAAAAAATTCTAAAAATTCCAAAAAAATAGGAAATGGATTGATTCGATGATCAATCCTATTTCCAACCCCTTGTGACTCCAAATTTCTTATCAAATGACAATATTTCCCTTTCTAGACAAATTGTCCCAAATTTCTACAAAAGTACGATTTAGCCATAGGCAGATCATGTCTAAATCACTCTTGAGCCTTGATTGATACTTCTCCAGGCTAATAGGGCCTCACTAGGGATACCATGTTGTATTCATGTGATTTATCCGCATTCCTTGGATCTTTGATTTGCGCATTTATTTTACTGATTGTGAGTGTTAGGGTAGTCACTCCTATCTACATGAACTCCTAGATTTAGAGCCCGTACCTCACTCATCTGCATGAAATCTTAGGGTTAGATAATTCATTCAACTTAGGTACCGAAAGGGTGTCGACTCTGATAGTTGGTGTAACTAAGTCTCCAATCTCATTTCTCTGGTTCTTGCAGAATCGAATAGAAATTCCTAACTATTTGATAGGGTTTCCAATCGTACTCTCCACGAAGCGTTTGGTGGCGACTCATTGGCATATACATGCATCACATGTCACTAGACTACACTGAAGGTCTACCACATATACCTCCTTTGTGACTTGGGTAACGGGCCTTGGGAGAGACCCGCGGCCGACCAGACCTGGACGGCCCATTAACTCTCGAACACGATTAGAGGGTTGCGACAATGGTCTACCCTAATAACCAATTAAGGCTGATACTCTAACATTAGTTGTGGGCCAGGTTGTGTCAGAAAATCGACCTTCACTATACTTAGGTATTTATAATGTCTTGCTAGAAACCGCTTATGACTTGTGGACCAAAAGAGTTTTGTGCACACTGCTAATGTCTAGTGAACCTACATGGTCGTACACAATAGCGAACTGATTTAATATTTTGTTTGCGCCTTGATCTACTTAAGAAGTAAAGTTTAATTTATTCTCCTATTATGAATATCTACCCGATCGTGCGCGTTATGAGATAATGATTAAACGCACGATTGAGTGGACAGTTTAGAGGATGTCATGGGGCCTAAACCGAGAAATGTAGGGTCACGAGTAATAACCCTAGAGACGCCTCATACTGTGAATAATTATTATGTCGAAGGAGGAAAATAGAGAACAGTTCTCTATTCAAGGAGATTGCGAGAGGAACTCCAAGATCTGATCGCTAGAACTTGGATCGTTAGAGATTGCAGTTCGTGTGTGTAGATATCGGTAGAGGCACAATACTTGGGGCACTAATCCAGACACAACCGATCTTCGATTCATCTCTGATCTATGAAAGGTACGCCTTAAATCTATTTCGATTTCGATATACACATGGATCTTGTGTTAGGGTTTCGTTCCGCTGCAGTTTTATGAATCTATGGAACCCTTCAATAAAAAAGGGGAAGATTGTTAGGGAAAATGTGACATTCTGAATTTCCGACCCCTCATGGATGGGAAGCTCAAAATTGGCAATTGGAAATGAGGAATTCTAACATTGGATTGGAATTTGACGTCGCCTCATCATTGGTCATTTAACATTGGAAAAATGGAATTTCGGACGTGTCGCGACCCGTCCGAAATCGGACGCGGCTAATGGGTTACCGATCGCGGCCCCCACTCTGAAATGTGGATCGCGGGCCTTAGATCGGCGCGGGCCCTCCCAGGCCCATACCAAATCGCGGCGGGAGTGTCTTTTGAGGGATTCGACGATAAAAGTCGATCGCTTTCGACCTTAGTGTGGTCGTGGTGGCATGTGCAACTTGTGCATGCTTTTGGAGTCGCCACCGGTCTTTTTTGGAGGGTAGACCGGAAACCTTACTGACCGATTGGGAGGGATCGATCAGTTCTGCGGAACCAGAGATTTTGGGTTCGGGGACTTGGTTACGTCGGTGTCATTACCAACGCCCTTTCGGTACCTAACGCGAGTGATTTTCCTGACTAAGAGTTCATGCGGGCGCAATTTTGGGTGAGGTAGGTATGAGTCAGGGTTTCATGCAGATTGGAAGACTATTCCTATCAATCACAATCAATATAATGAAAGCGCAAGTCAAGTGCATAAATAAATCATGTCAATGCACATCAATTTCAATCATTGGCCTCCTAGTATAGCAATAAGGGCTTAGGGAAGATGTGATTTAGGGCTAGGGGTAAAATGGGAAGATTCGGGGACAATTAGCCCGAAGGGAAAAATTGTCATTTTTGGAAGGTTTGGATATCGAATTACCCAAAATATGCCATGGCCAGTTGATTGTGGCCATTTCCCATTTTTGAGAATTTTTCGGAATTTCTTGATTTTTCTTCAATTTTTGGAAGACGATTCGCCCAAAGGACAAAACCGTCATTTTAAGAAGGGTCGGGGTTTAAAACACCCGGGATGAGACTTGGCCAGTTGTTTGTGGCCATTTCCTATTTTTTTGGGATTTTTCTGGATTTTTTTAGAATTTTTTTGGAAGATGGTTTGCCGGAAGGGCAAAACCGTCATTTCTGAAAAGATCGGGGGTCGAAAGACCCGAAACAGGTCGTGGCCAGTTGAATGTGGCCATTTCCTATTTTCTTGAATTTTTTAGAATTTTTCTGTATTTTTCGAATTTTTTTTGAATTTTTTATGATTTTTTATTTTTTTATTGATTTTATTGATTTTTTATTATTTTCTGAATTTTTTAATATTTAAAAATATTTTCCGGGCCGGGTCAGACCCGGCCCGCGCCTCGCGGGCGCCCGGCCCGACCCTAGGGGTCAGAACCGGCCTAAAACGACACCGTTTTATATTTTTGATCATTTTCCTTTTTTTTATATTTTTTTTTTATGTATTTTCCTTAATTATCCGAAAATTCCCCGGATCCGACGGTTCCTATCGTGCCACGTGTCCTGTTCTCGTGCGTCCGATCTCTCGCTCGATCGGAAGACTCACAGAGAGCCACGTGGCTCAACCAAAACCGTCGGATCAAAAATTAATTTCTTTTCCTTTTTAGAAAACCACTCAAATCGGACGCTCCAGATTGTGCCACGTGGCCACCTTCAGCGCGTCCGATCTAACATTAGATCGGACGGTCCACAGCGTGCCACTTGGCACAATCTCGTCCGCCGGATCGATTTTTAATTAATTATCAGAAAATCATTTATTATATTTCAAAAATCGAGGATCGCGACACGTGTCGCGATCCAGGCCGTCCATTTTTTCGGTGGAAATACACGGGCTGGCCCCACGTGCTGACGTTGCCGCCTACATGGCGCGCCACGTCAGCCTTTGACCGTTGACCCGCTGGCGAAGTCGCCGGAGAAGATGATGAATAGTAAAAATTCCGGCGACTTCGCCGGAATCTCGCCGGAGAACCGCCAAACCGAGGCAAACCTCGGTGTTTTTTTCTCCCTTTTGACATCATTCGACTCTCTAGGACTTCAGCAACATGATTCAGCTAAAAACAAAGCCATGACGACGTGGAAAACAGGCGAACCGAGCCTCCCCCCCGATCGGCGCCGGCGAAGATTTTTAGAAATTTTTTTGCAACTAAATCCGATTTATATCGATCACATAGCATCCAAACAAAGTCTAGGGACTTACCTGAGGCCGCCTGCGTTTCGGCGGCCGCCGAAATCCCCTCGCCAAGCTCCCGGTTTGGACCGCGGCCGGCGAAGCTCGGACCGCCGCTCTCGGCGGTTTCCGATGCAAAACGAACGTCAACACGAGGTTAGGGTCGGTTCTAGTGAAGATTTGAGGCGAAACTAGCTACCCTAGACCCCCGAGACCACACGGCCGAGAGCCAAAAATCACCAAGCCGGATCGGGCATTTCGTCGAACACTTGATATGCGCTACCAAAATAGAGGTCGGAGAGGAAAACCGACCTGGTCGTGGCTTGTCGACGACGGCTAAGGAACCGGTGGTGGTCAGTAAGGTCTGCTGAAGGTCCTCGATCGCCCCTCTCTCCGGTTTTTTTGCTCGAAAAATCTCCCTGCTCTCTCTCTCCGCCCTGTTTTTTCTTTAAACCCGAGCACCCCCCCGCTCTCTCGTGGCCGACCGGCCCTTTTTCGATGCCCACGCCTCTGCCAAAGCCGAATATGCCCTGCCAATTCGCTTTCCATGCTCGGTTGTCCATTTTCCTTTAGAAAAATCGCGCCCCGCACGTTCCCCTGTTCCTCTCTGTCCGGCGCGCATGGGTCTGCAACTTTGTTGCAGACCCGGTCGGACCGGGTCGGGTCGGGTCTGACCCGACCGGCCCGGTTCGACCAAATCACTCGAATTGGGCCCCAAATTGACCTATTTTCATGAAATTTATGGCAAAATCGGACTCCTTGACATATTTTCTATCAAATAAGGGTGTTTTCGTGAATCAATTGTTTGAAATTTTATGAAAACCCCAAATCGTCCCTAGGATCCGAAAATGAATTTCGCCAAATCGAAGGTCCAAACGATCGAATTAATCAAAAATGAGCCCACCAATGGATTCCTCATGATGAAAACTATAGGGTAGAGGTGTTTAATTTTAATGGGTGTGCCGTGTGAAATTTAATTTCAAAAATTGTAAAACCGGGGACTAAATTGAAAGATTTTTATGCAATTAAGCCCTTTTGGCTAAAATTGATCAAATTGGAGGGCAAATTGACCCAATTGCATCTCAAAACTTTATAATCCAATGTCATAGCTTATAAAAACCAAGAATTGAAAATTAAAAGACTCGAAAAGGATTTTTTTAGGGTCGGTTCGGGTTTACCTTTGTGAAGGAACCCCATATTAAAGAGGGAATGAAAATAAAATTTTTGAATATTTTTGTGTATTTTTTTGACCACAAATGGTATTTTTTCTAATTTTTTGGGTATTTTTATAATTAAATAAATTCCAAAAAATATTAAAAAATTCAAAAAATATTTTTTGTTCAAAATTGGTTCCTAAGGCTAGGCTAAGGCTTCCAAAGTTGATTTTGCAATTTTTTGACCTTTTTTGCTATTTTTAATTAATTTTAGAAATTAAAACTATAATAACGGATGGTCAAAAATCAGGTGTCAACAGCTGCCCCTCTTTGAGAGTGAGCTCGTCAGAGGTTGCTTTCAAAGACAAAATGACACCTGAATATTAACCGACTCAACTGGGGAAAAGAAATGCTATGACATCGGACTCTTAAGTCTTTTGATGAATGCTCAAATTAATCACCGGTTTACTCTGGCAATTCGAACGTGGGCCTGAGGGAGAGCGGCTTACCTGACGTTTACCTACCTGTTGAATGCAGCGCACGCGGAGTCTGAGGAGTTTTTTTTTTTACCCTTCGTGGCGTCTAGTTCGCCATGCTGGGTTTTTATTACTCCCTCCATAGCTCCTGATTTGCTACTTTGGGGTCTTGAAATTCTTTTCCACGGCTACCGGTTGCAATCCATTCCGAAGGGTGAGAGCTTCGAGGCGTGGCTATCCGGCGCGTGCTTCGTGGAAAAGGCGGTCACCGTATCTCTAGGCGGCAAGTCGCGAGCATTATGGGCTCCGAACTTGAACTGTTCTTTGAGACACCTCTGTCGTGAATCCCTGTGTAGTGGGACTTTGGGTGGAATAAATATCTTTCCCGCGGCTACCGGCTGCAATCCATTCCGAAGGGTGAGAGCTTCGAGGCGTGGCTATCCGGCGCGTGCTTCGTGGAAAAGGCGGTCACCGTATCTCTAGGCGGCAAGTCGCGAGCGTTATGGGCTCCGATCTTGAACTGTGCTTTGAGACACCTCTGTCGTGAATCCCTGTGTAGTGGGACTTTGGGGAAAGAAATCTTCTGAAGCTGAAAATTGGCGATCCGGTCCGGAAGATGACAGATCCGCGGCTACCAACCTGTGAACACTTACAGAGAGATTTATCTCGTCATCGTGCTTTCGAAGCGGCAAGCGAGCCTTTTGGGCTACAGTCTTGGGTCGACTTCTAGGCACCTATTTGCTTTAGAGGATCCCATGACGCTGACTAGCGGGGCCAGAGGGGATTTTTCAAGTTTTGAAGAGGGTTCCCAATATGGAGGTTTTCCACGTCCGATGGGAATGTTCGTCTTTGATAAGGGGTTCCCAAAGCGGAGGTTTTCCACGTCCGACAAGAATGTTTAATTTTAAAAAGGTGTCCCGAGTCGGAGGTTTTCCACGTCCAACGGGGGTGTTCGCTTTTTTGAAAAAGAGTCCCGAGTCGGAGGTTTTCCAAGTCCAACGGGGATGTTTGCTTTTTTGAAAAAGAGTCCCGAGCCGGAGGTTTTCCACGTCCGTTGGGATTGTTTGGTTCTCTTGAAAAGGGGTCCCAAATCGGAGGTTTTCCACGTCCGATGGGATGGTTTGTTTCTTAAAAGGAGTTCCCAACACGGAGGTTTTCTACGTCCGATGGGATCGCTCGGTTCTTCAAATGGTTCCCAAGTCGGAGGTTTCCTACGTCCGGTGGGATTTCCTGATTTTTGAAATGGGTTCCCAAATTGGAGGTTTTCCACGTCCAATCGGATTGCCTATTTTTGAAAAAGATTCCCAAGACGGAGGTTTTCCACGTCCGCTGGGATTGTTTGGTTCTCTTGAAAAGGGGTCCCAAATCGGAGGTTTTCCACGTCCGACGGGAATGTTTAATTTTTGAAAAGGAGTCCCGAGTCGGAGGTTTTCCACGTCCGTTGGGATTGTTTGGTTCTCTTCAAAAGGGGTCCCAAATCGGAGGTTTTCCACGTCCGATGGGATGGTTTGTTTCTTAAAATGAGTTCCCAACACGGAGGTTTTCTGCGTCCGATGGGATCGCTCGGTTCTTCAAATGGTTCCCAAGTCGGAGGTTTCCTACGTCCGATGGGATTTCCTGATTTTTGAAATGGGTTCCCAAATTGGAGGTTTTTCACGTCCAATGGGATTGCCTATTTTTGAAAAAGATTCCCAAGACGGAGGTTTTCCACGTCCGCTGGGATTGTTTGGTTCTCTTGAAAAGGGGTCCCAAATCGGAGGTTTTCCACGTCCGACGGGAATGTTTAATTTTTGAAAAGGAGTCCCGAGTCGGAGGTTTTCCACGTCCGTTGGGATTGTTTGGTTCTCTTCAAAAGGGGTCCCAAATCGAAGGTTTTCCACGTCCGATGGGATGGTTTGTTTCTTAAAAGGAGTTCCCAACACGGAGGTTTTCTACGTCCGATGGGATCGCTCGGTTCTTCAAATGGTTCCCAAGTCTGAGGTTTCCTACGTCCGATGGGATTTCCTGATTTTGAAATGGGTTCCCAAATTGGAGGTTTTCCACGTCCAATGGGATTGCCTATTTTTGAAAAAGATTCCCAAGATGGAGGTTTTCCACGTCCGCCGGGATTGTTTGATTTCCTTGAAAAGGGGTGCCAAGTCGGAGGTTTTCCACATCCGACGGGAATGTTTAATTTTTGAAAAGGAGTCCCGAGTCGGAGGTTTTCCACGTCCGTTGGGATTGTTTGGTTCTCTTCAAAAGGGGTCCCAAATCGGAGGTTTTCCACGTCCGATGGGATGGTTTGTTTCTTAAAAGGAGTTCCCAGCACGGAGGTTTTCTACGTCCGATGGGATCGCTCGGTTCTTCAAATGGTTCCCAAGTCGGAGGTTTCCTACGTCCGATGGGATTTCCTGATTTTTGAAATGGGTTCCCAAATTGGAGGTTTTCTACGTCCAATGGGATTGCCTATTTTTGAAAAAGATTCCCAAGACGAGGGTTTTCCACGTCCACCGGGATTGTTTGATTTCCTTGAAAAGGGGTCCCAAGTCGGAGGTTTTCCACGTCCACTGGGATGGTTTGTCTTTGATAAGGGGTTCCCAAAGCGGAGGTTTTCCACGTCCGATGGGAATGCTTAATTTTAAAAAGGGGTCCTAGGACGAGGGTTCTCCACGTCATGCTAAGACTACCTGATTTTCTTGAAAAGGTTCCCAAAACGGAGGTTTTCCACGTCCGATGGGAATACTTGGTTTCTACCATGATTTGACCCTTCAGGCGGTTTCTACCATTGAGTTGACTCTTCAGGCGGTATCTACATTTGAGTTGATCCTTCAGGCGGTTTCTACCTTGAGTTGACCCTTCAGGCGGTATCTACCATTGAGTTGACCCTTTAGGAGGTTTCTACCATATTTGACCCTTCCGGCGGTTTCTACCTTTGGTTGACCCTTCAGGCGGTTTCTACCTTGTGTTGACCCTTCAGGCGGTTTCTACCTCGAGTTGACCCTTCAGGCGGTTTCTACCATATTTGACCCTTCAGGCGGTTTCTACCTTTGGTTGACCCTTCAGGCGGTTTCTACCTTGTGTTGACCCTTCAGGCGGTTTCTACCTTTTGAACGCAAATGTAAGGCTTGTTGAAGTCGGCCATCTAGCTCGTGGCCATGATCTACCCGTCTGGTTGGCAACGAATCTTTCTCTAGGATTTGAACCGGATGAGATCAATTTGTGCTTTTGGACGTATTCTAACGCCATTTTGCGGGGTTCCATTTCCTGGCAGCTTGCCCCCTACAACGGATATTTCTTTTCGCTTCCATGTTGGGCGAGATCCTTTCTTTTGTGGCTTTTTGGTGCCACCAATTTTCTGCCAAATGAGAACAAACTCATGTTAAGCGTGGGATCTTTGGGAGATCAATTTGGAACGATACAAAGTTACCGTTCACCCAGGTTTGTATCCTGGGGTTTACTTCCGATGAGGACGACTCTGTCATTGCGTCCATGGATTTTGCCAGAGAAAAAATGTCCTTCCTTTGTCCGGCGCACAAATGATTCACTTGCCCCGGTTAGACGTGGTTCATCATGGCTAGGTGATGCCTGCCCCAGCTAAATTCATTCCTGCGTTTTGCTATAATCTCCATCCTCTTTGGGGATGTCTTCCCTCTTGGGATTCCTGATGACGCCTTACTGACGTATTCCTTTCCTTCGTCGATTATTGACGCTTCTCATTTGATGTGGATGATGGATGCTGCTTCATCTCGTCTGTATTTGTGGGTGTTGTTCGTGAGACGATCCTCAATCACGTCGACAACTGCTTTGCCCCAGTTGGGCGGTGTTCATCTTGGCAGCGTGCCTTGGCATTCCCATGCTCCTGGACGATTTTCAATCCGATTTGAAGACATTCATGCACCTGCATATGAAGAGACAGGTGTGGGGATTTATCTGGCTTCATTTGAAATTTCAGGAAGGGGGTACTCCCTTCGAGACTTCGTCCTTCCAACATTTGAAGGAGCAGTGTTTTCCAAGTATTTTGCCCCAGTGAGGCTTGTCTTGGTGTTTGTCATCTCTGGGTTTGATAACCCTGGTTCGATGCACTTTCATGGGGGATCGTGAGAATTTGCCCCCGGCTTGGCTCCTCGAAGCAGGTGGGGGAGCCCGCTCTCATGAATTTTTGTCGATTCTGGTCATCTATCTCGATTGCCAGATTCTTTGATTATTTTCTCTCTGTCCCTAGACAGCCTGACAATCTGGGGATTTGTCATGTGGCGGTTTGGTGATTCTCTCGATCACAGTCGCCATTTGAGATGTTCGATGTTCCCCTATTGAAAAGAAGAAATCTCATGAGTAAAGGGCATGTATAATTGACTATTGGAGTCGATACAATTTACCCTTGAAATTTATCCTGCGGGAACCGGCATTTCTCCCTTTGGGTTCTCTGTATGTAGGATATGTGCATGATATGCATGATGCATGTTATGTGTGCCAGCAACGAAACATGAGTTCGTGCTTTTCACTCTATTCAGAGAAAGCATTTTTATCAGATATGTCAATATGGAAAACTTGAAATTTTCTTTTCAAGCGCTCTTTTCACAGAGATTTCTAAATGATGATAAACTTCTTCAAGTTTTCTCAAAGGTTTTGTTCACAAATTGAGCTATTAGAATGCTCTTAAAAATATTTAGCCAAAGTGCATGTCTGAGATGCCATGAAAAGGGGTACTCCCTGTTTGTCATTTGAAGGTATTGCTTCTTGGGCCCTTTGTTTCTGTTCCCAACCTGAAAGGAAAAAGAAATGAAACATTATTCTCATATCAAGAAAATAATCATTTTGGAACGATACGTCCTTTTACCAGAATCGATGGCTCCGTATCGTTCTCCTTCTCATTTAGAAGGGTTTGATGTGTTTTGTCTTTGATTGATTATTCCACTTCATCATGATTCATGGGTGATAACTGCTTCAGGGACTTCCCCTACGTATCCCCATGGTGAATTCGGCATATCCTACATTCGGTACCCTTTCTGGGTAGAGAGTGATTTGCCCCCAGCAACTGGATGCGTTGTCTAGGGCTGACTGATTTAGTCGTAGGCAATTTGATCCTGCCGCATTGACACATTCACGCTATTTGACATCCGCGAGAATGGGTTTACTCGTGATTGGGTACTTCAACAACCTTTTCATCTTGTAGGGAAGGCAAGTTCCCCTTCGTTGGTCTTCGACCATCTTATCCTGTTTTTCACCTGAGAGGAAAATATAGGAAATATTATGTCGGTATCTGATTGAAAATCAATTAGGAACGACACATCTTTACACTTGATCCGGCTGCCCCAGTCAGGTGGTGTCTGCCCTAGTTGAGTGGGATATGCCTCAGTCGACTGCTTTGATCCTTTCACAATTTTTACGGTTCCCTTTTCAATTAGGGGATATCTGCCGTTCGGAGCTTCCTGTCTCTTTTCATCTTGGCTGGCTTTGCCCCAGTATGTCGTCTTAGTGTGAAGTTGACTCCTTTGTCTGTCTTCAAACATCCATCCCAGTGGCTCGAGTTGTCGACTAGCTTCGATATTCTTGAAGGACCACTCCTGAGGATCAATAAAACACAATCAACAAATTTTCAAATTAGATTACAGCTAATTCTCTTCCGCATGTGGCTTCTTTGATTGCATGCTGCTCCACGTCTTGAAAGATGGCAAAATGTCCTCATCAGTTGACTCTCTACGGTGGTCAAGCGCTTTTCTATGCCATCCTGGTCTATTTTAACTTGTGACTGATTCTTCACACAAGCCCTCGGATTTTGATTCTGGAAATTACCTGTTCGAATGACAGGAATATGTCAGAAAGGGAAGTAAAGCATAAATCCTTTCAATTTTATGCTTTCTTGAGATTAACGAAGATAAGGACTTTTACACAAGCCTTAACCTCATGTGAAAAATTCTTATCAATGTTTTTCAAGAGAAAACATAAAACTAAAAGGAGCGTAATCCATGGTTATCACTTTTGGCCAATCCCCAGAAAATCTGTGGAATGTCCAAGAAGATAAAAATGCAATTCCAATGTGTCCTAAATTCGGTGAGAGATAGGACATCCAAATTGAAATGATTTTCCGAAGGTAATTTGGATATCATGTCTCCTCTTGAATTCAGGAAACATGGACGACTTTAGTTAATTACCAAGGATTACCAATGATGCATGCTATAGACCGGTTCAATTCCATGTCCGGCGTACCATGAAATGAATGTTAGATTCTCGCACTTGGGTTAAACATGCCAAGTGTGAGTTCTAAGGAAAATTTCATCTGGGTAAGACACGTAATTGAACCGGAAAATCTGAATGGTTGAGAGAAATTCCAGTGTCACATTCCAATGTCAAGACACTTAGACAAGACTTAGGAATCGAGGTGTAAAAGATAGATGGGAGACCCATAGACGGGTGCTCCTTACAGACTCGATGATCCTGATAAAAGAAAAGGGACGACTGGAACGTGACCCTTAATAACCTAAAGAGATGCCCCAAGTCGGGTCTTCGGGGGACGACGCTTGGTGTCTTCGGTCTGGCTATTTCGGGTCTTTGTTTTCATCAGATGCCCTTTTGATGATGTCCGGCAGGTGTCTCGGATTTGCTGTTATTGCATGTCCTTCAATTTCCGGTAAGGTTACTGGATCATTCCTCGGACAGCTCGAAAAGGGTAGACTCCGTTGAATGTCCGGGCAGTCTGATGGCGGATGACGCGTCGCTCATACTTGAATACATCCGGGATGTGGGACCGACTTGGAGAGATCATCTCTTTTATCTATACTTTAAAATGGAATTGGACTCAACCATCGGACTTGATGAAAGCAACATGTTGTGCAAAATGAAAGGCTGCAAGTGAATTTAAATAGAAATGGCAGGACCTTACCATGAGAGGTACCCAATGATTTTTTGGTTTTAGGTATACCAACCATCCATATACATGCGCATGAGACAAGTGAGGCTTGACTCTAAAAATCAAAATGGCTTAGGTGAGGAACCTAGAGGCTTCCCTCTATCCGAGTCGATAAATTCGTCCATGAGCGCAATCCACAACAAATGGATAAAAGTCTCGACTTGGATAGTGAGTGGGATCGAATATGGTCGACCCCAGCGCAATCCACGCTAGAGCGTTGCATATCGATCCCTGATCTATGGCTACCTGAAAAGGTGATTTCGCGGCCTGGGTTTGGGCGCTTTGTGCAAAGTGTCGTGATCGTCAAATATGCAGTGAATCATGCGCAACAATTTATATATCAATCAGCGCTTCAAATCATCCATATAACATACATTCCTACGCCCATCCTGCATAAGACAATGTTAATCACAGACTACACCCCTTATCACTCCAATCTGCAAAAACATATAACACCTATCATGAGCGGACTTACCTCACCTTCAAGAGCGTCTGCAGGGTTAGAAATATCACTCAACGTTTTAATTACGGCCTAAGTCCACCTGAGGTCCAGAACCAAGTGTTCTAGAACAACTGTCCCCAGCGGAGTCGCCAGCTGTCGCGACCCGTCCGAAATCGGACGCGGCTAATGGGTTACCGATCGCGGCTCCCACTCTGAAATGTGGATCGCGGGCCTTAGATCGGCGCGGGCCCTCCCAGGCCCATACCAAATCGTGGCGGGAGTGTCTTTTGAGGGATTCGACGATAAAAGTCGATCTCTTTCGACCTTAGTATGGTCGTGGTGGCATGTGCAACTTGTGCATGCTTTTGGAGTCGCCACCGGTCTTTCTTGGAGGGTAGACCGGAAACCTTACTGACCGATTGGGAGGGATCGATCAGTTCTGCGGAACCAGAGATTCTGGGTTCGTTCCCCAGCGGAGTCGCCAGCTGTCGCGACCCGTCCGAAATCGGACGCGGCTAATGGGTTACCGATCGCGGCCCCCACTCTGAAATGTGGATCGCAGGCCTTAGATCGGCGCGGGCCCTCCAGGCCCATACCAAATCGCGGCGGGAGTGTCTTTTGAGGGATTCGATGATAAAAGTCGATCGCTTTCGACCTTAGTGTGGTCGTGGTGGCATGTGCAACTTGTGCATGCTTTTGGAGTCGCCACCGGTCTTTCTTGGAGGGTAGACCGGAAACCTTACTGACCGATTGGGAGAGATTGATCAGTTCTGCGGAACCAGAGATTTTGGGTTCGGGGACTTGGTTACGTCGGTGTCATTACCAACGCCCTTTCGGTACCTAACGCGAGTGATTTTCCTAATTAAGATTTCATGCAAACGCAATTTCAGGTGAGGTAGATTTGATTCAGGGTTTCATGCAGATTGGAAGACTATTCCTATCAATCACAATCAATATAATGAAAGCGCAAGTCAAGTGCATAAATAAATCATGTCAATGCACATCAATTTCAATCATTGGCCTCCTAGTATAGCCATAAGGGCTTAGGGAAGATATGATTTAGGGCTAGGGATCCAATGGGCAGACTTCAGGTAAGCCTCCCTCGCTCCGACCCGTGTTCTAATTGTCAGAGTAAATCGGTGATTAATTTGAGCATTCATCAAAGGACTTAAAGGTTCGATGACATAGCATTTCTTTTCCCCAGTCGAGTCGGTTAAGATTCAGGTGTCATTTTGTCTTTGAAAGCAACCTCTGACGAGCTCGCTCTCAAAGAGGGGCAGCTGTTGACACCAGATTTTTGACCATATTTTATTTTAGTTTTTATTTCTAAAATTAATTAAAAATAGCAAAAAAGGTCAAAAAATTACAAAATCAACTTTGGAAGCCTTAGCCTAGCCTTAGGAACCAATTTTGAACAAAAAATATTTTTTGAATATTTTTAATATTTTTGGAATTTAATTAATTATTAAAATACCCAAAAATCAGAAAAAATACCATCCGTGGTCAGAAAATTACAAACAAATATTCCGAAATTTTATTTTAATTTCCCCTTTATTAGGGAAATTTGGCTCGATTCATGGGGTTCCTTCACAAACCTAAAACCGAAACGAGCCTAGAAAATCCCTTTCGAGTCTTTTAATTTTCAATTCTTGGTTTTCATAAGCTATGACATTGGACTCTAAAGTATTAAAATGCAATTGGGTCAATTTGCCCTCCAATTTGATCAATTTTAGCCAAAAGGGCTTAATTGCATAAAAATCTTTCAATTTAGTCCCCGATTTTACAATTTGTGAAATTAAATTTCACACGGGCACACCCATTAAAATTAAACACCTCTACCCAATAGTTTTCATCATGCTGAATACATTGGTGGCCTCAATTTTGAATAATTTGATCGTTTAGGCCTTCGATTTGGCGAAATTCATTTTCGGATCCTAGGGGCAATTTGGGGTTTTCACTAAATTTCAATAAATTGATTCACGAAAATACCCATATTTGATAGAAAACATGCCAAGGAATCCGAATTTGCCATCAATTTCATGAAAAGAGGTCATTTGGGGGGTCATTTGACTATTTGGTCGAACCGGGTCGATCGGGTCCGAACCGACCCGACCCGGTCCGACCCGGGTCTGCAGACCATGCACAGAATGTGCAGAATGTGCAGAACGCAGAAGAACAAAAAAAAACAGGGGCATGGGGCGTGCAATTTTCAAAGGAAAAGCGGGCGGTCGAACGTGGGAAGCAAGGGGGCAGCGAATATTCGCATTTTGGCAGGCGGATGGGCATAAAAGCGGGCCGGTCGGCCACCGCGAGGGGGGAGATTCTCGGTTTAATGAGAGTTTGGCCGAGAGAGAGAAAAAGATTTTTGGAGCGGAGGGGGAGCGCGAAAGAGCTTCGTCGGATCTTCAACATACCATAGCAAACATCACCAAGGTCTCAACCGTCGTCGGCGAGCTCCGGATAGGTCGGTATCTCGCCGGATCTCCATATTTTTTTATGTACGCCATGTGTTCGATGAAATGCCAATGCTTGTTTCGATTCGGTTTTGCCCCCGGCCGTGCGTAATCCGAGTGGCATATGTTCGGTTATGGCCCTAAGTTAATCCTAGAACCGACTCTAAGCTTGTGTTGACCTTTGTTTTGCATTGAACCGCGACGAAACACGGCTCGGAGCTTCGCCGGCCTTGATCCGGACCGGGAGCTCGACGAGGGATTTCCGGCGGCCGCCGACCATCGAGGGACCCCAGGTAAGTCCTCAAACCTCCCTTGGATGCTATGTGAACGGTTGGAATCAAGTTTAAACGCAATTTTTTTTTTTCAAATCGGCTCGCCGGAGTCGGGTTCGGGGAGGTCCGGTTCGCCGGTTTTTAGCGTGTTCATGGTTATTATTGGTGTTGTATGTTGATGTGGGTGGTCCAAAAAGTCGAATGCCGAAAAAAGGAACGAAAAACACCAAGTTTGGGACCGGTTTGCGATTTTCCGGCGAAAAGTACGGCGAAGTCGCCGGAATTTTTACTGTTCATCGTCTTCTCCGGCAACCCTCTGGCCGGTCAACGGTCAACGGCCGACGTGGCCGGCCACGTAGGCGCCACGTCAGCCGGGTGGGGGCCACGTGGAATTTTTATACATAAAATAAAATGGACGGTCCCGATCGCGACACGTGTCGCGATCCTGGAATTTTGAGAAATAAAATAAATGATTTTCGGATAATTAATTCAAATCGATCTGACGGCCGAGAATGTGCCAAGTGGCTTTCTGTGGATCGTCCGATCTTGTCCGAGATCGGACGCACCAGGAGTAGCCACGTGGCACAACGTGGAGCGTTCGATCCGAAGGTTTTTCTAAAAAAGGAAAATAAATCAATTTTTGATCCAACGGCCAAAATCACGCCAAGTGGCACCCCTAAGGTCGTCTGATCTAGCCCAAGATCGGATGCGCCTGAGAGGCCACGTGGCGCATCCTGAACCGTCGGATCCGGGAAATTTTTGGATAATTAAATAAAATAGATAAAAAATCAAAAAAATTGTTAAAAAATGGAAAAATGTTTTAAAAATATAAAACGGCGTCGTTTTAGGCCGGTTTCGACCCCTAGGGTCGGGCCGGGAACCCGAGAGGCGTGGGCCGGGTTTGACCCAGCCCGGAAAATATTTTTAAGTATTAAAAAATTCAGAAAATAATAAAAAATAATAATAAATTCAAAAATTCAATAAAAAATGGAAAATCATAAAAAATTCAAAAAAATTCGGAAAATTCAGAAAAATTCTAAAACATTCCAGAAAATAGGAAATGGCCACATTCAACTTGCCACGACCTGTTTCGGGTCTTTCGACCCCCGATCTTTTCAGAAATGACGATTTTGCCCTTCCGGCAAATCGTCTTCCAAAAAAAAATTCTAAAAAATCCAAGAAAATCCCAAAAAAATAGGAAATGGCCACAAACAACTGGCCAAGTCTCATCCCAGGTGTTTTAAACCCCGACCCTCCTTAAAATGACGATTCCGCCCTTTGGGCGAATCGTCTTCCAAAGATTGAAGAAAAATCAAGAAATTCCAAAAAATTCTCAAAAATGGGAAATGGCCACAATCAACTGGCCATGGAATATTTTGGGTAATTAGGTATCCAAACCTTCCAAAAATGATAATTTTGCCCTTCGGGCTAATTGTCCCTGAATCTCCCCATTTTACCCCTAGCCCTAAATCATATCTTCCCTAAGCCCTTATGGCTATACTAGGAGGCCAATGATTGAAATTGATGTGCATTGACATGATTTATTTATGCACTTGACTTGCGCTTTCATTATATTGATTGTGATTGATAGGAATAGTCTTCCAATCTGCATGAAACCCTGAATCAAATCTACCTCACCTGAAATTGCGTATGCATGAAATCTTAATTAGGAAAATCACTCGCGTTAGGTACCGAAAGGGCGTTGGTAATGACACCGACGTAACCAAGTCCCCGAACCCAAAATCTCTGGTTCCGCAGAACTGATCGATCTCTCCCAATCGGTCAGTAAGGTTTCCGGTCTACCCTCCAAGAAAGACCGGTGGCGACTCCAAAAGCATGCACAAGTTGCACATGCCACCACGACCACACTAAGGTCGAAAGCGATCGACTTTTATCGTCGAATCCCTCAAAAGACACTCCCGCCGCGATTTGGTATGGGCCTGGGAGGGCCCGCGCCGATCTAAGGCCCGCGATCCACATTTCAGAGTGGGGGCCGCGATCCGATTTCGGACGGAAATTACCACATGACCATTTTGCCCCTCGACCCTTTGCCATTGCCTTAAGATTTTTAGAAGGACGAAATGGTCATTTAGACCCTCCATTGTGGCTGCCGAAATTTGATAGGGATAAGTCAATGGAAGTCAAAGCCAATGTAGTTAATAATTGAGGTATGCCAAGTGTCAAGCAAAGAAAGCCTCAAGCATTAATTAATCTCACCTACCAATCTTATCATTGACCAAGCTCAATTATTTATGGAAGACCCTCTCTCTCTCTCTTCATTTGGTCGGCAACACCCTCTTTCTTCTTCTTCTTCCCTTCTCCCTCTCTCGGCCGAGAAGCCCTCTCGCGGACAGACCAAAACTGCTTCATTGTTCCAGCCGTAACTTTTTCTTCCGACATTGGATTGAGGTAAAACCATCGCCATTTGAAAGATTATCGTCTTTCCATTCCAACAAGGTATTATGATTCAATTTGGCCCAATATTTCTTTCCGTAGATCTGTTTGAGTGGGCAAAGGTCAGAATCTGATCCGATTTTGGAGAGAATCCATTTTTGGGGGCTTCAGAACTTCAAATGGCTCCAAATTTTTGGTGATTCACTCTAAAATCATAGTATAAGAGTTTAGAAGGTTGATATTGAATATTTGTGGGAGTTGAGATGGGTTTTAATGGATAAAACCCTTGATCTTTCATGGACAGATTCTACCAGCTTGAAGACCGTGGAGAAAACCGAGTGGTTCGAAGGCTTTGTGGGATTGTTTCACTTCAAAACTCTTGGTGAGCTATCTCAACACTTGGATTAAGTTGTTAGCAAGTGTATTTCGTGAGAAATTGGAACCTAGAGTTGAAATATGGATTGATATGTGTGGATTATACGAAACCGGTTCTGTTCTATGGATACCCTGCTGTGACCGATTATGTTGGGGACTAATTAATGGATATTTTGGCTTTGAAATGACTCATAAGACTACTTAAGACGTTGTACAAGGTGTTAATGGGAAATATGTGAAGTAGATTGGAAGTTAGAAGTAGTTTAAAGGCTAATTTGTGCATAAAACTCAGAAGTTATATTCTGCCCTATGTGATGCTGCATGAACCGAATGTATTAAGGTTTCATAAAGGTGTTGTCATGACTTTGATTGATCGATAATGCATCTTGAGTTGCCATTTAGTTGGTTATTGAGGGAGTGGTTTATTGGAAGTGAGATTCAATAGGATTTTGGTCCGAAATTGGTGAATTTCCTAGGACGGCGTGTGATCTTTGGTTGGCCGTGCACTTGTGGGATTGAAGAGAATCAATTGGTGCGGATTTTTGCTAGTCGATCAAGGTAAGTGTTCCTTAAACCTTCACTCGAACGTTAGGACACTACTTGAAAAGTTTGGTTGATGAATTGGTGGTTTATTATGACCAATTGGATGTCGTATGCACGAGATTGTTGTGGTCAATCCATATGCATTTATGTGAGGTCGAATTGATGAATTCATGATTTAAGTGATGTAGTGTGACCTCGATTTTCATGAGGACTAGTATGGTTGGGTGGCAATTGAATTATGATTGGCAATTGTGATTGCGTGAATGAATTGGCTGAAATGCCTATGTGAAATGAATTGGCTTGGCACTCCTGAGATGTGAATTGACTTGATGCCCCTGTGATATCAAATGGCTGGAATGCCCTCGATCAATTGGCTTGGAGCCCTGGAGATCGCATTGGCTTGGAGCCCATTTTGCATCGTAATTGGCCAAAGAGCCCTGATGCAAATGAATGGCCAGAGTGCCATTGTAAACTATATCACGGCTTGTAGCCCTGGCGATACATCGTGGCTTGGATCCCTTGCGATGATTTGGCTTGATGCCTTGTGAACTATATCGCTGCTTGTAGCCCTGGCGATACATCGCGGCTTGGAGCCCTGGCGATGATTTGGCTTGATGCCCTTGTGAATTATATTGCGGCTTGTAGCCCTGGCGATACATCTCGTCTTGGAGCCCTGGCGATGATTGAATAAAATGTCACTTTAATGACTTGTGAGATTGTGTATTGAATATATGCTAATGTGTGAAGTTTGGATATCGTAGTATGTGATGTGCTTGGTGGTGATTTTCTTTATATCAAGTGCCATAAGAAAGTGATAATGAGATGCTATATGCTAATGCCTTGATGAGCTTTTGCCTTGTGGTATGGTCTGGGGGGATTGACGGTCTGGTCTAGGAATAGGGTTTACTTACTGAGATTTATATCTCACCCCGTTGGGAATTAACATTTTTCAGGTCCCAGGCGATGGAGCATCAGTCTGCCAAAGATTGGCATTCGAGGAAGTAGTTATTTGATTGATTATAAGATATTTTGTGACCTTAGGGATTGTAATTGTTTTTGTGGATTAAGATTGAACCAATAGTGTTTGACCACTGTATAAAGTGAAGTGTACCATTTTTGTCCTTAGTCATTTCAATTGGAAAAAGGATGAGAAGAGATGTTTGTCGCTTTTGTATATGTATGGATTGGAAAATGAGTCGTGGCTAGAGAGATCCTAGGAGACAATCTAAAAATCAATGGCCAGGTGGGATGTTCAAGTGCTCGCAGGGTTCGGGGCGTGACATCCCCGTTTAAGTGGTATCAGAGCATGGTCAGCTCGATCTAATGTGATTGAAGTTTGGAGTGTTGTGGAGTGATGACTTGGGGACAATTAGATCGTAAGACCTATAGGATTAGGCATTGATTGTTGAATCTTCAGGATTATAGGCTTGAACTTGTGTACGCTCTAATGGTCCTAGTGTCGACTTTAATGGATGGCTTTGAGTGATGTTGTGATTGAGGTTTAAGTGGAAGCAAGCTGAAACTAAAGAGACATAAGCATGGATTTTGAGGTAGTAATTGTGCTTGAGGTTAGCAGAGAATTGCTTATGATTGAGCGGTCAATTGAAGTATATGAATGTGATTGTGGTTTGTCAATGACCTAACTTGAGGAAAATGAGTTATAAAGAGACGACTGATGTTAGTAGATTTAGACTTGAATTGTGTTGTATCTTGATGGTTTTAGTTGTCGATTGCTATTGACAACTTTGGATGATATGAGATGAGATATATGGTTGAATATATGCAATTGATCCTTGTGATGTGACGGTTATTGGTGGATTTAGAAACCTTATGTGGATAAGGCTCGATGCGGAGACGATTGTGGTATGACAAGTAGTGAGGCAGTCATGATGTGCACGTATTTGTGGCATTAAAATGAAAGTTGATGAGGGTGCATGCAAGAGCTTATCACTATCAGACTTAATAAATTGTTGCTTGGTATAGGACGAGTTGATGGGATACCTATAAACCGTAATGAAGCATGTTATGGGACGTGTGGAACGGGGCTTCCTCTGTAGATGTATGACTTGGGACAACTTGCAACAATTAGGTCTGATGAGGGCGGGGAGTGATCGCCGGGACAGAGAGGTCCGGACAAGGAGCGGATCTTGGCAGGCTTCTAAGATAGCTAGGAGGCAGGGATGACCCAAGTCATAAATTGAAAGGGAAAGCCTAGGTATCAGAGTTGAGTCTAATTGTGGTTAAGAGATGTATGACACATGATTGATTCTTAAAGAGAATGTTCGAAAGTGTCATGGCATTTGTAATAGCGCTTGTGATAGGCATGGCTGAGAGCCCTGTATTTGGCAGTGAATGCCGTTTGAAAAAGAAAACTGATGTTCGTGATTGGCCTGTTGGGCATGTTTTGTAATTAACATCATGTGATTGTTATAGCCAAGTCTAACTGAGAGATTAGACAACGTGAGAAGTTTATACTCCATTGATCTAATGCCTGTTGAGATTGAAATAACATGTTGTGACAGAGTGGCAGATGCCTTATGCTTAATGTATGAGCGTGTGACTCATGGAAGTGATTCCTTAAGTGGTTGTTTGATGTTGGCCTAGTTGAGGCTTGCTTGGTAATTGGCTGTTAAGTGAGAAGTTGCCTCATTGAGGCTAGCTTGTTATGTGGTTGCTGCTTAAGGATGATTTGGAATCCTTGGATAATGGACAATTAGTTGAGAGTTGTTTGGAACCACTAGATAGTTGCTGGTGATGAATCATGAGATGAGCAGCCTAAGACTGCTAGACTTGAGTAGATGGCTTAAGTCTTGGATTCCTGGAGGAAATCATAGTGGTTCAAGTGGCATGAAAACCAAATAAGATTGAATGACCAAAGTACGGACGCTAGAGGAGCACTTGGCTCGTATATGCGAGACACGAGAAGATCTAAGAACTGAGATGGATCGTGAGAATTGAGTAAATATGAGCGACTGGAGTATGAGTACTGGAAGAAAATATCACTCGATTTTGTTAATCGTGCGAGACCCAAAATAAGGGGTCATGAGAACTTAAGTGGAAATGAGAAAATAGACGGGTAGACAGACTCGTGAAGGAGCTGCCATTGTACCCAAGTCGCTGAGACGCCTAGTGCTGATGAGTAAGTGATGTAAGTTACGAGAAATGTAACCCTGAGACTACTCATTTCCAAAGTGGGAAACGTGGATATGAACCACAAGAGTTTTGAAAAGCTTGTGAAGTTATGTATAAAGTTGAGATTGACTGAGTTTGATGAATGGATGGAATTTGAAATCGCCTTCTTATAAATTGAGGGTTTCGTGAGAAAACCTTAGAGGTTTTGAGTACACTAAAGAAAGAAAGTGACTTTTCGCAGTTATTAGCCTTAAGAGGCCGTTGATGATTGGTGAAATGTCACCAAAGGAAAAGTTTTTCTTGAAGGCATGGTATCTGTCTAGATCGCCTTCATTGAGTTGTTTAATGGAAGTACCTTCTTGGGATTGCTTGAGATCAAAGGTGATTGAATCCTCATAGTCTTGTAAGGATCTAAAGATGGTTAACCAATGTGAGGCGGAGTCCTCAAGGTCGTCTGAGTGTATTGAAAGTGGTCGAGGACCCTTTAAGTGAGACGTGAGGTCTCCGAGTGGATTGAAATTTGAAAGCCTTATGGTTAGTTGTTATTCCTGATTTTGAGGAATGGTAATGAGACTCAGTAAAAGAAGAGAATGATAGGAAGACATATGAATAAGAAAACTCCTGCTCATGGATTACGAGCAAAGAAATGTTCATTTTGGAACATGGGATGTACCTGTGAAGATGGCTATTACCTTGGCGTAAGGCTTGTGATGGTTAACCTCTTGTTGTTATGAGGAATATAAAAGAGACTGACGTGTCAGTCTGTCAGACCCTGTTGATTTTATGAGATCGATTGAGGTTGAATCGAGACTACTAGAAGTGATATTATGAGTTATCACCCCTAAAGAGTAGGGTGTCATTCTTAGAGGGCGATTAGACCATGGGATGATCGTTGAGGGAAAGGAAAGTGAATGGACTAGATAGTCCTGGTTGTTCATAATTCTAATGAATGGTTGAGTAAGCAAAAAGAGCGCTTAGAGTGTAATGACAAGGTGACTTGAGGTAGTCGAATTGAGTATTCGATACGTGAATTGGTGGAAACCAAGGAAGAACGAATCTTGTCACTTGAGGTGACTGAGTCATTGGAAGAAGAGTGTCAAGCATGGTGACATTTGAATCCTGGAGTAGAGGTACCGTCGTTGGCATAGACTTCAAGATTGATACTCTAAGGAATGGGAAGGACGAGGTGGATTCGAAGTAAAAGAATACCACTGAAGTGTGTAGTTTCCTTTATAGGGTAAGAGACCCTAGTGTGGAAGGAAGAGGAAATCATAATTGCTTGTTATTAAGATTAAGCGTCTGGATTGAGAAAGAAGACACGAAACTTGAATGATCCTTGGAAGTGAAGTCCGAGAAACTGTCCTGTAGACAACGTTGAATTCCAAGATAATATCGACGTTCGGTTGAACGGATGAAATCGAGATAAGGTCGCATTAGCTAGTTGTGGAACCCAGAGGCTAAGGCATTAATGCTTCTTGAAAAAGAGTGAAAAAAATGAAAAAAATGTTGTATGGCCCTAGTGAGGACCCTTGAGAGCAGAGAGCCAAGATATGAGCTCTCAAGTGAATGGTACCATGGACAGTTGAAGTGATTCGACACTTGGTAGTAATGAAGAGGATAATAGTCGGATTGACTATCCAAGAAATACTTGGATTGATTGCTACCATCTTTAGAGATGATGAGTGGACTCATTTAAGGAGTCATGAGAAACATGAACGATTTTGAGAGTATCCTATGAACTCTAAGGAGATGCTCGGGGTATGCTAATTGTGAAGAGCACGAGCTGTGGGCCTAATGAGGTAAGATTCCTCAATTGTGAAATTTATGAGAAAAAAATCCCTGTGGTGCCTTTGAGGATTGGAATGAATGACGAATCGACTAGGGTCGATGTGAGTTGCTAAAACCTGAAATTTTCGGGGATTGACGTATTGTTATAGACAGATCGTGGGAAGCTCCCCACAGAGTTGTTCCATTGATGAAATGGACTGAGGATAAGAAGTGGCACGAATGAATAACTGAACGTGAAAAGAGTATTCGAGGACTTGAGTCAAGTTGATGACTACGCTGATAGTGGCGTTCCTGTTTGGAATCGAAAGAGTCGAGAAAATCACAATGATGTGACGTAGAAAGGAAATTTGAGGCGTAGCAAGGCATATTAAAATGGGATGGATGAATGCGTCTTGACAATAAGACTTTATGAGTGGGAATGTTTTGTGCATGACTGGAGTTGGTTTGTAAATGTCCTTGCGACAAAGTTGGGAAAAATTGTCTGGGTGAAAGAAGACTTTGAGTCTGTATCTACCACAAGAAAATAAGGTAGTAGTATTGTCGCGACCCTCTCGGGCGTGAGGGGGCTAATGGGCCGCCCGATCGCTAGCTTGATCGGACGCGGGCCTCTCCCAAGGTCCATTATCCAAATCGCAACTGCTGGATATACGTGGTCGACCTTCGGTGTGGTCTAGTGACATGTGACAAGTGTACATGCCAAGGAGTCGCCACCAATCGTTTCGTGGAGGGTACGATCGGAAACCCTATCGAATAGTTGGGAGTAGTCTATTCGATTCTGCGGAAACCAGAGAAATGGGTCCGGGGACTTAGTTACGCCAACTTTCAGAGTTGACGCCCTTTCGGTACCGAAACTGAATGGTTTATCTGATCCTAAAATTTCATACAGACGAGTGTGGTATAGATCCTAAATCTAGGAGTTCATGCAGATGGGAATAGCTACCCTATCACTCACAATCATTAAAAGTAAATGCGCAAATCAAGGATCAAATACATGCGGATAAAACACATGAAATCAGCATGGCATCCCTAATGAGGCTCTATTAGCCTAGAGAAATATCAATCAAGGCTTAGGAATGATTTTGGCATGATTTGCCCATGAGGGGCGAAATCGTAATTTGGAACAACTCGGGGACAATTCACCTTAAAAAGGAAAAATCGTCATTTAGATGAATTGTGTGGTCAAGAGAATGATGGAAATGTGATTGGTGATCAATCCGATCCATTTCCTATTTTTTTCGGGAATTTCTAGAATTTTTTTGGAGTTTAAGAGTGATTTTACCCTTAGAGGGGTAAAATCATCATTTTGGACAAAGATGAGAACTGAAAATCTCAAATATTAGGGCTAGTCACCCACCTGACCCAAACCCTAATTTCAAGCAATTTTCGGAACTCGATTGGAACAAGGAAGACGATTTTCCCATTGAGGGGCAAAATCATCATTTCGAGAAAAGGGATGGGACTCGAAAACCCAAGCCTAAGAATTTGTCGCCTACCTGATCCTAATTCTTACCTTGGCCTTATCGGTCTTATCTCGTGCACACAGCAGGGGCGACTTACCCCTAAAGGGTAATGTCGTCAAGTCTCGGAAGAACGGATAAGAAACCTCAAAAATAGGGTTGACCAGTTGTCTGTGGTCAATCCTTGATTTTTGGGGATTTCTGGAGTGTCTAGGATTTTCCCACAATTTTCCCACATTTTTTTGGAATTTTCTATGATTTTTCTGATTTTCTTTTTAAAAATCATTTTCGGAATTTTTTATTCAAAAATTTGATTCGGACCGGGTCGACCCGACCCACTCGGGTCGGAACCCGGCACAGACCTGGACCCGCGCGGATCCCGGCTCCAAAACGACGTCATTTTGGCGTTCCCCGCTCAAACTTCAATTTCCCGCCTAACTTGAATCGACGCTCTTGATTGTGCCACGTGGCAACGTACGGACGACTAGATCTAAGGCGAGGAGCCTACGGTTCAGATTGGGCGAAGACTCGATCAAGGCCATCTGATCAGACTACTTAAACCTACGGCGACGATTAGATCCCAAGACTCGATCTAGACCGCCCGTTCCTACTCGACCTAAAACGACGTCGCCTACCCACTAACCCATACGGCGCCGTTTCAACCAGTTTCTTTTTACTTTCCGATTAAAATCATTTTCGAATTATTCTAATTTCTAATCGGACGATCGCCAGTCATTTGACTCGATTAACCTAGACCGTCTGATCTAATGCTGACTGGTACTAACAAACTAACGGTCGAGCTGACTCTACATTGACGTGGACCAATGGCCTACTGCCACCTAGACCTTTGACTCGTTGACCATGCCACGTACGCATCGTCTTCAACCTCGCGCCTGCGACTGGATGAACGGCTGTTCTTCTCCGGCGACGATCCGACGGTGGATCCTTAATGAAATCGCGCGAAACCAACGCCAATCGACTCGCAATGGATTGTAGCTTAACATATCTAAGAATCGAATCGTTCCATTCATAGAATCAAGAGCATCATGTGGATTGCCGAGTACGGCCATGGGAGTTTGATCGCTCGACTAATGCAAAATCATTGCAATTCTATCACGGGATAGTATCAATCGATGTTCAGGAGACTTACCTCGAGCTTCGATTGAGCTCGCTCGGCCCAAATTTGGCTGGGCAAGGATGAACAGTGTTCGACAATGGAGGTTGGATTGGGAGACTCGATTCGGGGTATGTGAGCGAAGTCAATGCAAAATAGATGTGCGACAATGGTCAGTGATGTTCAGGGAATGAAACGCACATAGTGTCACGCCCCAAACCCAGCGAGCATCCCTCCAAGCACTTCCATCACTATGATTGTCTTCCAGGATCCTTCAGCCTTCGACTTATCAAATCCTTACAATGAAAGGGTACAAGCGGAAACGAGATAACTAATTCTTCCCTTTAATACAAATGATGACTTTAGGACGTTCCAATACAAAAGCATTTTACTCCCAAGGTAAATCATGAATTCAATGTATAACTCTAATCTCGAAACATGAAGAGGTCCTCATAGACTTCAACAGAAAAGACAAACTTCTCATCAAGTCAATTGCTCATCAACCTTCACGTCATCATCTTCCTTCAAGGGTCTCCACCAGTACTTCGGGTCTGAAAATGTTGGTCCCACGACGGGGTGAGATAATAATCTCAGCAAGTCGACCCTAACCCTAAGCTAGACTATTGGTACCTCCAGGCTCGTTTGAAAATATGTAATTTTGGCAAAAAATATTTTTCACACATGACATTCAAGCAATTGGTCATAACAGAGCAACTCAGGCATATCAGGCATTCAAGTTCATGTCTTTCACACTTTCACTTTCCTATCCGAATTTCTCAAGCAATACATGCAATATAGACATTCCATGCGCTCCAGGCATCCCAGGCATTCCAGCCAATTCAAGCATACAGACTCGGAAACATATCAAGAACCATGTTTCAGTCTTTTATCTTCTTTACGCCCATCAAGGGCCGCCCTACTTGGGCCGCGAGATGATTCGGTCAATCATATGACTCTCGACGTCTTATCGAGATGATTTGGTCATCATGACTCTCGCTGCGAGATGATTCGATCTCTATTGCGACTCTCGACACTCCGCGCCATCGAGATGATTCGGTCGACTAGGACTCTCGCGTCCGGACCTAGAGATGATTTGGTCACTACCTGACTCTCGATTCTTACAGCCTTCGAGATGATTCGGTCAAGGTAGGACTCTCTAGCCGCACGACCTCGTCAAGTCAATGAGAGTAACTCCCTCCCCAGCTCAATGCATTGGCCATAAAGACAAACAGTGATTCTTTCTCATTAAGTCATTTATCACAATCACAGGCAATTCCTGGCATCATGTCATCTCATCGCCATTCAAGGCACACGGTTCAATCACAACCAATTCACCATTTCAAGCATATCATTCGGCCATCAAGCATATGCATATCACTACATTAGGCCTCATGCGACATCAAGTGCAAAACCAAGCATTAAAGCCTTCAATTGAACCAAATTAATCATCACATGCCCAAATTCACACACGGAATATCATCACCAAACAACCACAGCATCATATCGACGCTCCCTAGGCATGTTAAAGGGGCATTCAATCAAGAAAAGTCATCAATGACCCCAAACTACAAAAATACTCACCACGACCAGGTTCACTCTCGAGAAAACTGAAATTTTTATACTGACTTTTTGGGAAAAAAATTTCATGGTATTAAACTTAAAGATCTTACGGTCGTGTGGGCGAAAACGGTGCTCAATTTGGACATCAGACGAATTAGAACGGGCCGTTTTAAAATCGGTGTGCGCAGAAAATGGGATTTGGACGGTTTCGGATCTCACGGGCATTTCTCACCAAATCAGTCCTTCAAAACCTTTTAATTCAACCAAAATTCCACCTTTAGTGACTCAACATCCTAACAAAAGGTTAGAAGTCTTCTTACCTAGCTAATTAAGCAACGAACTCCTTCAAGAACCGCTACAATCCTCTGTTCCCAATCTGTCCGGCGCAAGACAGATTCTGTTCCTAGGAAACACCATGCAAACCGGCCATCAAAACTTCAATCTAGCTCACCAATCCTTTACTAACATGTAGTATCATATCTTAGGATAGCTTACCAACAAATTTTGGGGCAAGGCGATACTTCTACGGCCTTCAAAGGCGCTCGGTACCCAGACTCGTCGAAGAGGACAGATTCTGTCGTTAAGAAAATCATCCAAGTTCCACCATTAAAACCCATCTATCATCAACCAAACTTCAAACCAAACTTACTCAACCTTAATACTATGTCAAAAGAAGGTCTCACCTTAATTTGGAAGCAAGATAAACCTTCTAACCCGGTCTAAAGGAGCTCATGGCCTGGTTCTCTCCGAATCTGACCTTCGTCCACTCAAACTGATCTACGGAAAGATATACTGGGTCAAAACGAGCTTATAATATGTCTATGGAAAGACAAGACAATAATATTTCTATTGACGAAAGAATCACCTCAATCTGATATCGGACGACGGAGTTATGGCCGAAACAGTGAGATGGATCTGTGCTGGCTGCGAGCTGGCGGGCGAGAAAGAAGAAAATGGAAGGGAGAGGGGAGAGAGAGCGCGAGATTGGGAGAGAGAGGGGAATTGGCTGAGCAAAAATGAAGGGAGAGAGGTCTTCTAAATTTTTCCTTGGTCCCTAAGTCAAGGAGAGAGAGAATGGTAGGTGAGGGAGATTAGACAACCATTTAATGCCAACCTATCTCAATGTGCCACTTGTCTTCATCTAATCAATGCATTGACTCTCATTGACTTCTCTTCATAAAAATCTAGAGCACAAATTGACTATAATACCCTCAAACTTTCGGCCACTATAAGGAGAGAGCAAATGACTATAATGCCCTTACTTGTTCTAAAGGAAAGAATGTCCCTTGAAGGGTAAAAGGGTAATTTTTCACTTTCAGTCCAAATTTCACTTTTCTCAATCTAAATTACCCTTGATGAGGCGACATCCAAATTCTTTTCTAATGTTGAAATTCTTCATTTCCATTTGCCAATTTTAAGCTTCTGTTGCATGATCGATCTTCTGTCATTTGTATCTTCAGTTTATCTCGAACTAACGGGCGGCTTTTGCAGATATTACGCGTATCGACCCTGTGACTCTCGTCACACTTAGGACGACTCAAGCTACGACGGCTTTGGTTGTCATGTAATTGCGAGGGTTCATTACTAGTCCCGACGGTCTCGATCGTCATTGTTCGATTTAGGAAAACTTCGCAAATTATACATTGGTCAAACGGCATCACCCGTGCTCCAATCGTATAACGCTAGCAATGGATTCCTCTATCGTTATTTGATCGGCCTTTAATGGTTCTAAATGTTCCCTCGGCAATCCTTATGGTCAAAGCGTCATTTCCTTTTTCGAGTTTCCTAGGTCCACGTACTTGTCATGCGTTAGCCTTTCCCTTTCTGGTCAGTTAACTCGAATTGATCAGGTCCGAGCGAGATAAAACTGAAATACATTGATAGATACTTCTCATTTCATAGTCTCAAAATGGAAGGAATTCAGAATGTCACACATAGCAATTGCAAGAACGATCAAGGAATGTGTGAGTCGCCATGGATGCTCAAAGAATAACTCGAGACTGTAACTCACCTATTTTCGCAGTTTCAGGCTGCGTGGGCGGCGTCGATCGCTTCCTGGCACACTGGGCGAACTCTCGACGGTCTTCTTTGGCTTTGTATTGGCCGGAGATGGCCCAACCAGCGCCTTGCAGTTGAGCTCGAGTTCTCGACGACGGGGGTCGGAGAACGAGCTCTCTCTCTCGCGCTTTTTCTCTTTCTCTCGATTCTGTTTTCCTTTTCTCAACTGAATCCCCCCTCCCCTTGCTTCGCGAAGGCCGACTGGCTTATATACCCTCTTTCGGTTTCCCGCTCGAATAGTGGACGTTAGCCCACTTGGATTCACGTGCTGTCACGTGCCAAATGGCATGTCGACAGTGACGGAATTGGTTGGGAAACCGTTCAATCCCCGTTAGGAGCTCCGACAAGCTCTATTTGGTATGAATTTGGTCTGAGCTTGCTTCGGTTGACTTTCGCAGGTCTGTGAGATTGACCAGCCGATTACTTCTTCCTCAGGCGACCATTGGTCGTGATCTTGGTGTCAATCGACGGGGAACGATCTAAAGCTTTAAACCTCCACCAGTGTGTCGCCGATTGTGGTCGATTGGACCTTCAATTTGGTCTTCAAAACTCGGTCTGTCACTGTTCATCTGCACGAGCGTTTTGGGGAAGACGATACTGTAGCGAACCGGTTCGACCGGTCCAACCGGCGGTCAGACCGGTCTGAACCGGTCCCGACTTGCAATTTTCCAAATTAAATCCAAATTAATAGGAAATTTTTGCAATTGAACCTCAGAATCGAATCTAGGGCATGGATTTTGTCTAAAATTGTGATTTTACCCAAAATTTCATATCAATTTCAACAAAAACCCCAAATTTTATTTAATTGGAAATTGAGGATCGTGTAATTGAGGGTTCAAATGACCAAATTGGGCCAAATTACCTATGCCAATTGATTTAAAATGGTGAAATCCATTGGGTAGCTTGTTCAATTTGTAATGATAGCCCCTGAATTGAAAGTAATTTCAATTATGCTCAAATTCAAGGACTAAAATGCAATTATGTTTGTAATTGAGCAATTTGTCCGAACAATTAGGTCAAATTGAAATAGGGGTCAATTAGATTGAATGTCAAGATCCTAAAAAATGCTAAAATTGTAAATTAAAAGACTCAATTGATATTTTTTTCTCAGATTCAATAGTATGGGTTACAAAGGAACACCTAAAATTGAATCTTATTTTGGACGTTTTGTGAGGTCAAAAAGACAAGGGATTTAAAAGGAAAATATTGGCTATTTTTTCATATTTTTGTGACCTCAAATGCTATTTTTCTTGATTTTTCTAGTATTTTCCTATTTTCTAAAAATACTAAAAAATGTGAAAAATATGAAAAATTATTATTTTTTTTTCAAAAATGGTTCCTTAGGTTGGGCCAAGGCCACCAAAGTTGATTTTATAATTTTTTTTACTTTTTATGAATTTTTTTGTGATTTTTCAAAATAAAGCTGAAAAAAACTTGGTCAAAAATCAGGTGTCAACAGCTGCCCCTCTTTGAGAGGAACCTCGTGAGAGGTTTCGCTCAAAGATAGGTGACACCTGAGTCTAGACCCAATCTCTTAGGGATTGTCGAACATTTTGATCCTTCAAGGGGATCAAGCCGGGAATAGGACTCCTTTCTGCTAGGAACCTATGGGTGACGCACCCAATCTCTTAGGGATTGTCGAACATTTTGATCCTATATTCTAAGGAATTAACTAGGATCTATACAAATGAGGCGTGCCTAACCCTTAGGCTTCACCACATGACTATTCTGGGTTTATGGGTTACCTAGAACCTCACAGAAAGCTGATTTTGTGAAAAGTTTTCGATCATATATTCTAAGGAATTAACTAGGATTCATACAAGTAAGGTGTGCCTAACCTTTAGGCTTCACCACATGGGCTATTCTGGGTTTAGGGGTTACCTAGAACCTGATAGAAAGCTAATTCTGAAAACTGCCTTTTCGACACGTAAGACGTTATTCTGGGATTTGGGGATTCCAAGTATCCTACAGAAAACTTAAACCTGCAAAAACTTTGATAAGATTCTTCTAGGACCTAGGGGCTACCTGAGATCTCGCAGAGAGAATATCTTGAATTTTGTCCTTTCGACATTGAAGGTGACATTCTGGGATCTGGGTACTCCAGGCATCTTGCAGAAAGATCAAACCTGTAACACTGGAATCTCACACAGGGAGATAATTTCAAACATTGTCCTTTTGACATGAAAGGTGACATTCTGGGATCTGGGTACTCCAGGCATCTTGCAGAAAGATCAAACCTGCAATACTGGAATCTCACACAGGGAGATAATTTCAAACATTGTCCTTTTGACATGGGAGGTGATATTCTGGGATCTGGATACTCCAGGCATCCCGCAGAAAGATCAAACCTGTAATACCGGAATCTCACACAGGGAGATAATTTCAAACATTGTCCTTTTGACATGGAAGGTGATATTCTGGGATCTAGATACTCCAGGCATCCTGCAGAAAGATCAAACCTACAAAACTGTTCATAAGAATGTACTTTCTTGAGATATGGAATTACCAGGGATCTTGCAGGAAAATAAACTTGAAAGCTCTTCTTCACAGAGCAATGCATCCTTCTAGAATCTAGGGCTATCATGATTCCAAGAGAGGTTGTGTTCTTCTAGGATTTTGGGGTTACCAGAAATCTTGCAGAAGTTCAGACATGTAAATTGTTTCTTACCAAGAGAGCCACAAGCCATTCTGGAAGCCGAAGTCATCAAAAATCTTGCAGAAATTCCAATCTGAAAATTTTCTCACCAAAGGCACATCAGTGGTCTTTTAAGTGATATCTAATGTCAAGCTGACAGCACTTTATGACTTATATCAAAGTCATGAAAGATTACAATAAATGCATTATGATGCTAGAGGTTATCCAAAACACCTTGCAACATGCGGAAGTGATCAAAAATTCCTTGTGGGGGAAAGTTTGAATCAAACAATCTGAAATTACCAAAAGAGTTTGGTTAAAATGTCCAACGGAGTATTCTCATCAAAAAGGGCTTCTCACCGTTTTGAGATAATAGTTTTTTACCAAGAATGCACTCGAATTTCCTATCAAACCTGCGCCTAGGGTTCAGGATCATTCGCAGTGAATACACCTCGATCGATCAGGAGGACTTCCAAGGGACCGTAGTGTTGGGCTTGGTCCACGGTTTTCAAGGGGGACTTGCGTGCAAGTCAAGGCTTTCGAGGAGAAGTTTTCAATGTCTGCTTCAGGTTTACAAGTCAAGAAACCTGCAAAATGAGAAAGAAATAATCTTGCTCGAACTTCTTCGAGCTAAGCTTAGACATTAAACCCTATGCCAATCCAAGTGCCTTAATCAAAAAAGGCTTTTCAGGGTTGTAACGTAGGTAGGATTGGGGACTAAAAAAGGCTTGTCCTTGGCTCAGAATATGCAAAGGGTCTAATATTGGTGATCACTGCAAATTTGTCGCCATCTTGTCCCTTCTGGTTCAAAGGGTGTCTTCAGTCTTCGAAGTGCATTGATGGTCTTCGAAGAGCTTTGTCAGTCTTCGAAAATGCACATTTGTCTTTAGAGAATATCTCTTTTATGTTGAGACGGCGTCAACATCTTGTATTTGCGCAGGCGCTCAAATAATTTTCTCAACACGTGTATGTGATCCTGCCCTTTCTTGGATTTGGGGATCATGTCGTCGACATATACTTCAATTTCATTGTGGATCATATCATGGAATAATGTGACCATAGCCTTCTGATAGGTAGCCCTAGCGTTTTTTAATCAAAAGGGCATGACTTTATAGCAAAAGTTCCCCCAGGGTGTGGTAAAAGCGGTTTTTGGTTTGTCTTCCTGTTTTATGAAGATTTGGTTGTATCCCGAGAATCCATCCATGAATGAGAATAATTCATAACCTGCCGTGCTATCCACCAACACATCAATGTGAGGAAGTGGAAAATCATCTTTTGGGCTTGCTCTATTTAGATCTCGATAATCCACGCAGATCCGAACTCTACCATCATTCTTCATGACGAGGACTATATTTGCAATCTAGTCTGAGTATGGGATAGCTTCAATAAAGCCTACCTGAGAAGTTTCATGACTTCTTCCTTAATTTTGTCTTCCAACTCGGCCTTCATCCGTCTGCTGCCTTGCTTGACAGGTTTGATACTGGGATCCGTGGGTAATGCATGCTCCACAATCTTAGGATCTAGGCCTGGCATATCAGCGTAAGACCATGCAAAGATGTCTTGATATTCTTTCAGTAATTTAGTGAACTCAAGCCTCTCATCTCGGGATAAATGTCCGCCGATCTTGACCTCTTTGATATTCATGGCGTCTCCCAAATTAACAATGATTGGTTCTTCTGAAGTAGGAGGCGTCGATTCCTCAAAGGCATTCCAATCTCTGCGGATAGACGCATAACCCTCGTCTACATCTTCCTCAATGCTATAAGAATGGTTAATGGAGAAACCCGAATCGCATAACAACCTGGTATGTATGTTTGAGATGATATGCCTGAAATGTCATGAGTATGGTTAGTTCGTACTCCGTAAGAATGACATGCATGATCATGGAAAGTCTTTTCGAAAGAGTTTTCGAAATAGATATAGGTATAAACGGGACTAATCCTCATGTCATTGGACATCCTGGCCCCGTGGAAATCTTTTGGAAATTAGGAATCATACGGCAAATCAGGCCTCAAGCTTCTGTGTAGAAGACTAGTATCATCATCGGGCTGATTCGTGGTTCCATATGTTCTTAACAAAATATGCGTGGTTTTATTGAATACAAGATGGGCCGCGTTACAAGATGTGCTATTTGGACCAACGGCCGGAGATCCAAAGGCGTTTCCCTATACGTACAATAAGGAAAGAAAATGTAATAAAATGCAGAAAGTTCTAAATGCAGTATTTAAAGACAAGGGAAGAGTCTCTTTACTCAGAGGAAGTGGCTTCATCATCCAACCACTCCATGATGACATTCACAGAGTCATCTTTGAGAAAATGATTTATCAGATCTGGTTCTATCGGTGAAGTGATATCCTCTTCAGACAACCATTTAGAGTTCTGGTTGAAGTGGGCATTTAAAGGATTATTGAATATTCGAAACCTGCCTTTCCAAGTTGGAGAACCGATGAACGAGTTACTTGGGTTGTTTCGGCCTCCCCGGCATACCAGGCTTTCGCCTCGGCCTCGGCCTGTTGCCTTCGGGGCAGATTTATCCATATGATCTTTCTGGTATCCCAAGCCCATTCTATGCTGGTTGGCTTTCAACTGCAGAGGGGCATTCATTCCTTGATTGTGTCTGCCTAGGCCTTTTCCGAGGTTAAACCCATATGCCAGTAGAATCTTAGTTGGTAAAAGATTGGCTTCTGAGATGTAGGGGGTTCTCAACCTTGTCCCTACCGGAGTATGAACTATCGCTACCAGTTCTAGGGAATGATAGCTTGCTTCTGTTTTAACTTCAGGTTCCACGTAGGGAATGGCACTGTTCTGGTATGTCTGGAGGTCGACTTCTCCATGTACGGTAATTACCTTCCCATCCACTACAAAGCGTACTTTTTGGTGCAAGCTCAAAGGGACGACTCTTGCTATATGGATCCAAGGCCTTCCTAGCAGGAATCCAAATGCACTGGGCAGATCCATCACTTGGAAGTTTATAGAGAATTTTGTCGGGCCGATGGATACGTCAAGCTCAATTTCACCCACCACAGTCTTCTTCATTCCGTCGAAAGCTCTTACAGCTGTTTTGGATGCCTTAATCGTTTCCTCATTGATTCCCAACCTTCTTAGGGTAGCCAAAGGGCAAATATTGAAGGCTGATCCATTGTCGATCAGTATGTGTGCCACTCTTTTCCCGTTACATTGCGCGGAGATCTACAAGGCTTTGTTGTGCCCTCTTTCTTCCATGGGGAAGTCCTCATCAGAGAAGCTCAATTGGTCTTTTAAGAGGATCGCCCCTACAAAGTCTCCTAATTGTACCTCGTTAATTGTTTCAGGGACATGTACTTCGTTAAGTATCTTTAACAATGCGTTTTTGTGCTTCTCTGAGTTGATGAATAGATCTAGTAAGGATATTTGAGTAGGCATCTTCCTCTGCTGCTCTATTACTTCAAACTCGCTGGTTTTAATGATCGATATGAGCTTTTTTGCATCTTCCTTCGAGACCTCCTTTTTTTCGGATTCGCCTTCCCTAGGGGCATAAAATCGTCCAGACCTCATTATTGCATCTACTTCCTTCGTCCCATAGTCCCAATGGACTGCTTTAGGATCGGACTTTTCTACCGGAGGGACTTCTATGGTTACTGTCGTCCGATAAGATGTTTCTGGTTCAGCCGTGTTGTCTTCTTCCTCTTGCGGCAATCGAATCACAACAGGCTTGACTAGGCAATCTTCCACCCTGCTCAGGCTATCCAGTTCTTCCAATCTGATTACCACGGTCGTAGCGGCTTCGATCATCGATACGGTGTCGTTAAAGCCTTTTGTAAAAAGTTTTTCCATGTCCTTCGAGGTTTCTGGTTGAGAGGGATCATCCATACCTCCCCATCCGTCTGGTATGATATCCTCAATTTTCTGATAAAAGCTGGGAGGGGCTGAATATTTCACTTTGAAGTTGTACCCCCCAGAATCTTGACCAAGGTTGTCTATGATTTCGCCTTTTTCAAGCGCGTTGGCCATAAATTTGAGATCTGCTAGACTTCGTCTCTTGGCTTCCAGTTCGTCTTCTTCGAATTCTTCCTTTGACTGAGTGACCGGCCCAAGATTGTCTACCAGATTCTCGTGCGGGATGTCCCAGGTGCTACCCCGCTCAGTTTTGATCACGAAGTGGTTTCCTTCCAAAGATAGAGAAGCTTCAATTCCTTCGAATTCTTTATCGGTAATATCAGACATTATCCCCAAGCTCATCATTTTGGTGATACATAGCTTCTTTTCGTCAGCAGAGATCTCTCCTGCTTTTGGGTATGACGAAGCGATTGCTAGAAGGCCGGTCAGCTTAGGTACGTCCACTTTCAGCTTAAGGTAGTTTTCCTCCCCTTCAGTGAATATCGCTCCTACTGCTTGATGATCTGGAAGTGGGTTTTCTTGTACATTTGGGGCCACATTGTCAAACTTCAGAATCTGAAAATCAATCAGAGCTTGCACTTTCAGCTTAAGGATATAACAGTTATCCACATTATGTCCCCTCTCGCCCATATGGTAGACACAGGTTTGGCTCTCGTCAAAGCCAGGATACTTAACAGGGTTTGCCCTAGGCGGTTCTTTTGCCACCAGGCGTTGCTCTAGCAGCATCGGGAGCAACTTGGATAAAGGCCTCGGGAGCTGAGAAAATTGCTTCTAGGGTTGCCTTCTTCTAGGCTCTTGTACTTTCGGCGCCGACCATGACGATCCTCTTTTGGTCTGATCAGAATCACTAAACATCTTGGGCTTGTGGGGGCCCGGTATGAATGCTATGTCGAGACCAGCCTCTTTATCCTTTTTTAGAGGATACGGTTTCTTAGTAGAAGCTTCATGAGGCTTCCTTTCTCTTAAGGCCCATTCTAGCCTTTCAGCAACCTTAATCAAGTGTGCAAATGTTTGACATCCGGAAGTGTTAAGCCTGTCAAAGTATTCGTAGGGGAGTGCCTTTAGGAATAAATCAATCAGGTCCTCCTCTGGGATTGATGGCTTTACTTGGGTAGCCAAGGCTCGCCACCTCTGGGCATATGTTCTGATTAATTCACCTCTTGCCTTCGAAGTTCGTAGAAGGTCTTCTCTTGTTGGGCTGTAGCCGTGTTGAATTTGTACTGTCTGAGGAAGTCTTCTGCAAGATTCTCCCACCCATCGTAATCTTCTAGATCTAGCTCAATGAACCAAGCCAAAGCGGCGCCAGCCAAACTCTCTTGGAACATGTTCATTATTAGTGGAATATAATCCTAATAGTGCGCCATCTTGCGCAGGTAATACTTGAGGTGGGCACGGGGACAGCCTGTCCCGTTGTATTTTCTCACAAACTCTGGTTCCTTATAGTCGGGAGGAGTCTCTACTTTAGCAAAATGAGATATCTTGTCGAAGCGGGCCAACTCATAGCCTTGGCTGCTCAAGCATTCTTCGATCTTGGCCAATCTTTTAGCCTCCACTTCAGTTTTCACAGTTTGCTTCCCCTTCTCTTCCTTTTCGAGGTTGATAATAACAAGAGAGGCCTTTTGTTGTGATCGGTTGTTTGGCTCATGGATGTCCCCCTCTACACGTTGGGTATCTCTCGTCACCTCCTTATCTGCTGTATCAGGCACCAAAGAAGGACCTAAGTCATTCTGGTTATGAGCCATTGTTTGTTTAGCTTGGGTGGCTTCCAGCATTGCCTTGATGTCGGCCATCATAGTTGCCAGGGAAGTCATATGAGATTCTAACATGCCCACACGCGGAGTCAATTCTTGTTGCTCCATTCTTGTCTTAAGGCGAGTACGAAAACGATGTGTTGGTAATTTCGTGATGAGAGTGTACCTATTCCAAAAGGATTCCCAGTGAGTATTTCTTTTGTCTTTGACAAAAAGAAGTAGCTAATTCTTTTAGTTGCATGCTTCTTGTCAGTAGATGAGAAAAAGGGCTACCTCGTGAGTCTTAGCCTCATGTAAGTAGTTCTTTTAATCATTTTCCGACAAGAATTCATGAAATTAAAAGAAGCGTAATTTCTGACGATAGTTTTTTTTATGCATTTGCAAAACATGTTCACATTTATGCTCATGTGTCCAAAATAGTATCCAACAAGAATGAGAATGTATGTGAAGGTATCACAATGTTTGCTTATTTTTTACACTTGACAGAATAGTCTATTCAAGTCTAGGACGCTTGAGGTCTAAGGTATCCTCATCGTCCCAGTATGGGTTCCCCTCTTCAGTTTGGGGCTCCTCATTCTCTGAATATGACAACGGTCCCATGTCTTTGGGTACATACGGCTCTATTCCAGGTATGTATGGTACGATGTATTCAGGTATATATGGCTCGACAAGGCTTCGTTTGGTCGCTTTAAAGTGCTGAATGTATTCCGCAGTAGCTCTAAGAATGTTTTCTTCACGAGTCATGTTTTCTGGCCAACTTATTTCTTCGGCCTGAGAATTCTTCAAAGAGCGTATGATGGATGTCACCTTGGCTTCAAACTGTTTCTTTTCCTCTTCCATGAGGGTCTTGTTTGGTATGTCAAAAGAAAAGACACCGGGTTGTGGTGGAGAAGGGATCTCTTGTAGTGCCCCAAACTGTCGGATCACCCTCTTTGGATAGTATACGGTAGCGCCCGTGAATCCTAGCAAGGGGACTGGACCTTTGTCATCGCATGCCAATCTGTCTTTGCCCAGCGTTGGCAACCTTAGCCGCCATCGGAGTTGTTTGGGCTTTAGAGCTTGTAGGAAGTTCTTCCACTCTATGAAGTTCAACTTAGGAATACGTGTATGGGTTCTGACAAAGGTTTTAAGAGGGTGTGCATAGGGGCTGATTTTAGTGAAACCCATGCGAATGTGGAATTGTCTGATATGGGATGTGAACCACAGATACAGAAGATCACTAGAGGCTCTAAAGATTCCATTTTTATTTTTCTTGAAGCGATTTAAGGAAAGGAAGGTTTCGGCAAGGATGATGTTTGAGTAATCCCACCCACAACAGACTTGTCTGGCTACTATAGCCATGATAGGGTCGAAGGTGACAGATGAGATTGGGAACAGCACAAAGCTGAAGAATGCCAAGACAAAGGCTATACCAGATTTGGTCCCTTTAGCAGCAGGGAGGCGGGAAAATCGGTCTATAAGGAAAGATAGCGAGATTCGTCCAGAATTTCTTTTTGCATCTGCTCCGACTTCGTTTAGGCCTGTGTCAAGGAATTCAGCCACCTGACTCAGGGGTTCAAATCCTATGGGGGGTCGGACGAGCGTGTGAGTGAACTCAACTCCGATGACGGCGCTGTACTCTTCAATAGTGGGAGTAATCTCCAGTCCCTCCATGCAGAATGTAGCGGTGGTAGGATCCCAATAGAGCGCCATAGCTTGGATAAAGGCAGGTGGACACTCAATCTTCAGCAAGTCTAATAGGTATCCTAGTCGTGATTCAGCATACTTCTGGCTGGCTTCGCCCATGTTATCCCACCACGACTGGAGTTCAGCCCGGGGAACTTTGAACACTTGAATATCATTCTTTCCCATCAAGTCTAAAATATGCAAATGATTTTAAAAAGTCAATCGTCAAAAATTACTTTTAAACAGATGATTATGCAGATGTCATGAGTATGCATGCGCTAACTTAATTGGATAGTTCAATTGAAGAAATAGAAATTATGACCTTTTTCAGGTCTCGAAGGCCTGATTTAAAGCCTAACTTGAATTTCAGGGAAGTGAATTATGCAATTTAGTCAGATTCACTCAGTGACTAAGGGAAACAGTAATGTCACATTCCATTGGTCAATACATCAAATGAACAAAGTGGAATGAACTTTTATTACAATCAGGATGCCTGATGAAAGAAAGGTAAAGGGAGATTCTTCAAACAAGAAAGCCATAAAAGGCCGATGGAATGTGAGAATCTAAATCACTCTTTTCCTAGAGGTCTATCCAAATGACAGTCAGTCGGGAACTCTCCTTTAGTCAAGGGTAAGTGGGTTGTCTTCAATGCTTTGGTCGAAAGGTCGTAGTTCCTCTGGCCATTCTCTAGTCCACGGTATGATGACTTCAGGAGCCTTCTCGGGTTTCACCTTCTTGAGTGTGATGCGCTTTGGATTTGTCCTGGTCGCGGGGCCCCTCTTTCTTCCCCAAAAAGTGATCATGGGTATACTTTCTTTAGTTGGTATTCCAGCCTTCCGATGGGCATATGCCTCCCTGGCCAACTGGTTGCGACGCTGTCTTTTCATCTCTAGATAGTTCTTAAACATCTCGTCCGTTTTTCGCTTAAATCTGAGGTTATCGACATAGTAACGGGTTTGGCAATCTTCGGCATATCCCAACTTACGTCCAGTCAACTCTCGTCCATGCACGAATCTGGTGAAGTGTAGCCTTGTGTTTGGTCTAGGGCGAGTGACTTTCCTTAGGTACTCGAAGGTTACCAATTCTGTCGAACTCTTAGGGAATATCGACATCCTACCCTATTATCATTGTTGTTTCAATTAGTCACTTGAGTGATTTTCATGATGCGAATGCATATGAATGTATGTAATGTATGAGTCATATCATGGAGCAGCGAATAGTAAAGTACGTTGGAAATAAATGCCTTACCAACTATACTTGGGGGAATGTGGAATGTCCCCTTATATCAATGGGCGGTTTTAGGTATACCAACCATTCATAGACATGCGCATGAGACAAGTGGGTATACTCTAAAAATCGAAAATCAGGTGAGGAACCTACGGCTCAGGCTCCCACGATCCACATGAGGCAGATTCTCCCCAAGGGTACCTACCCAAGAGGGCTAGATATCGCCAATGCAGATTGTGGACGGGAACGAATACGAAAGTCTCAAGTGCCATCAAACACAAGATACTTTTCGCACCCTTTCCCTATCTAAGGTAACCTAGGGGTGGTTGCAGTCGGGGTTTGATCGCCAGTGTGTGCGATGTGTCGTGATCATCACAATGCAAGGTCATGCACAACAATTTGTATCAAAACACCGCTTCAGTATGTGCATAAAATAAACATACATTCCCAACTCTAACCTGCAGGAAAAATGTCAACAATCACTCCATCCCTTATTTCTCCAATCTGCAAAAACATATAACACAATGGTTAGTGTACGTACCTCACCTTCGAGAGCATCTGCAGAAAACAAGGTTAGATAAACCAAACAACTTTTTAATCGGCTCAAGTCCTCTGGTCTGTGAAACTAGAGATTCTGGGTTCGAATAAGTCCCCAGCGGAGTCGCCAGTTTGTCGCGACCCTCTCGGGCGTGAGGGGGCTAATGGGCCGCCCGATCGCTGGCTTGATCGGACGCGGGCCTCTCCCAAGGTCCATTACCCAAATCGTAATTGCTGGATATACGCGGTCGACCTTCGGTGTGGTCTAGTGACATGTGACAAGTGTACATGCCAAGGAGTCGCCACCAATCGTTTCGTGGAGGGTACGATCGGAAACCCTATCGAATAGTTGGGAGTAGTCTATTCGATTCTGCGGAAACCAGAGAAATGGGTTCGGGGACTTAGTTACGCCAACTGTCAGAGTTGACACCCTTTCGGTACCGAAACTGAATGGTTTATCTGATCCTAAACTTTCATACAGACGAGTGGGGTATAGATCCTAAATCTAAGAGTTCATGCAGATGGGAATAGCTACCCTATCACTCACAATCATTAAAAGTAAATGCGCAAATCAAGGATCAAATACATGCGGATAAAACACATGAAATCAGCATGGAATCCCTAATGAGACTCTATTAGCCTAGAGAAATATCAACCAAGGCTTATGAATGATTTTGGCATGATTTACCCATGAGGGGCGAAATCGTAATTTGGAACAACTCGGGGACAATTCACCTTAAAAGGGAAAAAAAATCATTTAGATGAATTGTATGGGCAAGAGAATGATGGAAATGTGATTGGCGATCAATCCGATCCATTTCCTATTTTTTCGGGAATTTCTAGAATTTTTTTGGAGTTTAAGAGTGATTTTACCCTTAGAGGGGTAAAATCGTCATTTTGGACAAAGATGAGAACTGAAAATATCAAATATTAGGGCTAGTCACCCACCTAACCCAAACCCTAACTTCAAGCAATTTTCGGAACTCGATTGGAACGAGGAAGACGATTTTCCCATTGAGGAGCAAAATCGTCATTTCGAGAAAAGGGACGGGACTCGAAAACCCAAGCCTAAGAATTTATCGCCTACCCGACCCTAATTCTTACCCTGGCCTTATCGGCCTTATCTCGTGCACACAGCAGAGGCAACTTACCCCTAAAGGGTAATGTCGTCAAGTCTCGGAAGAACGGATAAGAAACCCAAAAATAGGGTTGACCAGTTGTCTGTGGTCAATCCTTGATTTTTTGGGATTTCTGGAGTGTCTAGGATTTTTCCACATTTTTTGGAATTTTCTGGAATTTTCTAGCATTTTTTCGGATTTTCTATGATTTTTCTGATTTTTTTTTTATTTTTATAAAAATCATTTTCAGAATTTTTTATTCAAAAATGTGATTCGGACCTGGTCGACCCGACCCACTAGGTAGGAACCCGGCCCAGACCTGGACCCGCGCGGATCTCGGCTTCAAAACGACGTCATTTTGGCCTTCCCCGCTCAAACTTCAATTACCCGGCTAACTTGAATCGACGCTCTTGATTGTGCCACGTAGCAACGCATGGACGACCAGATCTAAGGCGAGGAGCCTACGGTTCATATTAGGCGAAGACTCGATCAAGGCCGTCTGATCAGACTACTTAAACCTACGGCGACGATTAGATCCCAAGACTCGATCTAGACCGTCCATTCCTACTCGACCTAAAACGACGTCGCCTACCCACTAACCCATACGGCGCCGTTTCAACCAGTTTCTTTTTACTTTCCGATTAAAATCATTTTCGAATTATTCTAATTTCTAATCGGACGGTCGCCAGTCATTTGACTCGATTAACCTAGACCGTCTGTTCTAATGCTGACTGGTCCTAACAAACTAACGGTCGAGCTGACTCGACATTGACGTGGACCAATGGCCTACTGCCACCTAGACCTTTGACTCGTTGACCGTGCCACGTACGCATCGTCTTCAACCTCGCGCCTGCGACTGGATGAGCGGCTGTGCTTCTCCGGCGACGATCCGACGGTGGATCCTTAATGAAATCGTGCGAAACCAACGCCAATCGACTCGCAATGGATTGTAGCTTAACATATCTAAGAATCGAATCATTCCATTCATAGAATCAAGAGCATCATGCGGATTGCCGAGTACGGCCATGGGAGTTCGATCGTTCGACTAATGTAAAATAATTGCAATTCCATCACGGGATAGTATCAATCGATGTCCAGGAGACTTACCTCGAGCTCCGATTGAGCTCGCTCGGCCCAGATTTGGCTGGGCAAGGATGAACAGTGTTCGACAATGGAGGTTGGATTGGGAGACTCGATTCGGGGTATGTGAGCGAAGTCAATGCAAAATAGATGTGCGACAATGGTCAGTGATGTTCAGGGAATGAAACGCACATAGCAATTGCAAGAACGATTAAGGAATGTGTGAGTCGCCATGGATGCTCAAAGAAGAACTCGAGACTGCAACTCACCTATTTTCGCAGTTTCAGGCTGCGTGGGAGGCGGCGATTGCTTCCTGGCACACTGGGCGAACTCCCGATGGTCTTCTTTGGCTTTGGTTTGGCCGGAGATGGCCCAACCAGCGCCTTGCAGTTGAGCTCGAGTTCTCGACGACGGGGGTCGGAGAACGAGCTCTCTCTCGCGCTTTTTCTCTTTCTCTCTATTCTGTTTTCCTTTTCTCAACTGAATCCCCCCTCCCCTTGCTTCGCGAAGGCCGACTGGCTTATATACCCTCTTTCGGTTTCCCGCTCGAATAGTGGACGTTAGCCCACTTGGATTCACGTGCTGTCACGTGCCAAATGGCATGTCGACGGCGACGGAATTGGTTGGGAAACCGTTCAATCCCCGTTAGGAGCTCCGGCAAGCTCTATTTGGTATGAATTTGGTCTGAGCTTGCTTCGGTTGACTTTCGCAGGTCTGCGAGATTGACCAGCCGATTACTTCTTCCTCAGGCGACCATTGGTCGTGATCTTGGTGTTAATCGACGGGGAACGATCTAAAGCTTTAAACCCCCACCAGTGTGTCGCCGATTGTGGTTGATTGGACCTTCAATTTGGTCTTCAAAACTCGGTCTGTCACTGTTCATCTGCACGAGCGTTTTGGGGAAGACGATACTGTAGCGGACCGGTTCGACCGGTCCAACCGGCGGTCAGACCGGTCTGAACCGGTCCCGACTTGCAATTTTCCAAATTAAATCCAAATTAACAGGAAATTTTTGCAATTGAACCTCAGAATCGAATCTAGGGCATGGATTTTGTCTAAAATTGTGATTTTGCCCAAAATTTCATATCAATTTCAACAAAAACCCCAAATTTTATTTAATTGGAAATTGAGGATCGTGTAATTGAGGGTTCAAATGACCAAATTGAGCCAAATTACCTATGCCAATTGATTTAAAATGGTGAAATCCATTGGGTAGCTTGTTCAATTTGTAATGATAGCCCCTGAATTGAAAGTAATTTCAATTATGCTCAAATTCAAGGACTAAAATGCAATTATGTTTGTAATTGAGCAATTTGTCCGAACAATTAGGTCAAATTGAAATAGGGGTCAATTAGATTGAATGTCAAGATCCTAAAAAATGCTAAAATTGTAAATTAAAAGACTCAATTGATATTTTTTTCTCAGATTCAATAGTATGGGTTACAAAGGAACACCTAAAATTGAGTTTTATTTTTGAAGTTTTGCGAGGTAAAAAAGACAAGGGATTTAAAAGGAAAATATTGGCTATTTTTTCATATTTTTGTGACCTCAAATGCTATTTTTCTTGAATTTTCTAGTATTTTCCTATTTTCTAAAAATACTAAAAATTGTGAAAAATATGAAAAATTATTATTTTTTGTCAAAAATGGTTCCTTAGGTTGGGCCAAGGCCACCAAAGTTGATTTTGTAATTTTTTTACTTTTTATGAATTTTTTTTGTGATTTTTCAAAATAAAGCTAAAAAAGACTTGGTCAAAAATCAGGTGTCAACAAGTATCTCGAGGGGAATTGAATGAGAAGTGTGATATTCCAGATTTCGGCCCTCTTCAAGGCTAACGATATGAAAAGGAATCTTGAAGTTGGATTTAGAACAATGAAGGATTTCAATGTTCGATAGGAATTGGACGTCGCCTCGCCGAGCCCTCGAGGATAGAAGTATAGAATTTGACATCGAATTGAGAGATGGAATTGAGGAATTCAAGAATTGGACTTGAATTTGACGTCGCCTGGCCAAATGGACAAATTAAGAATGAAAAACGAAATTTCGGACGAAAAGTGCAAAATGACCGTTTTGCCCCTCAAGCTTAATTCTTTTCTTTGAAAATTTTAGAAGGGAAAAATGGACATTGAACCCCTCCCCTTGGCTGCAGAAAATCTGCCCAAAAAGTGGTCAAAGAAGTCAATGAGTTTAAGCTTAAATAATTGGCACAAAGGACAAGTGTCATTTGGTGATTGGTTGGCCATCTAATCCCCCAAAAAGTGGTTGGAAAATTTAGGGAAAATTATTGGGAGTCCATCTACTATTGATCTTCTGTCCCAAAGAGCCATTTCATGAAAATCTCACAATTCTCTCCATTTTCCCTCATGTTTTCTCTCTGGCCAGACCCTGCCGCCTGATCAGCTCCTTCCGCCTACTTCGGTCCGTACGACGGCCACATAAGTTGACCTTTTGGCCGGCTGCCGATCACCACAGATTAGTCGAAGCTTTCCTTGACATTTTCCCTTTGGTTTCATGATTTTTGGAGGCCTGGTTAATTTATGGTGAGTTTTGAAAGAAAAGTGGACAGATTCTGAGCTAGCAGAGGAAAGGTGTTGGTTCTAGGTCTTAGAAAATTAAAATGACCTCAATTTTTCGAGGAGAGCTTCATAAGATGTTGTACTATAGGTGGATGTTTATAAATTAATTTTTCATTGGAGATTTAGGGGTATTACATAGCTGAGATTGAATGGACAGAATTGATCGAAAAACTGATCGGTGGACAATCTGTGGAAACTGAATTATTTGATGGACTTAGAGGTATTATTTTGACTCCAATTCAATAGGGGATGTCCTAGACATGTAAATATAGGTCTTGGCAAGAAGATTGGACAATAAAATGGTGAATTGAGGTGAATTATGGGCTGTGGAAAGTGACCAAGGGCAAAACAGAATGCTGTCAAATTCTGTCCAGCCTTGATCAAACCCATTGGGTGGTTCTAGGAAGTGTTTTTATGGTCCAATTTGGTTCTTAAGATATCCTAGGATGTCAAATGATATCTCAGTAAGAAATTAGTTCGATCGGATTTAAATTTGGCGGAGTTAATTCATGGGAATTGTACATTGTTCGTAGGACGACGCTTGAAGTGATTTGGTTATGCATTTGTGGGCCTCAGAGGGAATCGCACGTGGCATTTGTTAGCTTGCTTGAAGAGGTAAGTGGTTCCTAAACCCTTACTTGAACGTTAGGACACTACTGGATAGATTGGTTAGATGATTTGATTGCTTGGTGAAACTTATAGCTTGGATTGATTGATTAGTCGATTGAAACGGCAAGGAAAACTAATTGTGAGATTGATTGCCTTGTGATATTGTGCGGCTATTGAGCCCTGTATTCGTATGAATTGGCCGTGGGCCCTATTATTGTTATTGAATTGGCCGTGGGCTCTTCTATTATTATTGAATTGGCCGTAGGCCCTGAGAAATTACATCGCGGCCGTGGGCCCTGGCGATGCTTGAGTGAATTGAAATTACATCGCGGCCGTGGGCCCTGGCGATGCTTGAGTGAATTGAAATTTCATCGCGGCCGTGGGCCCTAGCGTTGCTTGAATAAATTGAAACTACATCGCGGTTGTGGCCCCTGGCGATGATTTGGCTAGATGCCCTTATGAACTACATCGCGGCCGTGGGCCCTGTCGATGATTTGGCTTGGCACCCTATGAAATTATATCGTGGCTTGGAACCCCGGCGATACATGGCGGCCGTGGGCCCTGGCGATGACTAAATGGTTTGTCACAGTGATGACTTATGAAGTTGTGTGCTTGTTTATGCTAATGCCTTGATGAGCTTCTATTTATCGATTTGTGGCATAGTCTGGGAGGACTGGCGGTCTGGTCTAGGTTTATGGTTTACTTGTTGAGATTTATATCTCACCCCAGTGGGGGCTTAACTTTTTCAGGTTCCAGGGGAAGGAAGCCCGACTTGCCAATGATTGGCATCTGAGGAAGTAGTTGACCCAGCGTTTTTAAGACGTTGTATGACCTTAGAAATTGCATATTGTTTTATGAATTAGTCTTGACCACTACAAAGAATTGAGGTGTATTTTATACTACGAGATGTGTACAATTATTTTCTAATCTAAGTCATTATTGATTTTATTTGTGTACGGAGGAGTCTCTTGCTTCCATATGTGTAAGATATAAGGTTGATGATGGCCGAAGGATCCTGGATGGCACAGCTTGGTTACGGCCTGGTGGGATGCTCGCGTGCTCGCCGGGTTCGGGGCGTGACATCCCAGTTTAAGTGGTATCAGAGCAAGGTTAGCTCGATCCATTGTGATTGAGGTTTGGAATGATAAGGAGCGATGACATGAAGACAATTAGGCAGTGAGACCTTTAGGATTAAGTACTGAACCTTGAATCTTGAGGATTATAGGCTTGAACTTATGTGCACTCTAATGGTTCTAGTGTTGATTTTGATTGATGATCATGATTGATTTTATGATTAAGACTCGCAAGGAAGTGAGTGGAGATTGAAGAGTCGTAAGCATGGATTTGAGGTTGCTAGAGAATAGCTTATGAATGAAGGGTCAATTGGAGTATATGATTGTGATCGTGGTTTGTCGATGACCCAACTTGGGGAACACGAGTTATAAAGAGACGACTGGTATTAGTGGATTCAGGTTTGAATTGTGTGATATTTTGATGATTCAGCTATTGATTGCTATTGACAGTCTTGGGTGATATGAGATGAGGTTTATACAGGGAAGCGATGAAGGAATATTTGGGTTAAAGACCAGTTGTGATCGAATGCATAAGGATTTGATTTGACTAGTGACTAAATTTGAGGTATATGATGGAATATAGGCAATTGATCTATGAGATGTGATAGTCATTGGTGGAATTAGAAATCTTCGATGGATAAGAATTGATCTGAAGGTGATTGTGGTATGATCAGTAGTGAGGACAGTCATGATGTGTACGTGTTTGTGGCTTTGAAACAAACACTGATGTGGGTGCATGCATGAGCTTATAACTATCCGACTTAATAAACTGTCGCTTGGTATGGGACGAGTCGATGTGATACCTATAAACCATAATGAAGCATGTTATGGGGCGTGTAGAACACGGCTTCCTCCGTAGATGTATGACTTGGGATAGCCTGTAACAACTAAGTCTGATGAGGGCGGGGAGTGATCGACGGGACAGAGAGGTCCGGACAAGAAAAGGCTCCTAGCAGGCTTCTAAGATAGTTAGGAGGCAAGAATGAGTCAAGTCATAAATTGAAAGAGAAAGCAAAGGTATCAGGTTGAGTCTGATTGTGGTTAAGAGATGTATGACACATGAATGATTTTCAAGAGAACATTTGAAAGTGGCATGGCATTTGTAATGGTACCTGTGGTAGGCATGGCTGAGAGCCCTGTACTTGGCAGTGGATGCCGTTTGAAAAAGAAGACCGATGTTCGTGGCTGGCCTAGTTGGCATGTGGTGTAACTAGCATCGTGTGATTGTTATGGCCAAGGTCTAATTGAGAGATTAGACTATGTGAGGATTTTATTCTCCATTGATCTGATGCTTGTTGAGATTGAGATAGCCTGTCGTGTTTGTGACAGAGTGGCATGTGCCTTATGTTTAATGTATGAGCGTGTGACTCATAGAAGTGATGCTTTGAGTACTTGCTTGGTATTGACCTAATTGAGTTTTAGCCTAGTGGAGGCTTGCCTAGTAATGGCTGTTGATTGAAAAATTGCCTTGTGGAGGCTTGCTTGTTATGTGGTTGCTGCTTAAGGTTGATTTGGAATCCTTGGATGGTGAACAATGATGAGATGAGCAGCCTGAGACTGCTAGACTTGAGTAGACGACTTGAGTCTTCGATTCCTAAAGGGAATCATAGTGGGTCAAGTGATATGAGAATCTAATGACGTTGAACGACCAAAGTATGGTCGTAGAAGAACATTGCGCTTGAGTATACATGATATGGAAGATCCGAGAACTGAGAAGGATCATGAGAATTGAATAAAGATGAGTGACTGAAATATGAGTACCAAAAGAGAATATGGCTCGATTTGTTAATCGTACGATACCTAAGTGTGATAAAGGGGTCATGAGAACTTTAAATGGGGATGAAGAAAATTGATGGGTAGGCAAGCTTGAGAAGAAGCTGCCCTTGTACCCAAGTCGCTGAGACGACTGGTGCTAGTGTTGATGAGTTGAGTAATGGAAGTCACGAGAGATGTGACTTTGAATTATTTCATTCTAAAGTGAATGAGTGGGAAGAACCACGAGAGTTTTGGAAAGCCTGTGAAGCTATGTATAAAGTTGAGATTGACTGAGTTTGATAAAAGGGATGGAATTTGAAATTGCCTTCTTATAAGTTGATGGTTCGTGAGAAAACCTTAGAGGTTTTGGGTACACTGAGAAAAGAAAGCGACCCTGGCAGTTACTAGCCTTAGGAGGCTGTTGATGATTGGTGAAGAGTCACCAAGGGAAGAATTTTCCTTGAAGGCATGGTATATATTTGGACCGCCTTCGTTGAATTGTTCAATGGAAGTATCTTCTTGGGATTGCTTGAGAGCAATGGTTGTGTGGATCCTAATGATCTTGTAAGGATCTGTGGACGATCGACCAGTGTGAGACAGAGTTCTCAAGGTCGTTTAAACATATGTTAAAGGTGGACAATGACCCTTTGAGAGAGACGTAAGGTCTTCGGTTGGAATGGAATTTGAAAGCCTTATGGCTATTGATTATTCCTGACATTGAGGAGTGGTAATGAGATTTAATAAGAGAAGTGAATAATCGGAAAGCATGTGAATAAGAGAACTCATACTCATGGATTACGAGCAAAGAAATATTCATGATGGAACATGAAATGTGTCTTTAAGGAATGGCTATTACCTTGCTGTAAGGTTAATGGTGGTTAATTTCTAGTTATTGTAAGAGATATAAAAGAGACTGACGTGTCAGTCTGTCAGACCCTGTTGATTTTATGAAATCGATGAAAGATGGGTCAGAACCACCAGAAGTGGTATTGTGTGTTAAACAGCCATAAAGAGTAGGGTGTCGTTCTTAAAGGGCGATTGGACCATGAGATGGTCGTTGATGGAAAGGAAAGTGAATGGACTTGATAGTCCTGGTTGTTCATAATGTGGACAAATGGTTGAGTAAGCGAAAAGAGTGCTTAGAGTGTAATTGCAGAGTGACTCGATGTGGTCGAATTGAATATTCGAGATGTGAATTAGTGGAAACTGAGGGGAACGAAACTTGTCACTTGAGGTGACCAAGTCATTAGAAGAAAAGTGTCCGACATGGTGAAATTTGAATCCTGGAGTGGAGGTACTATTGTTGGCACAGACTCCAAGATTGACACTCTAAGGAATTGAAAGGACAAGGTGGATTCGAAGTAAAAGAATGCCACTGAAGTGTATAGTTTCCTTCAAAGGGTAAGTGACCAGTGTGAAAGGAAAATGAAATCTTTATTGTCTCGGTGTTGAGATTGAGCATCTAGACTAAGAAAGGGGGCGCAAAACTTGGATGATTCCTGGAAGTTGAGTTTGAGAAACTGTCTTGTAAACAGCTTTGAATTCCAGGATAATGTTGATGTTCTGTTGTGTGGATAGAATCGAGGCAAGGTCACGTTAATGAGCTGTGAAACCAAGAGGTCAAGGCACTAGTGCTTCATGAGGAAAGAGTAACAAAAATGAACAAAATGTGGTATGGTCCAAGTGGGGACCCATGAGAGTAAAGGAGCCAAGATATGAGCTCTCAAGTGAAAGGTACCATGAATGGTTGAAATGATCCGACACCTGATAGTGGTGAAATGGATAACAGCCGGATTGAGTATCCAAGAAGTACTTGGATCGATTATTGCCGTCTTGAGAGACGATGAGTGAACTTATTTAAGAAGTCATGAGAAACGTGAATGACCTTCGAGAGTAACCTATGGACTCTGAAGAGATGCTCGTTATATGTTAGTTGTGAAGAGCACTAGCCATGGGCCTGATGAGATAAGATTCCTCAGTCGTGAACCTTATGAGAAATGGAATTCCTATGGAATCTCGGAGAATTGGAATGAGCGACGAATCGACTAGGGTCGATGAGAGTTGTTGAAACTTGAAGTTTCCTGGAATGATGGATTGTTATCGACGGATTGTGGAAGATTCCCCACGAGAGTTGTTTCCTTGATGAAATGGACTCAGGAAGAGATGTAACCCGAAGGGGTGAATGAACGCGAAGAGTATTTGAAGGCTTGAGTCAAGTTGAGGATTACGCTGATAGAGGCGTTCCTGTTTGGAATCCAAAGAGTCGAGAGAATCATAATGACGTGGCGTAAAAAGGGAATTTGAGGCGTAACAAGGCGATATGAAGTAAGCATTGTATGTACGCTGTGACAATAAGGCCATATGAGCTAGAACGCTTAATGTGTGATTGGAGTTGGTTTGCGAATGTCCTCGCGACAAAATTTGGAAAATCTTGCTTGAGTGAAAGAAGATATTGAGTCTGTATTTACCACAAGAGAATAAGGTAGTATGAAGAGATTCCCGATGGGAATTACGCAGGAGGCAACGCGACTGAGTAAAATTGCTTATGAGTATGAAAGCGTAGCTGGTATAAAGAGAGACCTCGCAAGTTATGGGAATTTACGAGGTTGAGAATTGAGGATTGTGTAATTGGTGATAGAGGGACAGATCTTCCCTCGAGAAATAAGAGGTTCAACTTTTACATTGCAAGTTTGTCAATTGACGAGTTGATGGCTATTGAAAACACCTAGCCTGAAGGCTAGAAGGGAATTGAGGTATGGCCATGATCGAACCCTGATTCTCAAAGGGTTATGTGAATGAATAGAACCCTTGAGGCCCTTTGGACGAAAGTATGAGTCTAGTATTAAAGGGGAACTTAAAGAGATAGCCTCATCCAGAATTCAAAGGAAGAATTATGCTGTCCCTTGGGATGACACAAGGATGTGCCCAGATTTTTCTTTAATACTATCGGTGATATGGACTGAGAGTTGAATTAGTCTATCATGTGGTCAAGCATTAGACATGTCGATAAGAGAGAGACATGACCATGAAGGTCGATGGATTACTTTGATCCAAGGGAATTTTTGAATGGAATCAAGAACGGATTATTACGGTAGTAATCATGAAATTGTTTAAGGAATTGAGGGGGCTATAACTCGAATTGGATAATGAAGGGCAAGTTGATTAAGCCTTGAATCTCCGTTGGTAAGAACGGACGTTTGAAGAAAATTATATGCCAAATGGCATGGGCACTAGAGAGTGCATTCTGGCGAGGGTTTGTAATAATGGTGATAGGCAAGGTGACGAGACGATGTGAATGCTCGATGGTAAACTGATAACGGATGTATGAATTCCAAAAGAGATAAGAGAGAAACAAATACAAATTGAAAACTGAAGAAAACAAGTCATAGGGAAAGATGACTTTGGTCAGAAAGGACAAGTGTAAACGTCAAGTCATGGAAGAAGTTATCCAGAAGAGTTAGAATGCGATGAGGCGCCGGCACCCCAAAGGACGGGATGATTAGAAGGTTGCAAATTTCGAGGATGAAATTTCTTAAAGGGGGGAGAATTGTGACATTCCAGATTTCGACCCTCTTCGAGGTTAACGATATGGAAAGGAATCTTGAAGTCGGATTTAGAACAATGAAGGATTTCAATGTTCGATAGGAATTGGACGTCGCCTCGTCGAGCCCTCAAGGATAGAAGTATAGCATTTGACATCTAATTGAGAGATGGAATTGAGGAATTCAAGAATTGGACTTGAATTTGACGTCGCCTGGCCAAATGGACAAATTAAGACTGAAAAACGAAATTTCTGACGAAAAGTGCAAAATGACCGTTTTGCCCCTCAAGCTTAATCTTTTCTTTGAAAATTTTAGAAGGGCAAAATGGACATTGAACCCCTCCCCTTGGCTGCAGAAAATCTACCCAAAAAGTGGTCAAAGAAGTCAATGAGTTTAAGCTCAAATAATTGGCACACAGGACAAGTGTCATTTGGTGATTGGTTGGCCATATAATCCCCCAAAAAGTGGTTGGAAAATTTAGGGAAAATTATTGGGGGTCCATCTACTATTGATCTTCTGTCTCAAAGAGCCATTTCACGAAAATCTCACAATTCTCTCCATGTTCCATCAAGTTTTCTCTCTGGCCAGACCCTGCCTCCCCATCAGCTCCTGCCGCCTACTTCGATCCGTACGAAGGCCACCTCCGGTGACCTTTTGGCTGCTGCCGATCACCACAAGTTAGTTGAAGATGTTCTTGACCATTTTCCGTTGGTTTCAGGATTTTTGGAGGTCTGGTCAATTTATGGTGATTTGTGAAAGAAAAGTGGACAGATTCTGAGCTAGCTGAGGAAAGGTGTTGGTTCTAGCTCTTAGAAAATTCAAATGACCTCAATTTTTCGAGGAGAGCTTCATAAGATGTTTTACTATAGGTGGATGTTTATAAATTAATTTTTCATTGGATATTTAATGGTATTACATAGCTGAGATTGAATAGACAGAATTGATCGAAAAACTGATCGGTGGACAATCTGTGGAAACTGAATTATTTGATGGACTTAGAGGTATTATTTTGACTCCAAATCAATAGGGGATGTCCTAGACATGTAAATATAGGTATTGGCAAGAAGATCGGACAGTAAAATGTTGAATTGAGGTGAATTATGGGCTGTGGAAAGTGACCAAGGGCAAAACAGAATGCTGTCAAATTCTGTCCAGCCTTGATCGAACCCCTTGGGTGGTTCTAGGAAGTGTTTTTATGGTCCAATTTGGTTCTTAAGATATCCTAGGATGTCAAATGATGTCTCGGCAAGAAATTAGTTTGATCGGATTGAAATTTGGCGGAGTTAATTGATGAAAATTGTACATTGTTCGAAGGACGACGCTTGACGTGATTTGGCTATGCATTTGTGGGCCTTAGAAGGAATCGCACGTGGCATTTGTTAGCTTGCTTGAAGAGGTAAGTGGTTCCTAAACCCTTATTTGAACGTTAGGACACTACTGGATAGATTGGTTAGATGATTTGATTGCTTGGTGAAGCTTATAGCTTGAATTGATTGATTAGTCGATTGAAACGGCAAGGAAAACTAATTGTGAGATTGATTGCATTGTGATATTGTGCGGCTATTGAGCCCTGTATTCGTATGAATTGGCCGTGGGCCCTATTATTATTATTGAATTGGCCGTGGGCTCTATTATTATTATTGAATTGGCCGTGGGCCCTGAGAAATTACATCGCGGCCGTGGGCCCTGGCGATGCTTGAGTGAATTAAAATTACATCGCGGTTGTGGGCCCTGGAGATGCTTGAGTGAATTGAAATTTCATTGCGGCTGTGGGCCCTAGCGATGCTTGAATAAATTGAAACTACATCGCGGCCGTGGGCCCTGGCGATGATTTGGCTTGGCACCCTATGAAATTATATCGTGGCTTGGAGCCTTGGTGATACATCGCGGCCGTGGGCCCTGGCGATGACTAAATGGTTTGTCACAGTGATGACTTATGAAGTTGTGTGCTTGTTTATGCTAATGTCTTGATGAGCTTCTGTTTATCGCTTTGTGTCATAGTATGGGAGGACTGGCGGTCTGGTCTAGGTTTACGGTTTACTTGCTGAGATTTATATCTCACCCCAATGGGGGCTTAACTTTTTCAAGTTCCAGGCAAAGGAAGCCCGAACTTACCAATGATTGGCATATGAGGAAGTAGTTGACCAAGCGTTTTTAAGACGTTGGATGACATTAGAAATTGCATATTGTTTTGTGGATTAGTCTTGACCACTACAAAGAATTGAGGTGTATTTTATACTACGAGAGGTGTACAATTATTTTCTATCCTAAGTCATTAATGATTTTATTTGTGTACGGAGGAGTCTCTTGCTTCCGCATGTGTAAGATATAAGGTTGATGATGACCGAAGGATCCTGGATGGCACAGCTTGGTTACGGCCTGGTGGGATGCTCGCGTGCTCGCCGGGTTCGGGGCGTGACAAGAAGCAACGCCGATTGGTGAAATTGCTTGTGGATATAGGAGCATTGCTTGTGTAAAGAGAGACCTCGCAAGTTATGTGAACTATAAGAGGTTGAGAATTGAGCATTGTGTAATTGGTGATGGAGAGACAGATCTTCCCTTGAGAAATAAGAAATTTAACCTCTAAATTAGGAGTTTGTCAATTGACTAGTTGACGGCTATTGGAAGCACCTAGCTTGAAGGCCGGAAGGGAATTGAGCTATTGCCATGATCGAACCTTGATACTTAAGGGGTTATGGGAAGGAATAGAACCCTTGAAGCCCCATGGACGAAAGTATGAGTCCAGTCTTGAAGAAGAACTCAAAGAGATGACCTCATCGAAATTCGAAGAGAGAAATTATGGTGTCCCTTGGGATGGCACAAGGATGTGCCAAGATTTTTCTTTAATACTATCGGTGATAAGGACTAAAAATTGAATTAGTCTATCATATGGTCGAGCATTAGACATGCCGATAAGAGAGAGGGACATGACCACGAAAGTTGATGGATCACTTTGATCCAAGGGGATTTTCGAATGGAATCGAGAACGGATTACTACAGAAGTAACCATGAATTTGTTTAAGGAGTCGAAAGTGATGACTCGAGTTGGATAATAGAGGGCAAGTTAGTGAAGTCCATGAGTCCCTGATAGTACAAGGGGACGTTTGAAGGTAGTCATACGCCAAATGGTATGGTGCATTCTTGAGATGGGTTAGTAATGATGGTGATAGGCGTGGAGCTTGAGTTTAATGTGATGCTTTTGAAAGACCTTCAGTTTAGAATGTTTGGAAGTGTCAGGTAATGAAAGGAGTTGCTTTGAAAAGTATGGAAGCGGTGAGGCGTCAGTGCCCCAAGAGACTGAGTGGATAAGAAAGTGGAAAATTTCGAGGACAAATTTCTTTAAGAGGGGAAGAATTGTGACATTCTGAATTTTCGACTCCTCGGGGCTAATGACATAGATGGGAAGCTCGAAATTGACAATTGGAAATGGAGAATTCTAACATTGGATTGGAATTTGACGTCGCCTCGTCATTGGTCATTTAACAATGAAAAAATAAAATATCAGACGAAAAGTGCCAAATGACCATTTTGCCCCTCGACCCTTTGCCCTTGCCTTAAGATTTTTAGAAGGACGAAATGGTCATTTAGACCCTCCATTGTGGCTGCCGAAATTTGATAGGGATAAGTCAATGGAAGTCAAAGCCAATGGAGTTAATAATTGAGGTGTGCCAAGTGTCAAGCAAAGAAGGCCTTAAGCATTAATTGATCTCACCTACCAATCTTGACTTTGACCAAGTTTAATTATTTGTGGAAGACCCTCTCTCTCTCTTTATTTGGTCGGCCAAAACCCTCTTTCTTCTTCTTCTTCTCCTTCTCCCTCTCTCGGCCGAGAAGCCCTCTCGCGGACAGACCAAAACTGCTTCACTGTTCCGGCCATAACTTTTTTGTTCGACATTGGATTGAGGAAAACCACCGCCATCTGAAAGCTTATCTTCTTGCCATTCCAACAAGGTATTATGATTCAATTTGGCCTAGTATTTCTTCCCGTAGGTCTGTTTGAGTGGGCAAAGGTCAAAATCTGATCCGGTTTTGGAGAGAATCCATTTTTGGGGGCTTCAAAACTTCAAATGGCTCCAAATTTTTGGTGATTCACTCTAAAATCATAATATAATAGTTTAGAAGGTTGAGATTGAATATTTGTGGGAGTTGAGATGTGTTTTAATGGATGAAACCCCTTGATCTTTCATGGACAGATTATGCTTGCTTGAAGACCATGGAGAAAACGAGTGGTTCGAAGGCTTTGTGGGATTGTTCGCTTCAAAACTCTTGGTGAGCTATCTCAACACTTGGATTAAGTTGCTAGCAAGTGTATTTCGTGAGAAATTGGAACCTAGAGTTGAAATATGGATTGATATGTGTAGATTAGACGAAACCGATTCTGTTCTGTGGATACCCTGTTGTGACCGATTCTGTTGGGGACTAATTAAGGGATATTTTGGCTTTGGAAATGACTCATAAGACTACTTAAGATGTTGTACGCGGTGTTAATGGGAAGTATGTGAAGTAGACTAGAAGTTAGATGTGACATTCCGAATTCCGATCCCTTTCGAGGCTATGGAATGGAAGGATATCGATTGGTGTATTTAAGTGGTATCTCACTCGGAGCAGGCCACTCTAAAGTTAACTTACCGAAAGGGAAAGACTAACGCGAGGTCGAGTACGTGGACCTGGGGATTTTGAATAAGAAATGACACTTTGACCATAAGGATTGTTGAGTCAATATTTTGGGCTAGTAGAGATCGATCTAGGAATGATCATGGAATGTCTTGCTAGCGTTATACGTTGGGACCCGAGTGATTCTGTTTAACCAATGTGTAATTTGTGAGAATTTCCTAAATCGGATTCCGATGATTAGGATAGCAGGAGCTAGCGATAAACCCTTGCAATTACATGACAACCAAAGTCGCCACGGCCAGAGAAAAATCCCAAAGTCGATACGCGTAGCGCCTACAAGAGTAGCCCGTCAGTTTGAGATAAACTGGAATTACAGTCGACGAGAGTTCGACATGAAATTGGACCTGAAGATTGGGCATTGGACATTGAGAAATTCCAATATTTGAATTGAATTTGACATCACCTCGCCAATGGTCATTCAAAATGAGAAAAATGAAGTTTCGGACGAAAAGGGCCAAATTACCGTTTTGCCCCTCAACCATTTGCTTTTTTGTCTTAAGGTTATTTGAATGTCATAATGGTTATTTAGGACCATTAGTGGCTACCGAAAATTCAATGGGAGTGAGTCAATGGAAGTCAAATTTAGATGACCAATTATTGGAACCATGCCACATGTCATCCTATGAGCAATCCCTTTTTGCCCAATTATTTGCGTTTACACCAATTATTAGTGTTTTCAAGCTAATAATTGAGAAGTCTCTCTCTCCCTCACTCATTTCCGTCAGCCATCTCTCTCTCCTTCACTCTCTCTCTTTCATTTTTCTCCTTTGGCCGAGAAGAACCCGTCGCCAGCTAGTTGCCCTGTGCCGACTTCCCCACTGTTTCTACCATAACTTCTTCGTCCGACATCGGATTGAAGCGATTCCACCGGTATCTGAAAGCTTATTGTCACCTCTTTTCAGGGACATATTATAAGATCAATTTGGCTCAGTAATTCGTCCCGTAGGTCGGTTTGAAGGAGTAAAGGTTAGGCTGGTCGAATATCTGACTCGGTTTGGGAAAGAGTCTTCGTTCGTCTACTTCGAGGGCTCGATTGCTTCCAAAATTTTAGTGAGATCCTCTTGACATATAGTTTAAGATCTGAGAAAGTTAGTTTTGAGAATTAGATGGAGTTAGAATGGATTTTGAAGTTGGTTTTGTGTGATATTCCAAAGTCAGTTTCAGTGACGGTTCTGTTCATGAGAAATAGAGGCTGTTCGAAGGGCTTTGGGGCATTGTCTTGCTATGGATTGCTTGGTAAGACCTCTATTGATGTTGTATGATGTGTTGGCAAGGAGATCTTGCAAAAAAATTGGAGTTTAGAAGTGTTTGAAGGGCTGATTTGAAGTGAAACCCGAGAGCCGTGTAAATCTGACCCTAGCGTGCACTAATTTTGTAATGGCTCGTTCTAGGTCGTCCGATGTCCAAATTGAGCTCCGTTTTCGCTCACATCCATATGACCTTGAAGGATAAGGCTATGAAGTAGATTTCTCAAAACGTCAACAGATCAATACCAATTTGTTCGCGACTGAATCTGGTCGTGGAAGGCCAAGAATGGACAGCTTGGTACCGCGACATTGCGTTGATCATTTTATGGAATCGCTTGGCTTAGGCTCGAGGTAAAGTTATTCCTAAACCTTTATTAGGATGTTAAGTTACTAAAGGACGAAGCTTTGAGTTAGAATGAAAGGTTTTATGGACTGATTTTGTTAGAGGCGCGAAGAAACCCAAATCTGCCCTGTTTTGGCAAGTTGTGCTTGATTGAATTGTGGCATGAGGAACTATGAAATCAAGGTGATTTTGAAGAGTCCTAATCTGGTAGTGGAATGTGGTTGAACTTCTTGGCATGTTTTATAAAAATTCCCATTTTAATTGAGTGTAATGAGGGGTATGGATGACTAATCAAGTCTCTAATGGAGATTTTGAAACCGTGATTGATGTCAAGCTTGAGTTTTATGAAAATGGTTGAATGATGCTTGTTTTCTCAATGGGAATTTCGTAACGTGGAACATGTTTTGTCTAGTGAGGGACGTTTGAAATGAATGCCTCGAGTAGGCGATGAACTGGTTGATTTCATGAGTTGTTGTTGAATGAAGTATCTTGAGGGGTGAATTATTTTCATTGAACGAAAATTTGAGGCTGCTTTATATTTGGAAATTTTATGAATAAATGGCGTGTGGGATCGCCGAGGAAATCATAAGTGCACTGGCGTGTGGGATCACCGGGAAAAATTATAAGTGCACTGGCGTATGGGATCGCCAATGGCGTGTTGGATCACCAAGGAATTTATAATTTGGCCAACGTATTGGGAAGAAGTTGCTCCAATTTGATCGGACGAGGTCGTGCGGCTAGAGAGTCCCATACTGACGCGATTCATCTCAATTGAAAATGGACGTCGAGAGTCGTATGGTGACTGAATCATCTCTAGGTCCGAACGCGAGAGTCTCATATGTACCGACGGATCATATGGAGACCGAATCATCTCGCAGCCCCAAAGTGGGGCCCCAGGATGAGCGAAAATGGAAAGACTTATTTTCTGGGAAATTCAAAGAATGGGTTTTGAGAAATCGAAAATGCCTCATGATTTGAATAATTTGCCTCAAGAATGAAAGTTGTCTTGCGAGTTTTAAGTATGCCTCATGTGATAAAAATGGCCTTGGAAGGGCGTGATAGAAAATGATATGTTTTCTGGAAATTCGTGAAATGGCATTCGAAATACCCTCATTTTTGAGATGGCGTCGAATGTTTGCTTCTGATTGAAAACCCTGCCATTGTACGAAGCTTAGAGTTATCATAATTTTTCTTGACTGAGTCAAGCTGTATTGAAAGTACTGAAATGCCATGTTTTGGAAAGTACCCCATTTTACCATGCCAAAGTTTTTAATTCGAAAATACCTTGTTTTCCAAAACGTCTGGAGGTATTGATAGCCTAGTTTAGGGTTAGGTTTAGCTTACTGAGATTTATATCTCACCCCGTCGTGGGACAACATTTTCAGGTCTTAGACGATGGAGACCCGAGCTTGCCATGTACTGGCATTGGAAGAAACTTTTGGAGGATGTGAAGATTTTAGTTGATTGAGACCTTAGAGACTGTATATTATTTGTATTTAGAATTGTACCTGACTTTAAATTTAATGAGAAGTATATCCCTTTCTTTTGTCCTAAGTCATCTTGAAAAGTTATTTTTATGGAGTTGTCCTCGCTTTCGCATGCATGTTTCATATAGACTTTTAAGCATTGGTCGTTGGTTCCTGGGAGATCATTAAAGGTAACGGCGAAGGTGGGATGCTCGCGTGCTCACCGGGTTCGGGGCGTGACATCCCCTTTTAAGTTGTATCATAGCAAGGTCAGCTCGATCGAACTTGATTGAGACTTGGAGTGATAAGGAGTGATGACTTGAGGACAATTAGATAGTGAGACCTTTAGGATTAAGTATTGATCACTGAATCTTGAGGATTATAGGCTTGAAGTTTTGTACAATTTAATGGTTCTAGTGCCGATTTAGTTGATGATCTTGGGTGATGCTATGATAGAGGCTCACAAGGAAATAAGAAGAAATTGAGGAGCCATAAGCATGGATTTGAGGTTGTGGATGTGTTTGAGGCTAATAGAGAATTGCTTATGAGTAAAGGGTCAATTGGATTATGAGAGCGTGATTGTGGCCTTGAGGTATATTGTTGAACATAGGCAATTGATCTATGCGATGGTCATTTGTGGAACTAGAAATATTCTATTAATAAGAATTGATCTAGAAGTGAATGTGATATGACGAGTAGTGAGGACGATCATTCAGTGATGCGCTTGTAGCATTGAAATGAAAGTTGAGGAAGGTGAATGCATGAGCTTATCATTATTAGACTTGATAAACCGTCACTTGGTATGGGACGAGCTAATGGGATACCTACAAACGGTAATGAAGCATGTTATGAGATGTGTGGAACGAGACTCTCTTCGTAGATGTATGTCTTGGGACAACCTGCAATGACCAGGTCTGACGAGGACGGGGAGTGTACGCCGGGACAAAGAGGTTCAGACAAGGAGCGGCTCCTGGCAGGCTTCTAAGATAGCAAGGAGGCAGTACTGACTCAAGTCATAAATTGAAAAAGAAAGTCTAGGTATCAGGTTGAGTCTGATTTTGGTTAAGAGATGCATTGCACTAAAGTGATCATCAAGGTGAATTTTTAAAACTGCATGGCATTTGTCATAGCGCATGTAATTGGCATAGTTAGGAGCTTCGAACATGGCAGTGTGTATTGTTTGAAAAAGCAAATTGACACTTGTGTTTGGCCTGTATGGCGAGTCTTGGCATTGAATGCCGTTGGGCGATGTCTTTTGAATGTGAGAAAGCCTGCTGAGTTATTGCTAAGTCGCAGATATGTCTGGACTTAAGGTGTGAACGTTTGACGCATTAAATTGTGCCTCGAGAGATTACCTGATATTGGCCTACTTGAGTTTTGGCCTTTGCCTAAGTAATTGGTGATTGATTGAGGATTTGCCTAAAACCACTGGGTGGTTGATTTCTTGTGATAGCTATGATGTTGAGCAGCCTGAGACTGCTAGACTCGAGGAGATGACTTAAGTCTTTAATTCTTGAAGGGAATTGTAATAAATCGAGTGACATGAGAATCTAATGAGGTTAAACGACCAGAGTATGTTACAAGAGGAGTATTAGCTCGAGCATGTGATATATGAAAGGACCCTAGAACTGAAAAGAGTCGTGAGAACTGAATAAAGATGAACAATTGGAATATGAGCGCTGGAAGGGCATTTGGCTCAAGTTTGAAAAGTGCGTGAGACCCAAGAGTTGAAGGGGTCGTGAGAACTTTAAATGGAAATGAGAAAAATTGATGGGTAGGTATGCTTGAGGAGGAGCTTCCATTGTGCCTAAGTCACAGTGGTGACAGATATTAGTGCTGATAAGTTAAGTGATGAAAGTCACGAGAAAGGTGACTATGAGTTACTTATTTCTAAATTGAAGGTGTGGGAAGAGCCGCAAGGGTTTTGAATAGCTAGTGAGATGGACTACATGGTTGAGGTCAACTAAGGTTCGATGAAGAAAGTGAATTTGAAACTGCCTCCCTCCTGATTGAGGGTTTCATGAGAAAACCTTAGAGGTTTTGAGTGCATTGAAGAAATAAAGTGACCCTAGCAGTTATTAGCCTTAAGAGGCTATTGATGATTGGTGAAATGTCACCAAAGGAAGAGTTTTACTTGAACGCATGACATCTGTCTAGTTCTCCTTCGTTAAGTTGTTTAATGGAAGTACTTTCTTGGGATTGCTTAAGAGAAAAAGTTGTTTGAATCCTAGTAGTCCTGTAAGGATCTGAAGATGATCGACCAATAGGAGACAGAGTTCTCAAGGTCATCTAAGTGTATTAAGGGTAGTTAATGACCTTTTAAGTAAGACGTGAGGTCTCCGAGTGGATTGGAATTTGAAAGCCTTATGGCTAGTTATTATTCCTGATTTTTGAGGAATGATAATGGGACTCAGTAAGAGAAGTGAATGATCGGAAGACATGTGAATAAGAGAACTCCTACTCATGGATTACTGTTACGACAATGCGGAAACTAAAATGAAATTGAGATAGATGAGAAGAACGGAACACACAAGATTTACGTGGAAACCCTTGCGGGAAAAACCACGGGAGAGAGGAGAGGCAAAATCCACTATGAGAATCAAGGGATTACAAAAGAGGCAACGTAAGCTTCTCTCTATAAGACAGAATGAGCAAAGAATAATATTTATAATATTACCCCTCAAACCCTAATGTTGGCCCATGACCCATAACTTAAGCCTATTATCTATTCAAGACATACATAACAAATCTCCACCTTGACTTGAATTCCCAAGTAGACATAAATATTAAGTCAATTTTCTCCTCCCACCAGCATAAAACTCAGCTGCTGCAAACATTAACCAAATCCAAGCAGTGCTTGAATTTAGTAAAGGGCAATGACTTTGCCAACATATCAGTTGGGTAGTCTTCTGTACCAATCTTCGAGACCTTAATATCGCCATCAGCAAGAATGTCTCGAATATAATGATACCGCACATCAATGTGCTTTGTTCTCTCATGATACATCTGATCTTTTGTAAGATGTATAGCACTCTGACTATCGCAATGTACAACAGTCACATCATCATCTACACTGAGCTCTCCAAATAAGCCTCTTAACCATATAGCTTCTTTGATTGCCTCTGTAATAGCCATATATTCTGCCTCTGTAGTAGACAAAGCAATTGTATGCTGCAAAGAAGCTTTCCAACTGACTGCACAACCCCCAACAGTAAAGATGTACCCTGTCAAAGACCTCCTTTTGTCAAGGTCACCAGCATAATCAGAGTTAACATATCCAGTAAGAGTTTCACAAGTTTTTCCAAACTCTAAACCATAATCTGAAGTACCCTTCAGATATCTCAAAATCCACTTCACTGCTTGCCAATGAATTTTACCTAGGCATGATAAATATCTACTTACCACGCTAATAGCATGTGATATGTCAGGTCGAGTGCAAACCATAGCATACATAACACTACCAACTGCACTAGAATATGGAATACCTGACATATACTTTAATTCATCATCTGTATGTGGACATAAATCAGCTGATAATCGAAAGTGAGCAGCAAGATGAGTACTCACTGGTTTGGCATCTTTCATGCCAAAACGATCTAACACCTTCTCAATATAGTTTTTCTGGGAAAGGTACAATTTTCCTCTTTTCCGATCTCGCTGAATTTCCATGCCAAGAATTTTCTTCGCATAACCTAAATCCTTCATATCAAATTCAGCGCTCAACTGTGCCTTCAAATTCTGTATATCAAATTTATCTTTTGCTGCAATCAACATGTCATCAACGTATAACAGCAGATAAATATAAGATCCATTTGGAAGTTTGCACAGATATACACAACTATCATATTTGCTTCTACAATAGCCAAGTTGCATCATAAAAGAATCAAATCTTTTATACCATTGTCTAGGTGATTGCTTCAAGCCATAGATAGATCTTTTCAATAAACATACATGATCTTCTTTACCTTCAAACTGAAAACCTCCTAGTTAACCCATATAGATTTTCTCTTCAAGTTCACCATGCAAGAAAGCTGTTTTCACATCGAGTTGTTCTAACTCTAAATCATGCATAGCAACTAACGCAAGAAAGACCCGAATAGAGTTGTGTTTAACGGCGGGTGAAAACACATCATTAAAATCAACTCCCTCAATCTGACTATAGCCCTTAGCGACTAGGCGTGCTTTAAATCTAATGTCTTCAACTCTAGGAATACCTTCATTTCTTTTGAAAACCCACTTGCAACCCACAATCTTCTTTCCTTTTGGTAGTTTGACAAGCTCCCAAGTTTGATTCTTTTCAACAGATTCCATCTCTTCATTTATAGCAACTAACCACTTTGCTGAATCTTTTGAAGAAATAGCTTCCTTGTACGTTTTGGGCTCTGCATATTCTATCGACTCTGCAGCTGAAAGAGCATAAGCAATAAAATCTGAGTATCCATACATCTGTGGAGGTTTCACTGTTCTTCTCGGTCTATCTTTGGCTATGGAATAATTCTCTTCTTCAGATTCTTCAATCTCAATATTATCAGTCACTGACTGAACTGGTTGTGAAGAAGATACTTCAAACTCCACCTTCTCTGCTGCACTTTTCAAATTTTCCTGGCAAGTTACAGATGATTCCTTGATAGGATGAAGCATAGCAGACTCATCAAAAGTAACATCTCTGCTAATTATAACCTTAGATGAATCAGAACACCAAAGCCTATAACCTTTTACACCAGAAGCATAACCAAGAAAAATACATTTTTTCGCTCTAGGCTCTAGTTTTCCTTCACTAACATGTGCATATGCTGGACATCCAAAAAACTCGAAGAGAAGAATAATCAACAGGTTTACCTGACCATACCTCCTCGGGTGTCTTGTTCTCAATAGGTATGCAAGGAGAACGATTTATTAACCAACAAGCAGTATTGACTGCTTCAGCTCAGAAATCCTTGCCCAAATCAGCGTTAGACAACATGCACATTGTTCTTTCTAATAAGGTTTGTTGACACCTGATTTTTGACCATATTTTATTTTAGTTTTTATTAATAAAATTAATTAAAAATATCAAAAAAGGTCAAAAAAAATTACAAAATCAACTTTGGAAGCCTTAGCCTAGCCTTAGGAACCAATTTTGAACAAAAAATATTTTTTGAATTTTTTAATATTTTTTGGAATTTATTTAATTATAAAAATACCCAAAAAATCAGAAAAAATACCATTCGTGGTCAGAAAATTACAAAAAATATTCAAAAATTTTATTTTAATTCTCTCATTAATATTTTCACTTTTTATTAGGGAAATCCGGCTTGGTTCATTGGGTTCCTTCACAAACCTAATCCCGAACCGGGCCTAAAAAATCCTTTTCGAGTCTTCTAATTTTCAATTCTCGGTTTTTATAAGTTATGACATTGGACTCCAAAGTATTGAAATGCAATTGGGTCAATTTACGCTCCAATTTGATCAATTTTAGGCAAAAGGGCTTAATTGCATAAAAATCTTTCAATTTAGTCCCCGGTTTCACAAATTTTGAAATTAAATTTCACACGGGCACACCCATTAAAACTAAACACCGCTACCCAACATTTTTCATCATTCTAAATCCATTGGTGGGCTCAATTTTGGCTAATTCGATCGTTTAGGCCTTCGATTTGGCGAAATTAAATTTCGGATCCTAGGGATAATTTGGGGTTTTCACAGAATTTCAATAAATTGATTCACGAAAATACCCATATTTGATGGAAAACATGTCAAGGAATCCGATTTTTCCATCAATTTCCTGAAAAGAGGTCATTTGGGGGGTCAATTTGGCGATTTGGGCGATTTGGCCGAACCGCGTCGTTCGGGTCCGGCCCGACCCGACCCGGTCCGACCCGGGTCTGCAACATTGTTGCAGACCCACGCACAGAATGTGCAGAAACAGGGCATGATGGGCAAACGTGGGCGCTCGAATTTTCAAGAAAAAAAGAGACACCGAACGTGGGGGACAAGAGGACAGAGGGCCATGCTCGTTTTCAAGGCCGAGGAGCGCCGATCGGCCACGAAAAAGGGCGATATTCTCGGTTTAAACCGAGGTGGACCGAGGGGGGAGGGGGAGAGTTCGAGCGAGTAGGAAGCGAGGGCGAGGCATGACGGAGATCCCCAACCTTCAGCATGCCGCACTGAGCATCGTCGGAGCCTCAACTGCCGCCGACGTGCCGAAGACAGGTCGGTAGCTCCCCCGACATCCATTTTTTCTCTATGCATGCCAATTGTTCGACGAAATGCTTCAATGAGCATTTCGTTTTGTAACGCTCGGTCATGCCTCCCCCGAGCCCTATTCGTGTACTAGGGACCCTAAACCCTCATTATATTCATCTCTAAGCTCGCCTTGCTATTCATTTTGCATTAAACCGAGGCAAAAACACGGCTCGGAGCTTCGCCGGCAACGGTTCGGACCGGGAGCTCAACGGGGAACTTCCGGCGGTCTTCAAGCTCAAAGCGAACTCAGGTAAGCTTCTACGCTCTCTATGGATGTTGTTTGAACGATTGAAACCGAGCTCGGTGGCCTAAAATTTTTTATGTAAACTTTCGCCGGAGCCGATTCGGTCGCCGGATTTTCGGGGCGTTTCCCGACGTCTTTCTTGCCATGTTTTGGTCGTGCGTCAATGCCGAGAGTCTAAGGAGTCGAATGCCGCAAGAACGGGCGAAAAATACCAAGTTTCGGGTCCGTTTTGCAATTTTCCGGCAACCTCGCCGGAATTTTTACTATTCCCGCCGGAATTTTCACTGTTCATCGTCTTCTCCGGCGACCCTCCGGCCGGTCAACGGTCAACGGCCAACGTGGCGTGCCACGTAGGCAGCCACGTCAGCCGGGTGGGGTCCGATCCATGTATTTTCAAATAAAACAAACGGACGGTCACGATCGCGACACGTGTCGCGATCCTGGAATTTTTGGAAAATTAAATAATTGATTTTCGGATAATCGATCCGGCGGACGAGGACGTGCCACGTGGCTCACTGAGGGACGTCCGATCTTGTACAAGATCGGACGCACCAGAGGAGGCCACGTGGCATGTTCTAGAGCGTCCGATTTGCGGGTTTTTCTAAAAAAGGAAAAGAAATTGATTTTTGATCCGACGGTCGTGATCGAGACACGTGGCTCTCTGTGAGTCGCCCGATCTAGTGGAAGATCGGGTGCACAAGACGAAGCCACGTGGCACGACGTAGACCGTCCGATCCGGGGAATTTTCGGATAATTAAATAAAATAGATAAAAAATCCAAAAATTGTTAAAAAAATAGAAAAATGTTTAAAAATATAAAACGATGTTGTTTTAGGCCGGTTTCGACCCTTAGGGTCGGGCCGGGCGCCCGAGAGGCGCGGGCCGGGTCCAACCCGACCCGGAAAATATTTTTAAATAAATAAAAAAAAAATCAGAAAATAATAAAATAATCAAAAAAATCAATAAAAAATGAAAAATCATAAAAAATTCGGAAAATTCGGAAAATTCAGAATAATTCTAAAAACTTCCAGAAAATAGGAAATGGCCACATTCAACTGGCCATGACCTGTTTCGGGTCTTTCGACCCCCGATCTTTTCAGAAATGACGGTTTTGCCCTTCCGGCAAACCGTCTTCCAAAAAAATTCTAAAAATCCAGGAAAATCCCAAAAAATAGGAAATGGCCACAAACAACTGGCCAAGGCTCATCCCGGGTGTTTTTAACCCCGAACCTTCTTGAAAATGACGATTTCGCCCTTTGGGCGAGTCGTCTTTCAAAAATTGAAGAAAAATCAAGAAATTCCAAAAAATTCTCAAAAATGGGAAATGGCCACAATCAACTGGCCATGGAATATTTTGGGTAATTCGGTATCCAAACCTTCCAAAAAATGACAATTTTTCCCTTCGGGCTAATTGTCCCAGAATCTTCCCATTTTACCCCTAGCCCTAAATCACATCTTCCCTAAGCCTTATGGCTATACTAGGAGGCCAATGATTGAAATTGATGTGCATTGACATGATTTATTTATGCACTTGACTTGCGCTTTCATTATATTGACTGTGATGTGGTAGGACCAGTCTTCCAATCTGCATGAAACCCTGACTCATACCTATATCACCCAAAATTGCGTCTGTATGAACTCTTAGTCAGGAAAATCACTTGCGTTAGGTACCGAAAGGGCGTTGGTAATGACACCGACGTAACCAAGTCCCCGAACCTAAAATCTCAGGTTCCGCAGAACTGATCGATCTCTCCCAATCGGTCAGTAAGGTTTCCGGTCTACCCTCCAAGAAAGACCGGTGGCGACTCCAAATGCATGCACAAGTTGCACATGCCACCACGACCGCACTAAGGTCGAAAGCGATCGACTCTTATCGTCGAATCCTTTGAAAAAATACTCCCGCCGCGATTTGGTATGGGCCTGGGAGGGCTCGCGCTGATCTAAGGCCCGCGATCCACATTTCAGAGTGGGGGCCGCGATCGGTAATCCATTCGCCCGTCACACAAACGAAATTCAATCCCTCGCACCGACGGATCGGGGGAAAATTTCGGACGGGTCGCGACAGCTGGCGACTCCGCTGGGGAAATTGTTCTAGAACACTTGGTTCTGGACCTCAAGTGGACTTAGGCCGTAATTAAAACGTTGAGTGATTTTTCTAACCCTGCAGGCGCTCTTGAAGGTGAGGTAAGTCCGCTTACGATAGGTGTTATATGTTTTTGCAGATTGGAGTGATAAGGGGTGTAGTCTGTGATTAACATTGTCTTATGCAGGATGGGCGTAGGAATGTATGTTATATGGATGATTGGAAGCGCTGATTGATATATAAATTGTTGCGCATGATTCACTGCATATTTGAGGATCACGACACTCTGCACAAAGCGCCCAAACCCAGGCCGCGAAATCACCTTTTCAGGTAGCCATAGATCAGGGATCGATATGCAACGCTCTAGCGTGGTTTGCGCTGGGGTCGACCATATTCGATCCCACTCACTATCCAAGTCGAGACTTTTATCCATTTGTTGTGGATTGCGCTCATGGACGAATTTATCGACTCGGATAGGGGGAAGCCTCTAGGTTCCTCGCCTAAGCCATTTTGATTTCTAGAGTCAAGCCTCACTCGTCTCATGCGCATGTATATGGATGGTTGGTATACCTAAAACCAAAAATCATTGGGTACCTCTCATGGTAAGGTCCTGCCATTTCTATTTAAATTCACTTGCAGTCTTTTATTTCGCACGACATGCTGCATTCATTAAGTCCGATGGTTAAGTCTAATTCCATTTTAGAGTATGGATAGATTAGAGATGATCTCTCTAAAGTCGGTCTAGCATCCCGGAGCGGTTCGAGTATGAGCGACGCGTCATCCGCCATCAGACTGCCCGGACATTCAACGGAGTCTACCCTTTTCGAGCTGTCCGAGGAATGATCCAGTAACCTTACCGGAAATTGAAGGATAGGCGATAACAGCAAATCCAAGACACCCGCCGGACGCTGTCAAGATGTTATCTGATAAAAACGAAGACCCGAAGGACCGAACTGAAGACACCAGGCGTCATCCCTCGAAGACCTAACTTGGGGCATCTCTTTAGATTATTAAGGGTCACGTTCCAATTGTCCCTTTTCTTTTATCAGGATCATCGAGTCTGTAAGGAGCACCCGTCTGTGGGCCTCTCATCTATCTTTTACACCTCGATTCCTAAGTCTTGTCTAAGTGTCTTGACATTGAAATGTGACACTGGAATTTCTCTCAACCATTCAGATTTTCCGATTCAATTGCGTGTCTCGCCCAGATGAAATTTTCGTTAGAACTCACACTTGGTGTTTAACCCAAGTACGAGAATCTAACATTCATTTCATGGTACGCCGGACATGGAATTGAACCGGCCTATAGCATGCATCATTGGTAATCCTTGGTAATTAACTATAGTCGTCCATGTTTCCTGAATTCAAGAGGAGACATGATATCCAAATTACCTTCGGGAAATCATTTCAATTTGGATGTCCTATCTCTCACCGAATTTAGGACACATTGGAATTGCATTTTTATCTTCTTGGAAATTCCACAAATTTTCTGGGGATTTACCAAAAGTGATAACCATGGATTACGCTCCTTTTAGTTTTATGTTTTCTCTTGAAAAACATCGATAAGAATTTTTCACATGAGGTTAAGGCTTGTGTAAAAGTCCTTATCTTCGTTAATCACAAGAAAGCATAAAATTGAAAGGATTTATGCTTTACTTCCATTTCTGACATATTCCTGTCATCCGAACAGGTAATTTCCAGAGTCAAAATCCGAGGACTTGTGTGAAGAATCAGTCACAAGTTAAAATGGACCAGAATGGCATAGAAAAACGCTTGACCACCCTGGAGAGTCAGTTGGCTTAGGTGTTCGCAATGATGACAGAGATGAAGACACTCATCCTCACCACACAGGGGGTACCCCGACAGCCTTAAATTCTAACCTGACCGTCCGACTAGGGAATCATCAAGAAAAATAGTCATCCGAAAAAGGGCGTATTTCCTATTGCCATCTTTCAAGACGTGGAACAGCATGCAATCAAATGAGCCACATTCAGAAGAGAGTTAGCTGTAATCTAATCTCTTTAAATTTGAAAATTTGTTGATTGTGTTTTATTGATCCTCAGGAGTGGTGCTTCGAGAAGATTGAAATTGGCTGACAACTCGAGCCACTAGGATGGATATTTGAAGTCAGACAAAGAAGTCGACTTCTCACCAAGACAGCATACTGGGGCAAAGCCTACCAAGATGAAAAGGGACGGGAAACTCCAAACAGCAAATATCCCCAAATTGAAAAGAGAATCGTAAAAATTATGAAGTGGATCAAAGCAGTCGACTGGCGCATATCCCACTCAACTAGGGCAGACGCCACCTGACCGGGGCAGCCGGATCGAGTATAAAGACGTGTCGTTCCTAATCGATTTTCAATCAAATACCGGCATAATATTTTCTATCTTTTCCTCTCAGGTGAAAAACAGGATAAGATGGTCGAAGACCAACGAAGGGGAACTTGCCTTCCCTACAAGATGAAAAGGAATGTGCCTTCAGCAGATGTCACCCATTGGGATTCCAATGACAAAATGAATCAAATTATGAAGAAGGAGCAACCTAATTAGGATTGGCTCTCCCTAAGTCGAAAAAGTTGTATCCATTTCAAATCGGACTGACTGGTTCACGAGCTGATATGGTTTCCCATTCTTGCAGGTGATGACGAGAATGAACGAGTCCACTGAAAAATTTCCAGCATCTTGGATGCTAGAAGTGACTAGATCGGGGATAGTAAATCCGTAGTCGTTTCAATTAAAGCTCCTTATGCAGCAATTGAGTCATTCATTCATTTCATCGCACAGGTGGAATAAAAGATTGTTAAAGCCTAAGGTAAATGCGACAGGACACAATGAAGAAAATTGTTGCCTATGAAGTAACACTTCAGGATGTTGAAGTACTCAGCCACAAGTAAACCCGTGCTTGCGGATGTCAAATAGCCTGAATGCGTCAATGCGGCAGGATCAAATTGCCTACGACTAAATCGGTCAGTCCCAGATAAAGCATCAGGTGGCTGGGGGCAAATCACTCTCTACTCGGAAAGGGTACCGAATGTAGGATATGCCGAATTCACCATGGGGATACGTAGGGGAAGTCCCTGAAGCAGTTATTGTCGCGACCCTCTTGAGGTTGTCGGGCTCTCGAGGGCTAATGGGCCGTCCTGTCTGGTCGGACGCGGGCCTCTCCCAAGGCCCATTACCCAAATCGCAACGGAGGTATGCGTGATCGACTTTCAGTGTGGTCTAGTGACATGTGCTAAGTGTGCATGCCATGGAGTCGCCACCAATCATTTTTTTAGGGTATGATTGGACCACCCAATCGAATAGTTGGGAGTTTCTATTCAATTTTGCGAGAACCAGAGAAATGGTTTCGGGGACTTAGTTACGCCAACCGTCAGAGTTGACGCCCTTTCGGTACCTAAGTTGACTGAATTTTCTAGCTTGAGATTCATGCGGATGAGTAAGGTATGAACCATAAATCTAGAAATTCATGCAGATAGGAGTGATTATCCTAGCAATCACAATCAGTAATAAAATGCGCAACTCAAGGAATCTAGATATGCAAATAAATCACATGGCATTCCTAGTAATGCCCTATTTATCAATCACAGCTCAAGAATGATTTAGCTGTCCTAGCCGTTCTACACTCGATCTGACCTAAGAAAAGCATTAGGAAGCATCGCAGGAGTTCGAGAGTACTCACATGGGGTTCGCCGTGCCCTGGTTTGGTCTTGGACGAGCTATCGAGCTCATGCCGACCCGATTATATTTGGGGATCCACTCGGCATTTTACACCATGAAATCATGTGAAACAAAAACGAAAATATTCAGCAAGGGGCATTTATTGTATATGGTGGTCAATCTAATTGGACATCAAGACTAAAAAAGATGTAGAAATTTACAAATTAAAAGACTCGAATGATATTTTTTTTTGCCAAATTCAACTCTATGCTTCGTGAAGAAACACATGCAATTGAACTTGAATTTTGACTATTTATGAGTTCAAAATGAAAAGAAAATAAAAATAAAAATATTGACTATTTTTCTATATTTTTACGACATCGAATGCTATTTTTCTTCATTTTTCATGTATTTTTCTATTTTGGAAAATATTAAAAAATTGAAAAATTATTTTTTTGTCAAAAATTTTGTCAAAAATGGTTCCTTTAGCTTGGTCAAGGCTACCAAAGATGATTTTTTAATTTTTTAACTTTTTATATATTTTTTATGAATTTTTAAAAAATAAACTATGAAAGACTGATAAAAAATCAGGTGTCAACAGCTGCCCCTCTTTGAGAGGAATTTCGTCAGAGGTTTCTCTCAAAGACAAGGTGACACCTGTGTTCCGATCGACTCGACTGGGAAAAGAAAAGAAAAGAAAAGAAAAAATGACATCCAATTTTCATGCCCATCAATGTGTGCTTTTCCTTAAAAAGAGATGTGCTCATTCAATTCCCTGATATGATGTAAGAAAGTTAAGGAGTAGATAGACTTCCCTGCCCCTTACCTGCCGAACGCTTGCGGCATTTGCTGTGTCTGATGGGTTCAAGTAGATTCCTAAGGACTCGTCATCGGAGTGTCATAGGGATGTTAAGCTCTGACCTGTATGGTAGGTCAAACCATAATGGGATTCCTAACTGATAGGAACCTAAGGAAGACGCATCCCACATTTGGGAATTGGCCAAGGGTTTTGATCCATGTGGTGGACTAAACTAGAAATGGCTTGCCTAATGTAAGGCTTATTAGGGAAAACGACTCCTCCCGCGTTCGGGATTTATCAAGGTTTTGATCTGTATGGTGGATCGGACCATTGGGTTGATCCTTCAGGCGGTCTCTACCAGTCCTTTGACCCTTCAGGCGGTTTCTACCATTCATTGACCCTTCATGCGGTTTCTACCATTGAGTTGACCCTTCATGCGGTTTCTACCATTGGTTGACCCTTTAGGCGGTTTCTACCATACATTGACCCTTCAGGCGGTTTCTACCATTGGTTGACCCTTCAGGCGGTTTCTACCATACATTGACCCTTCAGGCGGTTTCTACCATTATGTTGCCCTTCAGGCGGTTTCTACCATTGATTGACCCTTCAGGCGGTTTCTACCATACATTGACCCTTCAGGCGGTTTCTACCATTGTGCTGACCCTTCAGGCGGTTTCTACCATTGAGTTGACCCTTCAGGCGGTTTCTACCATTTATGAAATTCCAAATTGATATGAATCAAAGGATGACGTACCCGCTCTTCGGGGCTAGTCGGAGACTCGATCATTCTATGGATCGGTCTTAGAAAAGATTTGCCTACTAAAAGGCCTCACTTAAGGATGACGCACCTAGTCTTTAGGGTGGCCAAAAGTCCTGCAGAAAGCTTAGACCTGAAAAAATTTTCCTCGCCAAGAAGATGTTAGTAATCTTTGGGAAGACAATAATTGTCTAACTGACAAAATTCTACGACTTAAGTTTTAGTCATGAAATGTGCATTTTGATTGTTGGAGGTTATCCAAAACATTCCTGCCACATACAGATGTGATCATAAATTCCTTGCACGGAAACTCTAGATCAAACAATTTGAAAATTTCAAAAAGAGTTTGCTCAAAACATCCATTGGAGTATTTCTCATCCAAGAAGGCTCCTCACTGCTCTGTGATAATGATCTTTAATAGGGAAAGTGCTCAATTTCCTACCGACCTGTGCCTGGGTTTCAGGATCTTTCGCAACGCATACATTTCGATCAATCAGGAGGTCTTTCACGGGACCGTAGTGTTAGGCTTGGATATCGGTTTCCAAGGGGGACTCACTTTTGAGTCAAGGCCGTTGAACGAAATTTTTCACTATCTGCTCCGGGTTTACAAGTCAAGAACCCTGCAAAATGAGAAAGAAATAGTCTTGCTCGTACTTCTTTGAGCTAAGTTATACATTAACCCAAGTGTCTTAGTCAGAGAAGACTGCTTCAGGATTGTAACATTGGAAGGATTGGGGACCGAAAAAGGCTTGTTTTTTGCCTAGAAATTGTGAAGGGTTTGACATTGGTGATCATTGCAAATTTGCCACATGTCCTTCGAAGAACATCTCCATTTCTTGAAGTGTACACTCCTCTTTTAGAACGCACAAGGATGTTTAAAAGCGTCTCTTGTTGCATTAAGAGACCGTCTGTTTGTGTGTTTGCTATTTGAGCACGACATCATTTGGGGAGTAGTCATCTTGATCTGACTCCTTTGGAGGGTCTTTTCATCATCTCTCTAGACTTTACTGGGGATATTTTGAATGGACATCGGCCTTGCTTTTTACCAGGCACTTTGCTTTTTCTTGATGTCTAGGGATTTTTCTTTTCCCCCTTTTTTTAATCCCGTGTTTTTCTTTTCTTTTGGAGCTAGGATTTTCAGCAATCATGCTAGATATGCAACTTAAACTTTGGCATGCTTCCGTTCCTAAAGTGATGTTGCCTTTGCTTTGGAATATGCAATGATCACCAATAGGTTGATGAAATGAATTTGTTGGCTCAACATGGTCGTGCAAAGGATAACAGTGTGTAGGATAGAGAAATGAATTATTCTCGTCATCCTATAACACTTGGATTATCATATAAACAACACACAAAGATTTATGTTAGTCCGAGCAAGAAAATTTCTAACCATTTACTTTCTAATACTGTTGGACTAACCTTCATTTGCCCCAATGTAGGGTGGTTCTTGACAGGGTTGAGAATGAAAATCGCCGTTCAATGGGGTTCTCAATGGGCATCTGTAGTGTTTGGAATGAAGAAAGAAATGCCTCTGTCTTCTCAATCCATGTAATCGTTGCGAATGACCCTTATGTCCATAGGTTAAGGTTTCTCAATCATTTCCAATCTCCTCATCTCTCAAGTGTGTATGGGACGTGTTTGGATTAGGCTCGCTTCTCTTATGAGAAAATACCCTTTTGAACAGTTCAAACGACTCTTGTTGGAAAAATTCATTTCATTTCATCAAGATTTATCCTTCAAAGGGATTTTGTGATGCACCATATATGTGTAATTCATGTTCAGACAATCTCTTGTTTTAAAACATGAATGTCAATGAAGTAAGAATTCTATGTCTTTTTAGATGTGAGAATCGAATTAATTCTGAAAGTTTTTAATCTCCAATGAATTGGGAAAAAGGATACTTACCTGCCCATCGAGGCTGGAGATCCTGGAGATATAAAAGGGATATGTCATTGTATATTCTAAAACTTTGCAAAAATTGGAACGATACATCTTACCCTTCGTCATATGCTCCAACGAGTGTACAAGGGTTGTGAAAATATGTCTGCCCTGATGGCGAGCTCCTGCCAAGGATAAATATTAAGCATTATTTTGGGTTTCCAAATTCAAAATAAATTGGGACGATACTACTTTACTCTTGATTTGAATTCCATTCTGCATGCCAATGTGGGGATTGCAGAAGCCGGCCCTCAAGCTTGTGGCCATGATTTCTTCGTCTGGTTGGGCAACGAATCCACCTCAAGGATTTACGTCGGAGGAGATTCATTCATCTTTTTGGGCGTGTTTCATGCATTGTTTTGTTATTTGAATGCATGGCTTCTTGGGTGCCTCGTCTCTATTCATCACCTGAGAGGAAAATGAGAGAACATTATCCCCGCATCTGATTGAAAATCATTTAGGAACGATACGTTCTTTTTACCAAATGGGTGGCTCCGCGGCCAAATGCGTTTTACGTTGAAAGGATGGATTCCATTACGCTCTGCGGATGATAACTATCGCTTGGGGGACTTGCCCCACGGATTAAACGATGAATCTGATGTCTTCGGCTTCAACATGCTTTCCGGATGTAGGAATGGTTTGCCCCCATTTTCAGTAGAGATGGGTTTTGTCGAGTGGGCAAGATCAATAACTCATCCTAGATTTGGCTTTAGTCGAAGGTTGAAATCCCGACCTTGGATAAGCGAATCATGATTCATCTCCTTCTGCTTCGGATTTGTCATTTGCGCGCTTCACATTTTACAATACCAACTTCGCCGCTTGATGAAAATGAATCGATGATTTTCGAATTGCCCCAAGTTCTATAGTCATCTGCGTCGAATCTCTTTGAACTTCATCGAGTGATAGACCAACTAATAAAACGATTTTTCAATCCCGAGATCGAACTCCTGACGTTTCGTACCACTGCCATTTCACTGACTACCAAGACACAGCATTATTGGCGTCCCTAACTGGTTCGTTTTTTGTTATAAAATTCTCGAAGCAGTTAGCAACCCCCATTGAGAATGAAACAAGCTCAATTTAGAGTTCGTAACGACTAAAGGTCCCTTGGAACGATACAGAGCTAACCGTCTTTGAGCTCGCTCGGGCTTTTACTCACATTTTCCTATGTGAAGCCTTTAAATGTTTTTCTTCGTGGCGTTCAATTGATTCGCCTCGACTCTAATCTAACAAGGGATTGTCGTACTCGAGCATGATGATGCTCGCAGGTAGTACTAATCGCTACCCCAGATTAACTCTAGGCATTAAGGAAGATTATCTCGCATGGAAGACTTTATGACAGAAAGATTAATGATACATCCAGTCACATGTGCCTAGGTCCCTTGAAGATTCTCGGTGATCAGCCAGTTACACCATGAATCAGATATATAATCGCCATTTTGGATCATAACTTCATAAGTCCATCAGTTTTAAACTGATCGATCCAGATATGGAGCTCCTCATCAAGGAAAGCTTTTGATTCTTCGAGCAACTGATATTCGGGTTGACCATCATCGCTTGGCGTCGAAGGATTCCTGTTTCTGTTGTGAGCGATTTGATTCTTCGAGCTAGAACCTTCGTCATTGCTCGAGATTATAAGAGGATGATTGATCGGTTCACTATCAAAAGCACCTTCCATTTGGGGATGGGAGAAACAAAAATCCTCAGAGCATCCCCCCGCTTGATCTTCCGAAATCATACGCCCAAGCCAGGCAGATCTTTGAACACTAGGCGCAATATGTTGATCGGCGATAGAAAGAGTACTAGCGAAAAGTTGCTGCTCAAACCAAGGAGTTCGTACCTGCTGCACTTGTGGCATATACTCTTGAGTGGTGCTGAGATGATTCGGGGGAATATTCTGATTAGCGCCCAAGTAGTCGATGGTGCTGCTACCAGCTTGGTCGGTGCCTAGATTCGGCAGGGTATTTCTTACTTCAGGGGCATTGTAGTTGTGGCCATGCCTAGTGTTTAGGCACAAGTTGAGTTCTTTCAGGTTCAGTGCTGTGTGGCGCTGTCTTAGCGCCCTTCTGTAGCTCTTGAGGTGACTCGCGACTCCATCTTTAGTGAGTCCTGGTATGTTCATGATCTCAAGTATGCGCGTTGGATATGCTGAGTTGATCCCTAGTTGCTGAACCGCACTAAGGAACTTGAGATGAAGCTCGGGGGACCAATTGACCCTCGTCTTCTTGCGACCCGGAACAGTGTTGACAACTTGGCTATTGCTCTCTGGCCTATTTCCAATAGGATTTGATCGAGCCGGAAATTGTTGTGGAGGGAATTCATCAGCTTTGGATTGGTCGGTCATGATAGTAAGCTCATCGTTAAGGAAACTCCAATCATGGTGACGCATATCCCATCCTTTAGAAGGCATCGATATTGACTTCGTAGAATTGATTTGTTCATGCATATCTCCAACAAAATCCGATTGTATCAAAGATGGTTCGAGGGAGTGGGGTGGTGAATGAGCATTTTCAATCCTCATATAAGGCTTATCAAGGAACATTTCGCCGAGAGTGACAGGGCCACCGCAATTAAGGCAAGCGATAGTGCTGGGAGCTTTCTTATACCTCATGTTCTCCGCTCGAAGCTTTTCGTTTTCCTCCTTTAGAATCGCAAGTTCTTGACGTCTGTGTTGAGCCCTCAATTTGGCTCGCTTATTTTGAAACCAAAACTTGACCCTCAAAGGTTTCATCCCTAGCTTCTGGCCCAATTCATTTCTTTGTTTCATGTTCGGGAGAGGGCATTCACTAAAGAAAGCTTCAAGCTCTTGGATTTCATTCTGAGTGTGGCACTGGCGACGTTTCCTTTTCCGGGGTTGACCATCGCTGCTGCTGTTGTCGTCGCTGCTGAGATCCTGAACTTCGTTGCCGAAAGGGTTGGGTTCTGTGGTTCTGGTACCAGACGCAATCCTGGAATCTTCGAGATCTCTCAATAGTTCATTTTCTGAGATTTTTGGATCAGTCGCCTCTAGCAACTGACGGTAACCCTCAAACATGTTGGATCGAAAAATGTTCGATCAATTTTTGCTCACTCAGGGTTCTCTACTCTCTCATGTATGCTCACTCTCTCTAAATTTTCTTTTGAGTGGTTCTGTATGCCCAGGAAACGTTCTTTAAACATGGATGAAGATCATCAGGCAAGCGTTTCTCCCAAGATTTCGTATTTCTCGCTTTGTCGTCTTCTTTCTTCTTTTCAACGTGGAGGGACACCAAATCGATTTCCTTTTCTCGATATCCATGTCTGTCTCCCACTTATTTTCAAAAAGGTGCAACTACGCTCGCCTCCCGCTCAGTTTTTTAATATGATGGGACCGCCAAATCCTTTTGCAACTTTTTTCGATAGTTGCGCTTAACTCTCGCTCAATTTTAATATGGTGGCACTGACATATCTTTTTACAACTTTTTTAGATTTATCAAGCCTGAAATCACGGACTGGGACGGATCTGATGGTTCACCGAAAGAGCCACCACTGCTTTACCCAATTAACTTGGCACCATGAGCATTATTGTTGTGACCTTTCTTCATCCTCGAGTTGCTATAAATGGAGGAGTTAATGCAGAGAAGATTAACGCTCTTACATAATTGCCTTTTCATATTTTAATCACTCTACCACACCCATCTTCTTCTCCCTCACTCCAACGAAAATGACCTCCTCTCCTATTCGAGCTTTCTCGGCTGAAATTTTGGCCCAGTGGGAAAAACTCTATAACCTCTTAGGTCGAGGCTATGCTCATATAGCCGATCACCCAGAAATTGAAGATGAAATTCGCATTTTGCTCGTGGAAATAAACACCACCTCTATCGAGGGCACTAATTTAGAGAGGGAATATAGAATCTTCCCAACCCTCTTTATAAACTTTTTAGAGACTTACCGTGTCGCTCAGCGAGAAGTTACCGTGGCTCACGTTTTGCGAGCTCGCTATGAGGATCGGTCCAACTGCTTGGTGTTGGCCAACCTTGTGGCCGATAGTCACAGAAAGGCTGTTGAGTTCGCCAACGAGCGGGTCTCGATGTTGCTTCGCGAGAGGGGAAATTTGGTGGAGCGCTTGGCCTTATCCCTGACCACCTATGAGCACGACCGTCGTAATGTCGTGTTGAAGTTTCAATGTGAGTGGCAGGAAGAAAGGCTTGACAGCATTACCGCGGATATAGCCCATGGGAGAGGACTAGTTCGGGACCTGGAAATAGCCGCCGAAGATCACGGGACCAAGGTTGCCGAGCTTAAAGGGGAATGTAAACGCCTTCTTCTTAAGCTTGCAGATCTCGAGTCTCGAGGTGGTGAGTATAGGCAAAGCATCAATAATATGGAGGGCCAACTGGGTTCTTTTGTGATGCTAATTAGGGCTCATTTCGGTTTTACTTTTCCACCTTGATGATCTGTATCATCTGCTTTTAAGGTCCCTCGATTGAGCGAAATGAATGAAAGCTCTAATATGTGTGTCTCAACTTCTGTATGGCTGACTTTCTCGAACACCTGACCACTCTCAACCTAGGCAAGCTGCTCTTCGACATTGATGATTCGAGCGTGTACATCTTGATTTTTTAATCTTGCTTATGATCGAATAAAGGAACCTCCCACCGCGTTTATCCACAAAAAGACTTCTCTTCTCTACCTGTTTTTAACTACTTAGAGATGCCCCAGTTTCGATCTTTGAGACGTGACTTCAGGATCACCTATTCCAAATCGTCATCTTCACTAGATGATACCTCAATGATGTCCATAGCAGGCTCTTATTGTCCACTTGGCGCTCGTAATGGGATGACACCATCTTCGTCTTCCATCAAGAACATTGGGAGGAAAACACATCTATCTATCCTCAAAATGGCATTTAATCCAATCACCGGAATTATGTAAAGAATATAATGATTATGAGCTGTAACAAGTTCGAGGGATAGAAAAGTCTTACCAACCAAACTTAAGAGAAAATCAAGCTTCTCTGTACAGTGTTAGGTATACTAACCTTCCATAGACAAATGCATGAGACAAGTGAGGGAAAACTCCTAAAAATCAAAAGATAGGGCTTGGTACCTAAAGCCAAGGTTCTCACCTCGAATTCTGGGAAGAGTCGATTCCATTGCACAACTATCGTTGCATTGGGACTCAATCCATAGTTCGAAGTAAGCGGAATTGAAAAGTGGATTACCCCATGTTTTTCCTCACGGAGATTCCATTTTCAAGTCCTTCTATTGTGTTCCTAAAGAGGGCGCCTGGGGTTTTAGGCGCAATTGTGTGTATTCATTGTGTGGTGCTAAAGCAATAAACATGCATTTTATTTAACAATCACCGCTTCAATATAAATATCCACACAATCATACATCCAAAACTCTTGCCTGCATAAAACAAAGTTAACAAGCACTTCACGCCTTATTTCTCCCGTCTACAAAAACATCTAACACATTCGTTAGCATATACACCTCACTTTCGAGAGCATCTGCATAAAATTAGGTTAGAAGAATCAATCAACTTTTTAATCGGCTCAAGTCCACTAAATGGTTAAGAACCAGTCCCCAGCGGAGTCGCCAGTCTGTCGCGACCCTCTTGAGGTTGTCGGGCTCTCGAGGGCTAATGGGCCGTCCTGTCTGGTCGGACGCGGGCCTCTCCCAAGGCCCATTACCCAAATCGCAACGGAGGTATGCGTGATCGACTTTCAGTGTGGTCTAGTGACATGTGCTAAGTGTGCATGCCATGGAGTCGCCACCAATCATTTTTTTAGGGTATGATTGGACCACCCAATCGAATAGTTGGGAGTTTCTATTCAATTTTGCGAGAACCAGAGAAATGGTTTCGGGGACTTAGTTACGCCAACCGTCAGAGTTGACGCCCTTTCGGTACCTAAGTTGACTGAATTTTCTAGCCTGAGATTCATGCGGATGAGTAAGGTATGAACCATAAATCTAGAAATTCATGCAGATAGGAGTGATTATCCTAGCAATCACAATCAGTAATAAAATGCGCAACTCAAGGAATCTAGATATGCAAATAAATCACATGGCATTCCTAGTAATGCCCTATTTATCAATCACAGCTCAAGAATGATTTAGCTGTCCTAGCCGTTCTACACTCGATCTGACCTAAGAAAAGCATTAGGAAGCATCGCAGGAGTTCGAGAGTACTCACATGGGGTTCGCCGTGCCCTGGTTTGGTCTTGGACGAGCTATCGAGCTCATGCCGACCCGATTATATTTGGGGATCCACTCGGCATTTTACACCATGAAATCATGTGAAACAAAAACGAAAATATTCAGCAAGGGGCATTTATTGTATATGGTGGTCAATCTAATTGGACATCAAGACTAAAAAAGATGTAGAAATTTACAAATTAAAAGACTTGAATGATATTTTTTTTTGCCAAATTCAACTCTATGCGTCGTGAAGAAACACATGCAATTGAACTTGAATTTTGACTATTTATGAGTTCAAAATGAAAAGAAAATAAAAATAAAAATATTGACTATTTTTCTATATTTTTACGACATCGAATGCTATTTTTCTTCATTTTTCATGTATTTTTCTATTTTGGAAAATATTAAAAAATTGAAAAATTATTTTTTTGTCAAAAATTTTGTCAAAAATGGTTCCTTTAGCTTGGTCAAGGCTACCAAAGATGATTTTTTAATTTTTTAACTTTTTATATATTTTTTATGAATTTTTAAAAAATAAACTATGAAAGACTGATAAAAAATCAGGTGTCAACAGTTATTACCCATGAATCATGATGAAGTGGAATAATCGATCAAAGACAAAACACATCAAACCCTTCTAAATGAGAAGGAGAACGATACGGAGCCATCGATTATGGTAAAAGGACGTATCGTTCCAAAATGATTATTTTCTTGATATGAGAATAATGTTTCATTTCTTTTTCCTTTCAGGTTGGGAACAGAAGCAAAGGGCCCAAGAAGCAATGCCTTGAAATGACAAGCAGGAAGTACCCTTTTTCATGGCATCTCAGACATGCACTTTGGCTAAACATTTTTAAGAGCATTCTAATGGCTCAATTTGTGAACAAAACCTTTAAGAAAACCTGAAGAAGTTTATCATCATTTAGAAATTTCTGTGAAAAGAACGCTTGAAACGAAAATTTCAAGTTTTGCAGATTGACACATCTGATAAAAATGCCTCCTTTGAATAGAGCGAAAAGCACGAATTCATTTTTCGTCGTTAGCATACATAACATGCATATTATGCACATACACTGCGTACAGAGAACCCAAAGGGAGAAATGCCGGTTCCCGTAAGACAAATTTCAAGGGTAAATTGTATCGATTCCAATAGTCAATTACACATGCCCTTTACTCATGAGGTCTCTTCTTTTCAACAGGGGAACATCAAATACCTCAAATGGCGACTGTGACCGAGAGAATCGCCAAACCGCCACACGACGAATCCCAATAATGTCGAGCTGCCTAGAGACAGAAGAAAATGATCAAGGACTCTTGCAATCGAGATAGATGACCAAAAGCGGCAAAATTCGTGGGATCAAGTTCCCCTTGATTTTCTTCGAGAAGCCAAGCCGAGGGAAAATTCTCATGAACCCCATGAAAGCACGGTGGACCAGGGTTATAAAACCCAGAGATGACAAACATCAAGACAAGCCTCACGGGGGCAAAATATTGGAAAAGCACCGTTCCTTCAAACGTTGAAAGAACAAAGCCTCGAAGGGAGTATCTCATTCCTAAAATTTCAAATGTAGTCAGATATAGACCTACTTCTGTCTCTTCATGTGCAGGCGCATGGACGTTTTCAAATTGGATCGAAAATCGCCAACAAACACGGAAAGTGCTAAGGCATGTTGCCAAGACAAACGTCGCCCAACTGGGGCAAAACAGTTGTTGGCTTGATCGAGGATCATCTCACGAACAACGCCCACCCACGAATGCAGACGAGATGGAGCAACATTCATCGTCCACATCAGTATACGGAGAAAAGACATACCCGAGAAGGACGAGGATTATAGCAAAATACAAGAATGAATTTAGCCGGGGAAGGCGTCACCTAGCTATGATAAACCATGTCTAACTGGGGCAAGTGAATCATTTGTGCGCCGGACAAAGAAGGACGTTTCTTCTCTGGCAAAATCCATGGACGCAATGACAAAGTCGTCCGCATCAGAAGCAAACCCCAGGATACAAACCTGGGTGGATGGTAGCTTGGTATCGTTCCAATTTGATCTCCCAAAGATTCCAGGCTTAACATGAGTTTGCTCTCATTCGGCAGAAAATTGGTGACACCAAAAAGCCACAAAAGAAAGGATCTCGCCCGACGTGGAGGCGAAAAGAACTATCCGTTGCAAGAAGCAAGTTGCCAGGAAACGGAACCCTAGAAAATGACGTAGAATACATCCAAAAGCACAAATTGATCTCATCCAGTGCAAATCCTAGAGAAGGATTTCGTTGCCAAACAGATGGATAGATCATGGCCACGAGCTAGATGGCCGACTTCAACAAGCCTCACATTTGCGTTCAAATGGAGGCGCGAAGCGAGAGTAAAGCAGTATCGTTTCGATTTGTCTTGAATTTCGAAACACGAACTTACACTTAAGGTTTATTGTTGACAGGGATTCACCGTCAAGATGGACAGAAAACTGTTGGCACCAGAAAGCCGCAAAATAAAAGAACTCGCCGACAAGGAGGCAAATAGAATTATCGACCTTAGAAGTCAGGACTCCAAGAAATGGTCTTTGATTATAAGACTGAGTGGAGGGTAAAAAGTATCGCTCCCACATTACATGCTTTGACATACATTATGATAAAAATTTCCTTTTTCCTTGAATAAAAGGAACTCTGAAGAATGACGTTGGAATGCGTCCGAAAGCTTAAATGGATCTCCTCCAGTGCAAATCCTTGAGAATGATTCATTGCCAACTAGACGGAGGAATCATGGCCACAAGATAGATGGCCAACTTCTGCAAGCCGCACGTTTGTGTTCAAATGGAAACACAAAACAAAATAAGACGGTATCGTTCCAATTTATCTTGAATTTTGGAATACAAACTGACACCTAATTCCCGTCCTTGACAGGGGCTCGCCATCAAGGCGAAACAGGTGTTCACATCCCATGTATCACCCATTGGAACACATGACCAAGGGTAAGATGTATCGTTCTAATTTTTTGAGAAATTCGTGAACGTACAATGACATGTTTCTTCTACATTTTCAGGGACCTCCAGCCGCGGGGGACAGGTAAGTATCCCTCTCCCCAATCCATTGAAGATGTTGAATAAAAAATAGAGAAGAAAAGAAAAACTTTCAGAATCTAATGTCTAGAAAAGACATAGAGTTCTAACTACATTAACAATCATGTTTTGAAAACAGGAGGTTGTCTGAACATGAATAAAGACATGCATTGTGCATCATAAAACCCCATTGACGGGTAAAATTTTTGGAGAAAATAAAAGAGATTTTTCCAATCAAAAGTTGTTCAAAAATTTCAAAAGGACGTTTTCTCAAAAGACGAGAGGCAAAGCCTAATCCAAACACGTCCTATACACACTTGAGAGAGAAGTGGAGCGGATCAGATAGTGAAATCTGGACCTACGGAAGTAGGGATTATTCGCAGCAATTACATGGATTGGGACGACGGAGGCATTCGTTTCATATCCCCAAACACTACAGGTGACCATTGACAACCCCTTTGAACGGCGGTTTTCATTCTCAACCCTGTCAAGAATCACCCCACACCGGGGCAAAAAGGAAGTAAGTCCAGCAGCGTCAGGAGAAAATGGTTAGAAATTTTCTTGCTCGGACTAACATCAATTTTTGTGTGTTGTTTATATGGTAATCCAAGTACCATAGGATGATGAGAAGCATTCATTTCTCTATCCCACACACCATATCCTTTGCACAGCCAAGTTGAGCCTGCAAATTCATTTCACGAACCCGTTGGTGATCATTGCACATTCCAAGACAGATGCAACATCACTTCAAGACGAAGGAGTTCAAGCCTTAGAGATTACGAAGAAAATTCCTGGGCTAATGTTTAAAGCATATTTAGACTTTCAGTCGTAGGTCTAATATGGTCTCCTGAATATGTGAAAAACGGGGTTTCAAAAAGTGATGATAAAAGATAAAAATCCCCAACATCAAGAAAAAGCAAAGGGCCTGGTAAAAACAAGGTCGATGCTCGTGCAAACTGTTTGCTTGATCCCCAGAGAAACGTGGATGGGAAAAGAAAAAAAATTTCTAAAGGAGTCAGATCAAAAAGACCGCTCCTCCAAATGATGTCAAGCGTGGAGGAAAAACGCAGACAGGGCTATCAATCCCTTAATGCAGCCAGAGACTCTCTCTAAAGAGCTGGTACACACCTCAAAATCGATTGCACACCTCAAAAACTGAAGGTGCAGAGAGGAAAGGGCAGGTGGTAAATTTGCAATGATCACCAATGTCAATCCCTTCACAAATTCTGGGCCAAAAATAAGCCTTTTTCGGTCCCCAATCCTACCAATGTTACAACCCTGAAACAGTCTTCTCTGACTAAGACACTTGGGTTAACATATAGCTTAGCTCGAAGAGGTACGAGCAAGACTATTTCTTTCTCATTTTGCAGGGTTCTTGACTTGTAAACCCGGAGCAGATGGTGAAAACTTTCGTTCGATGGCCTCGACTCCAAAGCGGGTCCCCCCTTGAAAACCAATATCCAAGCCCAACATTACGGTCCCGTGGAAAACCTCCCGACCGATCAAAATGTATGCGCTGCGAATGAGCCTAAAACCTAGGCACAGGTCAATAGGGAATTGAGTGCATCCCCTATAAAAATCATTACCTCAAAACAGGTGAGAAGACCTCCTTGTCGAGAAATATTCCAATTGATGTTTTGAACAAACTCTTCTTGGAATTTTCAAACTGCTGATCCAGATTTGCCGCGTAAGGAATTTGTGATCACATCTGTATGTTGCAAGAATGTTTTGGATAACCTCCAGCATCAAAATGCACTTTTCATGACTAAAACTTAAGTCATAAAATTTTGTCGATTGGACAACCGTTGTCTTCCAAAGATTACTAACATTTTCTTGGTGAAGAAAAATCTTTCGGGCTCAAACTTCTGCAGGATACCTGGAGAATCCAGCTCCCAGAATGTCGCCTCAACAGACCCAAGTGAAGCTTTGTCAAGATAAAAGCTTTCACTGCTTCAAAACTGAATTCCCGACAGATTTTTGGATCTTTCAAAAGAAGGGATGAGGATGGAACCCTTTAAAAAAAAAATCAAGCAATCCCAGTAGACGTGGAGAACCCTCGTCTCGGGACCCTTTCTCAAAAAAATCAAGCAGTCCTAGCTTGACGTGGAGAACCCTCGTCCTAGGACCCCTTTTTCAAAAAATCAAACAGTCCTAGCATGACGTGGAGAACCCTCGTCCTAGGACCCTTTTTTTAAAAAAAAAAAAAATCAAACAGTCCCAGTAGACGTGGAGAACCCTCGTCTCGGGATCCTTTTTTTAAAATTCAGACAGTCTCATCGGACGTGGAGAACCCATGATCCCGGAAGGATGCCTTGCTCTGTCAAGAAAAGCTCATAGGGTCATGTTTTGCAGGATCCCTGGAGAACCCAGGTCCCAAACTGATACCTTTTTAATGAAAAGTTTGCAGGTTTCAGCTTTCTGCAGGATAATTGGAGTCCCCAGATCCTAGAAAGGTACCTCGCATGTCAAAAGGACAACTCGGCCTTCTGCGAGATTTCAGGTAACCCCTAAATCCCAGGATAGCCTTCAGGTGAACCTAGAGTTAGGTAAACCTTCCAAAAGAGACCTTAATGATGTCAATCCTTAGGCGGAGCCTTTTAATAGGCAAACCTTTTCCCAAGACCGATCTACGAACGAACGATCAAGTCTCCGAGGCGGAGCCTTTTAGTAGGCAAACCTCTTTCCCAAGACCGATCTACGAACGAACGATCGAGTCTCCGAGGCGGAGCCTTTTAGTAGGCAAACCTCTTTCCCAAGACCGATCTACGAACGAACGATCGAGTCTCCGAGGCGGAGCCTTTTAGTAGGCAAACCCTTTCCCAAGACCGATCTACGAACGAACGATCGAGTCTCCGAGGCAGAGCCTTTTAGTAGGCAAACCCTTTCCCAAGACCGATCTACGGACGAACGATCGAGTCTTCGACTAGTCCCAACAAGACGGGATATGTCATTTCATAGGCGCAGCCTTTTAGTAGGCAAACCTATTCCAAGACCGATCTACGGACGAACGATCGAGTCTTCGACTAGTCCCAACAAGACGGGATATGTCATTTCATAGGCGCAGCCTTTTAGTAGGTAAACCTATTCCAAGACCGATCTACGGACGAACGATCGAGTCTTCGACTAGTCCCAACAAGACGGGATATGTCATTTCATAGGCGCAGCCTTTTAGTAGGCAAACCTATTCTAAGACCGATCTACGGACGAACGATCGAGTCTTCGACTAGTCCTAACAAGACAGGATATGTCATTTCATAGGCGCAGCCTTTTAGTAGGCAAACCTTTTCCGAGATCGATCTACAGAACGATCGAGTCTCTGACAAACCCTACAAAACGGGCGCGTCATCCTTAGATTCCTATCAGTCCGGAGTCTCACCATGGTAGAAACCGCCATAAGGGTCAACTCAAGGTAGACACCGCCATAAGGGTCAAAACTAAACTCAACGGTAGATACCGCCTGAAGGGTCAAATATGGTAGAAACCGCCATAAGGGTCAACTCAAGGTAGATACCGCCATAAGGGTCAAAACTAAACTCAACGGTAGATACCGCCTGAAGGGTCAAATATGGTAGAAACCGCCATAAGGGTCAACCCAAGGTAGAAACCGCCTAAAGGGTCAAAAATGGTAGAAACCGCCATAAGGGTCAACTTGATGGTAGAAACCGCCATAAGGGTCAATTGAATGGTAGAAACCGCCATAAGGGTCAATTGAAGGTAGATACCGCCATAAGGGTCAACTCATGGTAGAAACCGCCATAAGGGTCAATCAAAGGTAGATACCGCCATAAGGGTCAACTCAAGGTAGAAACCGCCATAAGGGTCAACTCGAAGGTAGATACCGCCATAAGGGTCAACTCAAGGTAGAAACCGCCATAAGGGTCAACCAATGGTAGAAACCGCTATAAGGGTCAACTAATGGTATGACCTACCATACAGGTCAGAGCTTAATCTCCCTAGGATATTCTGAACGAGTCCTAGGTATCTTCTTGAAATTCGTCGCAACCGGCAGCATCTAACAAGTGAGCTTCAGGTAAGCCTCTCTCACTCCGGCCCATGTTCGAATTGCAAGAGTAAACCGGTGATTAATTTGAGCATTCATCAAAAGACTTAAGGGTCCGATGTCATGGCATTTCTTTTCCCCAGCCGAGTCGGTTAAGATTCAGGTGTCATTTTGTCTTTGAAAGCAACCTCTGACGAGCTCACTCTCAAAGAGGGGCAGCTGTTGACACCTGATTTTTGACCATATTTTATTTTAGTTTTTATTTCTAAAATTAATTAAAAATATCAAAAAAGGTCAAAAATTACAAAATCAACTTTGGAAGCCTTAGCCTAGCCTTAGGAACCAATTTTGAACAAAAAATATTTTTTGAATTTTTTAATATTTTTTGGAATTTATTTAATTATAAAAATACCCAAAAAATCAGAAAAAATACCATTCATGGTCAGAAAATTACAAAAAATATTCACAAATTTTATTTTAATTCTCTCATTAATATTTTCACTTTTTATTAGGGAAATCCGGCTTGGTTCATTGGGTTCCTTCACAAACCTAATCCCGAACCGGGCCTAAAAAATCCTTTTCGAGTCTTCTAATTTTCAATTCTCGGTTTTTATAAGCTATGACATTGGACTCCAAAGTATTGAAATGCAATTGGGTCAATTTACCCTCCAATTTGATCAATTTTAGGCAAAAGGGCTTAATTGCATAAAAATCTTTCAATTTAGTCCCCGGTTTCACAAATTTTGAAATTAAATTTCACACGGGCACACCCATTAAAACTAAACACCTCTACCCAACATTTTTCATCATTCTAAATCCATTGGTGGGCTCAATTTTGGCTAATTCGATCGTTTAGGCCTTCGATTTGGCGAAATTAAATTTCGGATCCTAGGGATAATTTGGGGTTTTCACAGAATTTCAATAAATTGATTCACGAAAATACCCATATTTGATGGAAAACATGTCAAGGAATCCGATTTTGCCATCAATTTCATGAAAAGAGGTCATTTGGGGGGTCAATTTGGCGATTTGGGCGATTTGGCCGAACCGGGTCGTTCGGGTCCGGCCCGACCCGACCCGGTCCGACCCGGGTCTGCAACATTGTTGCAGACCCACGCACAGAATGTACAGAAACAGGGCATGATGGGCAAACGTGGGCGCTCGAATTTTCAAGAAAAAAAGAGACACTGAACGTGGGGGACAAGAGGACAGAGGGCCATGCTCGTTTTCAAGGCCGAGGAGCGCCGGTCGGCCACGAAAAAGGGCGATATTCTCGGTTTAAACCGAGGTGGACCGAGGGGGGAGGGGGAGAGTTCGAGCGAGTAGGAAGCGAGAACGAGGCATGACGGAGATCCCCAACCTTCAGCATGCCGCACTGAGCATCGCCGGAGCCTCAACCGCCGCCGACGTGCCGAAGACAGGTCGGTAGCTCCCCCGACATCCATTTTTTCTCTATGCATGCCAATTGTTCGACGAAATGCTTCAATGAGCATTTCGTTTTGTAACGCTTGGTCATGCCTCCCCCGAGCCCCATTCGTGTACTAGGGACCCTAAACCCTCATTATATTCATCTCTAAGCTCGCCTTGCTATTCATTTTGCATTAAACCGAGGCGAAAACACGGCTCGGAGCTTCGCCGGCAACGGTTCGAACCGGGAGCTCAACGGGGAACTTCCGGCGATCTTCAAGCCCAAAGCGAACTCAGGTAAGCTTCTACGCTCTCTATGGATGTTGTTTGAACGATTGAAACCGAGCTCGGTGGCCTAAAATTTTTTATGTAAACTTTCGCCGGAGCCGATTCAGTCGCCGGATTTTCGGGGCGTTTCCCGACGTGTTTCTTGCCATGTTTTGGTCGTGCGTCAATGCCGAGAGTCTAAGGAGTGGAATGCCGCAAGAACGGGCGAAAAATACCAAGTTTCGGGTCCGTTTCGCAATTTTCCGGCAACCTCGCCGGAATTTTTACTATTCCCGCCGGAATTTTCACTGTTCATCGTCTTCTCCGGCGACCCTCCGGCCGGTCAACGGTCAACGGCCGACGTGGCGTGCCACGTAGGCAGCCACGTCAGCCGGGTGGGGTCCGATCCATGTATTTTCAAATAAAACAAACGGATGGTCACGATCGCGACACGTGTCGCGATCCTGGAATTTTTGGAAAATTAAATAATTGATTTTCGGATAATCGATCCGGCGGACGAGGACGTGCCACATGGCTCACTGAGGGACGTCCGATCTTGTACAAGATCGGACGCACCAGAGGAGGCCACGTGGCATGTTCTAGAGCGTCCGATTTGCGGGTTTTTCTAAAAAAGGAAAAGAAATTGATTTTTGATCCGACGGTCGTGATCGAGACACGTGGCTCTCTGTGAGTCGCCCGATCTAGTGGAAGATCGGGTGCACAAGACGAAGCCACGTGGCACGACGTAGACCGTCTGATCCAGGGAATTTTCGGATAATTAAATAAAATAGATAAAAAATCCAAAAATTGTTAAAAAATAGAAAAATGTTTAAAAATATAAAACGGTGTCGTTTTAGGCCGGTTTCGACCCTTAGGGTCGGGCCGGGCGCCCGAGAGGCGCGGGCCGGGTCCAACCCGACCCGGAAAATATTTTTAAATAAATAAAAAAAAATCAGAAAATAATAAAATAATCAAAAAAATCAATAAAAAAATGAAAAATCATAAAAAATTCGGAAAATTCGGAATATTCAGAATAATTCTAAAAAATTCCAGAAAATAGGAAATGGCAACATTCAACTGGCCATGACCTGTTTCGGGTCTTTCGACCCCCGATCTTTTCAGAAATGACGGTTTTGCCCTTCCGGCAAACCATCTTCCAAAAAAATTCTAAAAATCCAGGAAAATCCCAAAAAATAGGAAATGGCCACAAACAACTGGCCAAGGCTCATCCCGGGTGTTTTTAACCCCGAACCTTCTTGAAAATGACGATTTCGCCCTTTGGGCGAGTCGTCTTTCAAAAATTGAAGAAAAATCAAGAAATTCCAAAAAAATTCTCAAAAATGGGAAATGGCCACAATCAACTGGCCATGGAATATTTTGGGTAATTCGGTATCCAAACCTTCCAAAAAATGACAATTTTTCCCTTCGGGCTAATTGTCCCAGAATCTTCCCATTTTACCCCTAGCCCTAAATCACATCTTCCCTAAGCCTTATGGCTATACTAGGAGGCCAATGATTGAAATTGATGTGCATTGACATGATTTATTTATGCACTTGACTTGCGCTTTCATTATATTGACTGTGATGTGGTAGGACCAGTCTTCCAATCTGCATGAAACCCTGACTCATACCTATATCACCCAAAATTGCGTCTGTATGAACTCTTAGTCAGGAAAATCACTTGCGTTAGGTACCGAAAGGGCGTTGGTAATGACACCGACGTAACCAAGTCCCCGAACCTAAAATCTCAGGTTCCGCAGAACTGATCGATCTCTCCCAATCGGTCAGTAAGGTTTCCGGTCTACCCTCCAAGAAAGACCGGTGGCGACTCCAAATGCATGCACAAGTTGCACATGCCACCACGACCGCACTAAGGTCGAAAGCGATCGACTCTTATCGTCGAATCCTTTGAAAAAATACTCCCGCCGCGATTTGGTATGGGCCTGGGAGGGCTCGCGCCGATCTAAGGCCCGCGATCCACATTTCAGAGTGGGGGCCGCGATCGGTAATCCATTCGCCCGTCACACAAACGAAATTCAATCCCTCGCACCGACGGATCGGGGGAAAATTTCGGACGGGTCGCGACAAGGTTCTGTTCATAGTTCTGCAATACCATTCTGCTGCGGAATATACACTAGTATGATGTCTCACAATTCCTTCATTCTTGCAAAATTCATTAAATTCACTTCCACAAAATTCTAGCCCATTATATGTTCTCATCCGCTTGATTTTCTTACCGGTCTGATTCTCAATTAATGTTTTCCATTGCTTGAAAGTAACGAAAACCTCACTTTTTGCCTTGAGAAAAAATGCCCAAACTTTTCTTGAAAAATCATCAATAAAAGTGAGTACATACCTGGAACCAAGGCCTTTAGATGTAACTCTAGCAGGCCCCCAGAGATCAGAATGAATGTAGTCCAGAGTGCCCTTTGTGCTGTGTATTCCTGTTTTGAAACCGACTCTTTTCTGTTTCCCAAAGACACAATGTTCACAGAAATCCAGTTTGCCAATTTTCTGACCACACAAGAGACCTCTTCTACTGAGCTCCTCCATCCCTCTAATACTCATATGGCCTAATCTCATATGCCATAATTTTGTATTATCTGAATCTGTCATATCAGAAGAGACCGCAGCTGAACCAGTAACAGTAGAGCCTTGCAGCTGATACAAAGTGCCAATTTTATGCCCTTTCATCAGCAAAAGTGAACCTCTCAAAATTTTCAGAACTCTACCCTCAGCAGTAAATCTACAACCATTGGCGTCAAGTGTACCCAATGAAATTAGATTTTTCCTCAAATCTGGCACATGCCTGACATTATCTAAAGTTCTAATCATACCATCATGCATCTTAATATTAACTGTGCCAATCCCAATAGCTTTGCATCTAGCATCATTACCCATGAGAATAACTCCACCATCATGTTCTTTATACGTAGAGAACCAATCTCGATGAGGACACATATGATATGAGCAGCCAGAATCAAGAATCCAACTATCACAGAATTTATCTTTGTTATCTGCAATCAATAGCCAATCTTTGTCTTCTTCTTTAGCAACATCAGCTTGAGCAGGATTTTCGTTTCGCCTATTCTGTTTATTCTGATAGTTGCGATTGTTATGACGATTGACATTCCCATGATTCTGTTGATTCGAATTATTTTCTCTCTGCTCCTTTGCCTTCAGTTTTAGGCAATTTATCTTGATATTCCCTAGAGACTTACAATAGTTGCAAATCATATCTCTATGCTTAGACATTGACCTGCTCCTGCCACTATTTCTTCTCTCAACAGACCTTCCCCGAGCAACTAAACTAGCCCCATGATTATTACTACCATCAGAAGTCGATTCTGTATCAAGTTTCTGCTTATTTAGCAGACTAGTCTTGACATCTTCAAAATCAATAGTTTCTCTGCTAACAATCATGGTCTCTCTAAAATTCTTATAAGAGGGAGGTAGTGAAACTAGCAATAAAAGAGCTTGATCCTCATCTTCAATATTAACATCAATGCTTCTTAATTCAGCGATAAGAGCATTGAACTCAGAAATATGGGATTTGAGAGAAGTACCTTCAGTCATACGAAAAGTGAAGAGTCGTTGCTTGAGTCTCAATCGATTTGTAAGAGACTTTGTCAGAAAAACACTCTCCAACTTCGTCCATAAACCTGCGGCTGTTTTTTGATCTAGTTCCTCCTGTAAAACTTCGTTTGTGAGGCATAACTGAATAGTGGACAAAGATTTCTCATCAAGTTCTTCCCATACTTCATCTGTCGTGTCCGATTTCTTCCCTTTAATAAACAAAGTTTTCTTCAAACCCTGATGTGTAAGAACGGCTAACATACGAACCTGCCATAGGTTGAAACTGCCGCTCCCATCAAACTTTTCGATATCGAATTTCGTTGTTGAACTCGAAGCCATAATTTATTCCGAGTCGAAGAAAACGCGCACGAAACTCCCCGGACAACTGTGGATTTGCGCCAAAAGACCACAGTTAAATGGTCTGATTTGTCGGCTTGATGAGGAAAAACCGGTGCTGCACGTGGTCGAAGACTTGCAGAAAGTTGATGAAGGAAAAACTGGTGCAATTCTATCTTAGCGAATGATCTTGATGAAGAAACTTGCTCTTGAATTTCAAACTTGCTTCTTTGGGATTGCTGCAAGTTGTCGGCCACAACAAATTAAGATTAAGAATATCGTCAGATTAAGAAACCAAATCCCAAGACTTAATCACGTCAGATTAAGAATATCATGAACGTTTTTGGAGTTGCTTCAGCAAAAATCTTCCTTGGTGAAGATTCCAAAGAATTTGTTCCAATTCGAATTTTGTTCCTGAAGATCGTGAAAAACCAAATCCACTAATGAAGATTGTAGCCCTCTGACGCAAAACCACTGATGAAGATTGAAGACCTGCGATTTAATTCCAGTCGATCACGTTTTCTCTCTCTTCGGATGATGATGCTTCGCTGTTTTTCGGCGGTCCGAACAAGAAACCAACGGATGAGGAGTGCTCGATCGTGACGCTCCAAATCGAAATCACGAGCACGCAATTCAAAAACGAAATCCAAATCGCCTTGCACCGAAATCAAATCGTCCAAAATCAAATCGTCTTGCACCAAAGACGAAATCTGATTCCCGAGCTCTCGTGTCTCTTTTTCGTCGACGGATGAACCTCAAGCTCTGATGCCAGTTTGTTACGACAATGCGGAAACTAAAGCGAAATTGAGACAGATGAGAAGAACGGAACACACAAGATTTACATGGAAACCCTTGCGGGAAAAACCACGGGAGAGAGGAGAGGCAAAATCCACTATGAGAATCAAGGGATTACAAAAGAGGCAACGTAAGCTTCTCTCTATCAGACAGAATGAGTAAAGAACAATATTTATAATATTACCCCTCAAACCCTAATGTTGGCCCATGGCCCATAACTTAAGCCTATTATCTATTCAAGGCATACATAACAGAAACTCTTCATTTCTTAAATAAACTTGCAACGACAGCTCATCCATCTCAAGTACTATGAGTCAAGAGAGTCTCACCGAAAATTTGGAGCCATTTGAAGCCTTGAAGCTCACGAACAGCTCCTTCCCCAAAACCGGTCAGATTCTGCCTCAATCTAACCTTTGTCCATTAAAATAGACCTACGGGAAGAACTACTTGGAAAAATTGAGCTTATAATATGTCTTTAAAAAGGTAAGACAATAAACTTAAAGATGGTGGTGTTTTACCTCATTCCAACACCGGATGAAGAAGTTATGACCGGAGGAAGGGTGGTGGTTGGGACTGGTCGGGCGGGAGCAGTTCGGTCGAGAGAGAGGAAGAATAAGAAATGGAGAGAGAGATGAGAGAGATATGGTGGTCGTCCAAAATGAAGAGGAGGAAGAAGAAGACTTCCACAAATAATTGAGGTTAACAAGTGACAAGATGAGTAAGTAATGCTTAAGCTCTCATTGGTTGACACATGTCATTGCTTCTAGAAGGTCTTGGTTCACCATTGACTTCTTTGACCACTTCCTCCATCAAATTTCGACAGCTCTTGAGGGGTTCAAATGACCAAAATGACCTCCATTAGTTCTTAAGGCATGGCCAGGGGTCGAGGGACAAAATGGTCATTTTACATTTTCCATCTGAAATTCCTTTTTTTCCAATATAAATCACCCTCGATGAGGCGATGCCCAATTCATTGCTAATGTTAGAATTCCTCATCGTTCAATTTCCAATTTTGAAGTCACATTCCATAACTCAAGCCTTGAGGGGTCAGAATTCAGAATGTCACACGTTGGATCCTGGGAGTTCTTCAAAGGTAACGACGAAGGTGGGATCCTCACGTACCCGCTGGGCTTGGGGCGTGACATCCTCGCTTGTTTGGTATCAGACCAAGGTCAGCTCAATCCAACTTGATTGAGACTTGGAGTGATAAGGAGCGATGACTTGAGGACTATTAGATAGTGAGACCCTTAGGATTAAGTATTCATTGTTGAATCTCGAGGATTATAGGGTTGAACTTGTATTGCGCTTTAATGGTTATAGTATCGATTTTAATCGATGACCTTGGGTGATGGTGTGATTGAGGTCTACAAGGAAGCAAGCAGAAATTGAGGAGCCATAAGCATGGATTTTAGATTGTGGATGTGCTTGAGGTTAATAGAGAATTGCTTATGAGTAAAGGGTCCATTGGATTATATGATCGTGATTGTGGCCTTGAGGTATATGGTTGAACATATGCAATTGATATGTGAGACAGTCATTTGTGAAATTAGAAGTCCTCTATTGATAAGAATTGATCTGGAGATGAATGTGGTGTGACAAGCAGTGAGGACGATCATGCGGTGCATATGTTTATGGCATTAAAATGAGACTTTAAGAAATGTGCATGCATGAGCTTATCACTATCGGACTTAATAAACTATCGCTTGGTATGGGACAAGCTGACAGGGAACCTACAACAGTAATGAAGCATGTAATGGGACGTGTGGAATGGGACTCTCCTCGTAGATGCATAGCTTGGGACAACCTGCAACAACCAGGTCTGATGAGAGCGGGGAGTGTACGTCGGGATAGAGAGGTTCGGACAAGGAGCGGCTCATGATTTTGAAAGAGAGAGTCTAGGTATCGGGTTGAATCTGATTTTGGTTAAGAGATGTATTGCACTGAAGTGATCCTCAAGGTGAACTTTCAAAACTGCATGGCATTTGTAATGGCGTATGTGATTGGCATGGTTAGGAGCTTCGTAGATGGAAGTGGGTGTTGTTTGAAAAAGAAAATTGACGCTTGTGTTTGGTCTATATGGCGAATCTTGACATTGAATGCCGTTGGCTGATACCTTTTGAATTGAGATAGTCTAAGGAGTAATTGCTAAGTCGCAGATGCGTCTGGACTTAAGATGTGAACACTTGACCCATTGAATTGTGCCTTTAATGGTTGTCTGACGTTGGCCTAGTTGAGGCTTGCCTAGTAATTGGTGAATAGCTGAGAAATTTCCTAGCTGAGATTAGCTTGACAAGTGATTGTTAAGGATTACTTGGAATCCCTAGAGGATTGGTTGTTTGCCTGAGATTGCCCTGATGTTGAGTAGCTTGAGACTGCTAGACTCGAAGAGATGACTTAATTCTTTAGTTCCTAGAGGGAATTGTAGTGACTAGAATGTCACGAGAAGCTAGTAAGGTTGGGCCAACGGAGTAAGGGCATTTAAGGAGCGTTTGGCTTGAGTTTGTCAATTGTATGAGGCCCAAGGGCTAATGGGGTCATGAGAACTTTGAATGGAAATTGGAATCTGATAGGTAGGTAGGCAGGCTCGAGAAGGAGCTACTAGTATTCCCTAGGCCACTAAGGTGACTGATGCTAGTGCTGATGAATTAAGTGATGGAAGTCACGAGAAAAGTGACTTTGAGATTACTCATTCTTAAATGGAAAATGTGGAAAAGAACCACGAGAGCTTTAAATAGCTTGTGAAGTGGATCATGAGGTTGAGATCGACTGAGGTTCGATGGAAAAGATGATCCCGAAACAGCCTTTCTCTGGATTGAGAACTTGGAAAGGAAACCTTAGAAGTTTTGGATACACTAAAGAAAGGAAGTGACCCTCACAGTTCCTAGTCTTAAGAGGCTGTTGATGATTGGTGAAAAACCACCAAAGGAAGAGTTTTCCTTAAAGGCGCGGTATTCAATTGGATTGCCTTGGTCAAATTATGCAATGGAGGGTACCTTTATGAGGTTACTTGAGAGCAAGGATTGCTTGATCTCTAATAGCTTTGCAAAAATCTATGGAACTGTAACAAACCTAAATGAAAGAAGTGAATGATCGAAAGAGGTATAAGTGAGAAAGTTAACGCTTATGGATCATAGAATGCCTATAAGGAATGGCTTATGAGTTGATTACCTAGGCATAAGGCCCATGGTGGAAAAATTAAATTGATAGTCCGTCTCTTCTGTCGTGGAAAGTGTTAAGGGAAAATCGGCATACTAGTTTGCATGAGTTTAATGATTCTATGAGATTGGTTGAAAATGAACTGAAACCATTAGAGATGGAATTATAAATTGTTATCCCATAAAGAATAGGGTGTTGTTCTTAATGACGATTGGACCATGAGATGGTCGTTGATTGAAAGAAAGGTGAATGGACTTAATGGTCCTAGCGACTTGCGATTTTAATGAATGGATGAGTAAACAAAAAGGATGCCTAGATTGTAATCACAATGTGACTTGAGGAAGTCGAATTTAATATCCAAAGTGTAGATTCATGGTGACTAAGGAGGAACCCCGACTCCTTGGAATCTTATCACTTGAGGTGGCTGAGTTAATGAAAGAGGAAGGTTAAGTATGGTGGCATCTGAATATGAAGTAAAGGCATTGATGTGGTCTAGACGTCCTATGGAACGAGAAGGACAAAGTGGACTTGAGGCGAAGGAATGCCATTGAAGCGTATAGTTTCCTTCATGGGGTAAGAGACCCTAGCGTGGAAAGGAGGAAGAAATCCTACTTGACGTAGTGTTAAAATTAAGCATCTGGACTATGGAAGGAAGACACATTGGCTGGTTATGGAATCCAGCGGTTAAAGAAACTGATGCTTCCTGAGGGAAGAGTGATAAAAATGAACAAAATGATGCATAGTTTAATTGGGGATCCATCGAGCAGAGATAGTCGAATCATAGACTTTCAAGTGGATGGTGCGAAAAGTAGTTAGAACGATTCGACACCTGGTAGTAGAAAGACTGATAACGATCGAATTGAGTATTCAAGGAGTAATTGGATTGATTGTTACCATCTTTAGAGACGATGATCAAATTATTCGAAGAGTCAGGAGGGACATGAACACTCACTGTATGCGAAGAGTAATAAATGCGAGTTTCGACTTGATAAGATGGCGTTTCTTAAGACGTGAATTCTCTGGGAAATAGAATCCCTGTGGAATCCTTCAAAGGTAGAAAATGATGATGGATTGACTAAGGTCGACGTAAATTACTGAAATTTGAAGTTCCTTAGTATTGGTGGATTGCTATTGATGAATCGTGGGAAGATTCCCCACAAGAGTTATATCATTAATGAAATGGACTAAGGACAAGATGTAGCGCGAATGGATGAACGAACATGAAAGGACTTTTAAGGACTTAAGTCACGTTGGTGACCACTTCGACAATGGCATTTCCGTTTGGAATCGAAGAGATCACGAGAATCATAATGACGTGTCGCAAAAGGAAATGAGAGAAGTAACAAGACAATCTGAAGTGGGCATCGTGTAGACGTCGCGGCGATAAGACCTCATGAGGGGGAATATTCAATGTATGTTTGGAACTTGGCATGCAACCGTCCTTACGATGAAATTTGGAAAATGTTATTTAAAAAGAGAAAGATTTCAAGTTTATACAAACCACGAGGGCATAAAGTATCAGTTTTTCGAAAGGAACTGAATGAGGGGCAACGTGGATAAATGAAATTGCTTAAGGACTAAGGAAGATACCCTATATCGCTTTGAAAGGCAAATAAGGTAGCAGATGCGTATAGTAGGAAATCGAGCATCGCTTAATTGGCGATTGGAGGACAGACCTTACCTCACTAACTAAGAGATTCAACTTCTAAATTGGAAGTTTGCCAATTGTCTAGTATAATGACTACCTCAAGTATTGGACCTAAGGGTCAGGAATAGAGTAAGGTATGGTAACCCATGGACCCTAATGTCCAAATGGATAGTGTGGATAAAAGTAACATGGAGAAATTCTAGACTTCCGAGTACCTGGGGAAGGAACCTTGAAATTGAGGATGAAAACCTTAAAGTTCAAGGACGAGGAACGTGCCCACGAATGGGAGGGAAATTTAAGGATAGGATCTTATGAGAAGTTCATAGGGAGAACCATAGCACCTAGTGGAATGGTACGAAGGAGTGCCAAGACTTACATTGGTACCAGGAATGGATGGAATGGAAGCAAAGGAAATCAAGCATGTTGTTGGAAGTTGAAACGTGCCAACGAGGAAAAGTTTAACCGTTGTAAGTTGGTGGAATAAATGGTCATTGGAGAATCTCGAATGGAATCGAGGACGAACTACTCAGGACTCAATCATGAATTTGACTCAGAAGTCGAGAAGGCTATGGTTCGATTTGGACAATTGAGGTTAAGCTAATGGGACTTGTTCATCCCCGACGATACGAAAGGAGCTACTTGGGAAAGTACAGAAGCGATAAGGCATCAATACCCCATAAGATTGGATGAAATTTTGAGGACGAAATTTCTTTAAGGGGGGAAGAGTTGTGACATTCCGAATTTCGACCTCTCTCGAGGCTATGGAATGGAAAGATATCGATCAGTGTGTCTCAGTTATATCTTGCTCGGAGCTGGCCACTCTTGGGTTGACTGACCAAAAGGGAAAGGCTTACGCAAAGTTGAGTACGTGGACCTAGGTAATTCGAATAAAAAAATGGCACTTTGACCATAAGGGTTGTCGAGGGGTTATTTTGGACCAGCAAAGATCGATTTAGGGACGATCATGGGATGCTTTGCTAGCGTTATACGGTTGGGACGCGGGTGATTCCGCTTAACCAATGTATAATTTGTGAAAATTCCCTAGATTGGATTTCGATAATCAGGATCGCAGGAACTAGCAATAACGCTCGCAATCACATGATAACCAAAGTCGCCACGACTTGAGAAATCCTAAGGTCGATACGCGTAGCGCCTACAAGAGTCGCCGTCAGTTTGAGATAAACTAGAGTTACAGTCGATGAGAACTCGACATAAATTGGACCTCGAAAGTGGGTATCGGACATTGAGAAATTCCAACATTTGAAAAGAATTGGACGCCGCCTCATCGAGGATAATTAAGATCATGACTCGTCTCATAAGATTGGGAAAGTGAGATTTTGGATGGTGAGTGGAATTTACCCTTTTGCCCCTAAGATGAAACCACCACCATTAGAAAGCTCTTTATCTTGCCGTTTGAACAAGGTATTATGAGCCAAAATCTACCCAGCCGTTTGTCCCGTAGAGCTGTTTGAAGCAGAAAAGGTCGCTGCCCAGACCAGTCTGAACCCGAGAAGCATCATAGGCCATTTGGGAGTTGGTTTTGGCTTGAATCTTCGGTAAGACACTCCTTGAATCTAGTTAAGACATGTAGAAACATGTATTTGAAGTTTGGTTGGGTTATTGAAACATTTGATGGTTGAATCTCTGTGGTTTTCAAAGGGGCAGAATCTGATCGCTGTGGTCAATGAGGAACCGTGAGCTTTCGAGGATCTTCGAGGTGTTATTTTGCCTTGGAATCATTGGTAAGCCGCCCTAACACGTAGATATAGATGTTATCATGGAATATGTTGATTAGAATGAGATATGGATGAAGTTTAACGCTCGATTTGTGTGAAACTCCTTGGAACCGGTTCTGCCTTTTTATGGTCAGTTTCGTTCGAAGGCTTCAAGCGGTCGATTGTGGGATTTTACTTGCCGGATTGAGCGGTAAGAAGACTTCTAACTCTTCATTAGGATATTGGGGTATTAATGGGTGAATTATGGCTAGATTGAAAGTGTTTAAGGGGCTGTTGTGGAGTGAAATGCATTAGAGGCCGAGATCCATGTAAATCTGTCTTAAGCGCGCACTGATTTTGAAATGGCTTGTTCTAGGTCGTTCGGAATCGAAATTAAGTCCCGTTTTCTCCCACACGACCGTAAGATCATGACAGACATGATTATAAAGTTATGTTTCACAAAATGTCATAATAAAAATACCAATTTATTCGGGAATGGATCTGGTCGTGGAAGACCAAAATGGACAACTTGGTGCCGTGACGTTTCGTCGATCGTTTTATAGAATTGCTTGGCCTAAGCTCGAGGTAAGTTATTCTTAAACCTTTATTAGGATGTTAGGTTACTAAAGGATGTAGTTTTGAGTTGGATTGAATGGTTTTATGGCCTGATTTTGTGAGAGGCGCGAGGGAGTCCAAATCTGTCCATTTTTTAGAATTAGTATTCCTTGGCCCGTCTTGATTGAAAATTTAACGTTTGATGAGCCTTGCTTGACCGTGAGTGGGTGCTTTATTGGCCAAATTGATTGCCTTGAGTTGGAAAAGCTCGAAAAAATATCTTATCGAAAGAAATGTCAAGCTTTGAGATGATGAAAGGGCCATGACTATTATCAAGCCATGAGTTTTGTGAATTGGCCGTGTTCATTGAATTGCCTAAGGCTTTACTTGAATTTACACGTGCTTGACTGAGAATTTATGACGTGGAATATGTTTTGTCCAGTTGAAGGACGTTTGAAACGAATGCTTTGTTTTGGCGATGAATCTCCTGAGTTGTTCTTAAATAATGAATTTTGAGGCATGAATTGTTTTCGAATGAAAATTGAGGCTTTTCTTTATAACTGAATTTTTTACGAATAAATTACGTGTGGGATCGCCGAGGAAATCTTAAGTGCACAGGCATGTGGGATCGCCGGGAAAAATTATATGTGCACTGGCGTGTGGGATCACCAATGGCATGTGGGATCACCAAGAATTTATAATTTGGCCAACGTATTGGGAGGGAGTTACTCCCATTTGACCTGACGAGGCCGTGCGGCTAGAGAGTCCCATACTGAGACGATTCATCTCGATTGAAAATGGGCGTCGAGAGTCGCACGGTGACCGAATCATCTCTAGGTCCGGACGCGAGAGTCTCATATGGACCGGCGGGTCATATGGAAATTGAATCATCTCGCAGCCCCAAAGTGGACGGCCAAGGGTGGGCGAATATGGAAAGATCTACTTTCCAAAAAAATCAAGAATGATTTTGAGAAATTGAATACGCCTCATGTTTTGATGATTTACATCAAGTATGGAATTTGCCTCACGGATTTTAAATTTGCCTCATGAGTTAAAAATGGCCTGGAAGTTTGCCTCACGAAGTGTTGACGCTTGATTTTTAATCATCTTTTATTTTGATTTTTAAAATTAATATAGCTGAAAAATTATAAAGTTTCAAAATCAGCGTTGAAAGCCTTAGCCTAGCCTTAGGAACCAATTTTGAAAAAAAAAAATATTTCGTAATTTTTAATATTTTTTTTGAATTTATTTAATTATAAAAATACCCAAAAAATCATAAAAACACCATTCGTGGTCTGAAAAATACAAGAAAATAGTCCATATTTTTATTTTAATTCCATATTCAATTTAGTAACTTCAAATCTTGAAAATTCAACTTGGGTCACTTTGTTCCTTTGCGAACATAAACCCGGATCGAGCATAAAAGTTCCTTTTCGAGTCTTTTAATTTCCAATTTCCACTTTTAACAAGCTATGACATTGACACCTAGAGCCTTGAAGTGAGATTGAGTCAATTTGTCCTCCAATTTGATCAATTTCTACTCAATTGGCTTAATTGCACATTTTTCTTGCAAGTTAATCACTGGTTTCACGAATCTTGAAATTAAATTTCATACGGCATACCCATTAGAATCGAACACCTCTACCCTATAGTCTTCATCGTCGTGGATCCCATGGTGGCCTTAGTTGGTATGGATCGACCATTTGGACCCCGAAATAGCCAAAAATCAATTTCGGATCATAGCTCGACTTTGGGGTATTGGTTAAGTTCCAAACAAAAAATTCAAGAAAATACCCCTTTTGAATGAAAAATGCATTGATGAATCCGATATTCTATTAATAAAAAAGAGAGATCGGATCAAAGTAGATTTGATCGGAAAATCAAGACCGGATCAGAACCGACCCGACCCAACCAAGTCGGGTCTGCATGGCAAAGAATAGAACATGTTTTGCGTCCACGCAGCAAAAAAAAACAAAAGAATTTGACCCTTGCCACGTGCTTGCCCCAAGAAGATTTCATAACTTTGCCCCTACCTTTGGCGTTTTGTGGAACTGGAATTGCACTTCGAGAAGCGAACGTGATGGTTGATGAGAGAGAGGCCATGATAGCTGGGGATTTTCACAAAAGAGACTACACAGAGGTTTAGAGTTGGAGATCACACAGCAAGCTAACACAAGAAGAGAGGTCCATCAGAACAGAGGAAAGCAAGTCAAAATTTAGCACCAATGGAGATACCCATACCCAACGTTTTGCCAGCATGTCTCTAAACCCTTTGTTGTCAGGTTGCAAAGGAATGGATGAACCAATACCACCTTTGGGGAGGAGTTCACCTTTCACTTGTTGGATAGAAGCATAAGACAAAAAAAAAGTCAGAGACAGATGAGGAAGGGTCAGGCGTCCCTTTGCCCCCTTTCCATCCACACCCTTCTTGAAATCAAACATGCCAGGGGAAGTTTTCAAAAGGACTTGCACCAATTTGTGATAATCTTGGTCCTTGAACCCCCAAGAGCTCCCTCAGGCTACACGAGAAGAAGAGAGAGACATTTAGGTAGTTTGACCGAGAAGCATGGAGAAGACAGGAGCCATTTTGATGAAGAGGCATGCGATTTTTAGGCGAAGGAGCTCCAAGAGTCCCATTCACGGCAGTAAAAGAGCACAGAGCAAGATCATTAGAGGAGTCTCTCGGCTAAAAAAGGAAGCAGGAGGTCGTTCAAAGGGGTTCCAAAATTTTTAGAGAAAAATGAGAGAGAGCGAAAAAGAGGTAGTGCTAAGCCGAGAGCTCTCAACTCGATTTTGGGCCATCTCAGTTTGTTCTAAGCCGTACCAACGATTCTTGGAGCTTTGTAGCGACCCGCGGAGTATCCGGAATCTAGCCATATCATTCTTCATCATCAAAAAGAGTAAGTCGCGTTCGAACTTCAAACTCGGCCTTCCATGGTAGCTCCTGAACCCGATCGTTGTTTTTCGTGTTTTATGGTTCATTTTACTGCTGAGTCCGCCCTGCCTGTGCCCATATGCTCGTCTTGCACTTTCGCCGTTTAAAACCCGTCGAGTCGGCCTTGAACCCGAGATCCCATCGTGAGCTCGCGCACTCGTCTCGAGCAAAACTAAGACCATTAGTTTGCCAAAGTGGCCGAGGATCGACGGACCGAAGGTCGCTAGCTAGTGACGGCCCATGGTTTGAGTCCGTTGAGGTAAGTTCATATAACCCTTTTGTTGCTTTTGGGTGCTAAAAAATGAACCTTGATGATGAAAGCCGGACGAGCAGACCATAAAAAATTGTGATCCCCGAAGTTGTTTAGTCCGGTCGTAGTGTTGGTCGAATAGCGTGGTCGTTGTCGGTGCTCGACAGTGGTTGAAAGTTGGCGAGTGATGAAGCTGGAGTTTTGCCATGTTGCCAAGGGAGCAGAACGTCAGAAGAAGAAGACTGGTTAGGATCTGCTCTCTTGATTGATCAAATCTAGGCTTAGCTGGTCAACCTGTGTTCGTTCAGTTATTATGGTTTGTTAATATGTGACATTCTGAAATTCGACCCTTTTCGAAGCATGATTTCATGAGACATCTTTTCAGTGCATTTCAGTTAAACCTCGCTCAGAGTTGGCCACTCTTGAGAAGACTAACCGATGGGGAAAGGCTAAGTAGGACTAAAGTACGTGGACCAAAGAACTCGACCATGGATTGGTACCTTGACCATAAGGATTGTCGAGGGAATATTTTGAGCCATGATAGGCCGGTCTAAGATTGGTCTTGGAATGATTTGCTAGTGCTATACAATTGGATCACGGGTGATTCCGTTTGACCATCGTATAATTTGCAAATTAACCTAGACCGATTCTTGACGATCGCGTCCTTTGGAACTAGCGATTGACCCTCGCAATTACATGACAACCAAGGTTGCCATGACTCGAATAACTCTTAAACGTGACATTAGTCACGGATCGATACGCGTAACTCCCAAGAGTCGCCCGTTAGTTTGAGAAACACTGAAATCGCCATTGATAGATTTTAGCCATGAATTGGACTTCGGAATTGGACGTCGGGTATTCGAGAATTTCAACGACAATAAATTGGACGTCGCCTCATCAAGAACCATTGAGATTAGAATTCGCCCATTATCAATTAGAAAAGTGAAATTTCGAACCGACGATTGGAAGTTACTTTTTACCCCTAAGTTAGTGCTCTTTCTCTTAGAAATAAGTAAGGGTAAAATGGACAATTGCCACTCCCCACCTTTGGCCGAAATTTGAAGGGTAGGATGGTCATTAGACCATTGATTTATGAAGGGACAAGGATGACAAGATTGGACTATTGTGGAAATTCTTCTATATTTTGATTCTGACAAAACCTTCAAAAGAAATTGTTTAATGAGATGTGATGCAGGAAGAATGTGTAAGCAGCAGGTTGAGTGATTCCAAAATTCTGTCACACTGACCAAGGGTCAGATGGAAGCGCTGGTGACAAAGAGTCAGATGGAAGCGCTTCTGACGAAGGGTCAGATGGAAGTGCTCCTGACGAAGGGTCAGATGGAAGTGCTCCTGACGAAGGGTCAAATGGAAGTGCTCCTGACGAAGGGTCAAATGGAAGTGCTTCTGACCGAGGGTCAGATGGAAGCACTCCTGATGATCTAAACAGTGACGGATGGATCACATCAAATCTCCGTATTACCATTCCGTGCTAACTGATCTAGTAAGAAACAAATCTCCTTATAGATGAATCTGAAGAAAGATCAGTCTCTGCATTTCACAAAACACGAAGACCCACGTATGGCAAGTTTTCGATCAAGGCAAGTGTTATTCAATTATCCTGATATCCCTTCTAATCAATTAAGGGACTTTCTACAATAGGATATCATCTTCTAAGGAATATATCCTTGGGAATCAACTCAAAGTTATCACACTTATGGAAGCTGGAGATTCAGTTGTATGGGCGACTGAATCAGAAGGGTTCAATGTCTTTTCCAACGGTCTACATATCTTCTGAAGATACAGTCTCGTTCAATCACGATTGATGACGTCCAATCAAGGATTGAAGAGCGATCCCTTGGCTGGAATCCAACGGCTAGTTCGGAGGCGGGGGAGTATAAAAGAATAATCATGATCGACTAAGGAGAGAGAGCGAACAACAATCCAAAGTGCAAGCATAATTTGAGTTTCATCCAAAGAGTATTCTATGCACCCATAATCCTCACTGTGAGAATCTGTGTGAGAGAGAAACCAAGTACTTGAGTGGTTGTAATCCTCTTGATTCTTTATAGTGAAATCCAGCCGATCGGCTGTCATCGCGGGAGAGTGGACGTAGGCTTAATCTAAACCGAACCACTATAAACATCGTGTGCAATTTTCTCTTCCCTAAACTCTTACCCTTGCGTTTAGATTTTATGCACACTGTCATACTGTTCTTGTTCCTAATTGTACACTGAATTTCATTTATTCCGCAAGAAAATTCATTTTTATTCAGAATCTCCTATTCACCCCCCCTCTAGGAGATATTGCTAGATCCATCATGGACTTAAATGACTTGATGTCTTCCCCATAAACAACTCTCACCAACTAGTCACATCTTTATCTTTCACCATCAAATCCCCTATGAACCACCCCCACCTACTCCCATCAACTCTCTCTCTCTCTCTCTCTCTCTCTCTCTCTCTCTCTTGCATGTCAAATGGATGAAGCCAACTTTGCCCTCCTCATTTCCTCCCATTCGGCCGAACACCATCACTCTCCATCACTCTCATTTTCTCTCTTCCTCTCAAACTCTCCCTCTCGCTTTCTCTCTCGGCCGCCGCTCCACCCTCACGACCGAGCCGCTTTGTTGCCGGTCTTCAAGCTTCGTTCATGAGCTTTGCAAGCCTATTCTCCCGTGGTGAGATCCCTTAAGAACCGAACCTCTATGTGGTTTAGTCTTTGAGAAAAGCTTAGAGTAGAATAGTGAGGAAACTTGTCTAACTTCGGCTCGTCTTTGCTTGCGTCGATTTAGAACCGTCGTGCCACATTCGGACCGCGACCTTGCACCGTTTCCTCAACCGGTCTCCCTAGCATTTCACCTTGGTAAGCTTGTTCTTACCCTTAGTTAGTACCTTAGGTTATGGAAAGACATAGTGGTCATGGTTAAGTTGAAGCTTGTGGGATGTTCTTGTTAAATCTTCATGGAACCGAAAATTTGCTCTATGTGCTAAGGGAAATGCTAAGTTGAGATGCTTGAAATGTTGAGACCATGGCTGCGAATGCATAAGGAACATGACTATGGGATAATCGAATGTCTTTATGTGTCGTTAGGAATGCTAGAAATCGTTTAAGCTTGATTGAGTTGGTACCGCCTCTTGCTTGGACTTATGTTCATTCGGCCATGGTGTGATTAGACGAGATGGTGATTTTGAAATGACCTAGTGACCTCATATGCTACTCAACCATGAGATAGAATATATGAATGACTAATTAAATTGATGAATGAATGCTAGAGGTGCTCGGCCATGAGAGGACCGTAATGATTCATCACTCTAAATGACCATTGTATGTTATTGCTACATGGCCGTGACCTAATGCGGAATAGAGTAATTGAAATGATGCCTCGATTAATTGAATTCGACCTTGTGTGATGTATTGGTGCTCAGAACGATTAAATTGACAAATTGACCCCATGGTCTTAGTATGGCCGAATGGTGATGTTGGTGCATGATAATTTTCCTAATCGAATTATTTTCGATCATGAAGTATTAACATGGCCTAGCCCTATTGATTGATGCATTGTGGTGTCGTGGCGTGAGATTGAGGATGTGATCACTGAATAATGCCTTGAATTGATAATACACTCAATGGAACGTGTTTAGCTATGATCGATTTAAATTATGAGCTTATGAGCACGTGGTATCCTAATGCGCCTATACGACGCGGGATTGATTGGTAAGAATGCCTGATGCACCTATACGACGTGGGACTGAATGATGAGAAGTGCCCGATGCGCCTATACGACGCGGGATTGAATGATGAGAATGCCTGATGCGCCTAGGATGACGCGTGTGACATTCTGAATTTTCGACCCCTCGAGGCTAACGACATGGATTGGAAGCTTGAAATTGGGAAATGAAATTGAGGAATTCAAACATTGGATTTGAATTTGACGAGGCCTGGCCAAATGGGACAATTAAGACTGAAAAACGAAGTTTTGGAAGAAAAGTGCAAAATGACCGTTTTGCCCCTCAAGCTTAAAACTTGTCTTTGGAAAATTATGAAGGGCAAAATAGACATTTACCCTTCCTCCACCAGCTACCAAAAATTGGGCTGAAGAATGGTCAATGAAGTCAAAGGGATTAAGCTCAATAATTGGAACCAAGACAAGTGTCATTTGGAGAAGTGATTGGCTATCTAATCCCCCAAAAAGTTTTTAGAAAAATGTGAGAAAATTATTGGAGACCCTATTACTGTATATCATCTGTCCCAAAGAGCCATTTTCTTGAAAATCTCACCAGCTCTCCATTTTTATCTCCATTTTCCCCTCAGCCAGACTGCACTGCCCGACAGATTTCTGGAATCCTGTTCGGTCCGTACTACGGCCACTTTCCGGCGACCTTTGGCCTGAAACCGACCACCATAGGTTAGTTTAACCTGTCCTTGACATTTTCCCATTGGTTTCATGATTTTTGGAGGTCTGGTTAATTTATGGTGATTTGTGGAAGAAACGTGGACAGATTCTGAGCTAGCTGAGGATAGGTGGTGTTTCTAGCTCATAGAAAATCCAAATGACCTCAAATTTTCGAGGGTAGCTTCATAAATTATAGTACTACATGTGGATGAGCAGAAATTATTTTCTAAATTGAGATTTAGGGGTGTTTCATGGCTGAGATTGAGTGGACAGAATTGAGTGAAAATATGATCGGTGGACAATCTGTGGAGGTTGAACCATTTGAACATCCTAGGAGTGTTATTTTGCTTCTAAATCATTAGGGGAGGTCCTAGATATGTAAATCTAGGTCTTGGAAAGAAGATTGACAATAAATTGGTGATTTGAGGTGAATTATGGGCTGTTGGAATAGGGCAAAGGCAGAACAGAATGCTGTCCAATTCTGTTCCAGCCTTGACCGAACGCTTTGGTGGTTCTAGGAAGTGTTTCTATGGTCCCAATTGATTATTGGGATGTCCTAGGATGTCAATTGATGTCTCGGCAAGAAATTAGTTCGATCAGATTGAAATTTGGCGAAGTTAATTGATGGAAATTGTACTTTGTTCGTAGGACGACGCTTGACGTGATTTGGCTATGCATTTGTGGGCCTTAGAAGGAATTGCACGTGGAATTTGTTAGCTTGCTTGAAGAGGTAAGTGGTTCCTAAACCCTTACTTGAATCCTAGGACACTACTGGATATAGTTGTTGAGTAATTTGATTTCTTGGTGAAGTCCATGACTTGAATGGCATAGCATGACAATTGAACTGCGGTATGCCTTGATGACATATTTGGCTATTGAGCCCTTGATTGTTTAATTGGCTGTGACGCCTATGTGATTTATATCGCTATAGTGCCTGGGTGATATTGATTGGCTTGTATGCCCTGTTATTGAATTGTCTATGATGCCATGTTATTGGATGAGCTATAGTGCCCCATCGATTGTTGGCTTGGTGCCCCGGAGATCGTAATTGGCTTGGTGCCCATTTTGCATCGTAATTGGCTTGGAGCCCTGATGCAAATGAATGACCATGGCTTGGTGCCCCTTTTGCATCGTAATTAGCTTGGAGCCCTGATGCAAATGAATGGTCAGAGTGTTTTGGGAATTACATCGCGGCCGTGGGCCCTGGCGATGATTTGGCTTGGAGCCCTGATGATACCATTTGGTCTAGTGAGACCCCGGCGGTATCGGAGAGTGATAAAATTGAATGAAAATGTGAGGATACCATTTGGTCTAGTGAGACCCTGGCGGTATCGGAGGGTGGTGAAATAAAATGAAAATGTGAATGCCATTTGGTCTAGTGAGACCCTGGTGGCATAGAGTGGCTGTAAGCCTGTAAAGTATCGTTTGGTCTGATGACCCCGGCGATGTCAGGTGGCAGGAGTGCTAGTGGAATATGTGGGTGGATGAGAAAGTGGTGACTGTGGTGTATTTGAGTATATGTGCTCGGTTATGAGACTCTTTAATTGAGCATGACTGTTGTATTGATCGTCCATGTCTATAATTGATATTGTCTTGTGAGATGCCTGGTGCCACTGCATTGCTTGTGATTCTGCATTTTGAGTGGCATATGTGTGTGATCTGGGGGGACTGGTATTCAGGTCTAGGTTTAGGTTTCACTTATTGAGATTTATATCTCACCCTAGTGGGGGCTCAACTTTTTCAGGTTCCAGGCGAAGGAAGCCCGAACTTGCCAATGATTGGCATCTGAGGAAGTAGTTGACCAAGTGTTTTTAAGACGTTGGATGACCTTAGAAATTGTATATTGTTTTGTGGATTAGTCTTGACCACTAAAAAGAATTGAGGTGTATTTTATACTACGAGAGGTGTACAATTATTTTTCTATCCTAAGTCATTATTGATTTTATTTGTGTATGGAGGAGTCTCTTGCTTCCGCATGTGTATGATATAAGGTTGATGATGGTCGAAGGATCCTGGATGGCACAGCTTGGTTACGGCCTGGTGGGATGATCGCGTGCTCGCCGGGTTCGGGGCGTGACATCCCCGTTTAAGTGGTATCAGAGCAAGGTCAGCTCGATCCATTGAGATTGAGGTTTGGAGTGATAAGGAGGGATGGCTTGGGGATAATTAGATAGTGAAACTTATAGGATTAAGCAATGATCGTTGAGTTTTAAGGATTATAGGCTTGAACTTGTGTGGTATTTTAATGATCTTAGGGTCGACTTTAATCGATGATCTTGAGTAATGCGGTGATTGAGGTTCAAGTGGAAGCAAGTTGATATTAAAGAGACAGGCATGGATTTTGAGGTAGTAATTGTGTCTGAGGTTAGTAGAGGATTGTTATGATTAATGGGTCAATTGAAGTATATGAATGTGATTGTGGTTTGTCAATGACCAACTTGAGGAAAATATGAGTTATAAAGAGACGATCGGTATTAGTGGATTCAGGTTTGAATTGTGTGATATCTTGGTGGTTCAGCTATTGATTGCTGTTGACAGTCTTGGGTGATATGAGATGAGGTTTATACAGGGAAGCAATAAAGGAATATTTGGGTTAAAGACCAGTTGTGATCAAATGCATAAGGATTTGATCTGACTAATGACTAAATTTGAGGTATATGATGGAATATAGGCAGTTGATCTTTGAGATGTGATAGTCATTGGTGGAATTAGAAACCTTCGATGGATAAGAATTGATCTAAAGGTGATTGTGGTATGACCAGTAGTGAGGACAGTCATGATGTGTATGTGTTTGTGGCTTTGAAACGAACGCTGATGTGGGTGCATGCATGAGCTTATTACTATCAGACTTAATAAACTGTTGCTTGGTATGGGACGAGTTGATGTGATACCTATAAACCGTAATGAAGCATGTTATGGGGCGTGTGGAGCGGGGATTCCTCCGTAGATATATGACTTGGGACAACCTGTAACAACCAGGTCTGATGATGGCGGGGAGTGATCGCCGGGACAGAGAGGTCCGAACAAGGAGCGGCTCTTGGCAGGTTTCTAAGATAGCGAGGAGGTAGGAATGACCCAAGTCATAAATTGAAAGGGAAAGCCTAGGTATCTGGTTGAGTCTGATTGTGGTTAAGTGAGATGTATGGCACGTGATTGATTCTCAAGTGAATGATCAAAAGTGGCATGGCATGTGAAATGATGCCTATGATGGCATGGCTGAGAGCCCTATATTTGGTAGTGAGTGCCATTTGAGAAAGAAAACTGATGATGTGATTGACCTGATAAGCATGTGTTGTAATTGGCATCATGTAATTATTGTGGCCGAGGTCTAATTGAGATATTAGACCGTGTGAGGAGTTTATTCTCCATTGATCTGATGCTTGTTGAGATTGAGATAGCCTGTCGTGTTTGTGACAGAGTGGCATGTGCCTTATGTTTAATGTATAAGCGTATGACTCATAGAAGTGATGTTTTGAGTACTTACTTGGTATTGACCTAATTGAGTTTTAGCCTAGTGGAGGCTTGCCTAGTAATGGCTGTTGATTGAAAATTTGCCTTGTGGAGGCTTACTTGTTATGTGGTTGCTGCTTAAGGATGATTTGGAATCCTTGAATAGTGAACAACTAGATGAGAGTTGTTTGGGAACCACTGGGTGGCTGATGGTGAACAATGATGAGATGAGCAGCCTGAGACTGCTAGACTTGAGTAGATGGCTTAAATCTTCGATTCCTGAAGGGAATCATAGTGGGTCAAGTGACATGAGAATCTAATGATGTTGAACGACCAAAGTATGGTCGTAGATGAACATTGCGCTCTAGTATACATGATATGGAAGATCCGAGAACTGAGAAGGATCATGAGAATTGAATAAAGATGAGTGACTGGAATATGAATACCAAAAGAGAATATGACTCAATTTGTTAATCGTGCGAGACCTAAGTGTGCTAAAGGGGTCATGAGAACTTTAAAATGGGGATGAGGAAAATTGATGGGTAGGCAAGCTTGAGAAGAAGCTGCTCTTGTACCCAAGTCGCTAAGACGACTGATGCTAGTGTTGACGAGTTAAGTGATGTAAGTCATAAGAAAGGTGACTCTGATATTATTCATTTCCAAAGTGGAAACATGGAAAAGAACTACGAGAGTTTTGGAAAGCCTGTGAAGCTATGTATAAGGTTGAGATTGACTGAGTTTGATAAAGGGATAGAATTTGAAACTGCCTTCTTATAAGTTGATGGTTCGTGAGAAAACCTTAAAGGTTTTGGGTACACTGAGGAAAGAAAGTGACCTTGGCAGTTACTAGCCTTAGGAGGCTGTTGATGATTGGTGAAGAGTCACCAAGGGAAGAATTTTCCTTGAAGACATGGTATATATTCGGATCGCCTTCGTTGAATTGTTCAATGGAAGTATCTTCTTGGGATTGCTTGACAGCAATGGTTGTGTGGATCCCAATGATCTTGTAAGGATCTGTGGACGATCGACCAGTGTGAGTGTTGACACCTAAATTTTGATCAACCTTTTTCTTCCTTTATTTTTCAAAAATTCATAGAAAATTCATAAAAAGCTAAAAAAAAATTACAAAAACCAACTTTGGTAGCCTTGGCGAAGCTAAAGGGACCATTTTGGATAAAAATATTTTTTTCATATTTTTCCTATTTTATTATTATTATTATTTTCGAAAAATATAAAAATAAAAATAAAATAAAAAAAGTAGTATTCGAGGTCACAAAAATATATACAAATAGTAGGTATTTTTATTTTTAATTTTCTTTACTTTAGGACCTCATAAAACAGTAAAATTCAGGTTCCATTTTAGGTGTTCACTGATCACCGTAAAATTGAATTTGACAAAAATATTAGTAATGATTAAAAGGAAAAAGAGTGAAAACATCATCATTTAAAAGGTAAAGGGAACTAATCATTTTGTCTTCGCTTTTGATTATTTTATTATTTTTTTTACTTTTTAGTATTTTATTATATTATTATTATATTATTATATTATTATATTTGTTTATTACTTTACTCTCCTCCCCTCTCCTTCATCATCCGCAGCTCTTCTCCTCCTTTTTCTTCTTCCCCTTCTCCTTCTTCTTCGGGGGCAGCTTCTTCTTCTTCTTCTTTTTCTTGGTGATGTGCATGGAGATGGTCGCAGGCTGGGGCTGGGCGATTGAAGGCCGGTGTCCAATCCGGTATGTTTTACGTACCCGATCCGTGTATTAGGGTTATTTTTCTAAAATGTCGCCATTATAGATTTGGTTTGCATGTATTTATCTCAGTTCAGTAGTTAGCTTATTTATCTGGTTGAGTGTTGTCTATTGCCAATGATATGTTTTTTGTTAAAATATTTTCTGAAAATATAAAAAAAATATTAATAAATCAGAAAATGCCAAAAAAATGGAAAAATTAAAGAAAAACAAAAAAATTGAGAAGAATTGCAGAAAATTACTAAAAAAATTCTAGAAAATTCCCAAGGCTGAAAATGATCAAAAGAAATTGATTGGTTGTCGTTTTTTTAGGATTTTCTCCCATTTAATCCAAAACGACGATTTTACCCCTCAAAGGGTAAATCGTCTTTGATATTCCGATGAATTGTGGAAATTGCTTAGAATTTGGCGATGAGCCAGATAGGTGGCTAAACCTTATGTCTAGGATTTCCACATTTCATTCTCATTTTTAGAAAATGACGATTTTACCCTTCGAATGGTAAATCGGTTTCTAAAATTCCAAAAAATCATGAAAATTGCAAAAAAAAATAGGAAATGGGTCAATTGAGTGACCAAACCTATTTTTGACATCGTTTTACTCCGAATTCATTCCGAAATGATGATTTTGCCTTTTTTGGGCAAATCGTCCCTTTTGTCTCAAAATTACGACTTTACCCCTTATGGGTAAAATCATGTCTAAATCATTCCTAAGCTTGATTGATACTTATTTAGGTTAATAGAGCCTTCTTATGAGTGTCATGTTGATTTGATGTGTTTACTTTGCATACTTGGATTCATTGATTTGCGCCTTTTATTATTGATTGTGATTGCTAGGATAGTCATTCCTATTTGCATGAATTCCTAGATTTAGGATTCATATTCCACTCATCTGCATGAAATCTTAGGTCAGAAAATTCAGTCAATTTAGGTACCGAAAGGGCGTCAACTCTGACAGTTGGCGTAACTAAGTCCCCGAACCCATTTCTCTGGTTATCGCAGAATTGAATAGAAACTCCCGACTATTCAATAGGGTGGTCCAATCATACCCTCCAAAAAATGATTGGTGGCGACTCCATGGCATGCACACTTAACACATGTCACTAGACCACACTGAAGGTGGACTACGTATACCTCCGTTGCGATTTGGGTAACGGGCCTTGGGAGAGGCCCGCGTCTGACCGGACTGGACGGCCCATTAGCCCTCGAGAGCCCACGGCGAACCTCGAGAGGGTCGCGACAGACTGGCGACTCCTCTGGGGACTTTAGAGAACTTGAGCCGATTAAAAAGTTGATTGATTTTTCTAACATGTTTTATGCAGATACTCTTCAAGGTGAGGTACGTACTTTAACCCTTGAGGTGTTAAATGTTTTTGCAGATTGGAGAAATAAGGGGTGAAGTGTTTGTTAACTCTGTCTTATGCAGGTAGGAGTTTAGGATGTATGATTGTGTGGATGTTTATATTGAAGCGGTGTTTGCTAAATGAGATGCATGTTTATCGCTTTAGCACGACACCGAAAATACACACAACCGCGCCTAAAACTCCGGGCGCCGCCTATAGGAAAACAATAGAAGGGATTGAAAATGGAATCTCCGTGAGGAAAAACACGGGGTAATCCACTTTTCAATTCCGCTCATTTCGAACTATGGATCGAGCCCCAATGCAACGATAGTTGTGCAATGAAATCTGCTCTTTCTAGAACTCGAGGTGGGAACCTTAACCTTAGGTGCCAAATCCTCTGATTTTTAGAAGTTTACCATCACTTGTTTCATGCGCATGTCTTTGGGCGGTTGGTACACCTAAAACCGCACATAAGTCGACGAGTTTGGTTGGTAAGACTCTCTATCCCTCAAATCTATTACAGTTCATATAAATATAGGCATTTCATTCATTGCATTCTGGTGATTAGATTAAATGCCATTTCAAGGATAAATGTGTGTGTTTTTCCCAAACGTCCTTGATAGAAGACGAGGAGGATGATATCCCATGGCGAACACCGAGTGAGCAACAAAAGAGCCTACTATGGACCTTATTGAGATATCGTCCAATGAAGATGACGAGTTGGGGCAAGTGATCCGGAAGCCACAGATCGAACTTGGGGCATCCTTAAACGTTAGGATCACATTCATTTGTTTCATTTTCCATTACTAGTCCTCTTGTATAGGGTTTATTTTTATCGAGGCTTTTTCTATCCCACCCCTTAGAGTGATTGTATTAGGGATCTATTGGTGTATACATTCAGATGGAACTTGGTTGTATTTCTTTTGACGGGTCATGGGAATGTGATAGTGGCATTTTCTCTAATCATCCGAATACTCCCAAGTCAAGTTTATAATTCCTTTAGAGGAAATTAAAATTGGAAGTCTTACACGACCTTTTGGTCGTATAGAGTAGTCCAATCTCAATTTCTCTAGAAGGAATTATACACTTGAATTGTTTCGTGCATGTTTTACGTCGCTGGTAATCCACGATAATTGATCGAGAATATCGACGTTGTTTTGAATTTAATGACGAGATAGATGTCCAAATTACTCTCGTTCTTAACAAAACGGCCTTGATTTGGATGCCGTATCTTCAATTAAATTCAAAACACGTTATTATGCCTCGCACTTTTGAGTAATTCGTTCCTCTCGAAATTGATCAAAAGCGATTATTGTGAATTACATTCCTTTCAATAGTATGCTTTCTTTCGAGGAATATTGATAAAAACATTTCGCGCAAGATTAAAACCCTTGTAAAAGTTCTTGTCCTTATTAATCACGAGCAAGCATAAGATTGAAAGGGGTCTATGCTTTCTTTTTCAGATTATTCCTTCTGACTCGGTCTTTTCATTTGCAGGTGAAAAACAAGTAGTATAGAGAAATCTTCTCTTGGACAAATCTGCAACTATTCTTCCATCTGATCATGAGCGAGTTATAAAATCAGGACGTATTTGTTCGGCTTATTGATATTATGGTTCGGCTCACCCAAGTTGAAGATGTTTGGATGCTCGAAGAAATGAACCATACAGAAGTTAATACACACACACGAGAACTTTCATTTATTTTGCTCGGCGGAGGGTTTTCAGAAGCAGGTCATACAAGTCGGGGTGGAAAAGTAAAGCCAAAGTGAGCCCTAATTAACGACACAAAGGATCCCAACTGACCCTCCATGTTATTAATGCTCTGCTCATACTCCCAGCTCCGCATGTTGTGGTCGGCAAGCCTGAGGAGAAGACTTCTGCATTCTCCCTTAACTTCGGCGACCTTGGCCTCGTGTTCTTCGGTGACTACTTCCAGGTCCCGAACCAGTCCATTCCCGCGAGCTATGTCCTCGGTTATCTTGTCGAGCCGTTCTTCCTGCCAGTCGCTCTGAAGCCTCAACAGGACGTTGCGGCGGTCATGCTCGCCGGTGGTCAGGGATATGGCCAATTGATCCACCAGATTTCTCCTCTCGCGAAGCAACGTCGCGACCCGCTCATTAGCAAACTCGACGGCCTTTTTGTAACTATCAACCAGATAGTTGGTCAGCACCAAATGATCAGATCGATCCTCATAACGAGCCCGCAAGACGCGAGCCACCAGAATCTCCCGATTAGCAACACGATAGGCCTCTAAGGAGTGTGCAAAGAGAGTCGGGAAAGTTCTATATTCCCTCCACAGTGTAGTACCTTCGAGAGAAGTGGTATCAAGGTCCTCGAGCAGGACACAGATTGCATCCTCGGTTGCAGAATGATCGGTTATGTGCGCGTAACCGCGACCCAGTAGGTTATAAAACTTTTCCCACTGGGCCAAGACATCAGTTGAAAAAGTGCGTACGGGAGAGGAGGCCATTTGCGTTGGGTTGGCTTGAGAATAAGACGAGTTTAACAGAGAGATTAGAAGGAAGAGGCTGATTATGCGAGAACGTTAACCTTCCATACATTAATTCCTCATTTTATAGCAACTCGAGGATGATGAAGGGTTTCAGTAATAATGGTGGTGGAGCCCAGTTAGGGGGTAAAGCAGGAGGTCCCCTCACGAGAACCAATGGATTCGTTTCGATCCGCGATTTCCGGCTCATCAATTAAAAGATGTAAAAGATTTGTCGGGATCATCATTATTGGAGTTAGGTGGGAGGTAAGCGCAACTATCGAAGAGAGCCCTAACAGGATTTGGCAGTCCCATCACGTTGAAAAGCTAAGCGAGAAATTCAAAGTCTTGAGGAGGAACGTTTGCCTAATGATGCTTGAAGAGCGTCTCCTGAACATACGAAGTCACTCGAAGAAAACTTTATAGGGGGTGAGCATACAGGAGAGAGTGGAGAACTCTGAGTGGGCAAGAACCAATCAAACATTTCTCAATCCAACATATTTAAGAGGTTATTGTCAGCTGCTAGAGGCGACTGACTCAAAAATCTCAGAAATTGAACTACAGAGGGATCTCGAAGATTCCAAGATCAAGTCTAACGCCAAAACCATGGAGCCCAACACTTCTGGCAACGAAAATCAAGATCACGGCGACGACGACAACGACATCCACGACGCTCAACTCGGGAAAAGAAGACGTCCTCACCAATACTCTCAGGAGGAAACCCAAATGCTGGAAACCCTTTTCAGTAAAAGCCATTACATGAAAAAGAAGTGGAGAATTGAATTGAGCCGGGAGTTGGGGATTAATCAGTCGAGGATCCAGTTTTGGTTTCAAAATAGGAGATCCAAATCGAAGGCTCAACGCAAACGTCAGGTGGTTGAGATTTTAAAGGAAGAAAACCAAAAGCTGCGAACAGAAAACATGAGGTATGAAAAAGCTCTCAATATTACCGTTTGCCCTCATTGCGATAACCTCATCGCCCGCGGTAAGATATTCCCCGATAAGCCTCACGCAATGATTGAAGACGTTCATTTACCACCCTACTCCCTCGGGGCATCTCCTGCTCACCCAGATTTTGCCGGAGTCATGCATGAGCAGGATGATCCTACGAAGACGATACAAACGCCTCCTGGGGGATGAGATTTGCATCGCTTTGATTGGAGTTACAGTTTCAAGGAGCTGGATGTTACCGCCGACCAGCTCAAAGCATATCAGCCTCATGCACAACAATTTTTGATAGGGTCGGGTCCTGCTGGAGATGAGTTAATCAGTCGTCAAGCCATCGATGCAATTTTGGGCCACGATAAGAGGAGGTTCGCTTGGCCCCCTGAACTGCATTCCAGATTCCTAGACGTGGTTCACCAAATGGGGATCGATTCAGCAACTCCGACGCGCATATTTAAGGCCATGAATGTACCGGGGCTTAGTAAGGAACTGGTCAGGAATCACCTTGCTGGCTACAGAAAGTTATTAAAACAACGTCGAGCGGAGCTAAACCGGGAGGAATCCGTCTCGAGCTCAAAAGCTAGGGGCGACCGCCATTGTAATGCTCAGGCATCAAGAGATACCCGGCCAAATCTAAGCATCAATCAAGCTAGCAACTCGACCACCGGCAAACTGAAAGCTGATCAGAATGTCCTCCCGGGCCATTTCAACACTTCTCAAGAGCGCGTGTCACAAGTACAGCGAGTGCGCACTCCTCCATTCGAGCAGCAGTCGGCTGGTGCTCTGCCTGCCGCTAGTCAACCCACAACAGACGATTTCTTCGATGAGGGGCTCGATGCCTTGTTCAATCAGTGGGAAGCTGGCATGCTTGGACAGCCATGATCTAACACCTGACTCGGGGCACGATGGGTTGGTCGCTACGATCACCCATGGAAAGAAGAGCATGTTCACGAGTGGATCACTCTTTTTATCCATTGTAAAGTTCCTATGGGAACATTTTTCTTTAATGGCTATAGTTAATTATGTATGAAAACCAACGCTATCGACGAACATCGTCATGCTCAGTTGTGATGATCCCTTGTTAGATTAAGTCTGAAACCAGAGACGGTCTTTAAAATTTTGAGTGGCCACGAACTCATTCCTCACCAAGCGCCCGGGATGCTGAAATGAAGAGTAACAGCATGCACAAGGAAAATGCCACTTTCGTTTGAACGATGAAAAGGGGTTGAGAGAAGATCATGGCGTTAATTCCCATTGAGCTAAATGAATTAAACGGAGTCATTAATTGCGGGTCCACCGCTGCTCCCCACGTTCTCGGGCCTAGCAAATCATAAAAGGCGCCGAAAGATTGTAGACCCACCACTTTGAAGACTGAACTAGGGGACGAGCGCATTACTCAATGAAACCGAATCAATGCAAGAGAGTTTGTGATCCCATCACGAGGAAAAAGAAAGGGGAATACAGACGATGAGTAATTGCAGGATCTCGGGAGGAGCGCTTGCTTGCTGGTCTTCATATGCAGCCTGAAGGATGGTTCCAGGACACGCACAATCACTTGAAAAAATTTCTAGAGTGAGCAAACACGTAAGAGCGAATTGAGAAAGCTGAGTGAACTAGATCAGCCCGAGATACCCCGATCCATCATGTTTAAAAGTTATTCCCATCTGCTAGAAACGCCCGACCTGGACATTTTTGAGCACGAACTGCTGGGAGACTTTGAAGATCCTGGAGCTGAATCCTGCCCGAAGGCCATAGAGACTGACTCCTCCAGCGATGAAATTCTAGGTTTCAGCTACGAAGAAGGAGTATACAATGATGACCGGAGTCGGAAAAGGAAGCAACTACAACGCCACACTCCAGGCCAAATCCGAGAGCTCGAAGCTTTCTTCAATGAATGCCCCACTCCAAGCAGACAACAGAAAATGGAGTTGAGCCGAAAGATAGGATTGGAGCTTTCGAAGGTCAAGTTTTAGTTCGCCAACAAACGAACCCGGGTGAAACAGCAATACGCAGACCATGAGTTACTGGTCCTGAAGGAGGAGAATGAGAAGCTTCAAGCTGAAAGCGCGAGATATAAGGAAGCTCTGACCAAGGCCACCTGCCTTAATTGTGGTAATCCTGTTGTCCTCGGCGAGGTGTTCCTCGATGAACCATCCCTGTTGACGAATAACGCTCAGCTGTTACCGTATTCTCCACAGCATTTTCCGACACAGCCAGATACCGCCGGAGATCTGCATGAGCAAGTCAACACCATAGGATCAACACCAACATCCTCTGAGAAATGGGATATGAATCATCACAGGGGGAATTCTCTCAATGACGAACTCGCTGTCGCAGCCAGCCAATCCAAAGTCGGTGAGTCCCTCCCTGGACAACTTTTGAAACGACTAGATCCCGTAGAGAATAGCTACCGAAGTATTGACGATATTTTGGGTGATAAGAGAACAAGGTTTTACTGGACCTATGAACTTCACACCAAATTTGTTGATGCAATTCGAGAGCTGGGAGTTGATTCGGCTAGCCCACTACGCATACTCGAGATTATGAATGTGCCGGGGCTCTCTAGAATTAACGTTGAGTCTCACCTCAAGTACTATAGGAGATTGCTAAGGGATGGAAGGATAGCGTTAAACCATCATAAAGCCAGTTGGAGCTCAAGTGCTGGGCAGAGTTACAACCATGATGATTGGAGAGCCAAGAGCACTCAACCGTGTTTCAGCAATGACGGGACTAGCAGTCGTGTCAGCGACTCCTCTAACCCAAATCAGAATGCTCCGCCGAGCTATCTCAATACTCCTCAGGAGTATATGCCACAGTTCCTGCACATAGAGATTCCTCAGTTTGAGCGCGAATCAGTCATTAATGCTGTCCCTAAAGCGGATCTGGCATTGGTAGAGAGTGCACATATAAACCTGCCGGTCATTGGAGGAAGTTCCAATTCGAGGGGTCAAGTTGCTCACGGCGAGAGCAAAGAGAGGAATCCCTCGCTTGCAGTCGACGACAGCCAATCTGGGCACCAAGGGCTAGAAAGAACAGGCGATTTCCTTGAGGAGGAGCTGGACACTTGGATCAATACTCTTCAGGAATGTATGTCTCGACCCCAATAGGGCAATGATGAAGGTTCCAGCTCAAAGACTCCAGTTCCTCACAATGAAGGCGATGAAGGAAATCTGCCCCCAACAATTGTTGATACCCAACTTGAGCATCAATGGCTCGAAGACCCGAGCAATTTCCTTGGCGATGAGTTCAATCTTTGGCTCGATCAATTTGGAGCCGGAGGGCCATCGCAGTGGTGACGCAAGGCAGGTGACCAAACGTCTGATGCAAGGCATGGTTACTCGATGAAAAATGCTTAGACGAAAGAGGTGGAACACTCCTATTGAATATGTTGTTGATCGCACTGTAAGGTTCCCACGGGAACATCTTTCATTAATGTCTAGAACTAATTGCGCGTGAGTGTCAACATCACCCTTTGAGCATCTTCAAGCCGAGGGCCGTGGATTAATCGCTTAATCCGTGGAGCAAGTTCCCCGAACAATGACTATCACCCGCGGAGTATAATGGGATCTACCCCTTCAATACGAAATACGTTTGGCCGCGAAGCCACCTATTTGGTAAAACGATGTATCGTTCCTAAACGATCTTCAATCGAATACCGAAGTAATGTCTCATTTCTTTCCCTTCTCAGGTGATAAACGTGGATAAATCACTCAAGGAGCCATTTGTTCGAATAACAGAACAGACGTCGCCTAACTGGGGGCAGATGAACCATTGATGTTGCAAACACTCCAAGAATGGATAGGTGGATTTGATAGATGTTGTTCATATCAATACGCAATATCAGAACGGGATGAGAACCAAGAGTAAAGTTGTATCGTTCCAATTTGTCTTGAATTTGAGAATATGAATTGATACTCGTTATTTATCCTTGACAGGGGAATCGCCTTACAGACGAACAGGTTTTCACATCCCATGTATTACCTGTTAGAATACATGACCAAGGGTAAATGGTATCGTTCTAATTTTTTGAAAAATTCGTGAACGTACAATAACATGTTTCTTCCGCATTTTCAGGGATCTCCAGCCGCGAGGGACAGGTAAGTATTCCTCTCCCAAATCCCTTGAAGATGTTGAATAAAAAATAGAGAAGAAAAGAAAAGCTTTCAGAATCTAATGTCTAGAAAAGACATAGAATTCAAATTTCATTGGCATTCATGTTTTGAAACAGGAGGTTGTCTGAACATGAATAAGAACATGCATGGGACATCATTAAATCCCCTTTGACGGGTAAAATTCATGGAGAAAATGAAAGAGATTTTTCCAATAAAAAATTGTTCAAAACTTTCAAAAGGACGTTTTCTCAAAAGACGAGAGGCAAAGCCTAATCCAAACACGTCCTATACACACTTGAGAGAGAAGTGGAGTGGATCAGATAGTAAAATCTGGACCTACGGAAGTAGGGACCATTCGCAGCGATTACATGGGTTGGGACGACGGAGGCATTCGTTTCATATCCCCCAAACACTACAGGTGACCGTTGATAACCCCTTTGAACGGCGGTTTTCATTCTTAACCCTGTCAAGAACCACCCCACATTGGGGCAAAATGGAGGTGAGTCCAGCAGCATCAGGAGAAAATGGTTAGAAATTTTCTTGCTCGGACTAACATTAATCTTTGTATGTTGTTTATATGGTAATCCAAGTGCCATAGGATGATGAGAAGCATTCATTTCTCTATCCCACACACCGAATCCTTTGCATAGCCAAGTTGAGCCTGCAGAATCATTTCATAAACCCGTTGGTGATCATTGCACATTCCAAGACGGATGCAGCATCACTTCAGAAACGAAGGAGTTCAAGACTTAGGGTTTGCAAAAAAAATTCCTAAGTTAATGTTTAACCTTGTTAGACCTTTGATCATAGGTCTAACGCGATCCCATGAAGATGAGAAAAAGTGGGATTTCAAAAATGAATGAGAAAAATCCACGGCATCGAGAAAAAGCAAAGTGCCTGGTAAAAGCAAGGCCGATACTCGTGTAAGTTGTTTGATTGATCCGCAATGAAGCCGGATGGGAAAAGAGGAAATCCCTAAAGGAATCAGATCAAAAAGACTACTCCCCAAATGGTGTCAAGCGTGGAGCAGAGACGCAGACAGAGTCATCAGTCTCTTAATACAACAAGAGACTCTTTCTAAAGAGTTGGTGCACACGTCAAAGTCGGTTGCGCACCTCAAAAACTAAAGATGCAGAAAGGAAAGGACAGGTGGCAAATCAGCAATGATCACCAATGTCAAACCCGCCATGAATTATGGGCCAAAAACGATCCTTTTTCGGTCCCCAATCCTACCGATGTTAAGACCCTGAAACAGTCTTCTCTGACTAAGACACTTGGGTTAACATATAGCTTAGCTCGAAGAAGTACGAGCAAGACTATTTCTTTCTCATTTTGCAAGGTTCTTGACTTGTAAACCCGGAGCAGATGGTGAAAACTTTTGTTCAATGGCCTTGACTCAAAAATGAGTCCCCCTTTGAAGACCAATACCCAAGCCCAACATTACGGTCTCACGGAAGACCTCCCGACCGGTCAAAATGTATGCGCTGCGAATGAGCCTAAAACCTAGGCACAGGTTAGTAGGGAATTGAGTGCATCCCCTATAAAAAACCACTATCGCAAAACAGGTGAGAAGACCTCCTTGTCGAGAAATATTCCAATTGATGTTTTGAACAGACTCGTTTTGGAATTTTCAAACTATTGATCTAGATTTTCCATGCAAGTAATTTGTAATCACATTTGCTTGTTGCAAGAATGCTTTGGATAACCTCCAGCGTCAAAATGCACATTTCATGATTAAAACTTAAATCATACGGTTTTGTCAAATGGACAGCCGTGGTCTTCCCAAAGATTACTAACGTTTTCTTGGTGAAGAAGAATCTTTCAAGCTCAAACTTCTGCAGGATACCTGGAGAACCCAGCTCCTAGAATGTCGCCTCAACAGACTCAAGTGAAGATTTGTCAAGATAAAATCTTTCACTGCTTCAAAAACTGAATTCCCGACAAACTTCGGGATCTCTGAAAAAAAAAAGAAAAAAAAACCCTTTTAAAAGAAAAAGTCCTATCAGACGTGGAGAACCCTCGTCCCAGGACCCATTTTCAAAATATCGAACAGTCCCAGCAGACGTGGAGAACCCTCGTCCCAGGACCCATTTTCAAAAATCAAGCAGTCTCATCAGACGTGGAGAACCCTCGTCATGAGACCCCTTTTTAAAAATTAGGCAGTCTCATCGGACATGGAGAACCCTCGTCATGAGACCCCTTTTCAAAGCAAATTGAAGGTAGATACCGCCTGAAGGGTCATCTTAAGGTAGAAACCGCCCGAAGGGTCAAAACAAGGTAGAAACCGCCTGAAGGGTCAAACCAAGGTAGATACCGCCTGAAGAGTCATCTTAAGGTAGAAACCGCCCGAAGGGTCAAAACAAAGGTAGAAACCGCCTGAAGGGTCAAACCAAGGTAGAAACCGCCTGAAGGGTCAAACCAAGGTAGAAACCGCCTGAAGGGTCAACTCAAGGTAGAAACCGCCTGAAGGGTCAAACCAAGGTAGATACCGCCTGAAGGGTCATCTTAAGGTAGAAACCGCCCGAAGGGTCAAAACAAAGGTAGAAACCGCCTGAAGGGTCAAACCAAGGTAGAAACCGCCTGAAGGGTCAACTCAAGGTAGAAACCGCCTGAAGGGTAAAACCAAGGTAGAAACCGCTTGAAGGGTCAACACAATGGTAGAAACCGTCTGAAGGGTCAATCAAAGGTAGAAACCGCCTGAAGGGTCAATCCAATAGCGAAAATCACTTAAATGGTCAACTCAATGGTCCGATCCACCATACGGATCAAAATCCTTGGCAAATCCCAAATTGGGCGCGTCTTCCTTAGATTCCTATAAGTTAGGAATCTCATTATGGTTTGACCTACCATACGGGTCAGAGCTTAACCTCTCTAGGACACTCTAGAAACGAGTCCCTAGAAATTCTCTGGAATCCATCAGACACTGCGAAAATCGCACAAACATCGAATAGGTAAGTGGCAGGTATATCTCTCTACTATCTCACTCTCTCATGTCAAATAAATGTTTCCCCTTTCAAGAAAGAGCATACATCGACAAGCATAAAAAAAAAAAACGGATGTCATGACTCCTTTTCCTTTAGTTTCACGAGTCGAGTCGATCAGGACTCAGGTGTCACCTTGTCTTTGAGAGAAACCTCTGAGGGGATTCCTCTGATGAGATTCCTCTCAAAGAGGGGCAGCTGTTGACACCTAAATTTTGATCAACATTTTTCTTCCTTTATTTTTCAAAAATTCATAGAAAATTCATAAAAAGCTAAAAAATTACAAAAACCAACTTTGGTAGCCTTGGCCAAGCTAAAGGGACCATTTTGGATAAAAATATTTTTTTCATATTTTTCCTATTTTATTATTATTATTATTTTCGAAAAATATAAAAATAAAAATAAAATAAAAAAAGTAGTATTCGAGGTCACAAAAATATATACAAATAGTAGGTATTTTTATTTTTAATTTTCTTTACTTTAGGACCTCATAAAACAGTAAAATTCAGGTTCCATTTTAGGTGTTCACTGATCACCGTAAAATTGAATTTGACAAAAATATTAGTAATGATTAAAAGGAAAAAGAGTGAAAACATCATCATTTAAAAGGAAAAGGGAACTAATCATTTTGTCTTCGCTTTTGATTATTTTATTATTATTTTTTACTTTTTAGTATTTTATTATATTATTATTATATTATTATATTATTATATTTTTTTATTACTTTACTCTCCTCCCCTCTCCTTCATCATCCGCAGCTCTTCTCCTCCTTTTTCTTCTTCCCCTTCTCCTTCTTCTTCGGGGGCAGCTTCTTCTTCTTCTTCTTTTTCTTGGTGATGTGCATGGAGATGGTCGCAGGCTGGGGCTGGGCGATTGAAGGCCGGTGTCCAATCCGGTATGTTTTACGTACCCGATCCGTGTATTAGGGTTATTTTTCTAAAATGTCGCCATTATAGATTTGGTTTGCATGTATTTATCTCAGTTTAGTAGTTAGCTTATTTATCTGGTTGAGTGTTGTCTATTGCCAATGATATGCTTTTTGTTAAAATATTTTCTGAAAATATAAAAAAAATATTAATAAATCAGAAAATGCCAAAAAAAAATGGAAAAATTAAAGAAAAACAAAAAAATTGAGAAGAATTGCAGAAAATTACTAAAAAAATTCTAGAAAATTCCCAAGGCTGAAAATGATCAAAAGAAATTGATTGGTTGTCGTTTTTTTAGGATTTTCTCCCATTTAATCCAAAACGACGATTTTACCCCTCAAAGGGTAAATCGTCTTTGATATTCCGATGAATTGTGGAAATTGCTTAGAATTTGGCGATGAGCCAGATAGGTGGCTAAACCTTATGTCTAGGATTTCCACATTTCATTCTCATTTTTAGAAAATGACGATTTTACCATTCGAATGGTAAATCGGTTTCTAAAATTCCAAAAAATCATGAAAATTGCAAAAAAAAAAATAGGAAATGGGTCAATTGAGTGACCAAACCTATTTTTGACATCGTTTTACTCCGAATTCATTCCGAAATGATGATTTTGCCTTTTTTGGGCAAATCGTCCCTTTTGTCTCAAAATTACGACTTTACCCCTTATGGGTAAAATCATGTCTAAATCATTCCTAAGCTTGATTGATACTTATTTAGGTTAATAGAGCCTTCTTATGAGTGTCATGTTGATTTGATGTGTTTACTTTGCATACTAGGATTCATTGATTTGCGCCTTTTATTATTGATTGTGATTGCTAGGATAGTCATTCCTATTTGCATGAATTCCTAGATTTAGGATTCATATTCCACTCATCTGCATGAAATCTTAGGTCAGAAAATTCAGTCAATTTAGGTACCGAAAGGGCGTCAACTCTGACAGTTGGCGTAACTAAGTCCCCGAACCCATTTCTCTGGTTATCGCAGAATTGAATAGAAACTCCCGACTATTCAATAGGGTGGTCCAATCATACCCTCCAAAAAATGATTGGTGGCGACTCCATGGCATGCACACTTAACACATGTCACTAGACCACACTGAAGGTGGACTACGTATACCTCCGTTGCGATTTGGGTAACGGGCCTTGGGAGAGGCCCGCGTCTGACCGGACTGGACGGCCCATTAGCCCTCGAGAGCCCACGGCGAACCTCGAGAGGGTCGCGACAGTGAGACAGAGTTCTCAAGGTCGTTTAAACATATGTTAAAGGTAGACAATGACCCTTTAAGAGAGACGTAAGGTCTCCGGTTGGAATGGAATTTGAAAACCTTATGGCTAGTGATTATTCTCGACTTTGAGGAAAGATAATGGGACTCCGTAAGAGAAGGAATTGGTAGGGAGACATGACTAAGAGAACTCCTGCTCATGGATTATGAGCAAAGAGATGTTCATTTTGGAACATGGGACGTAGCTGTGGGAAATGGCCATTACCATGGCGTAAGGCCAATAATGAGAGATTGATGTATTGTTTCTTCCATCGTGAGGAAAAATGAAGGAAGAAGTTATGTTAATTGTTTGACCTTATTGGATAAAATGAAATTAATTGAGGATGAATCAGGGACCACTAGAAGTTGTATTGTGTGTTATCACCCAAAGAGAAGGGTGTCGTTCTTAAAGGGCGATTGGACCATGAGATGATTGTTGATGGAAAGGAAAGTGAATGACTTGATAGTCCTGGTTGTTCATAATGTGGATGAATGGTTGAGTAAACGAAAAGAATGCTTAGAGTGTGATTACAAAGTGACTTGAGGTGGTAGAATTGAGTATTCGATATGAGAATTTGTGAGACTGAGGCGAAACCTCGACTCCTTGGAATTTGGTCACTTGAGGCAACTGAGTCACTAAAAGAAGAGTGTTAGACATGATGAAATTTGAATCTTGGAGTGTGTCGCGACCCTCTCGGGCGTGAGGGGGCTAATGGGCCGCCTGATCGCTGGCTTGATCGGACGCGGGCCTCTCCCAAGGTCCATTACCCAAATCGCAACTGCTGGATATACGTGGTCGACCTTCGGTGTGGTCTAGTGACATGTGACAAGTGTACATGCCAAAGAGTTGCCACCAATCGTTTCGTGCAGGATACGATCGGAAACCCTATCGAATAGTTGAGAGTAGTCTATTCGATTCTGCGGAAACCAGAGAAATGGGTTCGGGGACTTAGTTACGCCAACTGTCAGAGTTGACGCCCTTTTGGTACCGAAATTGAATGGTTTATCTGATCCTAAAATTTCATACAAACGAGTGGGGTATATATCCTAAATCTAGGAGTTCATGTAGATGGGAATAGCTACCCTATCACTCACAATCATTAAAAGTAAATGCGCAAATCAAGGATCCAATACATGCGGATGAAACAAATGAAATCAGCATGGCATCCCTAATGAGGCTCTATTAGCCTAGAGAAATATCAATCAAGGCTTAGGAATGATTTTGGCATGATTTGCCCAAGAGGGGCGAAATCGTAATTTGGAACAACTCAGGGACAATTCACCTTAAAAGGGAAAAATCATCATTTAGATGAATTGTATGGTCAAGAGAATGATGGAAATGTGATTGGCGATCAATCCGATCCATTTCCTATTTTTTCAGGAATTTTCAGAATTTTTCTGGAGTTTAAGAGTGATTTTACCCTTAGAGGGGTAAAATCGTCATTTTGGACAAAGATGAGAACTGAAAATCTCAAATATTAGGCTAGTCACCCACCTAACCCAAACCCTAACTTCAAGAAATTTTCGGAACTCGATGGGAACGAGGAAGACGATTTTCCCATTGAGGGCAAAATCGTCATTTCGAGAAAATGGATGGGACTCGAAAACCCAAGCCTTAGAATTTGTCGCCTACCCGACCTTAATTCTTACATTGGCCTTATCGACCATATCTCGTGCACACAGCAGAGGCGACTTACCCCTAAAGGGTAATGTCGTCAAGTCTCGGAAGAACGGATAAGAAACCCCAAAAATAGTGTTGACCAGTTGTCTGTGGTCAATCCTTGATTTTTGAGGATTTCTGGAGTGTCTAGGATTTTCTCACAATTTTCCCACATTTTTTGGAATTTTCTGGAATTTTCTAGCATTTTTTCGGATTTTCTATGATTTTTCTGATTTTTTTTTATTTTTTTAAAATCATTTTGAAAATTTTTTATTCAAAAATGTGATTCGGACCAGGTCGACCCGACCCACTCGGGTCGGAACCCGGCCCAGACCTGGACCCGCGCGAATCCCGGCTCCAAAACTACATCATTTTGGCCTTCCCCGCTCAAACTTCAATTTCCCGCCTAACTTGAATCGACGCTCTTGATTGTGCCACGTGGCAACGCACGGACGACCAGATCTAAGGCGAGGAGCCTACGGTTCAGATTGGGCGAAGACTCGATCAAGGCCGTCTGATCAGACTACTTAAACCTACGGCGACGATTAGATCCCAAGACTCGATCTAGACCGTCCGTTCCTACTCGACCTAAATCGACGTTGCCTACCCACTAACCCATACGGCGCCGTTTCAACCAGTTTTTTTACTTTCCGATTAAAATCATTATTGAATTATTCTAATTTCTAATCGGACGGTCGCCAGTCATTTGACTCGATTAACTTAGACCGTCTGATCTAATGCTGACTGGTCCTAACAAACTAACAGTCGAGCTGACTCGACATTGACGTGGACCAATGGTCTACTGCCACCTAGACCTTTGACTCGTTGACCAAGCCACATACGCATCGTCTTCAACCTCGCGCCTGCGACTGGACGAACGGCTGTGCTTCTCCGGCGACGATCCGACGGTGGATCCTTAATGAAATCGCTCGAAACCAACGCCAATCGACTCGCAATGGATTGTAGCTTAACATATCTAAGAATCGAATCGTTCCATTCATAGAATCAAGAGCATCATGCGGATTGCCGAGTACGGCCATGGGAGTTTGATCGCTCGACTAATGCAAAATCATTGCAATTCCATCACGGGATAGTATCAATCGATGTTCAGGAGACTTACCTCGAGCTCCGAATGAGCTCGCTCGGCCCAGATTTGGCTGGGCAAGGATGAACAGTGTTCGAAAATGGAGGTTGGATTGGGAGACTCAATTCGGGGTATGTGAGCGAAGTCAATGCAAAATAGATGTGCGACAATGGTCAGTGATGTTCAGGGATTGAAACGCACATAGCAATTGCAAGAATGATTAAGGAATGTGTGAGTCGCCATGGATGCTCAAAGAAGAACTCGAGACTGCAACTCACCTATTTTCGCAGTTTCAAGCTGCGTGGGCGGCGGCGATCGCTTCCTGGCACACTGGGCGAACTCCCGACGGTCTTCTTTGGCTTTGGTTTGGCCGGAGATGGCCCAACCAGCGCCTTGCAGTTGAGCTCGAGTTCGCGACGACGGGGGTCGGAGAACGAGCTCTCTCTCGCGCTTTTTCTCTTTCTCTCGATTCTGTTTTCCTTTTCTCAACTGAATCCCCCCTCCTCTTGCTTCGCGAAGGCCGACTGGCTTATATACCCTCCTTCGGTTTCCCGCTCGAATAGTGGACGTTAGCCCACTTGGATTCACGTGCTGTCACGTGCTAAATGGCATGTCGACGGCGACGGAATTGGTTGGGAAACCGTTCAATCCCCGTTAGGAGCTCCGGCAAGCTCTATTTGGTATAAATTTGGTCTGAGCTTGCTTCGGTTGACTTTCGCAGGTCTGCGAGATTGACCAGCCGATTACTTCTTCCTCAGGCGACCATTGGTCGTGATCTTGGTGTCAATCGACAGGGAACGATCTAAAGATTTAAACCCCCACCAGTGTGTCGCCGATTGTGGTCGATTGGACCTTCAATTTGGTCTTCAAAACTCGGTCTGTCACTGTTCATCTGCACGAGCGTTTTGGGGAAGACGATACTGTAGCGGACTGGTTCGACCGGTCCAACCGGCGGTCAGACCGGTCTGACTTGCAATTTTCCAAATTAAATCCAAATTAACATGAAATTTTTGCAATTGAACCTCAGAATCAAATCTAGGGCATGGATTTTGTCTAAAATTGTGATTTTGCCCAAAATTTCATATCAATTTCAATAAAAACCCCAAATTTTATTTAATTGGAAATTGGGGATCGTGTAATTGAGGGTTCAAATGATCAAATTGGGCCAATTTACCTATGCCAATTGATTTAAAATGGTGAAATCCATTGGGTAGCATGTTCAATTTGTAATGATAGCCCCTGAATTGAAAGTAATTTCAATTATGCTCAAATTCAAGGACTAAAATGCAATTATGTTTGCAATTGAGCAATTTGTCCGAACAATTAGGTCAAATTGAAATAGGGGTCAATTAGATTGAATGTCAAGATCCTAAAAAATGCTAAAATTGTAAATTAAAAGACTCAATTGATATTTTTTTCTCAGATTCAATAGTATGGGTTACAAAGGAACACCTAAAATTGAATCTGATTTTGGACTTTTTGTGAGGTCAAAAAGACAAGGGATTTAAAGGAAAATATTGGTTATTTTTTCATATTTTTGTGACCTCAAATGCTATTTTTCTTGATTTTTCTAGTATTTTCCTATTTTCTAAAAATACTAAAAAATGTGAAAAATATGAAAAATTATTTTTTTGTCAAACATGGTTCCTTAGGTTGGGCCAAGGCCACCAAAGTTGATTTTGTAATTTTTTTATTTTTATGAATTTTTTTGTGATTTTTCAAAATAAAGCTGAAAAAGACTTGGTCAAAAATTAGGTGTCAACAGCTGCCCCTCTTTGAGAGGAACCTCGTGAGAGGTTTCGCTCAAAGACAGGTGACACCTGAGTCTAGACCGACTCGACTGGGGGAAAGAAAAAAGAATCTTGACACTCAATCTTTCTTGTCCTGCTGGTGAACGCTCTGCTCTTCATTCTTTTGCTGACGAGAGAAAGAAAGTAGGGAGACCCACCTGCTATTTACCTGTTGATCACCTGCCTGATGCTCGTGCGGCATGCGCGGTGTATAGCGGGTTCAAGTGAATACCCAGGGACTCATTTTTTGTGAGTATCCTAGGGCGGTTTAAACTCTTAGCCTGTATGGTAGGCCGTACCAGAATGGGATTCCTATACTTGACAGGAACTTGTGAATGACGCACTTAGTCTCTTAGGGATTGTCGGAAGGTTTGATCCGTATGGTGGATCAGACCATGAATAGGACTCCTTTATGCTAGGAACCTATAGATGACGCACCCAGTCTCTTAGGGATTGTCGAACATTTTGATCCTTCAGGGGGATCAGGCCGAGAATAGGACTCCTTTCTGCTAGGAACCTATGTATGGCGCACCCAATCTCTTAGGGATTGTCGAACATTTTGATCCTTCAAGGGGATCAGGCCGGGAATAGGACTCCTTTCTACTAGGAACCTATGGGTGACGCACCCAATCTCTTAGGGATTGTCGAATATTTTGATCATTCAGGGGGATCAGGCCGGGAATAGGACTCCTTTCTGCTAGGGACCTATGGGTGACGCACCCAATCTCTTAGGGATTGTCGAACATTTTGATCCTATATTCTAAGGAATTAACTAGGATCTATACAAATGAGATGTGCCTAACCCTTAGGCTTCACCACATGAACTATTCTGGGTTTAGGGGTTACCTAGAACCTCATAGAAAGCTGATTTTGTGAAAAGTTTTCGATCCTATATTCTAAGGAATTAACTAGGATTCATACAAGTGAGGTGTGCCTAACCTTTAGGCTTCACCACATGGGCTATTCTGGGTTTAGGGGTTACCTAGAACCTGACAGAAAGCTAATTCTGAAAACTGTCTTTTCAACACGCAAGGCGTTCCTCTGGGATTTGGGGATTCCAAGTATCCTGCAGAAAACTTAAACCTGCAAAAACTTTGATAAGATTCTTCTAGGACCTAGGGGCTACCTGAGATCTCGCAGAGAGACTATCTTGAATATTGTCCTTTCGACATTGAAGGTGACATTCTGGGATGTGGGTACTCCAGGCATCCTGCAGAAAGATCAAACCAGTAACACTGGATCTCACACATGGAGATAATTTCAAACATTGTCCTTTTGACATGAAAGGTGACATTCTGGGATCTGGGTACTCCAGGTAGGGGTGTCCATACCGAACAAGATACCCGATCCGAAACAAGACCCGACCCGACCTGACCCGAAATTTACGCACTTTTCTTGTTTCGAGTCGCACTTGTTTCGGGCATTGTTTGCTATTCTTGGTTTGTGTTCGGGCATTGTTTACTATTTTTGTTTTTGTGTTCGGGCCGAGTCAGAACATGGAAATAAGCCCACAGACCTGACATAACATAAGACTAAACCCTAAAATGGACTCAAATCTCTCGCTTTCCCCTCCCCCTCTCGCGGCTCGCGGTCGACGCTCTTGCCTCCCTCTCGCCTACTCCAATGTCTACCATGGCCACTGCCTCTCGGACACCCTCAAGGAGGTCCACGACTACCTTCTGCGAGATTGAGGACCTCCAGATCCTTGCGACTCCCCCCAACGTCGTCCTCTCCACGAGTACTTATGGCGGGAGGACGAGGACGCCGTTGCTCGAGTTCCTCCGGAGCGACCTTGGGGCCTTGATTAGGGATCCAAGAAGGATAGAGATTGGGACGGTTGGTCGTTGCGGGTCGGCTAGATCAAGCGGTGAATGTTACAGGTCTTGGACGGGATCGATAATTGCCAAAGGAATTCAATTATTCATAGGGACTTGAATACTAGGAATTTGCTTGCGCGGGAGCCTGGGAATTTGCTTGTGTCGGAGGAGGAGTGCTTAATATTTCTGATTTTGGTCAACAAACTCTATTTGTTGACGGGCTACAAAACATGTTCGATGAAATGCTTCAGTGAGCCTAAACGTATACAGAGATCAAAGCTGAGCATTTGATTCTTGGAGAGGGGAAGTTTCTGGTGTCTCATAGCTTTCCAAGGAATGAGAGGCCAAGTACTGTCTCACTTCTAAGGTAAATTTGCACTTACTCTGACTGGGTTTTTACAAATGTCCGTATGGTCTGTGACCAGTTCTTTCTTGGATTGCCTGTGAATCTACTATGGTTTGTTTTGCTTGTTTTGCTGTTTTTTGTTTCTTCTTAGGTAGACAGTAGACACTTCACTGGCTTGCTTACGTTCTGAATCTCTGATGGACTTGTGGAATGCGCTTTGCCCATAGAAAACATAAGATGGATTTGAATTATTAATAGACAATTCATCGACTTCTGCCAAAAGAAATGAGGAAAATTAAGCTTGTGGGTATGCAATCCTATGTAATTTCGTGCATGCCTCCTGCTGGGTTATTCCATTCCATATGCGATTGCTATTTCTTTCTCTTTTCATGTCTTCGTCTACATAGTCCTGTGTCTCTTTAAAAAAAAAAAAGAGATTAAGCTGGGATAATTTTTTTTTACCATATGCGCTAGGAATCAAGCTGACCGGAATCGGGTAAATGGTAGATCACTCAGTTTCACCCTTAGACGAAAAAGCGCACATATCCATCCAAAGTCAATGACTGAAAAAATTCTCTTCCTCCCAAGCTGACAAGACACGCTGTTTAGGGTGGAAAACGACAGTGTGTCCACCAAGGAAATACTTGAAATTTCTCACATCAGGCACCAAAAGAAAGTGTGATATTTGTTTGTCTACCAGTGTCCTGTTTCAAGAAGTAAATTGGTCTCTTTAAGGTGCATGAGGTCTTTTAACATCAGGCACCAAAAGAAGTAAATTGATTTTATTCGCAACTAAGATAGAGAGAGATGGCTAAGCAGGGGCCTTGCTATTACTGTGGAGTTACAAGTGAGTTTTTGGCTCTCCATTTTGTGTTTTAATTATATCTCAAAAAAAGTTGGGTGCTCGTCTTGATTCTGCCGTATGCAAAAAGTATGTTTATATAGATACATCAGTTAATTAGTTTAACAAAAAAATAGCATACTGTTGTTCATACATAAGTAGATTGATATCTTGTGTGATTCTGTTTGCACATGATTTGGGAAAATGAGAAAGTAAACAGGTGTTATTGTTAAACTTTGATGATTACATTAGTTTGAATTTGACTATGCCATTTCCTTAATTTAAATCTGTCTATTTCTTTCTTTACTTGTTCCTACTGAATACTTTGATGGGCCGTATTAGTTGCTACAAATGATGGATTAGATCAAGCATGTGCTTACAATTCTACTTAGTTGTAGGAGCAAGTAGGTTGTACTCCGTTTTCTAGTTTGGGCTAGTACTAAAGTAGTAACCTTTTTTGGATTGTGGTCAAAATAAGTAGCAGAATCATCTTTCAGCAACTCAGATAAACTTTATTATTTGCTTGTGCATGTCGGTCATTTTTTTTTTGTTAAATCATTTCAATCACTTGGTTTTGGGACTTTTAACCCGTTTTCGATTGAGGATGACTTAGAAAAACTTGAAAATCTCGAGTCAAGTGAGAAAACATAATGGATATTTAAGTTTTGAATTGTGAATTTATTTTCAGGTTGTCAAGAGTGGGGGGAAGAACATAGAGATTGCTATGATGACAAGAGAGCATGGCCTGCGATAGCTCAAAGAAGCTAAAATTGATGCCGTTGTTGCTGAAATCTATGCTGAGAAAGCAGCTGCAGAGGCTGCAAAGAAGGCCCCTACTAAAGTGGAGCTGCAATTTTATAGATTTACCAAAACGGGCCCATAAATCCAGCAAAAATTGGAGCTGCAACATTTTTGTAGCCTTTGTTACTTGATATGCAATTTTGGTGCGCATAAAAATTGTAGATGTGGATGAAGTTGGCCACTTGGATGATTGCAGGTTAATTTTCATTTTCATTTGCAGCTTAATGAATTGAGAGGCACATCATATTACTTTTGGCGCCTTAAAAAAAAGAGAGAGAAACACGAAACCCGACCCGACCCGGCATGACCCGAACCGACCCGATTGTTCGGGTCATGTTCCATTCGACCTTGTTTCGGGTCGGGCCAAGTGTGCTTGCATTGTGTTTCGGGTCGGTTCGGGTATCATGCAGACCCGACCCGTTGACACCCCTAACTCCAGGCATCCTGTAGAAAGATCAAACCTGTAATACTAGAATCTCACACAGGGAGATAATCTCAAACATTGTCCTTTTGACATGGGAGGTGACATTCTGGGATCTAGATACTCCAGGCATCCCGCAGAAAGATCAAACCTGTAATACCGGAATCTCACACAAGGAGATAATTTCAACCATTGTCCTTTAGACATGGGAGGTGATATTCTGGGATCTGGATACTCCAGGCATCCTGCAAAAAGATCAAACCTACAAAACTGTTAATAAGAATGTGTTTTCCTGAGATATGGAATTACCAGGGATCTTGCAGGAAAATAAACTTGAAAGCTCTTCTTCACAGAGCAAGGCATCCTTCTAGAATCTGGGGCTATCATGATTCCAAGAGAGGTTGTGTTCTTCTAGGATTTTGGGGTTACCAGAAATCCTGCAGAAGTTCAGACATGTAAATTGTTTCTTACAAAGAGAGCCACAAGCCATTCTGGAAGCCGAAGTCATCAAGAATCTTGCAAAATTCCAATCTCAAAATTTTCTCACCAAAAGCACATCAGTGGTCTTTTAAGTGATATCTAATGTCAAGCTGACAGCACTTTATGACTTATATCAAAGTCATGAAAGATTTCAATAAATGCATTATGATGCTAGAGGTTATCCAAAACACCTTGCAACATGCGGAAGTGATCAAAAATTCCTTGTGGGGGAAAGTTTGAATCAAACAATCTGAAATTACCAAAAGAGTTTGGTTAAAATGTCCAACGGAGTATTCTCATCAAAAAGGGCTTCTCACCGTTTTGAGATAATGGTCTTTTACCAAGAATGCACTCGAATTTCCTATCAAACCTGCACCTAGGGTTCAGGATCATTCGCAGTGAATACACCTCGATCGATCAGGAGGACTTCCAAGGGACCGTAGTGTTGGGTTTGGTCCACGGTTTTCAAGGGGGACTTGCGTGCAAGTCAAGGCTTTCGAGGAGAAGTTTTCAATGTCTGCTTCAGGTTTACAAGTCAAGAAACCTGCAAAATGAGAAAGAAATAATCTTGCTCGAACTTCTTCGAGCTAAGCTTAGACATTAAACCCTATGCCAATCCAAGTACCTTAATCAGAAAAGGCTTTTCAGGGTTGTAACGTAGGTAGGATTGGGGACCAAAAAAGGCTTGTCCTTGGCTCAGAATATGCGAAGGGTCTAATATTGGTGATCACTGCAATTTGTCGCCATCTTGTCCCTTCTGGTTCAAAGGGTGTCTTTAGTCTTTGAAGTGCATTGATGGTCTTCGAAGAGCTTTGTCAGTCTTCGAAATGCACATTTGTCTTTAGAGAATATCTCTTTTATGTTGAGACGGCGTCAACATCTTGTCTATGCTTTCGTCATCTGAATGTGACATAATCTGGGAGTATTTTTTGCAGTCCAGCTCCCTTGGAATTTTCTTTTACAGCCAGATCTCACTAGTGGTCTATACAAAGATATCATGCCATCATTTGGCATTTACAAGATCAAACATATGACTTATAAGTGTACAAGTATTTGGACCGGCATTGGCCTTGCTTTTACCAAGCACTTCGCTTTTTCTTGATGTCCAGGATCGAATTTTTCCCTCTCTTTTTTTTTTCTCATCTTTTATCGAAATCCCACCTTTTCTTTTCTTTTGGGGATCAGAATTTTCAAATGAGTGTGCTAGATGTACAACTTGAATCTCAGCACTCAAACATTAGTCCAGGAATTTTTACAAATCATATCTTTCAAACTTTTTCCGTTCTTGAAGTGACGTCGCTTCCGTCTTGGAATATGCAATGACCACCAACGGGTTTGTGAAACGAACGTACAGGCTCAACTGGGCTGTGCAAAGGATAAAAAGTGTATAGGATAGGGAAACGATTGCTTTTCGTCATCCTAAAGCACCTGAATTACCATAGAAGTTAAAATGACAAGCAACACACGAAGATTGATGCAAGTCTGAGCAAGAGAACTTCTAACCATTTACCTATTGATACTGCTGGACCTACCTCTGGTTTACCTCAGTGTGGGGTGGTTCTTGACATGGGTAAAGAATGAAACCGCCGTTCAAAGGGTTATCAATGGTCACATGTAGTGTTTATGATAGAGAAACGAATGCCTTCGTCGTCTCAATCCATGTAATTACTGCGAATAACCCCTACGTCCGTAGGTGAAGGTCTCGCTGTCCTTTCTACTCCGCTCATCTCTCAAGTGTGTATAGGACGTGTTTGGATCCGGCTTGCCTCTTGTCTGAGGAAACATCTTTTTGAACAATCTAAGCAACTCTTGTTGGAAAAATTCATTTTATTTTCTCCGAAACTTACCCTCCAAGGGGATTTATGATGCACAATGCATATTTCAATTATGTTCAGATAACCTCCAAGTTTAAACATGAATGCCAATGTCATGACTGTGAAAATTTTGCATCTTTATAGACATGAGAATTGAGTGTATGCTAGATTCCAAGAAGCCTTCAAATTCTAGCAATAAGGATTCTGACAGTCTTAAAACTTAAGAGATTGGGAAATGAATACCTACCTGCCCAGCGTGGCTAGGGATTTCCTGAAAGACATAAAAGGAATATGTTAGTGTATGCTCACGAATTTCAGAAAATTAGAACGATACACCTTACCCTTGATCATGCACTCCAATGGAGGTGGATAGATTCGTGAAAATTTGCATTCTTCTTAACAACACAGGGTGGTTAAGTGTTCTAAAATTTCTTGAAATTCTCAGTCTTTGAAGAGAAAAGATGTGCACCTGACCACCATGACGTTAGGTCTCATCGATCATGCAATCCAATCTGAATGCCCATGCGCGGATTATAGAGATCGGCTATTTTGACCTATGGTGATGACGCCTTCGTCTGATTGAGGTAATGAATCCTGCTCGATGGCTTCATTCGTCTTTGGAACGTGCTCCATGTCATTCTTCGAAGTTTCATGCTCTTCGTTTTGCTGTCTCCTGTCTTTATCTGACATTCTTGGTACTCGCCGTTGAGGACCTTGCTTCCTAGAGTCTTGCAATATTGAACACATGCTAGTGTATGCAAGGATGCATGATATGCTTATGCAATGACTGCTATGATGGCTCGGCTTAATTTGGAATGAGTCATATGACCAGAATCTGATTTTATTTCAAGGGTAATACTTCTTCACAGCATCTGAATTTACAGGGTGCCCTAGTTCTTTTCCCTCGGAGTTTACAAGAATCATTGCTCATCCCGTGAGAATCTTCTTGATAATGTAGGGACCTTCGTAATTCGAAGTAAATTTACCTCCCGAATGGATAGTACTCGGCAAAGTCTTCCTAATTACCAAGTCATTCACTTCGAAATTTCTGGTTTTGACTTTTCGATTAAATGCCCTGGCTACCCTCTTCTGGTAAGTTTGTCCATGACAAATGGCTTTAAGACGCTTCTCGTCTATTAAATTCAACTGTTCATATCTGTGTTTGAAATACTCTGACTCGGAGAGTTTACCTTCTGATAAGATCCTCAAAGAGGGGATCTTAACTTCCACGGGTAGGACTGCTTCCATCCCATACACCAGACCGTAGGGAGTTGCCCCGGTAGAAGTCCTGATTGATGTTCGGTAGGCCATTAAGGCGAAGGGCAACCTTTCATGCCAATCCTTGTAATTTTCTGCTATTTTAGCCAAGATTCTCTTGATGTTTTTGTTGGCTGCTTCCACTGCCCCATTCATTTGCGGGCGGTAGGGGGATGAATTCAGATGTCGAATACCAAAGTGATCCAGTAGATAATTGACAATCTTGTTGTTCAGGTTGGATCCGTTATCCGTGATAATTGCTTGAGGGGTACCATACCGAGAGATGATGTCTCTTTTGACGAATCTTGCCACGTTTCTTGTAGTGACATTCTTGTAAGAACTGGCTTCTACCCATTTTGTGAAGTAGTCAATCGGTTCCAAGATGAAGCGATGACCATTTGAAGCCACAGGATTAATAGGCCCTATCATGTCTATGCCCCACATAGAGAAATGCCAAACTTCAGACATTTGGTGTAGTTCATTTGGGGGTGCATTGATCTTATCACCATATATTTGGCATTGGTGGCATGACCGGACATGCTGACAGCAGTCTGATTCGATGGTCATCCAATAATAGCCAAGCCGCATGATCTTCCTAGCGAGGAGGTGGCCGTTCATGTGAGGTCCGCATATACCTTCATGGATCTCTTTCATGAGAATATTTGCTTCCTTGGCATCTACACACCTCAACAGAGTAGAGTCAAATGATCTTTTGTACAGAATTTGTCCATTGAGGAAGAATTTGCTGGCCATCTTAGTTATGTATCTCTGGTCTCCTGGCTGGCATCCTTCAGGAAATTCCCCTTTTGAGAGATAATTCTTGATATCGTAATACCATGGCTCTCCATCAAATTCCTCTTCGATTAGCATACAATAAGTCAGTTTTTCAACTATGCCCATCCTTAGGGGTTCTATATCCAACCCTCCAGTTGTTTGCAACATCGAGGCCAGGGTGGCTAACGCATCTGCAAATTGATTGTGAGATCTCGATAGGTACTCGAATGATACTTCTTCGAACTTAAGTGTCAATTCTTCAAGGTATTCGTGATAAGGGATGAGCTTTGCATCTTTCGTCTTCCACTCTCCCCGTGTCTGTAAAATGATGAGCATGGAATCTCCATAAACTTGCAACCTAGGTATCTTCATAGAAATGGCCAATCGTAGGCCTAGAATGCACGCCTCATATTCTGAGATGTTGTTGGTGCAAGGAAAAGTTATTTTCGCCGCTATAAGATAATGTTGATCATCGGGGGATATCAGTATTGCCCTAGTCCCTGCCCCTGATAGATTAACAGGACCATCGAAATACATGACCCACTTGTCCTCTGCTAAGTTCAGAATTTGATCTTCTGTCCTTATTATTTTAGAAGGCTCACTACTTGACGGGTTTTTTGCCAGCATGTCAGCTATAGCTCTTCCTTTTACTGACTTTTGTGGAGAACACTTGATATCAAATTCAGATAGCATCATTTGCCATTTTATTAATTTCCCAATTAAAGCGGGTTTCTCCAGGAGGTATTTGACAGGATCGTTTTCTGTCATGAGCTGAATGTGGTGGTGTAGGGTATACTGCCTCAATCTACGAAGTACCTATACCGTTGCTACACAAGCCCTTTCAACCGGTGCATATTTTGCTTCGGATGGCGTGAATTTCTTACTTAGGTAATAGATGGCTCTTTCTTTACCATCTATCGGGCCTGTTTGGGCAAGTAAGGCTCCCAAAAATTCCTACTGTATAGTCAGATATAAGGTCAATGGGTGACCAGGAATTGGGGGCACAAGTACCGGTGGAGCGATTAGATAGTTCTTAATCTTTTGGAATGCCCGACTGCATTCCGCATTCCATGTCACTCTCGCACCTTTCTTGAGCAATTTGAAGATTGGTTTAGCCACATCAGACAGTTGATTGATAAATCTGGCGATATACTTCAGTCTCCCTAGAAGGCTCCTTACTTCTTTTACTGTGGAGGGAGTTGACAGATCATGGATAGCTTGAATCTTTGAAGGATCAATCTCAATACCCCTGTTACTGACTATGAATCCGAGAAGTTTCCCAGATCTTGCCCCAAACACACATTTGTTAGGGTTCAACTTCAACTTATATTTGCGCAGGCGCTCAAATAATTTTCTCAACACCTGTATGTGATCTTGCCCTTTCTTGGATTTGGCGATCATGTCGTCGACATATACTTCAATTTCATTGTGGATCATATCATGGAATAATGTGACCATAGCCTTCTGATAGGTAGCCCCAGCATTTTTTAATCCAAAGGGCATGACTTTATAGCAAAAGTTCCCCCAGGGTATGGTAAAAGCGGTTTTTGGTTTGTCTTCCTGTTTTATGAAGATTTGGTTGTATCCCGAGAATTCATCCATGAATGAGAATAATTCATAACCTGCCGTGCTATCCACCAACACATCAATGTGAGGAAGTGGAAAATCATCTTTTGGGCTTGCTCTATTTAGATCTCGATAATCCACGCAGATCCGAACTCTACCATCCTTCTTCATGACGGGGACTATATTTGCAATCCAGTCTGAGTATGGGATAGCTTCAATAAAGCCTACCCTAAGAAGTTTCATAACTTCTTCCTTAATTTTGTCTTCCAACTCGGCCTTCTTCTGTCTGCTTCCTTGCTTGACAGGTTTGATACTGGGATCCGTGGGTAATGCATGCTCCACAATCTTAGGATCTAGGCCTGGCATATTAGCGTAAGACCATGCAAAGATGTCTTGATATTCTTTCAGTAATTTAGTGAACTCGAGCCTCTCATCTCGGGATAAATGTCCGTCGATCTTGACCTCTTTGATATTCATGGCGTCTCCCAAATTAACAATGATTGGTTCTTCTGAAGTAGGAGGCATCGATTCCTCAAAGGCATTCCAATCTCTGAGGATAGACGCATAACCCTCGCCTACATCTTCCTCAATGCTATAAGAATGGTTAATGGAGAAACCCGAATCGTATAACAACCTGGTATGTATGTTTGAGATGATATGCCTGAAATGTCATGAGTATGGTTAGTTCGTACTCCATAAGAATGACATGCATGATCATGGAAAGTCTTTTCGAAAGAGTTTTCGAAATAGGTATAAGTATAAACGGGACTAATCCTCATGTCATTGAACATCCTAGCCCCGTGGAAATCTTTTGGAAATTAGGAATCATACGGCAAATCAGGCCTCAAGCTTTTGTGTAGAAGACTAGTATCATCATCGGGCAGATTCGTGGTTCCATATGTTCTTAACAAAATATGCATGGTTTTATTGAATGCAAGATGGGCCGCGTTACAAGATGTGCTATTTGGACCAACGGTCGGAGATCCAAAGGCGTTTCCCTATACGTACAATAAGGAAAGAAAATGTAATAAAATGCAGAAAGTTCTAAATGCAGTATTTAAAGACAAGGGAAAAGTCTCTTTACTCAGAGAAAGTGGCTTCATCATCCAACCACTCCATGATGACATTCACAGAGTCATCTTTGAGAAAAAGATTTGTCAGATCTGGTTCTATCGATTAAGTGATATCCTCTTCAGACAACCATTTAGAGTTCTGGTTGAAGTGGGCATTTAAAGGATTATTGAATATTCGTGTCGCGACCCTCTTGAGGTTGTCGGGCTCTCGAGGGCTAATGGGCCGTCCTGTCTGGTCGGACGCGGGCCTCTCCCAAGGCCCATTACCCAAATCGCAACGGAGGTATGCGTGATCGACTTTCAATGTGGTCTAGTGACATGTGCTAAGTGTGCATGCCATGGAGTCGCCACCAATCAATTTTTTAGGGTATGATTGGACCACCCAATCGAATAGTTGGGAGTTTCTATTCAATTCTGCGAGAACCAGAGAAATGGTTTCGGGGACTTAGTTACACCAACTGTCAGAGTTGACGCCCTTTCGGTACCTAAGTTGACTGAATTTTCTAGCCTGAGATTCATGCGGATGAGTAAGGTATGAACCCTAAATCTAGAAATTCATGTAGATAAGAGTGATTATCCTAGCAATCACAATCAGTAATAAAATGCCCAACTCAAGGAATCTAGATATGCAAATAAATCACATGGCATTCCTAGTAAGGTTCTATTTATCAATCACAGCTCAAGAATGATTTAGCTGTCCTAGCCATTCTACACACGATCTAACCTAAGAAAAGCATTAGGAAGCATCGAAGGAGTTCGAGAGTACTCACATGGGGTTCGCCGTGCCCTGGTTTGGTCTTGGACGAGCTATCGAGCTCATGCCGACCCGATTATATTTGGGGATCCACTCGGCGTTTTACACCATGAAATCATGTGAAACAAAAACGAAAATATTCAGCAAGGGGCATTTATTGTAGATGGTGGTCGATCTAATTGGACGTCAAGACTAAAAAAGATGTAGAAATTTACAAATTAAAATACTCGAATGACATTTTTTTGCCAAATTCAACTCTATGCGTCGTGAAGAAACACATGCAATTGAACTTAAATTTTGACTATTTATGAGTTCAAAATGTAAAAGAAATTAAAATAAAAATATTGACTATTTTTCTTCATTTTTCATGTATTTTTCTATTTTTGGAAAATATTAAAAAATATTAAAAAATATGAAAAATTATTTTTTTATCAAAAATGGTTCCTTTAGCTTGGTCAAGGCTACCAAAGATGATTTTTTAATTTTTTTAACTTTTTATAGATTTTTTATGAATTTTTTAAAAATAAACTATGAAAGACTGATCAAAAATCAGGTATCAACAGCTGCCCCTCTTTGAGAGGAATTTCGTCAGAGGTTTCTCTCAAAGACAAGGTGACACCTGTGTTCCGATCAACTCGACTGGGAAAAGAAAAGAAATCATGACATCCAATTTTCATGCCCATCAATGTGTGCTTTTCCTTAAAAAGGGATGTGCTCATTCAATTCCCTGATATGATGTAAGAAAGTTAAGGAGTAGATAGACTTCCCTGCCCCTTACCTGCCTAATGCTTGCGGCATTTGCTGTGTCTGATGGGTTCAAGTAGATTCCTAAGGACTTGTCATCGGAGTGTCCTGGGGATGTTAAGCTCTGACCTGTATGGTAGGTCAAACCATAATGGGATTCCTAACTGATAGGAACCTAAGGAAGACGCATCCCACATTTGGGAATTTGCCAAGGGTTTTGATCCGTGTGGTGGACTAAACTAGAAATGGCTTGCCTAATGTAAGGCTTATTAGGGAAAACGACTCCTCCCGCGTTCGGGATTCATCAAGGTTTTGATCCGTATGGTGGATCGGACCATTGGGTTGATCCTTCAGGCGGTCTCTACCAGTCCTTTGACCCTTCAGGCGGTTTCTACCATTCATTGACCCTTCATGCGGTTTCTACCATTGAGTTGACCCTTCAGGCGGTTTCTACCATTGGTTGACCCTTCAGGCGGTTTCTACCATACATTGACCCTTCAGGCGGTTTCTACCATTGTTTTGACCCTTCAGGCGGTTTCTACCATTGGTTGACCCTTCAGGCGGTTTCTACCATACATTGACCCTTCAGGCGGTTTCTACCATTGTGTTGACCCTTCAGGCGGTTTCTACCATTGATTGACCCTTCAGGCGGTTTCTACCATTGAGTTGACCCTTCAGGCGGTTTCTACCATTTATGAGATTCCAAATTGATATGAATCAAAGGATGACGTACCCGCTCTTCGGGGCTAGTCGGAGACTCGATCATTCTGTGGATCGGTCTTAGAAAAGATTTGCCTACTAAAAGGCTTCACCTAAGGATGACGCACCTAGTCTTTGGGGTGGCCAAAAGTCCTGCAGAAAGCTTAGACCTGAAAAAATTTTCCTCGCCAAGAAGATATTAGTAATCTTTGGGAAGACAATAATTGTCTAACTGACAAAATTCTACGACTTAAGTTTTAGTCATGAAATGTGCATTTTGATTGTTGGAGGTTATCCAAAACATTCCTGCCATATACAGATGTGATCATAAATTCCTTGCACGGAAACTCTAGATCAAACAATTTGAAAATTTCAAAAAGAGTTTGCTCAAAACATCCATTGGAGTATTTCTCACCCAAGAAGGCTCCTCACTGCTCTGTGATAATGATCTTTAATAGGGAAAGTGCTCAATTTCCTACCGACTTGTGCCTGGGTTTCAGGATCATTCGCAACGCATACATTTCGACCGATCAGGAGGTCTTTCACGGGACCGTAGTGTTAGGCTTGGATATCGGTTTCCAAGGGGGACTCACTTTTGAGTCAAGGCCGTTGAACGAAATTTTTCACTATCTGATCCGGGTTTACAAGTCAAGAACCCTGCAAAATGAGAAAGAAATAGTCTTGCTCGTACTTCTTTGAGCTAAGTTATACATTAACCCAAGTGTCTTAGTCAGATAAGACTACTTCAGGGTTGTAACATTGGAAGGATTGGGGACCGAAAAAGGCTTATTTTTTGCCCAGAAATTGTGAAGGGTTTGACATTGGTGATCATTGCAAATTTGCCACATGTCCTTCGAAGAACATCTCCATTTCTTGAAGTGTACACTCCTCTTTTAGAGCGCACAAGGATGTTTAAAAGCGTCTCTTGTTACATTAAGAGACCGTCTGTTTGTGTGTTTGCAATTTGAGCACGACAACATTTGGAGAGTAGTCATCTTGATCTAACTCCTTTGCAGGGTCTTTTCATCGTCTCTCTAGACTTTACTGGGGATATTTTGAATAGACATCAGCCTTGCTTTTTACCAGGCACTTTGCTTTTTCTTGATGTCTAGGGATTTTTCTTTTCCCCTTTTTTTTAATCCCGTGTTTTTCTTTTCTTTTGGAGTTAGGATTTTCGGCAATCATGCTAGATATGCAACTTAAACTTTGGCACGCTTCCATTCCTAGAGTGATGTTGCCTTTGCTTTGGAATATGCAATGATCACCAATAGGTTGATGAAATGAATTTGCTGGCTCAACATGGTTGTGCAAAGGATAACAGTGTGTAGGATAGAGAAATGAATCATTCTCGTCATCCTATGACACTTGGATTATCATATAAACAACACACAAAGATTTATGTTAGTCCGAGCAAGAAAATTTCTAACCGTTTACTTTCTGATACTGTTGGACTAACCTTCATTTGCCCCAATGTGGGGTGGTTCTTGACAGGGTTGAGAATGAAAATCGTCGTTCAATGGGGTTCTCAATGGGCATCTGTAGTGTTTGGAATGAAGAAATAAATGCCTCTGTCATCTCGATCCATGTAATCGTTGCGAATGACCCTTATATCCATAGGTTAAGGTTTCGCTATCATTTCCAATCTCCTCATCTCTCAAGTGTGTATGGGACGTGTTTGGATTAGGCTCGCTTCTCTTATGAGAAAATACCCTTTTGAACAGTTCAAACGACTCTTATTGGAAAAATTCATTTCATTTCATCAAGATTTATCCTCCAAAGGGATTTTATGATGCACCATACATGTGTAATTCATGTTCAGACAATCTCATGTTTTAAAACATGAATGTCAATGAAGTAAGAATTCTATGTCTTTTTAGATGTGAGAATCGAATTAATTCTGAAAGTTTTTAATCTCCAATGAATTGGGAAAAGGGATACTTACCTGCCCATCGAGGCTGGAGATCCTGGAGATATAAAAGGGATATGTCATTGTATATTCTAAAACTTTACAAAAAAAGGAACGATACATCTTACCCTTGGTCATATGCTCCAACGAGTGTACAAGGGTTGTGAAAATCTGCACTTCACATAGTAACACAAGATTGTTGGGTGTTCTAAAGTTCTTTCGACTTCTTGGTTTTTGGAGAAAAATGAAACTTACATGTCTGCCCTGATGGCGAGCTCCTGCCAAGGATAAATATTAAGCATTATTTTGGGTTTCCAAATTCAAAACAAATTGGGACGATACTACTTTACTCTTGATTTGAATTCCATTCTGCATGCCAATGTGCGGATTGTAGAAGCCGGCCCTCAAGCTTGTGGCCATGATTTCTTCGTCTGGTTGGGCAACGAATCCACCTCGAGGATTTACGTCGGAGGAGATTCATTCATCTTTTTGGGCGTGTTTCATGCACTGTTTTGTTATTTGAATGCATGGCTTCTTGGGTGCCTCATCTCTGTTCATCACCTGAGAGGAAAATGAGAGAACATTATCCCCGCATCTGATTGAAAATCATTTAGGAACGATACGTTCTTTTTACCAAATGGGTGGCTCCGCGGCCAAATGTGTTTTACATTGAAAGGATGGATTCCATTACGCTCTGCTGATGATAACTATTGCTTCGGGGACTTGCCCCACGGATCAAACGATGAATTTGATGTCTTCGGCTTCGACATGCTTTCCAGATGTAGGAATGGTTTGCCCCCATTTTCAGTGGAGATGGGTTTTGTCGAGTGGGCAAGATCAAAAACTCATCCTAGATTTGGCTTTAGTCGAAGGTTGAAATCCCGACCTTGGATAAGCGAATCATGATTCATCTCCTTCTGCTTCGGATTTGTCATTTGCGTGCTTCACATTTTACAATACCAACTTCGCCGCTTGATGAAAATGAATCGATGATTTTCGAATTGCCCCAAGTTCTATAGTCATCTGCGTCGAATCTCTTTGAACTTCATCGGGTGATAGACAAACTGATAAAATGATTTTTCAATCCTGAGATCGAACTCCTGACGTTTCGTACCACTTCCAGTTCACTGACTACCAGGACAAAGCACTATTGGCGTCCCTAACTGGTTCGTTTTTTGTTATAAAATTCTTGAAGCAGTTAGCGACCCCCATCGAGAATGAAACAAGCTCAATTTAGAGTCCATAACGACTAAAGGTCCCTTAGAACGATACAGAGCTAACCGTCTTTGAGCTCGCTCGGGCTTTTGCTCGCATTTTCCTATGTGAAGCCTTTAAATGTTTTTCTTCGTGGCGTTCAATTGATTCGCCTCGACTCTAATCTAACAAGGGATTGTCGTACTCAAGCATGATGATGCTCGCAGGTAGTACTGATCGCTGCCCCAGATTAACTCTAGGCATTAAGGAAGATTATCTTGCATGGAAGACTTTATGACAGAAAGATTAATGATACATCCATTCACATGTGCCTAGTTCCCTTGAGGATTCTCGGTGATCAGCCAGCTACACCATGAATCAGACATATAATCGTCATTTTGGATCATAACTTCATAAGTCCATCAGTTTTAAACTGATCGATCCAGATATGGAGCTCCTCATCAAGGAAATCTTTTGATTCTTCGAGCAACTGATATTCGGGTTGACCATCATCGCTTGGCGTTGAAGGATTCCTGTTTCTGTTGTGAGCGATCTGATTCTTCGAGCTAGAACCTTCGTCGTTGCTCGAGATTATAAGAGGATGATTGATCGGTTCACTATCAAAAGCACCTTCCATTTGGGAATGGGAGAAACAAAAATCCTCAAAGCATCCGCCCGCTTGATCTTCCGAAATCATATGCCCAAGCCGGGCAGATCTTTGAACACTAGGCGCAATATGTTGATCGGGGATAGGAAGAGCACTAGCGAAAAGTTGCTGCTCAAACCAAGGAGTTCGTACCTGCTGCACTTGTGGCATATACTCTTGAGGGGTGCTGAGATGATTCGGGGGAATATTCTGATTAGCGCCCAAGTAGTCGATGGTGCTGCTACCAGCTTGGTCGGTGCCTAGATTCGGCAGGGTATTTCTTACTTCAGGGGCATTGTAGTTATAGCCATGCCTAGTGTTTAGGCACAAGTTGAGTTCTTTCAGGTTCAGTGCTGTGTGGCGCTGTCTTAGCGCCCTTCTGTAGCTCTTGAGGTGACTCGCGACTCCATCTTTAGTGAGTCCTGGTATGTTCATGATCTCAAGTATGCGCGTTGGATATGCTGAGTTGATCCCTAGTTGCTGAACCGCACTAAGGAACTTGAGATGAAGCTCGGGGGACCATTTGACCCTCGTCTTCTTGCGACCCGGAACAGTGTTGACAACTTGGCTATTGCTCTCTGGCCTATTTCCAGTAGAATTTGATCGAGCCGGAAATTGTTGTGGAGGGAATTCATCAGCTTTGGATTGGTCGGTCGTGATAGTAAGCTCATCGTTAAGGAAACTCCAATCATGGTGACGCATATCACATCCTTTAGAAGGCATCGATATTGACTTCGTAGAATTGATTTGTTCATGCATATCTCCAACAAAATCCGATTGTATCGAAGATGGTTCGAGGGAGTGGGGTGGTGAATGAGCATTTTCAATCCTCATATAAGGCTTATCAAGGAACATTTCGCCGAGAGTGATAGGGCCACCGCAATTAAGGCAAGCGATAGTGCTGGGAGCTTTCTTATACCTCATGTTCTTCGCTCGAAGCTTTTCGTTTTCCTCCTTTAGAATCGCAAGTTCTTGACGTCTGTGTTGAGCCCTCAATTTGGCTCGCTTATTTTGAAACCAAAACTTGACCCTCAAAGGTTTCATCCCTAGCTTCTGGCCCAATTCATTTCTTTGTTTCATGTTCGGGAGAGGGCATTCACTAAAGAAAGCTTCAAGCTCTTGGATTTCATTCTGAGTGTGGCACTGGCGACGTTTCCTTTTCCGAGATTGACCATCGCTGCTGCTGTTGTCGTCGCTGCTGAGATCCTGAACTTCGTTGCCGAAAGGGTTGGGTTCTGTGGTTCTGGTACCAGACGCCATCCTGGAATCTTCGAGATCTCTCAGTAGTTCATTTTTTGAGATTTTTGGATCAGTCGCCTCTAGCAACTGATGGTAACCCTCAAACATGTTGGATCGAAAAATGTTCGATCAATTTTTGCTCACTCAGGGTTCTCTACTCTCTCATGTATGCTCACTCTCTCTAAATTTTCTTTTGAGTGGTTCTGTATGCCCATGAAACGTTCTTTAAACATGGATGAAGATCGTCAGGCAAGCGTTGCTCCCAAGATTTCGTATTTCCCGCTTTGTCGTCTTCTTTCTTCTTTTCAACGTGGAGGGACACCAAATCGATTTCCTTTTCTCGATATCCATGTCTGTCTCCCACTTATTTTCAAAAAGGTGGAACTACGGTCGCCTCCTGCTCAGTTTTTTAATATGATGGGACCGCCAAATCCTTTCGCAACTTTTTTCGATAGTTGCGCTTAACTCCCGCTCAATTTTAATATGGTGACACCGACATATCTTTTTACAACTTTTTTAGGTTTATCAAGCCTGAAATCGCGGACTGGGACAGATCTGATGGTTCACCGAAAGAGCCACCACTGCTTTACCCAATTAACTTGGCTCCACGAGCATTATTGCTGTGCCTTTCTTCATTCTCGAGTTGCTATAAAAGGAGGAGTTAATGCAGAGAAGATTAACACTCTTACATAATTGCCTTTTCTTATTTTAATCACTCTACCACACTCATCTTCTTCTCCCTCACTCCAACGAAAATGACCTCCTCTCCTATTCGCGCTTTCTCGGCCGAAATTTTGGCCCAGTGGGAAAAACTCTATAACCTCCTCGGTCGAGGCTATGCTCATATAGCCGATCACCCAGAAACTGAAGATGAAATCCGCATTTTGCTCGTGGAAATAGACACCACCTCCATCGAGGGCACTAATTTAGAGAGGGAATATAGAATCTTCCCAACCCTCTTTATAAACTTTTTAGAGACTTACCGTGTCGCTCATCGAAAAGCTACCGTGGCTCACGTTTTGCGAGCTCGCTATGAGGATCGGTCCAACTGCTTGGTGTTGGCCAACCTTGTGGCCGATAGTCACAGAAAGGCTGTTGAGTTCGCCAACAAGCGAGTCTCGATGTTGCTTCGCGAGAGGGGAAATTTGGTGGAGCGCTTGGCCTTATCCCTGACCACCTATGAGCACGACCGTCGTAATGTCGTGTTGAAGTTTCAATGTGAGTGGCAGGAAGAAAGGCTTGACAGCATTACCGCGGATATAGCCCATGGGAGAGGACTAGTTCGGTACCTGGAAATAGCCGCCGAAGATCACGGGACCAAGGTTGCCGAGCTTAAAGGGGAATGTAAACGCCTTCTTCTTAAGCTTGCAGATCTCGAGTCTCGAGGTGGTGAGTATAAGCAAAGCATCAATAATATGGAGAGCCAACTTGGTTCCTTTGTGATGCTAATTAGGGCTCATTGCGGTTTTATGTTTCCACCCCGATGATTTGTATGATCTGCTTTTAAGGTCCCTCGATTGAGCGAAATGAATGAAAGCTCTAATGTGTGTGTCTCAACTTCTGTATGGCTGACTTTCTCGAACACCTGACCACTCTCAACCTAGGCAAGCTGCGCTTTGACATTGATGATTCGAGCGTGTACATCTTGATTTTTTAATCTTGCTTATGATCGGATAAAGGAACCTCCCACCGCGATTATCCACAAAAAGACTTCTCTTCTCTACTTGTTTTTAACCTGTTTCAAATGAAAAGGCAGAATCAGAAGAAAGAATTTGAAAAATAAAGCATAAATCCTTTCAATTTTATGCTTACTTGTGATTAATAGGGATAAGAGCTTTTACAAGGGTTTTGGCCTTGTGCAAAAGCTTTTATCAATATTCCTCAAAGGAAAGCATATCATTGAAAGGAATGTAATTCACGATAATCGCCTTTGATCAATTCCAAGAAAATCAATGGAATGTTCAAAAGTACACAATTACGATGTGTTTTAAATTCAATTGAAGATACGGTATCCAAATTAAAGCCGTTTGCTAAGAACGAGAGTAATTTGGATATCTATCTTTTCATTAAATTTGAAAAACACGAATACTCTTGATCAATTATTGTGGATTACCAATGATGCAAAACATGCATGAACCAATTCAAGTTTATAGCTCCTTCTGGCGAAATTGGGATTGTATTGCCCTATACGGCCAAAAGGTTGTATAAGACTTCCAATTTCAATTTCATCCAAAGGAATTATAAAATTGATTTTGGAGTATTCGAGTGATTAGAAGAAATGCCACTATCACATTCCAATGACAAGTCAATAGAAATACAACAAATTTCAATCTGAATGTATATAAACACAAATAGATCCCTAATACAATCAATATAAGGGATCAGATAGAGAGGATCTCAGCAAAATAAATCCTATACAAGAAGGCTAGAAATGAAAATTAAAACAAAGGAATGTGATCTTAATACTTAGAGATGCCCCAGTTTCGATCTTTGAGACGTGACTTCAGGATCACCTATTCCAAATCGTCATCTTCATTAGATGATACCTCAATGATGTCCATAGCAGGCTCTTCTTGTCCACTTGGCGCTCGTAATGGGATGACACCATCTTCATCTTTCATCAAGAACATTGGGAGGAAAACATACATATCTATCCTCAAAATGGCATTTAATCCAATCACTGGAATTATGCAATGAATATAATGATTAAGAGCTGTAACAAGTTCGAGGGATAGAAAAGTCTTACCAACCAAACTTAAGAGAAAATCAAGCTTCTCTGTATTTTTAGCAGTGTTAGGTATACTAACCTTCCATAGACAAACGCATGAGACAAGTGAGGGAAAACTCCTAAAAATCAAAAGATAGGGCTTGGTACCTAAAGCCAAGGTTCTCACCTCGAATTCTGGGAAGAGCCGATTCCATTGCACAACTATCGTTGCATTGGGACTCAATCCATAGTTCGAAGTGAGCGGAATTGAAAAGTGGATTACCCCATGTTTTTCCTCACGGAGATTCCATTTTCAATTCCTTCTATTGTGTTCCTAAAGAGGGCGCCTGGGGTTTTCGGCGCAATTGTGTGTATTCATTGTGTCGTGCTAAAGCAAAAGACATGCATTTTATTTAACAATCACCGCTTCAATATAAACATCCACACAATCATACATCCAAAACTCCTGCCTGCATAAAACAAAGTTAACAAGCACTTCACCCCTTATTTCTCCCATCTACAAAAACATCTAACACATTCGTTAGCATATACACCTCACTTTCGAGAGCATCTGCATAAAATTAGGTTAGAAGAATCAATCAACTTTTTAATCGGCTCAAGTCCACTAAATGGTTAAGAACCAGTCCCCAGCAGAGTTGCCAGTCTGTCGCGACCCTCTTGAGGTTGTCGGGCTCTCGAGGGCTAATGGGCCGTCCTGTCTGGTCGGACGCGGGCCTCTCCCAAGGCCCATTACCCAAATCGCAACGGAGGTATGCGTGATCGACTTTCAATGTGGTCTAGTGACATGTGCTAAGTGTGCATGCCATGGAGTCGCCACCAATCATTTTTTTAGGGTATGATTGGACCACCCAATCGAATAGTTGGGAGTTTCTATTCAATTCTGCGAGAACCAGAGAAATGGTTTCGGGGACTTAGTTACACCAACTGTCAGAGTTGACGCCCTTTCGGTACCTAAGTTGACTGAATTTTCTAGCCTGAGATTCATGCGGATGAGTAAGGTATGAACCCTAAATCTAGAAATTCATGTAGATAAGAGTGATTATCCTAGCAATCACAATCAGTAATAAAATGCCCAACTCAAGGAATCTAGATATGCAAATAAATCACATGGCATTCCTAGTAAGGTCCTATTTATCAATCACAGCTCAAGAATGATTTAGCTGTCCTAGCCATTCTACACACGATCTAACCTAAGAAAAGCATTAGGAAGCATCGAAGGAGTTCGAGAGTACTCACATGGGGTTCGCCGTGCCCTGGTTTGGTCTTGGACGAGCTATCGAGCTCATGCCGACCCGATTATATTTGGGGATCCACTCGGCGTTTTACACCATGAAATCATGTGAAACAAAAACGAAAATATTCAGCAAGGGGCATTTATTGTAGATGGTGGTCGATCTAATTGGACGTCAAGACTAAAAAAGATGTAGAAATTTACAAATTAAAATACTCGAATGACATTTTTTTGCCAAATTCAACTCTATGCGTCGTGAAGAAACACATGCAATTGAACTTAAATTTTGACTATTTATGAGTTCAAAATGTAAAAGAAATTAAAATAAAAATATTGACTATTTTTCTATATTTTTACGACATCGAACGCTATTTTTCTTCATTTTTCATGTATTTTTCTATTTTTGGAAAATATTAAAAAATATTAAAAAATATGAAAAATTATTTTTTTTTTATCAAAAATGGTTCCTTTAGCTTGGTCAAGGCTACCAAAGATGATTTTTAAATTTTTTTAACTTTTTATAGATTTTTTATGAATTTTTTAAAAATAAACTATGAAAGACTGATCAAAAATCAGGTGTCAACAATTCGAAACCTGCCTTTCCAAGTTGGAGAACTGATGAACGAGTTACTTGGGTTGTTTCGGCCTCCCCGGCGTCCCAGGCTTTCGCCTCGGCCTCGGCCTGTTGCCTTCGGGGCAGATTTATCCATATGATCTTTCTGGTATCCCAAGCCCATTCTATGATGGTTGGCTTTCAACTGCAGAGGGGCATTCATTCCTTGATTGTGTCTGCCTAGGCCTTTTCCGGGGTTAAACCCATATGCCAATAGCATCTTAGCTGGTAAAAGATTGGCTTCTGAGATGTAGGGGGTTCTCAACCTTGTCCCTACCGGAGTATGAACTGTCGCTACCAGTTCTTGGGAATGATAGCTTGCTTCTGTTTTAACTTCAGGTTCAACGTAGGGAATGACACTGTTCTGGTATGTCTGGAGGTCGACTTCTCCATGTACGGTAATCACCTTCCCATCCACTATAAAGCGTACTTTTTAGTGCAAGCTCGAAGGGACGGCTCTTGCTATATGGATCCAAGGCCTTCCTAGCAGGAATCCAAATGCATTGGGCAGATCCATCACTTGGAAGTTTATAGAGAATTTTGTCGGGCCGATGGATACGTCAAGCTCAATTTCACCCACCACAGTCTTCTTCATTCCGTCGAAAGCTCTTACAGCTGTTTTGGATGCCTTAATCGTTTCCTCATTAATTCCCAACCTTCTTAGGGTAGCCAAAGGGCAAATATTGAAGGCTGATCCATTGTCGATCAGTACGTGTGCCACTCTTTTGCCGTTACATTGCGCAGAGATATACAAGGCCTTGTTGTGCCCTCTTCCTTCCATGGGGAAGTCCTCATCATAGAAGCTCAATTGGTCTTTTAAGAGGATCGCCCCTACAAAGTCCCCTAATTGTACCTCGTTAATTGTTTCAGGGACATGTACTTCGTTAAGTATCTTTAACAGTGTGTTTTTATGCTTCTCTGAGTTGATGAATAGATCTAGTAAGGATATTTGAGCAGGCATCTTCCTCAGCTGCTCTATTACTTCAAACTCGCTGGTTTTAATGATCGCTATGAGCTTTTCTGCATCTTCCTTCGAGACCTCCTTTTTTTCGGATTCGCCTTCCCTAGGGGCATAAAATCGTCCAGACCTCATTATTGCATCTACTTCCTTCGTCCCATAGTCCCAATGGACTGCTTTAGGATCATACGTTTCTACCGGAGGGACTTCTATGGTTACTGTCGTTCGATAAGATGTTTCTGGTTCAGCCGTGTTGTCTTCTTCATCTTGCGGCAATCGAATCACAACAGGCTTGACTGGGCAATCTTCCACCCTGCTCAGGCTATCCAGTTCTTCCAATCTGATTACCACGGTCGTAGCGGCTTCGATCATCGATACAGTGTCGTTAAAGCCTTTTGTAAAAAGTTTTTCTATGTCCTTCGAGGTTTCTGGTTGAGAGGGATCATCCATACCTCCCCATCCGTCTGGTATGTATCCTCAATTTTCTGATAAAAGCTGGGATGGGCTGAATATTTCATTTTGAAGTTGTACCCCCCAGAATCTTGACAAAAGGTTGTCTATGATTTCGCCTTTTTCAAGCACGTTGGCCATAAATTCGCGATCTGCTAGACTTCGTCTCTTGGCTTCCAGTTCGTCTTCTTCGAATTCTTCCTCTGACTGAGTGACCGGCCCAAGACTGTCTACCAGATTCTCGTACGGGATGTCCCAGGTGCTACCCCGCTCAGTTTTGATCATGAAGTGGTTTCCTTCCAAAGATAGAGAAGCTTCGATTCCTTCGAATTCTTTATCGGTAATATCGGACATTATCCCCAAGCTCATCATTTTGGTGATACATAGCTTCTTTTCGTCAGCAGAGATCTCTCCTGCTTTTGGGTATGACGAAGCTGTTGCTAGAAGGTCGGTCAGCTTAGGTACGTCCACTTTCAGCTTAAGGTAGTTTTCCTCCCCTTCAGTGAATATCGCTCATACTGCTTGATGATCTGGAAGTGGGTTTTCTTGTACATTTGGGGCCACATTGTCAAACTTCAGAATCTGACTATCAATCAGAGCTTGCACTTTCAGCTTAAGGAAATAACAGTTATCCACATTATGTCCCCTCTCGCCCATATGGTAGACACAGGTTTGGCTCTCGTCAAAGCCAGGATACTTAACAGGGTTTACCCTAGGCGGTTCTTTTGCCACCAGGCGTTGCTTTAGCAGCATCGGGAGCAACTTGGATAAAGGCCTCGGGAGCTGAGAAAATTGCTTCTGGGGTTGCCTTCTTCTAGGCTCTTGTACTTTCACCGCCGACCAGGACGATCCTCCTTTGGTCTGATCAGAATCGCTAAACATCTTAGGCTTGTGGGGGCCCGGTATGAATGCTATGTCGAGACCAGCCTCTTTATCCTTTTTTAGGGGATACTGTTTCCTAGTAGAAGCTTCATGGGGCTTCCTTTCTCTTAAGGCCCATTCTAGCCTTTCAGCAACCTTAATCAAGTGTGCAAATGTTTGACATCCGGAAGTGTTTAGCCTGTCAAAGTATTCATAGGGGAGTGCCTTTAGGAATAAATCAATCAGCTCCTCCTCTGGGATTGATGGCTTTACTTGGGTAGCCAAGGCTCGCCACCTCTGGGCATATGTTCTGATTAATTCACCTCTTGCCTTCAGAGTTCGTAGAAGGTCTTCTCTTGTTGGGGCTGAAGCCGTGTTGAATTTGTACTGTCTGAGGAAGTCTTCTGCAAGATCCTCTCACCCATCGTAATCTTCTAGATCTAGCTCAATGAACCAAGCCAAAGCGGCGCCAGCCAAACTCTCTTGGAACGTGTTCATTAATAGTGGAATGTAATCCGAATAGTGCGCCATCATGCGCAGGTAATACTTGAGGTGGGCACGGGGACAGCCTGTCCCGTTGTATTTTCTCACAAACTCTGGTTCCTTATAGTCACGAGGAGTCTCTACTTTAGCAAAAGGAGATATCTTGTCGAAGCGGGCCAACTCATAGCCCTGGCTGCTCAAGCATTCTTCGATCTTGGCCAATCTTTTAGCCTCCACTTCAGTTTTCACAGTCTGCTTCCCCTTCTCTTCCTTTTCGAGGTTGATAATAACAGGAGAGGCCTTTTGTTGTGACCGGCTGTTTGGCTCACGGATGTCCTCCTCTGCACGTTGGGTATCTCTCGTCACCTCCTTATCTGCTGTATCAAGCACCAAAGAAGGACCTGAGTCGTTCTGGTTATGAGCCATTGTTTGTTTAGCTTGGGTGGCTTCCAGCATTGCCTTGATGCCGGCCATCATAGTTACCAGGGCAGTCATCTGAGATTCTAACATGCCCACACGCGGAGTCAATTCTTGTTGCTCCATTCTTGTCTTAAGGCGAGTACGGAAACGATGTGTTGGTAATTCCGTGATGAGAGTGTACCTATTCTAGAAGGATTCCCAGTGAGTATTTCTTTTGTCTTTGACAAAAAGAAGTAGCTAATTCTTTTAGTTGCATGCTTCTTGTCAGTAGATGAGAAAAATGGCTACCTCGTGAGCCTTAGCCTCATGTAAGTAGTTCTTTTAATCATTTTTCGACAAGAATTCATGAAATTAAAAGAAGCGTAATTTCTGACGATAGTTTTTTTTATGCATTTGCAAAACATGTTCACATTTATGCTCATGTGTCCAAAATAGTATCCAACAAGAATGAGAATGTATGTGAAGGTATCACAATGTTTGCTTATTTTACACTTGACAGAATAGTCTATTCAAGTCTAGGACGCTTGAGGTCTATGGTATCCTCATCGTCCCAGTATGGGTTCCCCTCTTCAGTCTGGGGCTCCTCATCCTCTGAATATGACAGCGGTCCCATGTCTTCGGGTACATACGGCTCTATTCCAGGTATGTATGGTACGATGTATTCGGGTATATAGGGCTCGACAAGGCTTCGTCTGGTCACTTTTAAAGTGCTGAATGTATTCCGCAGTGGCTCTATGAATGTTTTCTTCACGAGTCATGTTTTCTGGCCAACTTATTTCTTCGGCCTGAGAATTCTTCAAAGAGCGTATGATGGATGTCACCTTGGCTTCAAACTGTTTCTTTTCCTCTTCCATGAGGGTCTTGTTTGGTATGTCAAAAGAAAAGACACCAGGTTGTGGTGGAGAAGAGATCTCTTGTAGTGCCCCAAATTGTCGGATCACCCTCTTTGGATAGTATGCGGTAGCGCCCGTGAATCCTAGCAAGGGGACTGGACCTTTGTCATCGCATGCCAATCTGACTTTGCCCAGCGTTGGCAACCTTAGCCGCCATCGGAGTTGTTTGGGCTTTAGAGCTTTTAGGAAGTTCTTCCACTCTATGAAGTTGAACTTAGGAATATGTGTATGGGTTATGACAAAGGTTTTAAGAGGGTGTGCATCGGGGCTGATTTCAGTGAAACCCATGCGGATGTGGAATTGTCTGATATGGGATGTGAACCACAGATACAGAAGATCACTAGAGGCTCTAAAGATTCCCTTTTTATTTTTCTTGAAACGATTTAAGGAAAGGAAGGTTTCGGCAAGGATGATGTTTGAGTAATCCCACCCACAACAGACTTGTCTGGCTACTACAGCCATGATAGGGTCGAAGGTGACAGATGAGATTGGGAACAGCACAAAGCTGAAGAATGCCAAGACAAAGGCTCTACCAGATTTGGTCCCTTTAGCAGCAAGGAGGCGGGAAAATCGGTCTATAAGGAAAGATAGGGAGATTCGTCCAGAATTGCTTTTTGCATCTGCTCTGACTTCGTTTAGGCCTGTGTCAAGGAATTCAGCCACCTGACTCAGGGGTTCAAATCCTATGGGGGGTCGGACGAGCGTGTGAGTGAACTCAACTCCGATGACGGCGCTGTACTCTTCAATAGTGGGAGTAATCTCCAGTCCCTCCATGCAGAATGTAGCGGTGGTAGGATCCCAATAGAGCGCCATGGCTTGGATAAAGGCAGGTGGACACTCAATCTTCAGCAAGTCTAATAGGTATCCTAGTCGTGATTCAGCATACTTCTGGTTGGCTTCGCCCATGTTATCCCACCATGACTGGAGTTCGGCCCGGGGAACTTTGAACACTTGAATATCATTCTTTCCCATCAAGTCTAAAATATGCAAATGATTTTAAAAAGTCAATCGTCAAAAATTACTTTTAAACAGATGATTATGCAGATGTCATGAGGTATGCATGGGCTAACTTAATTGCATAGTTCAATTGAAGAAATAGAAATTAGGACCTTTTTCAGGTCTCGAAGGCCTGATTTAAAGCCTAACTTGAATTTCAGGGAAGTGAATTATGCAATTTAGTCAGATTCACTCAGTGACTAAGGGAAACAGTAATGTCACATTCCATTGGTCAATACATCAAATGAACAAAGTGGAATGAACTTTTATTACAATCAGGATGCCTGATGAAAGAAAGGTAAAGGGAGATTCTTCAAACAATAAAGCCATAAAAGGCCGATGGAATGTGAGAATCTAAATCACTATTTTCCTAGAGGTCTATCCAAATGACAGTCAGTCGGGAACTCTCCTTTAGTCAAGGGTAAGGGGGTTGTCTTCAATGCTTTGGTCGAAAGGTCGTAGTTCCTTTGGCCATTCTCTGGTCCACGGTATGATGACTTCAGGAGCCTTCTCGGGTTTCACCTTCTTGAGTGTGACGCGCTTTGGCTTTGTCCTGGTCGCGGGGAGCCTCTTTCTTCCCCAAAAAGTGATCATGGGTATACTTTCTTTAGTTGGTAGTCCAGCCTTCCGACGGGCATATGCCTCCCTGGCCAACTGGTTGCGACGCTGTCTTTTCATCTCTAGATAGTTCTTAAACATCTCGTCCACTTGTCGCTTAAATCTGAGGTTATCGACATAGTAACGGGTTTGGCAATCTTCGGCATATCCCAACTTACGTCCAGTCAACTCTCGTCCATGCACAAATCTGGTGAAGTATAGCCTTGTGTTTGGTCCAGGGCGAGTGACTTTCCTTAGGTACTCGAAGGTTACCAATTCTGTCGAACTCTTAGGGAATAGCGACATCCTGCCCTATTATCATTGTTGTTTCAATTAGTCACTTGAGTGATTTTCTTGATGCGAATGCATATGAATGTATGTAATGTGGCTTCTTCCCCAGTAAAAGAGGCATTAGACAGGGAGATCCCATTTCCCCCTATCTCTTTACTTTGATTATGGAGATATTCTCCGGTATTCTACACTCCAAGGCATGTCAACCGGGCTTCAAGTACTATTGGCGATGCAAACAAACTAAACTTTCTCACCTCTTTTTCGCTGATGATGTCCTGCTATTTTTCGAAGGAAACATTTCTTCTATTCGATCACTTAAGGAAGGGCTCGAGCTCTTTTCCACTTGGTCGGGACTGAGGCCAAACCCCAACAAAAGTGAGCTCTTCTTGGCTGGTGGAACGTGTACATTGCGGGAGCAAATTCGGCAGCTCCTCGGTTTCCAGGAAGGTGCTCTTCCTTTTCGTTACTTGGGGGTACCCGTCATATCGTCGAGACTTGGTAAATCACATTGTCATGCGTTGGTTAATGCTATTACTTCTAGAGCGCGATCGTGGGCTCATAGATTTCTATCTTATGCCGGGCGTCTTCAGCTTGTCAAATCTGTACTCCAATCTATCCAAGTATTTTGGTCTGCTGTCTTCACTCTTCCCAAAGCTGTTTTGAATAGAATTGAGCTCGTTCTCAGAAAGTTTCTATGGAAAGGACCAGACTTAGGTGTCGGAGGAGCGAAAGTATCTTGGGTTAATATATGCCTTCCCAAGAATGAGGGAGGATTGGGTATTCGACGGTTACAGGATTGTAACATAGCCATGACACTTAAGCACATCTGGACTCTATTCACGGACAAGGAATCTATGTGGTGCAAGTGGGTACACTCAACCTTTTTAAAGAAAAGAAATTTTTGGGTAGCAAAAAGGCCGACATTTTGCTCGTGGGCATGGAAGAAAATACTAGACCTTAGAGTTCACTTTCGATCACAATTCAAGTGGGAATTGGGAAATGGCCAGTCCACGTCCTTCTGGTTTGATAACTGGCATGAAGGGGGGCCCCTACATTTACGATACGGGGATGGAGATATTTATCGAACTAGAATACCACGAGACATATCGGTATATGATTTCTTCCATTCTGAATGGGAACCGTCGCATGTCTTGGAGGACTTACTAACTTATTTAGGAACGGCACCTACCTTCCGAGACACGAGGGATGATAAACTCAGATGGGGGGGCCATAGCTCGGGAGATTTTTCCGTCTCCTCGGCCTGGGAGCTCATTCGGCATAAAGGACTACCTGTACATTGGCATTCCTTTATATGGGACAAAGCTTTAGCTCCTCGTCACGCTTTCATTATGTGGTTGGCCATGCATCACCGGTTACCTACACAGAGGTTATTAATTCAGTATCACAGAATAGATGATGTTACATGTGCATTTTGCCAAGCGATACCGGACTCCGTTAACCACCTCTTCTTTGAGTGTTCGGTCACCAGAGAATTAGCAACCGTTTGGGCGACCAGATGTAACCTGAGATGGAGGAATCGGCCGTGGGACAACCTTATTCTTTGGGCAAGACAAAGTATTGGCAGCCGATCTTTCGGACATCGTATTGCTCGGTTTTCCCTAGGCACATTGTGCCATATCATTTGGACAGAGAGGAATGATATACTCTTCCGTGGCAAGAAGCTCTTCGTACCAGCACTCATCTTGCATCTTACAAAATTGATCAAGGACAAAGCGGTTGCTATGGGGAGGGTGCGTGATCATCCCCGTAATAGGAGCATCCAGAGAAATTGGGGCCTTTCCCCTAGCATCTTTGATGAGACCTCTCAGAATATGTGATGTTAACCTTCTCTGTGCATTCTGTTGGCCATATGCATCAACTCATTTCTAGATGCAACACCACGAGTATACCGAGGTGGAGGAGACCCAGGGAAGATAAGACGTGCTACGATTTTATAATGCTGCTATTGGCCTTCTCTACAGGCTGTGCTGCCCTGATCAACTCAAAGGAGGCACATTTACTTCTATCCGGACTAAGCAGACTCGGTCTTGTTCTCATCCGGAGGTTGATAACCTTTCTGCTGCCTTGCTGCTGGTTTTACTGCTCTCTATGTCTCCAGGTGGACTTTGTACCTGCTATCTTCCGCCTAATGGTGTGGGACAATTATACCATCCAGCTGGACTATTGCCATCCAATGTGGAGACTGCTTTTAAATTCTGATTGTATACTGTTGCGGCTACTGTATTTTATGTGTGGACATTGGAGCCGGGTACCTCTATCCCCTGCTGTCGCCTTGTTGCTGATACTGCGGCTCTTTGAATGCCCCCGCTCTGTTTATGCCCTGACCATTGGTGGATCCTCTCTGTCTCGGTGGGAGCTGGCTGGAATGGCTTCGTTCTCACTTTGCCTGTTACTTCCTTGTCTCTCTGCTGCCCTGCCTGGATGCTCCTTCTTTTATGTTGCTCTTTCCTTTTTGAGAGGTGCTGTTTGGATTTGCTCAAAGGAGGACTTCTCTACCATGGCGACTGAACAGATTCAGCCTTGTTCTCTCCTGGTGGTCGGTTTTTGTATTTTCACCCTGCTGTCCGACAGACTGCCCTTTATTTTTGTCCACGTGCTGGGCTTTGCCCTTGTTGCGACCAATCAACTGAAGAGGGAAACCTGTCCACGTGCTGGGCTTTGCCCTTGTTGCGACCAATCAACTGAAGAGGGAAACCTGCTCCTTACTGATGAGCTGTTGGTGCCTTTTGGGAAGTCTGGTCTTGAAGGATGCCAATTTTTAGTTGTGCACCTGCCGTTTTTTATTTATTCCCTTTGCAGATGGCTCTCTTCTTCTTTTGACATTTCCTTGCTGCTGTTGCTACGCCTCCTGGCCTGCCTCCTATCTACTTTTCTGCCCCGGATCCTCTTTGGCTCGGTGGGAACTGCCACGTTCTTCTGGCTTGGCGTTTTCTGTTGTGCTTCTGTATACATTCGCTGCACTTTTCGCTCCTTTTGGGCTTCGGATGGAATCACTGCATGATCAGGTGGACCTTCTCTGCTGCTGGCCTCCTCTCCCTAGGCTGACGACTGCTTTTTTGGGAGAAGGTAAATCTGATACTGCCTTGTTGCCTTGGCCTGGTTACTGGGAGAACAGAATTCATGACCCTTCACCGGTTGGTTTTCTATGTACCCCACCCTGTGGTCATTGCATTGACCGCCTGCCTTTTTTGCCACCTGTTTTGGCATTGTTTATCTTTTAAGAGTAATGGCCGCTCTAGTTACGCGCGTGACGCGACGTTATATTTTGCATCCGGTTCACCGTTGAACTAATCTTGGCACTCATTGCCAATTTCGGTTCATGGTTTTTGTGACCGGTTTTTTTGTACCTAGCATCTTGAAAAGTATATACAAACTTACCTTACCCAAAAAAAAAATGTATGTAATGTATGAGTCATATCATGGAGCAGGGAATAGTAAAGTACGTTGGAAATAAATGCCTTACCAACCATACTTGGGGGAATGTGGAATGTCCCCTTATATCAATGGGCGATTTTAGGTATATCAACCATTCATAGACATGCGCATGAGACAAGTGGGTATACTCTAAAAATCGAAAATCAGGTGAGGAACCTACAGCTCAGGCTCCTACGATCTACATGAGGCAGATTCCTCCCCAAGGGTACCTACCCAAGAGGGCTAGATATCGCCAATGCAGATTGTGGGCGGGAACGAATACGAAAGTCTCAAGTGCCATCAAACACAAGATCCTTTTCGCACCCTTTCCCTATCTAAGGTAACCTAGGGGTGGTTGCAGTTGGGGTTTGACCGCCAATGTGTGCGATGTGTCGTGATCATCACAATGCAAGGTCATGCACAGCAATTTGTATCAAAACACCGCTTCAGTATGTGCATAAAATAAACATACATTCCCAACTCCAACCTGTAGGAAAAATGTCAACAATCACTACACCCCTTATTTCTCCAATCTGCAAAAACATCTAACACAATGGTTAGTGTACGTACCTCACCTTCGAGAGCATCTGCAGAAAACAAGGTTAGATAAACCAAACAAACTTTTAATCGGCTCAAGTCCTCTGGTCTGCGAAACCAGAGATTCTGGGTTCGAATAAGTCCCCAGTGGAGTCGCCAGTCTGTCGCGACCCTCTCGGGCGTGAGGGGGCTAATGGGCCGCGTGATCGCTAGCTTGATCGGACGTGGGCCTCTCCCAAGGTCCATTACCCAAATCGCAACTGCTGGATATACGTGGTCGACCTTTGGTGTGGTCTAGTGACATGTGACAAGTGTACATGCCAAGGAGTCGCCACTAATTGTTTCGTGGAGGGTACGATCGGAAACCCTATCGAATAGTTGGGAGTAGTCTATTCGATTCTGCGGAAACCAGAGAAATGGGTTCGGGGACTTAGTTACGCCAACTGTCAGAGTTGACGCCTTTTCGGTACCGAAACTGAATGGTTTATCTGATCCTAAAATTTCATACAGACGAGTGGGGTATAGATCCTAAATGTAGGAGTTCATGCAAATGTGAATAGCTACCCTATCACTCACAATCATTAAAAGTAAATGCGCAAATCAAGGATCCAATACATGCGGATGAAATACATGAAATCAGAATGGCATCCCTAATGAGGCTCTATTAGCCTAGAGAAATATCAATCAAGGCTTAGGAATGATTTTGGCATGATTTGCCCATGATGGACGAAATCGTAATTTGGAACAACTCGGGGACAATTCACCTTAAAAGGGAAAAATCGTCATTTAGATGAATTGTATGGTCAAGAGAATGATGGAAATGTGATTGGCGATCAATCCGATCAATTTTCTATTTTTTCGGGAATTTTCAGAATTTTTCTAGAGTTTAAGAGTGATTTTACCCTTAGAGGGGTAAAATCGTCATTTTGGACAAAGATGAGAACTGAAAATCTCAAATATTAGGGCTAGTCACCCACCTAACCCAAACCCTAACTTCAAGCAATTTTCGAAACTCGATTGGAACGAGGAAGACGATTTTCCCATTGAGAGGCAAAATCGTCATTTCGAGAAAAGGGATTGTCACGCCCTGAACCCGGCGAGCAGGCGAGCATCCCACCTTCGCCGTTACCTTTGATGATATCCCAGGAACCAACGGCCAATGCTTAAAAGTCTATATGAAATATGCATGCGAAAGCGAGGACAACTCCATACAAATAACTTTTCAAGATGACTTAGGACAAAAGAAAGGGATACACTTCTCATTAAAGCCAATGTCGGGCACAATTCTAACTCCAAAATAATTTACAGTCTCTAAGGTCTCAATTCAAGATAAACCTTCATTATTCTCCAATGACTTCATCCAAATGCCAATCCATGGCAAGCTCGGGTTTCCATCGTCTAGAACCTGAAAATGTTGGTCCCACGACGGGGTGAGATATATAATCTCAGTAAGTTAAACCTAACCCTAAACTAGGCTGCCAGTAGACACTTTTGAAAAACGTAGGTATTTTGGGATAAAATTCTTGACATGGCAAAACAGGGTACTTTCCAAAACATGGCATTTAGTACTTTCAAAACAGCTTGACCCAATCAAGAAAAATCGTGATAACTCTAAGCTTCGTACAAAGGCAGGGTTTTTAATCACACGCAAGCACTCGACGCCATTTCAAAAACATGAGGCAACTTTCCATTCTTTCTCAAAAGTATCATTTCGTGAAAATTTCCAGAAAACACGTTTTTTTCTCACACGCCCCTTTCTGGGCCAATTTCAATTCATGAGGAAAATTATTCAAATCATTAGGCATTTTTGATTTCTCAAAACCCATTCTTTGAATTTCTCATAAAACAAGTCTTTCCATTTCCGCCCATCTTAGGCCGCCCACTTTAGGGCTGCGAGATGATTCGGTCTCCATATGACCCGTCGGTACATATGAGACTCTCGCGTCCGGACCTAGAGATGATTCGGTCACCATACGACTCTCGACGCCCATTATCAATCGAGATGAATCGAGTCAGTATGGGACTCTCTAGCCGCACGACCTCGTCAGGTCAAATGGGAGTAACTCCCTCCCAATACGTTGGCCAAATTACAAATTCTCGGCGATCCCACACGCCAGTGCACTTATAATTTTTCCCGGCGATCCCACACGCCAGTGCACATATAATTTCCTTGGCGATCCCACACGCCATTTTATTCATAAAAATTTCAGTCATAGAAAGCCTCATCTTTTTCATTACAAGAAAACAATCCATGCCTCAAAATTCATCATTCAAAAACAACACAGGAGATTCATTGCCAAAACAAGGCATTCGTTTCAAATGTCCCTCAACTGGACAAAACATATTCCCCATCATAAAATTCTCAGTCAAGCACATGCATCACTCGAATTAATTCAAACAAGGCCTCGGACAATTTAATGAACACGGCCATTTCACAAAACTCAAGGCTTGACACAAAATCATGGTTTCATAAATCATCTCGAAACTCAATTGGTGATTCAATTAACTCAAAATACTCAAACGAAACGGAAATCTCCACAAAGCATGTCAAAAGCCCAACCACATTCCATGATCAAGTTAAGACTCCTCAATTCAACCTTGATTTCAAAATTTCCATGCCATAACCCACTCAAACTCAATTTGTCAAAATAGGACAGATTTGGGTTTTCTCTCATCTCCCACAAAATCACTTCATAAAACCATTCATTCCAACCCAAAGCTTCGTCCTTTAGTAACCTAACATCCTAATAAAGGTTTAGGAATAACTTACCTCTTCAAGCAAGCTAACAAATGCCACGTGCAATTCCTTCTAAGGACCACAAATGCATAGCCAAATCACGTCAAGCGTCGTCCTACGAACCAAGTATAATTCCCGTCAATTAACTCCGCCAAATTTCAATCCGATCGAACTAAGTTCTTGCCGAGACATCAGTTGACATCCTAGGACATCCCAATAATCAATTTGGACCATAGAAACACTTCCTAGAACCACCAAAGGGTTCGGTCAAGGCTGGAACAGAATTGGACAGCATTCTGTTCTACCTTTGCCCTATTCCAACAGCCCATAATTCACCTCAAATCATCAATTTATTGTCCAATCTTCTTGCCAAGACCTAGATTTACATATCTAGGACATCCTTTAATGATTTGGAAGCAAAATAGCACCCCTAGGATGTTCAAATGGCTCAACCTCCACAGATTGTCCACCGATCAGATTTTCACTCAATTCTGTCCACTCAATCTTAGCCATGAAACACCCCTAAATCTCAATTAAAAAATAATTTCTGCTCATACACATGTAGTACTATAATTTATGAAGCTACCCCCGAAAATTTTAGGTCATTTGGATTTTCTATGAGCTAGAAACACCACCTTTCCTCAGCTAGCTCAGAATCTGTCCACTTTTCTTCCAAAAATCACCATAAATTAACCAGACCTCCAAAAATCATGAAACCAATGGGAAAATGTGAAGGACACATATATCTAACCTTTGGTTGTCGAAATACCTCAAATGGACACCGGGAAGGGCCACTCGAGCTGACCGAACAGAAGGCACAGAACCGGTCGAGCGAGCAGAGTGGCTATGGAGGAATTGGATAGGAAAATTGAAGGAAATGGTGGGGGAGGAAGGGGGAGCACGACTTTTCTGCTGCAAGATGGACATCCCTCAAATAATTGGTGCCAATTTGTCAAGATTTCAATTAATTCCATTTAATGCTTGGTCCAATCAAAAGATGACACATGGCAAGGCTCAATTATTGGTCTTTTGAGCTTTGACTTCCATTGACCCATATTTCCCTCCATTTTCGGCAGCCACTAGGGATAGGTAAATGACCATTTTGACCTTTCAAAGATTCTTAAGTAAAGGGCAAAAGGGCGAGGGGTAAAATGGTCATTTGGCACTTTTCGTCCAAAACTTCGTTTTTCCTCATTTTGAATGACCATTCGCGAGGCGACGTCAAATTCAATTCAAATGTTGGAATTCCTCAATATCCAATGCCCAATCTCAAGGTCCAATTTCATGTCGAACTCTCGTCGACTGTAATTCCAGTTTATCTCAAACTGACGGGCGACTCTTGCAGGCGCTACGCGTATCGACCTTGGGATTTTTCTCAAGCCGTGGCGACTTTGGTTGTCATGTGATTGCGAGGGTTTATCGCTAGTTCTTACGGTCCTGATCTTCGGAATTTGATTTAGGAAATTCTCGCAAATTACACATTGGTTAAGCGGAATCACCCGCGTCCCAACGTATAACGCTAGCAAGGCATTCCATGATCATTCCTAGATCGATCTCTGCTGGACCAAAATACTCCCTCGACAATCCTTATGGTCAAAGTGCCATTCCTCATTCAAATTCCCCAGGTCCACGTACCTGACCTCGCGTTAGTCTTTCCCTTTCGGTCAGTTAACTCGAGAGTGGCCTACTCCGAACGAGATACCACTGAAACACACCGATCGATATCCTTCCATTCCATAGCCTCGAGAGGGGTCGGAATTCGGAATGTCACAGGGACAGGACTCGAAAACCCAAGCCTAAGAATTTGTCGCCTACCTGACCCTAATTCTTACCTTGGCCTTATCGGCCTTATCTCGTGCACACAGCAGAGGCAACTTACCCCTAAAGGGTAATGTCGTCAAGTCTCGGAAGAACGGATAAGAAACCCCAAAAATAGGGTTGACCAGTTGTCTGTGGTCAATCCTTGATTTTTGGGGATTTCTGGAGTGTCTAGGATTTTCTCACAATTTTTCCATATTTTTTGGAATTTTCTGGAATTTTCTAGCATTTTTTCGGATTTTCTATGATTTTTCTGATTTTTTTTTATTTTTTTAAAATCATTTTCGAAATTTTTTATTCAAAAATGTGATTCGGACCGGGTCGACCCAACCTACTCGGGTCGGAACCCGGCCCAGACCTGGACCCGCGCGGATCCCGGCTCTAAAACGACGTCATTTTGGCCTTCCCCGCTCAAACTTAAATTTCCCGCCTAACTTGAATCGACGCTCTTGATTGTGCCACGTAGCAACGCACGGACGACCAGATCTAAGGTGAGGAGCCTACGGTTCAAATTGGGCGAAGACTCGATCAAGGCCGTCTGATCAGACTACTTAAACCTACGGCGACGATTAGATCCCAAGACTCGATCTAGACCGTCCGTTCCTAGTCGACCTAAAACGACGTCGCCTACCCACTAACCCATACGGCGCCGTTTCAACTAGTTTCTTTTTACTTTCCGATTAAAATCATTTTCGAATTATTCTAATTTATAATCGGACGGTCGCTAGTCATTTGACTTGATTAACCTAAACCGTCTGATCTAATGCTGACTGGTCCTAACAAACTAACGGTCGAGCTGACTCGACATTGACGTGGACCAATGGCCTACTGCCACCTAGACCTTTAAATCATTGACCGTGCCACGTACGCATCGTCTTCAACCTCGCGCCTGCGACTGGACGAACGGCTGTGCTTCTCTGGCGACGATCCGATGGTGGATCCTTAATGAAATCGCGCGAAACCAACGCAAATCGACTCGCAATGGATTGTAGCTTAACATATCTAAGAATCGAATCGTTCCATTCATAGAATCAAGAGCATCATGCGGATTGCCGAGTACGGCCATGGGAGTTCGATCGCTCGACTAATGTAAAATCATTGCAATTCCATCACGGGATAGTATCAATCGATGTTCAGGAGACTTACCTCGAGCTCCGATTGAGCTCGCTCGGCCCAGATTTGGCTGGGCAAGGATGAACAGTGTTCGACAATGGAGGTTGGATTGGGAGACTCAATTCGGGGTATGTGAGCGTAGTCAATGCAAAATAGATGTGCGACAATGGTCAGTGATGTTCAGGGAATGAAACGCACATAGCAATTGCAAGAACGATTAAGGAATGTGTGAGTCGCCATGGATGCTCAAAGAAGAACTCGAGACTGCAACTCACCTATTTTCGCAGTTTCAGGCTGCGTGGGCGGCGGCGATCGCTTCCTGGCACACTGGGCGAACTCCCGACGGTCTTCTTTGGCTTTGGTTTGGCCGGAGATGGCCCAACAGCGCCTTGCAGTTGAGCTCGAGTTCTCGACGACGGGGGTCGGAGAACGAGCTGTCTCTCGCGCTTTTTCTCTTTCTCTCGATTCTGTTTTTCTTTTCTCAACTGAATCCCCCCTCCTCTTGCTTCGTGAAGGCCGACTGGCTTATATACCCTCCTTCGGTTTCCCGCTCAAATAGTGGACGTTAGCCCACTTGGATTCACGTGCTGTCACGTGCCACATGGCATGTCGACGGCGACGGAATTGGTTGGGAAACTGTTCAATCCTCGTTAGGAGCTCCGGCAAGCTCTATTTGGTATGAATTTGGTCTGAGCTTGCTTCAGTTGACTTTCGCAGGTCTGCGAGACTGACCAGTAGATTACTTCTTCCTCAGGCGACCATTGGTCGTGATCTTGGTGTCAATCGACGGGGAACGATCTAAAGCTTTAAACCCCCACCAGTGTATCGCCGATTGTGGTCGATTGGACCTTTAATTTGGTCTTCAAAACTCGGTCTGTCACTGTTCATCTGCACGAGCGTTTTCGGGAAGACGATACTGAAGCGGACCGGTTCGACCGGTCCAACCGGCGGTCAGACCGGTTTGAACCGGTCCCGACTTGCAATTTTCCAAATTAAATCCAAATTAATAGGAAATTTTTGCCATTGAACCTCATAATCGAATCTAGGGCATGGATTTTGTCTAAAATTGTGATTTTGCCCAAAATTTCATATCAATTTCAACAAAAACCCCAAATTTTATTTAATTGGAAATTGGGGATCGTGTAATTGAGGGTTCAAATGACCAAATTGGGCCAAATTACCTATGCCAATTGATTTAAAATGGTGAAATCCATTGGGTAGCATGTTCAATTTGTAATGATAGCCCCTGAATTGAAAGTAATTTCAATTATGCTCAAATTCAAGGACTAAAATGCAATTATGTTTGCAATTGAGCAATTTTTCCGAACAATTAGGTCAAATTGAAATAGGGGTCAATTAGATTGAATGTCAAGATCCTAAAAAATGCTAAAATTGTAAATTAAAAGACTCAATTGATATTTTTTTCTCAGATTCAATAGTATGGGTTACAAAGGAACACCTAAAATTGAATCTGATTTTGGACTTTTTGTGAGGTCAAAAAGACAAGGGATTTAAAAGGAAAATATTGGCTATTTTTTCATATTTTTGTGACCTAAAATGCTATTTTTCTTGATTTTTCTAGTATTTTCCTATTTTCTAAAAATACTAAAAAATGTGAAAAATATGAAAAATTATTTTTTTTTGTCAAAAATGGTTCCTTAGGTTGGGCCAAGGCTACCAAAGTTGATTTTGTAATTTTGTAATTTTTATGAATTTTTTTATGATTTTTCAAAATAAAGCTGAAAAAGACTTGGCCAAAAATTTGGTGTCGACAGAGTAGAGTTACTGCCGTTGGCACAGACTTCAAGACTGACCCTCTAAGGCATGGGGAGGACAAAATGGATTCGAAGTAAAAGAATGCCGCTAAAGTGTTTAGTTTCCTTCATAGGATAAGAGACCCTAGTGTAAAAGAAAGAGAGAATCCGGATTGTCTTGGAATTAAGATTGAGCGTCTGGACTGAGAAAGAAGACGCAGAATTGAATGATTCCTAGAAGTGAAGTTCGAGAAACTGTACTGTAGACAGCGTTGAATTCCAGGATAGTATTGACGTTCAGTTAAATGGATGAAATCAAAACATGGTCGCATTAGCTGATTGTGAAACCAAGAAGCCAAGACACTAATGCTTCCTGAAAAAAAAAAGTGTGACAAGATTGAACAAAATGTTGTGTGGTCAAAATGGAGACCTTTTAGCGCAGAGAGCTAGGGTATGAGCTCTCAAGTGGATGATACCATGGACAGTTGGAATAATTTGACACTTGGTAGTAACAAAGTGGATGACAGTCGGATTGAGTATCCAAGAAGTACTTGAGTTGGTTGTTACCGTCTTGAGAGACAATGTTTGGACTTATTTAAGGAGTCACAAGAAACATGAACAACCTATGGGAGTACCATGTGAACTCTAAGAAAACACTCGTGGTATGCTGAATACGGTGAGCGCGAGTTGTGGGTTTGATAAAGTAAGATTCCTTAGTCGTGAAGTTTCTGAGAAATAAAATCTATGTAGAGCCCTTGAGGGTTGGAAAGTCGCGATGAATTCACTAAGGTCGATGTGAATAGTTAAAATTAGGAGTTTCCTAGAACTGAGGGATTGCTATAGACAAGTTGTGGGAAGAATCCCCACAAGGGCTATTCCATTAACGAAGAGGACTAAGGGCGAGATGTAACACGTATGGATGAATGAGCGTGAAAGGAATTTTCAAGGACTTAAGTCAATTCGATGACTACGCGAACAATGGCGTTCCTAGTTGAAAAAAAGAGGGTCGAGAGAATCGTAGTGACACAATGCAGGAAGAAGATTTGAGGCAAAACTAGACAAACTAAAATGAGCTGAGCGAATGCTTCATGACAATAAAACCAAATAAGTTGGAGCGCCTAGTGCATGATTAAAGTTGGCTTGCGAATGACCTCGCAATTATGTGAGCAATAAGAGTTAAGAGTATGGATTGCCCCAAAAAGGAACTAAAGAAAAGGTAGCGTTGATTGAGAATGTTACCGATAGGTCATGACCGCGATACTCTGTACCGCTTAAGAATGGCAAACTAAGTATCGGTTGCATAGAATTGAAAATTGAGCATCGTGTGATTAGTGGATAAAGGATGGACTTCGCACAAGGGGGGCAAGAGATTCAACTTCTAAACTGGAAGTTTGCCAATTGCCTAGTTTGCTAGCTACCTCGAGCATCAAACCTGAAAATCGAGAAGGGGTTAAGACGTTGTGATGAACGGACCATGATGTCCAAAGAATAAGATGAAATAAATAGAACAGGAAGAAAATTCAGACTTTCGAGTATTTGAGACGGAAACCTCGAAGTTGAGGGTAGAAATTTTGAAGTTCCATGGACGAATGTATGAGCCCAGCATTGAGGAGGAGCTTAAAGAATTGACCTCATCAGAAATTCAAAAGGAAGATCACGGCGTTTAATGGGATGGCACAAGGGCGTGCCAATACTTGACTTAATACTATCGATGGAATGAATGGAAAGTTGGATTAGCGTAACATGTGGTCAAGTATTAGACATGCCGACATGAAAGAGGCATGGCCTTGGAAGTTGATGGGATTACTACGAGCGTGGGAGATTTCGAATGAAATCGAGAGCGAAGTACTACGGGAATAATCGTGAAATCAAGGCTATGACTCGATTTGGATAATAGATAGCAAGTTTATATAGCCCGTGAAACCCTGATGGCACGGGAGGACTCTGAAGAAAATGATTCGTTAAATGGTGTGAGCACCGAAGAGAACATTGTAGCGATGGTATAGTAATGACGGTGATGAGTAAAGATCTTGAGTTTAATACGACGTCCTAAAAGAGTGTTCTGTCAAGAATTAGGGAAGCTAAATCGTAGTGTGACTACAAATTGTCCTCGGATCGATAGACAATTGAAAAGGCGATTTGAATGCTTGAGCGTATACTACCAGAGAATAGAGAAAGGTGAGCGCAGATTGAGGACAAAAAGGAAACGAGTTCTGAAGGATGAGAAATATTACTAGTAAGGGCATTACGAAAATGTCAAGAGACGACGAAAACTACTTTGGGAACTAAGACCGCAATGAGGCGCCGATACCCCAAAAGACATTATGATTGGAAGGTGGCAAATTTCGAGGACGAAATTTCTTCAAGGGGGAAGAATTGTGACATTCTGAATTTTCGACCCCTCGAGGCTAACGACATGGATTGGAAGCTCGAAATTGGGAAATGAAATTGAGGAATTCAAACATTGGATTTGAATTTGACGACGCTTGGCCAAATGGGACAATTAAGACTGAAAAACGAAGTTTCGGATGAAAAGCGCAAAATGACCGTTTTGCCCCTCAAGCTTAATACTTGTCTTTGGAAAATTATGAAGGGCAAAATGGACATTTACTCTTCCTCCACTAGCTACCGAAAATTGGGCTGAAGAATGGTCAATGAAGTCAAAGGGATTAAGCTCAATAATTGGAACCAAGACAAGTGTCATTTGGAGAAGTGATTGGCTATCTAATCCCCCAAAAAGTTTTTAGAAAAATGTGAGAAAATTATTGGAGACCCTATTACTATAGATCATCTGCCCTAAAGAGCCATTTTCCCGAAAATCTTACCAGCTCTCCATTTTTCTCTCCATTTTCCCCTCAGCCAGACTGCACTGCCCGACAGATTTCTGGAATCCTGTTCGTTCCGTACGACTGCCACTTTCCGGCGACCTTTGGCCGGCAACCGACCACCACAGGTTATTTTAACCTGTCCTTGACATTTTCCCGTTAGTTTAATGATTTTTAGAGGTCTGGTTAATTTATGGTGATTTGTGGAAGAAAAGTGGACAGATTCTGAGCTAGCTGAGGATAGGTGGTGTTTCTAGCTCATAGAAAATCCAAATGACCTCAAATTTTCGAGGGTAGCTTCATAACTTATAGTAATACATGTGGATGAGCAGAAATGATTTTTTCAATTGAGATTTAGGGGTGTTTCATGGCTGAGATTGAGTGGACAGAATTGAGAGAAAATCTGATCGGTGGACAATCTGTGGAAGTTGAACCATTTGAACATCCTAGGGGTGTTATTTTGCTTCCAAATCATTAGGGGATGTCCTAGATATGTAAATCTAGGTCTTGGAAAGAAGATTGGACAATAAATTGGTGATTTGAGGTGAATTATGGGCTGTTGGAATAGGGCAAAGGCAGAACAGAATGCTGTCCAATTCTGTTCCAGCCTTGACCGAACGTTTTGGTGGTTCTAGGAAGTGTTTCTATGGTCCAAATTGATTATTGGGATGTCCTAGGATGTCAATTGATGTCTTGGCAAGAAATTAGTTCGATCAGATTGAAATTTGGCGGAGTTAATTGAAGGGAATTGTACTTTGTTCGTAGGACGACGCTTGACGTGATTTGGCTATGCATTTGTGGGCCTTAGAAGGAATTGCACGTGGAATTTGTTAGCTTGCTTGAAGAGGTAAGTGGTTCCTAAACCCTTACTTGAATCCTAGGACACTACTGGATATAGTTGTTGAGTAATTTGATTTCTTGGTGAAGTCCATGAATTGAATGGCATAGCATGACAATTGAACTGCGGTATGCCTTGATGACATATTTGGCTATTGAGCCCTTGATTGTTTAATTGGATGTGACGCCTACGTGATTTATATTGCTATAGCGCCTGTGTGATATTGATTGGCTTGTATGCCCTGTTATTGAATTGTCTATGATGCCATGTTATTGGATGAGCTATAGTGCCCCCATCGATTGTTGGCTTGGTGCCCCAGAGATCGTAATTGGCTTGGTGCCCATTTTGCATCGTAATTGGCTTGGAGCCCTGATGCAAATGAATGACCATGGCTTGGTGCCCCTTTTGCATCGTAATTGGCTTGGTGCCCCTTTTGCATCGTAATTGGCTTGGAGCCCTGATGCAAATGAATGGTCAGAGTGTTTTGGGAATTACATCGCAGCCGTGGGCCCTGGCGATGATTTGGCTTGGAGCCCCGATGATACCATTTGGTCTAGTGAAACCCCGGCGGTATCGGAGAGTGATAAAATTGAATGAAAATATGAGGATACCATTTGGTCTAGTGAGACCCCGGCGGTATCGGATTGTGGTGAAATAAAATGAAAATGTGAATGCCATTTGGTCTAGTGAGACCCCGGCGGCATAAAGTGGCTGTAAGCCTGGAAAGTATCGTTTGGTCTGATGACCCCGGTGATGTCAGGTGGCAGGAGTGCCAGTGGAATATGTGGGTGGATGAGAAAGTGGTGACTGTGGTGTATTTGAGTATATGTGCTCGGTTATGAGACTCGGCAATTGAGCATGACTGTTGTATTGATCGTCCATGTCTATAATTGATATTGTCTTGTGAGATGCCTGGTGCCACTGCATTGCTTGTGATTCTGCATTTTGAGTGAAATTTGTGTGTGATCTGGGGGGACTGGTATTCAGGTCTAGGTTTAGGTTTCACTTATTGAGATTTATATCTCACCCCAGTGGGGGCTCAACTTTTTCAGGTTCTAGGTGAAGGAAGCCCGAACTTGCCAATCATTGGCATCTGAGGAAGTAGTTGACCCAGTGTTTTTAAGACGTTGGATGACCTTAGAAATTGTATATTGTTTTGTGGATTAGTCTTGAGCACTAAAAAGAATTGAGGTGTATTTTATACTACGAGAGGTGTACAAGTATTTCTCTATCCTAAGTCATTATTGATTTTATTTGTGTACGTATGAGTCTTTTGCTTTCGCATGTGTATGATATAAGGATGATGATGGTCGAAGGATCCTGGATGGCACAGCTTGGTTACGGCCTAGTGGGATGATCGCGTGCTCGCCGGGTTCGGGGCGTGACAACGCAGGTTTATTGATTAAGATAACATGTGGCGTTAATACGCGGGCCTAGCCTTGGAAAGTGCAATTGAATCGAGTATAAGTACGATGCTTTATGGTATGAGTAATTGAGTGCCAAAGTACGAAGCTTAGACCTGGTCATGAAGTGATGATTGGAATAGAATTGAATTTGAGGTGCCTAATTGTCATGCATGTTTTCTTGTTCTTGTTGTCATGCCATTTAGAGTCCTTGCCATGTTGTGTATACTGAAAATAGAATTGCATGTTTTAGGGAGTGTCTGGAAGTACTAAGTGCCTAACTTAATGTTAGGATTAGCTTATTGAGATTTATCTCACCCCGTCGTGGGACCCATTTTTTAGACCCCGATCCTTGACCCCATCCACTATGTCATGGCATTTTGGAGTTCCAATGGAAATTGAGACTTGGGACTCGAAGTTTACCGTTAGCGAGGGTAAGGTGTATACTAAGGTGATGAGAGGGGTCTAGGTTGACAAAGGAGGCCAATACTTATTTCCCCACACTTTTGAGGCTTGGATGTTTCGAGATGGAGACTCCCTGGTTGGACCATTAGAGGAGAGCGCCGTACCTATCGACACGCTGTGGGCCGCTAATCCACTTGAGATTCCTGATGATATACTGGAGGATCCCGATGCTGGACTTGCAGATGAAGAGCCTAAACCCAAGTTGACGGATGTTGTTAAACCGGATGCTTAGGGATAGTTATATCACCACTCTTCAGACGTTTCCCTTGTGATAGGCAGGTTGGAATTTAGTAGTGACCCAGTTATGTTATGTCTGAAGTTTGATGTTGTAAAACTTTGTATTGTATGCATTCTAAGTCATCTTGTCGAGTTTTATGTGTGGAGTTTATTTATCGCTTCCGCATGTGCATTTCATTCTGCGAGTATATTGTTAGACGATTTGATCTTTGGGACGTATCGCGAAGGCATAGTAGAAAGGGATGTTCGCGCGCTTTTAAAGGACGCGGGGCGTTACATAATAAGCAAGGTTGGTTGAAATTTTATTTTGTTTTATTTTATTTTATTTTCGTAAAGAAAGGGGACTCGGAGCAACAAGAACCGAGCGGGGATTCGACGTTGAGATTTAACCTTACTGAAGAGTCTTTAGCAGAAAAGTATAAAAAAAAATAGAAGAAAGTGATTTGAAATGAAAAGTAAAAAAGAGCAAGGAAAAGTTTAAAAAAAATGAGAGATAGGATCTGCATGTTTCCTCTAAAATCGTACGTTGATTTCTTGGGTTGGCTTTCGTTTTTTTTTTAAGACAAAGTCAAATCAAATCATGGTAGTGAAGGTGGATGGTGAGAACAAGCAGACTAGGTGTGCGTGGGTTTGTTTTGTGCATTGAGTCTAATTTGCTTTTGGGCTGGCGTGTAGGTTCATTTCAAAATCTGAACACATGGTGGGCTTTAGATTAAAAATGGGCTTTTTCTTTAAGTCATTTAAAAACACAGAAAATTGGGTCAGGTCGAGTTGGGCATTAGTATAAATATTTGCCATAAAAAAATGAGAATGGGCCTTTCTTTTAGATTTTATTCGGGCTTCTTGTGAATTTCGAAGGGTTGAGATTAGAGGCCCAATCCAGATCACCATTTTTGGATTAAATAATAATAATAAAATTCAAAAATTCATATAAAAAAATAGGAAGTCATAAAAAATTCAGAAAAATTGAAGAAATTCAGAAAATTCCTAAAACATTTCAGAAAATGGGAAATGGCCACAATCAACTAGCCATGAGCTATTTTGATTCTTTCGAACCCCGATTCTTCCAAAAAATTATGATCTTGCCCTTTTGGCAAATCGTCTCCCAAAAAAATTGAAGAAATTTAGAAAATTCCCAAAAAATTCCAGAAAATGAAAAACTGCCATAATCGACTGGCCATGACCTATTTTGGGTCTTTCGAACCCCAATCCTTCCAAAAAAATTACGATCTTGCCCTTTTGGCAAATCGTCTAAAAAAATTGAAGATATTCAAAAAACTAAAAAAAAATTCCCATAAATAGAAACGATTATAATCAACTGGCCATGGACTATTTTGGGTAATTCGACATCCGAACCTCCAAAATGACGATTTCTCCCTTTGGGCGCATCGTCCCCAAATCTTCCTATTTGAATTGATGTGCATTGACGTGGTTCATTTATGCACTTGATTGCACTTTCCTTATATTGATTGTGATTGATAGGACTAGTCTTCCAATCTGCATGAAACCCCCGAATTAGACTTACCTCACCCAAAATCGCACCTCCATGAAATCTTAGTTAGGAAAATCACTCGCGTTAGGTACCGAAAGGGCGTTGGCAATGACACCAACGTAACCAAGTCCCCGAACCCAAAATCTCTGGTTCCGCAGAACTGATCGATATCTTAAAATCGATTAGTGAGGTTTCCGATCCACCTTCCAAGAAGGACCGATGGCGACTCCAAATGTATGCACACATAGCACATGCCACCACGACCATACCAAGGTCGAATCCGATGGACTCTTATCGTCGAAAAGAATCCTCAAATTTACTCCCGTCGCGATTTGGTATGGGCCTAGGAAGGCCTACGCCGAGAAGGCCCGCGATCCACATTGTAGACTGGGAACCCGATCAGCAATCCATTAGCCCATTCCGAAAAAAGGGTCGTGATAGTCAGATGATCAAAACTCATCATTTGAGAAGCAGAACTCATCAACTGAGAATCAGGACTCATCATCTGAGGAAGAAAAAGCAATTGAATCTTCTCAGAGCATGAAAGATAAGCAACTAGCCACAACTTCTAAAGATCCAAATGCTGAAGAATCAATCGAAGATGAGCTTAAAAAGTCAAAGAAAAATTGGAAATACAGATCCAGTCATCCTATAGATCAAGTCCTTGGAAACATTGATGAATGGATCAGAACCAGATCTAAACTAAGAAGTGCAATACATGCATTTGCTATGGTTTCTGAGTTTGAACATAAAAGAATTGAAGAAGCTCTTCAAGATGAAAGCTGGATTGAAGCTATGCAACACGAGTTACATCACTTCAAACTCAATGAAGTATGGGAATTGGTGCCAAGACCAAAGAATCATCCTGTCATTGGAAGCAAATGGGTATTCAGAAACAAACTGGATGATAAAGGCAAAGTAACCAGGAACAAGGTAAGACTTGTTGCCAAGGGGTACTCTCAAGAAGAGGGAATCGATTATGATGAAACTTATGCCCCAATAGCAAGACTGGAATCCATCAGACTCCTACTCGCCTATGCTTGCTATCACAACTTCAAACTATATCAAATGGATGTCAAGAGTGCATTCCTGAATGGATAAATCAAGGATGAAGTCTATGTTGATCAACCTCCAGGTTTTGAAGATCCAAAATATCTAGATCATGTGTTCAAACTTCAAAAAGCATTCTATGGATTCAAGCAAGCTCCACGAGCATGGTATGAAAGGTTAAGTAATTTCCTTACCAACCAAGGCTTTGAGAAAGGTAAAGTTAATACAACTTTATTTATCAAAAGGGAAGGTAACGAAATTTTACTCATTCAGATTTATATAGATGATATTATATTTGGTTCATTTAACAAAAATCTCTACAATGAATTCTCTCAGATCATGCAGAATGAGTTTGAGATGAGTATGATGGGAGAACTTACATTCTACCTAGGATTGCAAGTCAATCAGACCAAACAAGGTACATTAATACATTAAGAGAAATATGCTCTTGAACTGGTAAAAAAGTTCGGTTGGGAAAATTGCAAGAAAAATGATTTGCCCATGTCTTCTTCACCCAAGCTAGACAAGGATGAACACGGTAAATAGGTTGATCAGAAGCTTTATAGAAGCATGATCGGTTCATTGCTATATTTAACTGCTTCTAGACCTGACGTTATTTTTAGTGTTTGCATGTGTGCTAGATTCCAATCAGATCCCAAGGAATCACACATTACTGCTGTCAAAAGGATCATTAAATACATAGGAACCTATCCTAATTTGGGACTATGGTATCCTAAGCCCTTAGATCTTATATTGCATGGATAATGCTGATCTTGCAGGTTGTAAATTAGACAAAAAAGTACTTTAGGAACATGTCAACTTCTCGGATCAATGCTAGTGTCCTGATTCTCCAAGAAATAGAACATTGTAGCTCTATCAACTGTAGAAGCTGAGTATGTTGCCTTAGAGAGTTGTTGTGCACAAATCCTATGGATGAAGCAACAACTGAAGGACTTTGGTGTTCAATCTCACAACGTGGAAATCCAATGTGACAACACCAGCGCAATCAATCTCCCCAAGAATCCAATCCTACACTTACGAGCTAAGTATATTGAAATTAAGCATCATTTTATTCGTGATCATGTGCATAATGGTGATATTAGCATTCAATTTGTTGATTCAAAGCATCAATTAGCTGATATATTCACCAAGTCACTTGATAAGAATACATTTGAATATATCAGACAAGAATTAGGTATTACTATGATGCCTCTTTAAGCTGCGATCAAGACAGGAAAATCTTGCTTCAGAGCTTAAAGCGATATATGGAAGAAGTAAAAGATGCCAAAGCTTCATCTGAAGAAGCTTTATAACTACAAGGAACTTAGAGCTTAAAACATCATCCGAAGATTGTTGTGGAAATTCTCCTGTATTTGATTCTGACAAAACCTTCAAAAGAAATTGTTTAATAAGATGTGATGCAGGAAGAATGTGTAAGCAGTAGGTTGAGTGATTCCAATTCTGTCGCACTGACCAAGGGTCAGATGGAAGTGCTGCTGACGAAGGGTCAGAAGGAAGTACTCCTGACGAAGGGTCAGACGGAAGTGCTTCTGAAGAAGGATCAGATGGAAGTGCTGCTGACGAAGGGTCAGATGGAAGTACTCCTGACGAAGGGTCAGACGGAAGTGCTTCTGAAGAAGGATCAGATGAAAGTGCTTCTGACCGAGGGTCAGATGGAAGTGCTCCTGACGATCTAAACAGTGACGGATGGATCACATCAAATCTCCGTATTACCATTCCGTGCCAACTGATCTAGTAAGAAACAAATCTTCTTATAGACGAATCTGAAGAAAGATCAGTCTCTGCATTTTACAAAACACGAAGACCGACGTATGGCAGGTTTCCGATCAAGGCAAGTGATATTCGATTATCCTGATATCCCTTCTAATCAATTAAGGGACTTTCTACAATGGGATATCATCTTCTAAGGAATATATCTTTGGGAATCAACTCAAACTTATCACACTTATGGAAGCTGGAGATTCAGTTGTATGGGCGACTGAATCAGAAGGGTTCAATGTCTTACCCAATGGTCTACATATCTTCTGAAGATACAGTCTCGTTCAATCACGATTGATGACGTCCAATCAAGGATTGAAGAGCGATCCCTTGGCTGGAATCCAACGGCTAGTTCGGAGGCAGGGGAGTATAAAAGAAGAATCATGATGGACTAAGGATAAGAGGGCGAACAACAATCCAAAGTGCAAGCATAATTTGAGTTCCATCCAAAGAGTATTCTGTGTACCCAAAATCCTTCATTGTGAAAATCTGTGTGAGAGAGAAACCAAGTACTTGAGTGGTTGTAATCCTCTTGATTCTTCATAATGAAATCCAGCCGATCGGCTATCATCGTGGGAGAGTGGACGTAGGCTTGATCTAAGCCGAACCACTATAAACATCGTGTGCAATATCCTCTTCTCTAAACTCTTACCTTTGCGTTTAGATTTTCTGCACACTGTTATACTGTTCTTGTTCCTAATCGTACACTGAATTTTATTTATTCCGCAAGAAATTTCAATTTTATTCAATCAATTGGTATCAGAGCAGGTTGCTCATTTTACGAAGTGTTAATTGACTTCAGAGTTAACGATCTACTATGTCTAGCAATCACTCTTCAGGAACAAGCGATTCGCACTTTGCCAACAAGCCACCATACTTTGGTGGAAAGGACTACAATATGTGGAGCAACATGATAAAGTGGTTCTTCAAAGCCTATGATGATCTGATGTGGGATGTCGTTACGAATGGAGTAGTTCCTGCAAATGCTACAAATCCAACCTCTGCTGACGGAGTAAATACTATCACAACAATGACTGATGCCGAAAAGGCTAAAAGTAGAGGCCTTGATTCTAAAGCTGTCAATGCTCTCTTTTGTGCCTTATCTACCCCTCTCTATAATCGTGTCTCAGAGGAGGAATCATCAAAGGAAATATGGGATAGACTTCATGTTACCTTTCAAGGAACAAATCGTGTAAAAGAAACAAAGCTCAGTATTTTACTGAGTGACTATGAAGCATTTGAAATGAAGCCTGATGAATCTATTGTAGATATGATAGACAGGTTTCAGACTCTGGCAAGTGGACTTGCAAGACAATGCGCACCTATTGCTGAACCAATGCAAGTCAGGAAGATACTACGTGAACTCACAGATGATTGGAATTACATCAAACCATCAATTCAAGAATGCCAAACAATCAGACCACTCTCGGTGGATGAGTTAGTCGGGACTTTGCAATCCTATGAAACAGAACGAGCAAACAAAAAGGGAGAACAGAAAGGTAAAAAATCTATTGCCTTAAAAACTGAAATTAATCAATATTTTTCTGATACAGATGATGAAGATGAGGATGATGAAGAATTAGCCATCATGGTCAAGAAATTTAGGAAGATGGATGGGAAAGGCAGAAACATCAAAGGAAAGAAACTTTGGAAGAAGAGTGATGTGAAAATATCAAGCAACGACTCACAAGATAACAAAGACGTGATCTGCTTTCACTATAAGAAGGCAGGACATATCAAACCGAACTGCCCAATTTTGAAGAAGGACAAACTCAAGTATGAGAAGTACAAGAAGGCTCTAAAGGCAGAAACTTTAAGTGATTCTGATGAAAGCGAAAATGATTATGCAAACATCTGTCTCATGGCCGAATCAGATTCAAGTTCAGATTCAGAAACTGAGGTACCAAAGAGAATGAAGAACAAGTGGTTTCTGGATAGTGGTTGTTCAAGTCACATGACTGGAAATCCAGATGTATTTATATCCTTCTCAGATTGTGATGGAAGAAGCGTGTCTTTTGGAGGAAAGAACAAGGGAAAGGTCATCGGGAAAGGAAATGTAAAGATTGGAAATCTGACTGTTAAAGATGTCTCTCTAGTCAAAGGATTGAACTACAACTTAATTTATGTAAGTCAACTCTGTGACTCTGGATATGATATTTGGTTCCAAGTTCTAAAATGCACAGGTATGAGCAAGGATAAGAAGCAATCCTTCACGGGACGAAGGCATGGGAACATTTATCTTTTAGATATTGATGCTGACTGTGAAAATGCAAAATGTCTTATTTCTTTTAAGGATGAATCTGATCTTTAGCACAGAAAGTTAGGTCATATTAGTGTAAAACATATTTCAAAGCTTTCCAAGAAGGGACTTGTTCGAGAATTACCTCAAACAAAATTTGAGAAAAGTGGACTATGTCATGCATGCACACTGGGTAAGCATGTAAGAAGTTCTTTTAAGTCCTTAAATCAAGTTTCCACTAAGCATTGTCTGCAGCTACTTCATATGGATATCTTCGGACCAAATAGAACTCTAAGCATTGGAGGTAAGAAATATTGCCTTGTCATAGTTGATGACTTCTCTAGATTTACATGGGTTTTATTTCTTGCTCACAAAAGTGAAGCTTTCATATCCTTCTCAAAACTTGCTAAAAGAATTCAAAATGAAAAGGGTTACACTATTTCCAGTTTGAGAAAGGATCATGGGGGAGAGTTTGAAAATCAAAGTTTCTCAGATTTTTGCACTGAGTTCGGAATTCAGCATAACTTCTCTGCACCTTATACTCCTCAACAAAATGGGGTAGTAGAAAGGAAAAACAGATCATTGCAAGAAATGGCCAGAACTCTTCTTATTGAGAGTAAAATTGCCTCTAACTTTTGGGCTGAGGCCGTTTCAACAGCATGTTATATCTTAAATCGAATTTCTCTCAGACCTTTTTCTGAGAAAACCCCCTATGAATTTTTCAAAGAAAGAAAGCCTGATGTTGCATACTTTCATGTATTCGGTTGCAAATGCTTTATTCTAAAGAATGCTAATGATCGAATTGGAAAGTTTGATGAGAGATCAGATGAAGGAATTTTCTTGGGATATTCAACAACAAGCAAAGCCTACAGAGTCTACAACAAGAACACTCGTGCTGTTGAAGAATCAGTGAACATCAAGTTCGATGAAAACTACCAGGATGATGAACCTGAATCCATTCAAATGCATACACTTCATCAAGTCACAGACTCACGAGTAGACTCAGATGTGAATATTGGTTCGGAGAATGTTCAGAAGGAAACTTCCTCAGTTGAAGAAAGACCAGAAGATGAACAGAATGAATCCACAACATCCTCAAATGATAGCCTTGACAAAAACTGGAAGCATAAGTCAAGTCATCCAAAGGAACTTATCATAGGTATCATAAGTGATGGCGTAAAGACAAGATCCAAGTTCAAGCAAACAATGAGCAACATCGCCTTGGTATCTGAATTGGAGCAAAAAAGGATTGAAGATGCATTAGCAGATGGAAACTGGATAAATGCAATGCAGGAAGAGTTACATCAGTTCAAGGTCAACAATGTTTGGGAATTGGTCAATCGTCCCAAAAATCATCCAGTAATTGGAACAAAATGGGTATTCAGAAACAAACTTGATGACAAAGGAAAAGTTGTAAGAAACAAAGCAAGACTTGTAGCAAAAGGCTACTCTCAAGAAGAAGGAATAGATTACGATGAAACCTACACACCGGTTGCCAGGTTAGAAGCCATTAGGCTACTTCTTGCTTATGCTTGTTACAATGATTTCAAACTTTTTTAGATGGACGTGAAAAGTGCCTTCCTAAACGGCTACATCAAAGAAGAGGTAAATGTTGAACAACCTCCTGGTTTCGAAGAACCTAGAGAAAAGGATCTGGTATATGTCTTAAAAAAGGCACTCTATGGATTGAAACAAGCACCTCGCGCTTGGTATGAAAGGTTAAGTAACTTTCTATCTCAACACAGCTTCACTAAAGGTAATGTAGACACCACTCTTTTTATTCAAAGAAAAGGTAAAGATATCATTTTAGTTCAAATTTATGTTGATGATATTATATTTGGTTCCTCTAATGAACTTATCTGCAAGAAATTTTCTAAAGCAATGCAGGATGAATTTGAGATGAGTATGATGGGAGAATTACGGTTCTTTCTTGGTCTTCAAATTCATCAATCTCAGAAAGGAACTTTTATATTTCAAGAGAAGTATGCACTGGAAATAGTGAAGAAGTTTGGTCTGGAGAATGGCAAGAAGACAGAAACTCCTATGTCTCACTCCTCCAAATTAGATAAAGATGAAGATGGAAAGGAAGTTGATCCCAAACTATATCGGAGTATGATTGGATCATTACTCTATCTTACAGCTTCAAGACCAGACATCCTATATAGTGTGTGCTTATGTGCAAGATTTCAGTCAAGCCCAAGAGAATCACACCTATCAGCCGTCAAAAGAATAATCAAATGCATATGGACTTATCCCAACTATGGTTTGTGGTATTCTAAATCTTCTGATTTTATCTAAAGGGATATTCAGATGCAGATCTTGCAGGTTGCAAAATTGACAGAAAGAGTACATCTAGAACTTGTCAGCTCATGGGAAACATGCTTGTCTCATGGTATTCAAAGAAGAAAAATACAGTGGCACTCAGTACAGCCGAAGCAAAATATGTATCTCTTGGAAGTTGCTGTACTCAAATACTTTGGCTAAAACAGCAGCTCAAAGACTATGGTGTTGAAGAATCAACTGTGGAAATCCTATGTGACAACACGAGTGCCATAAATCTTACAAAGAATCCCGTACTTCACTCAAGAACAAAACATATTGAGATCAAACATCACTTCATACGTGATCATGTTCAGAACGGTGATGTTAAAATTCAATACATTGATACGAAAAATCAACTTGCAGATATTTTTACTAAATCACTTGATAAACAAACTTTTAATTTTATTAGAAATGAATTATCCATCATTAACCTTCCTTCGTAAGTATACCTTAGAACACGGAGCATCAGAAGAAGCATCAGAAGGAACGCCAGAAGGAACATCAGAAGGAGAGTCGGAAGGAACATCAGAAGGAGCGTCAGAAGGAGAGTCAGAAGGAGCGTCAGAAGGAGAGTCGGAAGGAGCATCAGAAAGAACGTCAGAAGGAACGTCAGAAGGAGCATCAGAAGGAACCCTAAAAGGCGCGTAAGAAGAAATTCACAATTTTTTTAAAAGGGTCACAAGTCGAGGTCAGTATCTCTAAAAACTATCATTTAGGTAAGTTCCTCATATGAATAGATATCTCCGATTATGTGATTGACGGTGATTAAGTGTTTTATTATAGAAACTTTTTATTTCCCTTTAGAAAATCAAAATTCTCTCTTTGGTTTCCAAAAATAACCGCCTCTTTTATAAAACGCCGAACCGTCACCTCTGTTCTCTCACTTTCAAATTTTTCTCAAATCAAAACCCTAAAACCGTGTCCAAAACCTCTCGCTCTCGATTTCCTCCTCAAAACAACTCTCTTTCACTCAAAGTCTTAAACTTTCTACGCATCAATGGCTCCGAAATCAGCCTCTGACTCGAAAAAGACGTCTCAGTTGAAGAGAAAGCTCTCCGCCTCAACAGCAAGCGGCGCTGAACCTACAGAAACCAAAATCAACGAACAACGAGAAGCACTCCGCCTGGCAAAAGGTCTGTCTCTGTCTGCCTTTGAAGGAAAAGAATCTATGGCACATTCTATTAAGCCAATGTATGATAGGATTAAGGCAGCAGGAGATTTTGGTAATGAACTTAGAAAACTGCTGAACACTCATTATTTCGATAGTGAGGGTGAACTATCGGAGTTTCTTAGCTTGCCTGGAAAAATCGTTGAACCAATTGCTGTAGAAAAACCTGCATTTGCCTCTAGAAAAGGAAATGAGAAAGTGGCAAAGACAAGCTCGAAACGAAAATCATCCCCAATTAGACCTGGCGGCACGAAGGCAAAGGTCGAAGATGATGATGACATTCTGTTCAATGACTTTGTGAAAAATATTGGGTTTATTTTGGATAAAAGCTTTCCTGATCCCTTGTTTCAAAATCAAGCTCACAAAGAAAGGTTTGAAGAAATGAAATAGAGAGGTGTTATACCTCACAGAGTATTTGAGTTAAAGTACTTTGACAACAATGGCATCTATGTGAGGAAGCATCTAGAAAAGGTGAAGATAGATCAATTTATAACGAAGAGAGGCTACACTTTTCCTGATCTGGTAGCTTACTTCTACACAAATCTTCAGTTTGTCAACTTCAACTCTCTGGCTTTCATGATGAAAAGAAAGCAGTATATTCTGACTATTGATGAATTAGCTTCAATCATGGGAACCAGAAAGGGAGATTTCAAACCCCTAGATGTCACTGCAGGAGAAACCTTCTGCTTCCTGACTGGCAAATCGAGTTTCTCAAGGGAAGCAAAGTCACATATTGCCTACACAAACTTTCCTTTGAAACACATCATGATGCACAAGGTGATCATCGAATGTCTCAGACCCAAGGCAGCATCAAAGACAGATATATCGAAGTATGAGGCAAAGCTGTTATGGGGAATCTTGACAGGAAAGAGGATTTCCTTTGCTCACACAGTACTATTACACATGTACATATCAGCTCTCAAGCCAAAGGGACAACTTCCTTATGCCACCTTGATCTACAGAATAATAGATCATTTCAAGATTGGTGGCCTGAGCGCCTTTATCAAGCTGGAAATTCCTCCGATGACTGCTGGAGAGACTATGGTAACAAAGATGGGGTACAAGATGACTCCTGCTGGATGGAGAACAAAGAACAATGAACCAATCATTGTGGACTTCGAGGAAGAGTCCAAGCAGAAATCTCCAAAGAAGAGAAAAGTTATGGCTGTCAAGGGGTAACAAACAGTCAGTCCTACTGATAAGGACTCAGAAGCAAGTGAGGAAGAAACAGGGGAATATGATTATGAAGCTACTCAATCTCGAGGTGGATTAGATGACGATGGTGAGTCTGAAGATCATAGTGCTGAAGGAAATGAGGAAGAAGGAGATGAAGCAGGAACACAACCACAAGAAAAAGTTGTGTATCCCTGTGATCTGACTGAGGAAGAATTCCTCAAAATGTGGGATGAGGAGCAAACTGCAAGAATTGAAGATGACATAGAATATGACATCACACTTGTCAACTGTGATCATGAGCAATTGCTAGCACAAGTTCTAGCAAAGTTGGCTTCAAAAGAACAACATGACATTGAAGCTTACTCGGTATCCTCCACCAGACGAACTATTCACAAAGATGCTACAAGTCTAGCTTCAGCAATTGCACGAGAAGATCAATTGTCGAGTGCACAGTCCATACCAATGGACATTGATGAGGAAATAGTATCCGTGCCGAGCTCAAAAGCAAAAGGGAAAAGGGCTATAAATCAGGAAGAGGAAGAGCATGTGCATGTCACATCGGATATCTTTCTCACTGAAGTACTAGCTTCTCAAGCTTTCCCCAAGGCACAAACTGAGGGGGAGACTCAAGAAACTGCACCTTCAGAACCACAAATGGAACTTCAAGCACATTTTGAAAATCTTCAAAATATTCTTCTTCAGACGCTAGCTGCAATGGAAACAAGGTTTGATCAGAAAATGCAGACCTTTGAACAGAAGACAGATAGGAAGCTGCAGGGTTTGACTAGTCAGGTGACTAAGCTGGAAAAGTCCATTGATCTCTATGGGAGAATGTTTTGTGCTGAGATCGCCAACATGCCTACCTACACACTGGTCAGAACGGACAGAACAGCTTCAAACCTGCCCTCTTCTCAAGTTGTAAGAGACCATGCTCAGAGGATGGGAAGTAGCTATGAAGGACCTTCTCGAGTGGAAGCTGATAATGAGCATGAAGATCATCCCTCTTCTTAAAAAATGCCCTCACCCACATCTTCCTAATTTCATTTTCTATTCTTCTGGGACACGTTATTTTTGTTATGCAACAATTAAATTTTATATAGATTTTTTTTCTGATGTTGACAAAAAGGGGGAGAAGTTCTGAATTTACTTTTATGCATGAAGTATACTCTCATTAGATTACCTCTGATTATATTCCAATTTAGAAAGGGGGAGAAGAACTTACTTTTGCGCAGGATAATCTATTTTATGTACACTCAGTACACTCTCATCGCAAAGTTTAGTTTCGTGCAGGATCATTGCAGGATAATCTTACTCTGATCAAGCTCTCCTATGAGAACACTTTCATTACAGGATCTCTAATGATGATTACCTGCAGGAGAAAATGTGATGGTTACTCACCTTTATTATTTTATCACTGGTTAAATTTTCTTTTATACAATCATTTGTATTTGCAACTAGAGGAGTTTTGTCACCATAAAAAAGGGGGAGTTTGTTGTGGAAATTCTCCTGTATTTTGATTCTGACAAAACCTTCAAAAGAAATTTTTTAATAAGATGTGATGCAGGAAGAATGTGTAAGCAGCATGTTGAGTGATTCTAATTCTGTCGCATTAACCAAGGGTCAGATGGAAGTACTCCTGACGAAGGGTCAGACGAAAGTGCTTCTGACGAAGGGTCAGATGGAAGTGCTTTTGACCGAGGGTCAGATGGAAGTGCTCCTGATGATCTAAACAGTGACGGATGGATCACATCAAATCTCTGTATTACCATTCCGTGCCAACTGATCTAGTAAGAAACAAATCTTCTTATAGACGAATCTGAAGAAAGATCAGTCTCTGCATTTTATAAAACACGAAGACCTACGTATTGCAGGTTTCCGATCAAGGCAAGTGATATTCGATTATCCTGATATCTCTTCTAATCAATTAAGGGACTTTCTACAATGGGATATCATCTTCTAAGGAATATATATTTGGGAATCAACTCAAACTTATCACACTTATGGAAGCTGGAGATTCATTTGTATGGGCGACTGAATCAGAAGGGTTCAATGTCTTACCCAACGGTCTACATATCTTCTGAAGATACAGTCTCGTTCAATCACGATTGATGACGTCCAATCAAGGATTGAAGAGCGATCCCTTGGCTGGAATCCAACGGCTAGTTCGGAGGCAGGGGAGTATAAAAGAAGAATCATGATGGACTAAGGATAAGAGGGCGAACAACAATCCAAAGTGCAAGCATAATTTGAGTTTCATCCAAAGAGTATTCTGTGTACCCAAAATCTTTCATTGTGAAAATCTGTGTGAGAGAGAAACCAAGTACTTGAGTGGTTGTAATCCTCTTGATTCTTCATAGTGAAATCCAGCCGATCGGTTGTCATCGTGGGAGAGTGGACGTAGGCTTGATCTAAGCCGAACCACTATAAACATCGTGTGCAATATTCTCTTCTCTAAACTCTTACCTTTGCGTTTAGATTTTCTGCACACTGTTATACTGTTCTTGTTCCTAATCGTACACTGAATTTTATTTATTCCGCAAGAAATTTCAATTTTATTCAAAATCTCCTATTCACCCCCCTCTAGGAGATATTGCTAGATCAATCAAAGATGACATCTTCTGAGTGGAGAACGACTAAAGATTTGATCATTTAAATTTTTGGCTGTAAGTAGTTATATTTTTGGCAACAAATAAGGTACACTTCTTCACAATCTTTCTAAATATTTTGCAAATATTGTGATTGTGTGGATTATGTTGATTGCCGTGATTGATTTAATTGACTGATTTGGTTGATTAGTTGATTGTTTCAAAATTGTGACATTCTGAATCTCGACTCCTCTCGAGGCTATTGAATGGAAGGATATCGATCGGTGTATTCCAGTTATAACCCGCTCGGAGTTGGCCACTTTTGAGTTAACTGGCCAAAAGGGAAAGACTGACGCGGATTCGGGTACGTGGACCTGGGGAATTCGAATGAGAAATGGCACTTTGACCATAAGGATTGTCGAGGGAATAGTTTGGGCCAGCATATATCGATCTAGGAATGATCATGGAATGCCTTGTTAGCGTTATACGTAGGGACGTGGGTGATTCTGCTTAACCAATGTGGAATTTACGAGAATATCCTAAATCGGATTCCGATGGTCAGGACAGCAGGAGCTGGCGATAAACCCTCGCAATTACATGACAACCAAAGTCGCCACTGCATGAGAAAAACCCCAAGGTCGATACGCATAGGGCTTGCAAGAGTCGCTCGTCAGTTTGAGATAAACTAGAATTACAGTCGACGAGAGTTCGATATGAAATTGGACATTGAGAAATTCAAACATTTGAATTGAATTGGACGTTGCCTCATCGAGAGTGATTTATGTTGAAATAATGGAATTTCGGACGAAAAGTGTCAAATTACCATTTTACCCCTTAACCATTTGTCCTTGCCTTAAGAATAATAGAAGGACAAAATGGTCATTTAAGTCTTCCAAGGTGGCTGCCGAAAATGGGAAGAGATGGAGTCAATGGGAGTCAAAGCCAAAGATGACAATAATTGGAGCCTTGACAAGTGTCAACCATGCAAGAGTTCAACCATCAATTGCCCCACAAAATCAATCAAGTCATTTGTCCACCAATTATTTGTGTGGAAGCTCACTCTCCCTCTCCTTCACCAGCCTTGCAACCTCTCTCTCTCCTCTCTCTCTCTCTCTCTCTCTCTCTCTCTCTCTCTCTCTCTCTCTCTCCATTTCTTCTTTTCCTCTCTCTCGGCCGAACAGCTTTAGTTCGACCAGTCTCGACCACCTCCCTTCCTCCGGCCATAACTTCTTCATCCGATGTTGGATTGAGGTAAAACCACCTCCATCTAAAATATTATTGTCTTACCTTTTTAAGGACATATTATAAGCTCAATTTGGCTTGGTAGTTCTTCCCATAGGTCTGTTTTAATGGACAAAGGTCAGATTGAGGCAGAATCTGATCGGTTTTGGGGAATGAACTGTTTCGTGGGTTTCAAGACTTTAAATGGCTCTAAATTTTCGGTGAGACTCTCTTGACTCATAGTATTAGAGTTGGATGAGTTGTGGTTTCAAGTTTAGATGAGTTAAGATATGTTTTCATGGCTATTTTGTGGTGGTTTCCTTGAGGCTGAAACTGACTGCCTGCACGCCGAAGGGAATCGGCCCGATTGGAAGACCTAGAAGGGTTTTCTTGCTTCGAAATTGTTTGTGAGCCTTCTAGTCTTGTTGATTGATGTTTTAGCAAGTTGGTTTTGTGAGGAATTGGAGTTTAGAAGTGATTAAGGGTTATTTGAGGTGAAAAACATTAGATGTCGACCAATCTGTCCATAGCGCGCACTGATTTTGAATTAAGCCGTTCTAAGTCGTTCGGTATCCAAATTGAGCTCCGTTTTCATCCACACGTCCATAAGAAATTGAAGTATAATATTATAATTTTTTTTCCTCAAACGAATAGTATAAAGATTTCATTTTTCCTGTAAATGAAGCTGGTCGTGGAGCCTAGGGAAAGGGCAGATTTGTGTGGAATGAAAGTTATGATGACTTGCCTTGATAGAACGACATTGGTATGCTTAGGAGTATTGAATTAACACTGTGACGACTTGAGATTAAGGTTTGTGTGTGTAATAAAGTTGGAAGTATTTTAATGGGCGAATTGTGGAATTTCTTAGGGCCGTGCACTTGCCTTGTTCTGGCCGGTCGAAGATCGACCTTTGTGGTGGATTTTGAGTGAAGTTACTAGCTTAATTGAAGAGGTAAGTGTTCCTTGAACCCTTACTTGAACCCTAGGACACTACTGGATGATTGAAATGTATTGTATGATCGTTCGACGATGAAATTGTGATTGGCAAATATGTGATTTGAATGCTATAGTTTCTATATGATAGAAATGGCTATGATGCCCCAGAGTTCGAAATGGCTATGATGCCCTAGAGATGGCATGGCTATAGTGTGAACAATTGGCCAGAGTGCCCTAATGTGATCAATTTGAATTGCTTGATTGGCGAATTCTAGGAGTTAAATGACATAGTGTGATTTCTGTTGTGATGAGGCTAGGAATGGTTGTGCGGTATTTGCATTGTAATTTCCTATTATAATCAAAACGGCCAGAGTTCCCTTGTGATGATTGCATGGCCAGAGTGCCCTTCTGCAAATGAATTGGCCAGATAGCCCTTGTGCAACGTAATTGGCGAGAATGCCCTGATGCTTTGCATGGCCAAGGTGCCCTTATGCAAATAAATTGGCCAGAGAGCCCTTGTGACATTCTGAAATCCGACCCTTTTCGAAGCATGATTTCATGAGACATCTCGTCAGTACGTTTCAGTTAAACCTCGCTCAGAGTTGGCCACTCTTGAGAAGACTAACCGATGGGGAAATGCTAAGTAGGATTTAAGTACGTGGACCAAAGAACTCGACCGTGGATTGGTACCTTGACCATAAGGATTTCCGAGGGGATATTTTGAGCCATGATAGGTCGGTCTAAGATTGTTCTTGGAACGATTTGCTAGTGTTATGCAATTGGATCACGGGTGATTCCGTTTGACCATCGTATAATTTGCAAATTAACCTAGATTGATTCCCGACGATCGCGTCCTTTGGAACTAGCGATTGACCCTCGCAATTACATGACAACCAAGGTCGCCACGACTCGAATAACTCTTAAACGTGACATTAGTCACGGGTCGATACGCGAAATTCCTGAGAGCCGCCCGTTAGTTTGAGATACTCTGGAGTCGCCACTGACGGATTTTAGCCACGAATTAGACTTCGGAATTGGACGTCGGATATTCGAGAATTCCAGCGGTAATAAATTGGACGTCGTCTCGTCGAGATCGATTAAGATTAGGTTTCTCCCCAAGGTGAAAGAGAAATTGAAAATTGGATTGAGAATTGGAATTACCTTTTTACCCTCGGATATTACTCATGCCTTTAGAACTTAGTAAAGACATTTTGGTCTTTTAGTCTAATTCTCCTTATGGTTGAATTATAGGAGGGCAAAGTTGTCCATTGTGGTCTTGTATTATTGGAGACAAAGATTGACATGAGATGACACTTTGACCTACCCCAACCACTAATACTATTCCTTACTATTCACTTGTCATTCACATGTCCATCACTCAAGAACCCCTCTAACCACTCCACCTTCATCTTCTTCATGGGAGAACACAACTATCTCTCCCTCCCATTTTTCATCTTCTTGGCCGACCACTCCTCCCCTTCACTCTCTATTTTCTCTCATTTTTCTCTCAACTCTCTCTCGGCTGCTCTCTCGTTTGCTCACCCGCTCCCTCAAGCCAAAGCTGCTGTGACCCAGAGCTGTCCATCGCCGCCCCTTTGATCCACAGTTTTCCCCCAAATCTGGTCTTTACTTGTGGGGGCTGGTTTAGGCGTTTCTTGGGATCATTTGACGGTAAGAAACCTCTTAAACCTTTCTTAGAGTGATAGGAGACTTAGGGTTGAGATTATAGTGGTTTGTATTAAGGTTTAATGGATGATTACTTGGATATTCTTGAAGAGGAAGCCGAGCGAACCTACTGTCCAGATCTGGTCGTGGCTTTCCTTGAAGCCTTTAGTGGCTTTTCTTGCTTGAATCCTTGGTAAGGTACTCTTAAACTTAGCCTAGGACTTTAAGTTACTAATGGATGAATTAGAATTGTATTTGAAGAGTTTAAGGGGGCTTCTTCTATATGAAAAACGTGAGAAACCCTGAGAACCCGTAATTCTTGTTTTCAGCGCGCGTCGAAATTAGAATGGCTCGTTCAACGTCGTCCGGAGTCCGAATTGAGCTCCGTTTTCTCTTACGCGACCGTAAGATCATGGGGAACATGAATATAAACTTAGATTATTCAAAAAGTGATTAGGAAGATTCCAGTTTTACTGGGAATAGGTCTGGTCATGGGAACCCCAATTGGATAGTTTTGGGGTCTAACTTTAGTTGACTTCTTCTTGCTTGAAATTTGGGTTCTTATTCTTAAATACATTGGTTTGATGCTGTGGATTAAGGAACTTGAGTTTTCAGATGAGGGGTTAAACTTATTTAACTCGATTTGAACCGAGTAAGGACTTTTGTTACCCGAATGTCGGGATGAGAACTTGTTATCGAACTTGCTAAGTTAAATTGCTCAAATTGACTCTAAACCGAGAATATGTGGCTGACCTTGTGCCTAACATTACGTGACTAAATGAATGAATTGCTTGGTTAAGCTAGCCAGTCGCGATTGGATTAACTATGGATATTCGGCCTGGAGGTGCCAATGTAGACTGATTGATTAAAAGGTATATATATAGTTATATGAGATCACATATTAACCAATGAGGGTTAAAGTACGACCTGGGAGCCGTTTTTGCGGGGGGTCAGGCCAAATGAAAGTGTGACCTGAGAGCCGTTTCTACGGGGGGTCTGGCCAAATGAAAGTGTGACTTGGGAGCCGTTTCTACGGGGGGGTCCTGCCTTGTGCAATATGATAGCCTAATGCGTTATGGCGAGGGCCTTGATATATTGAATTGAGATTTATGATATGAAATGCTCTATACAAGTATGGATTTGTGACATGCCTAGAGTACGAAGCTTAATCTTACCTTACTAAATCATGACTTGAATTGTGAATATATGAATCGTGATTTCGACGAGTGATTGCCTTTTTTCTTGTTTAGCTTACCGCCCCATTTGATGGATGGAAATACATGATAGGACTCGACCCGAAGGATTACCTCGATGGATAAATTAGCTTGATAGGAATTGACCTGAAGAATAGCCTTGATGATTAGAATTGCATGATAAAAGATGATGAAACCATTGACCTAGAATGTGGGAATCGCATGTTTAGGATCGTCTAGAGGTACTATTGGCCTAGTCTAGGTTTATGAGTTTACTTGCTGAGATTTATTCTCACCCCGTTTTGGGATAACAATTTCAGGTTCTAATTGGTAAAGCTCCATGGATGCTACCGAAGGAGCCTTTTGAAGCAGTTGAACTTGTAACCTTGTACTCCCATATGTAGTTGGTGAGGTTAAAACAAGTTGACCTTTAGTTTATGGATGACTGTCGTAGCTTTTGAAATTTCAACTGTGTTTTACAAAGATGTTGGTTGTATTGAGAAAACATCTTTTGTCTGTCTTGAGTCATCATGGTATGTTGTAGTATGGAGATTGGTTCTCGCTTCTGCATGTGCACGTCACTTCTCGAAAAAGGTTAGAGTGGAGGTTGGATCCTGGGAAGTATATGAAGTTACCATCCTTGGAGGGGTGTTTGCGCACTCGCAAGGACACAGGACGTGACAGCCATTGTGCGTCGTAATTGGCCAGAATGCAAATGAATTGGCCAGAGAGCCCTTGTGCATCGTAATTGGCCAAAGTGCCCTGATGCTTTGCATGGCCAGAGTGCCCTTATGCAAATGAATTGGTTAGAGAGCCCTTGTGCATCGTAATTGACCAGAGTGTCATGATGCTTTGCATGGCCAGAGTGCCCCTGTATGAATGCATGGCCAGAGAGCCCCTGTGAATCAAAATAGCTAGAGAGCCCATGTGATTTTAAATGGCCAGAGTGCCCCTGAGAAACACATCGCTGTCCGGGAGCCCTTGGCGATGAGAAATGTGATAGTTGTGATAACTCTGAAATTATGAGTATGCCTTGTGCTAGTGCGTGGTCTCATAGTGTGTGATGTGATTGATTGTGAATCTTATTATGCCAATTACCTTGAGACATTTGATGCTTAATTGCCATGTTCTAATGCTTGATGAGCTTCTGCCTATTGCTTGGTTGCTTAGTCTGGGGGGACTAGCGGTCCAGTTTAGGTTTAGGTTTCACTTGCTGAGATTTATATCTCACCCCGTAGGGAATTAACATTTTTCAGGTCTCAGGCGATGGAGCACCAAGTTTGCCAAGGATTGGCATTCGAGGAAGTAGTTAGTTGAATGATTATAAGACATTTTGTGGCTTTAGGGATTGTAATTGCTTTTGTGGATTAGGAATTCAACTATGGGTACTTGACTACTGTAACTTCTGAGGTGTATATTATGAATATGAGAAGTGTACCCTTTTGTCCTGAGTCATCCCGTTGTAATTTTGTATGGAGCTGTTTTATTGCTTCCGTGATCTTGTTTCACTTTCAAGTTAAGTTAGATTGGAAGAAGGATCCTGGGAGATCGCCGTCTGTTGAACGAACCTTGAGATGTTCGCGGGCTCAACAGGTTCGGGACAGGGATGACCTAAGTCATAAATTGAAAGGGAAAGCCTAGGTATCAGGGTTGAGTCTGATTGTGGTTAAGAGATGTATGGCACATGAGTGATTCTCAAGTGAATGTTCGAAATGGCATGGCATTTGTAATGACGCATGTGATTGGCATGATTAAAAGCTTTGTGCTTGGCAATGGATGTCGTTTGAAAAGAAAACCGATGTTGTGATTGGCCTGTTGGGCATGTTTTATAGTTGGTATCATGTGTTTGCTTTGGTCAAGGTCTAACTACGAGATTAGACGGCGTGAGGAGTTTATACTCCATTGAATTGATGTCTTCTGGAATTGGGATAGTCTGTCGTGTTTGTGACAGAGTGGCAGATGCTTTATGCTTATTGTATGAGCGTTTGACTCATAGAAGTGATGCCTTAAGTGGTTGTTTGATGTTGGCCTAGTTGAGGCTTGCCTAGTATTTGGCTGTTGATTGAGAAGTTGCCTCGTTGAGGTTGGCTTGATATGTGGATGCTGCTTAAGGATGATTTGGAACCTTTGGATAATGAGCAACTAGTTTAGAGTTGTTTGGGAACCACTGGATGGTTGATGGTGAACGATAATGAGATGAGTAGTCTGAGACTGCTAGACTTGAGTAGATGACTTAAGTCTTTGATTCCTGGAGGGAATCACAGTGATTCAAGTGACGTGAGAACCTAATAAGGATGAACGACCAAAGTACGGTCGCTAGAGGATCACTTGGCTCGATTATGCAAGATATGAGAAGATCCAAGAATTGAGTTGGGTCATGAGAATTGAGTAAAATCGAGCGACTTAAGTATAGGTACTGGATGAGAATATGACTCTATTTTGTTAATCGTGCGAGACCCAAGTATAATAAGGGGTCGTGAGAACCTTGGATAGAAATGGGAAAGGTAGATGGGTAGGCAGACTCGAGAAGGAGCTACCATCGTTACCCGCACCCAAGTCGCTGAGGCGACTGATGCTAGTGTCGATGAGTTAAGTGATGGAAGTCATAAGAAATGTGACTCTGAGAATATTTATTTCTAATGTGGAAACGTGGAGAAAGTGAATTTGAAACTGCTTCCCTCCGGATTGAGGGTTTTGTGAGAAAACCTTAGACGTTTTGAGTGCACTAAAGAAAGAAAGTGACCCTGGAAGTTATTAGTCTTAAGAGGCTATTGATGATTGGTGAAATGTCACCAAAGGAAGAGTTTTCCTTAAAGGCATGGTATCTGTTTGGACTGCTACCATTGAGATGTTTAACGAAAGTACCTTCTTGGGATCGCTTGAGAGCGAAGGTGGTTGGATCCTAATAGTCTTGAAAGGATCTAAAGATGGTTGAGGAATATGAGGCGGAGTCCTCAAGGTCGCCTAAGTGTATTTAGGGTGGTCAAAGACCCTTTGAGTGAGACGTAAGGTCTCCGAGTGAATTGGAATATGAAGGCCTTATGGCTAGTTGTTATTCTTGATTTTGAAGAATGGTAATTGGACTCAATAAAAGAAGAGAATGATCGGGAGACAAGAATAAGAGAACTCCCACTCTTGGGTTACGAGCAAGGAAATGTTCATGATGGAACGTGAAATGTGCCTGTGAAGATGGCTATTACCTTGGCTTAAGGCATATGGTGGATAACCTCTTGTTGTTGTGAGGGCTATAAAACTGATTGACGTGTCAATCTGCCGGACCCTGTTGAATGAATTGGGATTGTTTGAGGCTGAATTAGAATCCTAAGAGGATACATTGCGAGTTATCACCCCTAATGAGTAAGGTGTCGTTCTTAATGGGCAATTGGACCATGAGATGGTCATTGAGGGAAATGAAAGTGAATGGACTTGATAGTCCTGACTGTTCGTAATCCTAATGAATGGTTGAGTAAGCGAAAATGGTTATTTGGGTTATAACCACCAGGTGATTTGAGTTAGTGATTTTAATATCCAAGGTATGGATGTACAGGGACCGAGGAAGAACCTCGACTCCTTGGAGCCTTGTCACTTGAGGTGACTGAGTCATTAGAAGGAGAATGTCAAGTATGGTGGCATCAGAATCCTGAAGTACAAACATCGCGGTTGACATAGACTCCAAGACTGACGCCCTATGGATAGGAAGGACAAGGTGGATTCGAAGTGAGAGAATGCCACTGAAGTGTTTAGTTTCCTTCAAAGGGTAAGAGACCCTAGTGTGGAAAGAAGAGGAAATCCTAATTATCATGATATTAAGATTTTGAGAGTCTGGACTGAGAAAGAAGACGTAGAACTTGGATGATTCCTGGAAGTTAAGTTCGAGAAACTATCTTGTAGACAACATTGAATTCCAGGATAATGTCGACGTTCGGTTGAATGGATGAAATTGTGGTATGGTCCAAACGGAGACCCATGAGAGTAGAGGGCGAAGGTATGAGTTCTCAAGTGAACGGTACCATAGATAGTTGGAATGATTCGACACTTGGTAGTAATGAAGTGGGTAACAGTCGGATTAGGTAACCAAGGAATGATCAAGTTGATTGTTACCGTCTTGAGAGACGATGATTGGACTCATTTAAGGAGTCATGAGAAACATGAATAACCTTCGAGAGTATCCTATGGACTCTAAGGAAATGCTCGTCGTATGCTAAATGTGAAGAGCACAAGCTGTGGGCCTGATAAGGTAAAACTCCTAAGTCATGAAGTTTCTGGGAAATGAAATCCCTGTGGAACCTTTGAGGGTTGGAATAAGTAATGAATCGACTAGGGTCGATGTGAGTTGCTGAAACTTGAAGTTTCATGGGATTGATGGATTGTTATAAACGGATCATGGAAGGATTCCCCACGAGAGCTGTCCCATTGATGAAATAGACTAAGGACGAGATGTAACGCGAATGGATGAATGAATATGAAAGGAGTATTCGGATACTTAAGTCAAGTTGATGACTGTGATGTTAATGGCGTTTCCATTTGGAAATTGAAAAGCGTATGAAGGTCGTAATGACGTGACGTAGAATGAAAGTTGAGGCATGAGGAGACAACCGAAAGTGGGCATTGCATAGACATCGTGATGATAAGGCCATATGAGTTGGAATGCTTAAAGCATGATTGGAGTTGGTTTGCAAATGTCCTTGCGACAAAGTTTGGAAAACATTGTTTTGGTGGAAGAAGATTTCAAGTCTATATCTACTCCAAGAATATCGAGTAGTAGTTTCCCGAGAGGAATTGAATGAAAAGCAACGCCGATGGATGAAATTACTTACAGATACGGGAGCGTTGCTTGTATAAAGAAAGACCTTGCAACCGTGTGAACTACAAGAGTTGGAAATGTTGACTGCTCCAAGGGGATTGAAGGGAAAGCATAACCATTGCAAGTTGGTGGATTAATTGGTCATTTAGGGACCTTGAATGTAATCAGGGAAGAACTACTAAGGACTCGATCATGACTTTACCAGAGGAGTCGAGAAGACTATGATTCAATCTGGACAAACGAGATTAAGCTAATGGAACTTGTGTGTTCCCGACGATACGAAAGGGAATTTGAATTGAATGATCGTACCCAAAAGGTGGAAACACCGAAAAGTACGATTTCATGATGGTTTAGTAATGATCATGATAAGAAAAGATCTTGAATTTATTACGATGTCCTGGAAAAACTTTCCGATAGGGAATTTGAAAAAGTGGGATTACATTATGACATTGTCGCGACCCTCTCCTCGAGGAGGACTGTCGGAGCGGGTTAATGGGCCGCCCGATGTTGCCTGATCGGACGCGGGCCTCTCCCAAGGTCCATTACCCAAATCGCTACGGCTGGATATACGTGGTCGACCTTCGGTGTGGTCTAGTGACATGAGATACGTGTACATGTCAAGGAGTCGCCACCAATCGTTTCGTGGAGGGTACGATCAGAAACCCTATCGAATAGTTGGGAGCGGTCTATTCGATTCTGCGAAAACCAGAGAAGTGGATTCGGGGACTTAGTTACGCTAACTATCAGAGTTGACGCCCTTTCGGTACCTAAAAGGAACGGTTTATCTTATCTTAGAATTTCATACAGATGAGTGGGGTACAGATCCTAAATTTAGGAGTTCATGCAAATGGAAATAACTACCCTATCACTCATAATCAGTAAAAATAAATGCGCAAATCAAGGATCCAAAACATGCGGATAAATCACATGAAAGCAGCAAGACATCCTTAGTGAGGCCCTATTAGCCTAGAGAAGTATCAATCAAGGCTTATGAATGATTTTGACATGATTTGCCCATAAGGGGCAAAATCGTAATTTTGAACAATTCGGGGAAAATTCACCTCGAAAAGGCAGATTTGTCATTTTAGACGAATTGTATGGTCAAAAGACGATGGAAACAGGATTGCTATCAATCTAATCCATTTCTTATTTTTCGAGAATTTCCAGAATTTTTCTGGAATTTAAAAGGGATTTTACCCTTGGAGGGGTAAAGTCGTCATTTTGGACAAAGATGGGAACTAAAAATCTCAAATATTAGGGTTGGTCATCCACCTGACCCAAACCCTAACTCTGAGCAATTTTCAAGATTTGACTGAAATGAGGAAGACGATTTACCCTTTGAGGGGTAAAATCGTCATTTCGGGGAAAATGATGAGATTCGAAAATCCCAGCAAAAGGATTCGCCACCTAACTGGCCATATCCTAATCTAGGCATTTTCGACCTATCTCAAAATGCAGAGCGGGGATGAATTACCTCTAAAAGGTATAATCGTCAATTCTTGGAAGAACGGATGAGAAACCCCAAAAATAGGATTGACTAGTTGTCTGTGGTCAATACTCAATTTTTGGGGTTTTCTGGAATGTCTAGGAATTTTCCAAAAAATTTCTACATTTGTTTTGGATTTTATGGGATTTTCTAGAATTTGTTTATGATTTTATAGGATTTTTTTTTATTTTTTTATTTTTAAAATGATTTTTTTATTAAAATATTATTCAGACCGGGTCGTCCCGACCCACTCGGGCAGGAACCCGGCCCAGACCCAGACCCGCGAAATCCATGGCTAAAAACGACGCCGTTTCACTCTTTTTATTTTCAGATTACCATACTCTCATCCGACGGTTCCGGATGGACCACGTGGCTAATCCACTATCGTTGGCTTTGATTACTAGAACCTGCGGTCTATATTAAACGATGACTCGATCAGGGCCGTATGATCTGACTACTTAAACCTACAGCCACGATTAGAACATGAGACTTGATCTGGACCGTCTATGCTCATTAACTCCAAATGACGTCGCCTGACCCTTTATCAAAATGGCACCGTTTTTGTTCTAATTGATTTTTCGATTAAAACTATTTTCGGATAATCCTAATTTCTAATCGGACAGTCACCATTCACTAGACTCGATTAATCTCAACCGTTGGATTAATTCCATCTCAGCCTAACAACCTAACGGTCGAGCTGACTCGACGTCCACGTGGACCAATGGCATCTCGCCACTTAGGACGTTGACTCGTTGACCCCGCCACGTATGCATCATCTTCAACCTTTCGCCCCCGGCAGAATGGACGGCTGAGGAACTCCGGCGATGATCCAACGGTGGATTCTTGATGAAATCAAACGAGACCAACGGCAATCGACTCGCGACCGTCCTTAACCCAACATATTTGAGAATCAAAGCATCCTATCCACTAAATCACGAGCATCATGCAAAGTGCCGAGTACGGCCATAGGAGTTCAATCATGCGATTTACCTAAAATCATGGCAATTCAGTCACAGAATAGCACCAACGGAGGTTCAGAAGACTTACCTCGAGCTCCGATTGAGCTCGCCCGGCCTAGATTAGGCTAGGTAAGGATGAATAGTAGTCGGCTATGGAGGCTAAGTTCGAAGACTCGATTCGAGGTATTCGGGCAGAATTGATACAAAATGAAGATGCGATGATGGTCAGTGATGTTCAAGGAGCGAAACGCACACAGTAATCGCAAGAATGAACAAGAAATGCAAGAGTCGCCATGGAAGCTCAATGAAGAACTCGAGACTGTGACTCACCTATTTCCGCAGCTTCAGGCGACGCGGTCGATGGCGATCGCTTCTTGGCACACGGGATGACCTTTTGGCAGTCTTCTTTGGCTTTGGTTTGGCCAGAGACGGCCTAACCAGCGCCCTGCAAATCCGAGCTCAACCCTCGACAATGGCAATGGAGGGGAGCTCTCTCTCTCTCTCTCTTGTTCTCTCTCTCTTTTTCGATTCCGTTTCTTCTCTACTAACTGAACTCGCCAACCTCTCTAACAGAAAGCCCTCATTGGCTTATATAATTCTTTGAATTCGACGCCGAATCAGGGGGTTGGAATCGTGACCTCCGCACGTGACAACACGTGCGAAATGGCCACCGACGACCGGCAGTTGACGGGCATCAAATGGCAATTCCGTTCGGGACCTCCGGTGGTCGCATTTGGCACGAATTTCATCTAAGCTTTGAAAATGTTGACTTTCGCAGGTCTGCCGCTTGACTAGCTGATTACTCCTCGCTCCGGCGGCCATTGATCCTCATTCCGGTCCCAATCGACAGGAAACGTCCTGAGGAATCAAACGCTCACAAGTGTGTCTTCAATCATCGCCGATTGGTCCGTCAATTAGGCTATCAAAGCTCGGTATTTTACTGTTCATTTTCCTAGACTCTCGGGGAAGAAGAAGACACTATAGCAGACCGGTTCGATCGGTCCGACCGGCGGTCTGACCGATCTGAACCGGTCTCAACTTGCAATTTTTCCAATTAAACTAAAATTAATGGGAAATTTTTGCAATTTAACCTCCGAATCGAATCTAGGGCATGGATTTTATCTAAAAATGTGATTTTTCTCAAAAGTTCATATCAATTTCTACGAAAACCCCAAATTTTCATTTATTTGCATATTGGGGATTTGTGCAATTGAAGGCTCTAATGATCAAATTGGACCACATCACCTATGCCAATTGATTCAAAATGGTGGAAACCATTGGGCAGCATGTTTAATTTGCAATGATAGCCCTTGAATTGAAAGTAATTTTAATTATGCCCATTTTCAAGGACTAGAATGCAATTTAGCATGCAATTTGTGCAATTGGGCAATTTGTGCAAATAATTGGGCTAAATTGAAATAGGGGACAATCATATTGAATGTCAAGATTCTAAAAAATGCCAAAATTGCAAATTAAAAGACTCAATTGATATTTTTTTTTCTCAAATTCAATCATTTGTGTGACAAAGGAACACCTGAAATTGAATCTAATTTTGGACTTTTTGTGAGGTCAAAAATACAAGGGATTAAAAATAAAAATATTGGCTATTTTTCCATATTTTTGTGACCTCAAATGCTATTTTTCTAATATTTTCCTAATTTTTGAAAATATTAAAAAATGTGAAAAATATGAAAAATTATGTTTTTGTCAAAAATGGTTCCCTAGGCTTGGCCAAGGCCACCAAAGTTGATTTTGTAATTTTTTGACTTTTTATTGATTTTTCATGAATTTTCTAAGAAATAACCACAAAAAGATTGATCCAAAATTTAGGTGTCAACAGCTGCCCCTCTTTGAGAGGAATCTCGCGAGAGGTTTCTCTCAAAGACAGGTGACACCTAAGTCAAGATCGACTCTACTAGCGAATAGAAAAATGGATCTTGACATCTAATTTTCCTTGTCTTGCTGGTGAATGCTCTGCTCATTCCCTTTTTGCTGATGTGAGAGAGAAAAGTGGAGTAGAGATACTTTCCTGTTACTCACCTGCCTGATGCTCGTGCGGCATGCGCGGTGTATAGCGGGTTCAAGTGGATACCTTGGGACTTGTCTTTTGAGTATCCTATGCAGTTAATCTCTAGCCTGCATGGTAGGCCGTACCAGAATGGGATTCCTGTACTTGACAGGAACCTATGAATGACGCACCTAGTCTCTTAGGGATTGTCAGGGGTTTTGATCCGTATGGTAGATCAGACCATTAATAGGACTCCTCTCTGCTAGGAACCTATGGATGACGCACCCTTTCTGTAGGGATTGTCGAACATTTTGATCCTTCAAGGGGATCAGGCCGAGAATAGGACTCCTTTCTACTAGGAACCTATGAATGACGCATCCGTTCTGTAGGAATTGTTGGACATTTCGATCCTTCGGGGGGATGAGGCCAAGAATAGGACTCCTCTCTGCTAGGAACCTATGGATGACGCACCCGTTCTGTAGGGATTGTCGGGCATTTCGATCCTTCGGGGGGATCAAGCCAAGAATAGAACTCCTCTCTGCTGGGAACCTATGGATGACGCACCCGTTCTATAGGGATTGTCGGGCATTTTCGATCTTATATTCTAAGGAATTAACTAGGATTTACACAAATAAGGTGTACCTAACCTTTAGGCTTTACCAAATGGGTTATTCTGGATTTAGGGATTACCTAGAACTTCACAGAAAGCTGGTTCTGAAAATTGTCCTTTCGACATGCAAGGTGACATTCTGGGGTCTGGGGACTCTAGGTATCTTGCAAAAAGCTCAGACTTGTAAAATCGAAAATCTCACATAGAGATGATTCAGAAGATTGTCCTTTTGATATTGAAGGTGACATTCTGGGATCTGGGGACTCCAGGTATCCTGCAGAAAGCTCAAACCTGTAAAATTGAAATCTCACATAGAGATGATTCTGAAGATTGTCCTTTTGACATTGAAGGTGACATAATGCAGGTAAAGGTTCATTTTAACCTATGCAATTATGTAAATTAACTTGGCATGCCAGAGATTATCCAAGATATCTCAAAGCATGCAAAGACGATCGAGGATCCTTGTGAGGCAAAATTTTTGGATCAAACAATTTGAAATTTCCAATCAAAGCTTGCTTTCGAGCATTCTATTGGAATATCTCTTGTCAGAAAGGACTTCTTATCCATTTCTGACTTGGTTTTTTCAAAATAGGAGCACTCGAATTTCCTAACACCCTGTATCTAGGTTTTCGGGACCGTTCACAGCGCATACATTCAAATCAATCAGGAGGTCTTTACAGGACCGTAATATTGGACTCGGACATGGTTTCCGAAAGGGGACTCACTTTCTGAGTCAAGTCTTTTGCACCGAAAATTTTCATCTACTCCGGGTTTACAAGTCAAGAACCCTGCAAAAATGAGAAACAAATAATCTTGCTCGAACTTCTTCGAGCTAAGCTTAGACATTAAACTCTATGCTAACCCAAATGCTTTAATTAGAAAATACTTCTCATGGTTGTAATATTGGTAAGATTGGGGACCGAAAAAGGCTTGTTTTTCGCCCAGAACATGCAGAGGGTTTTAATCATTGGTGATCATTGCAAATTTGTTGTCGATCTAGTCCCTCATAGAGCGCCCCAGCCTTTGAAGTGTACTGGTAGTCTTTGGAGAATTTCTTTCTCGCACTAGTGCGGCGTCAACATCTGAATGTGACATTATCAAATCTCACTAGTGACCTATACGTAGGTATCATGCCATCTTTTGGCATTTACAAGATCAAATACATGATTTACAGGTGTATAAGCATTTGAACGGGCATTGGCATTGCTTTTACCAAGCACTTTGCTTTTTCTTGATGCCCAAGAATGGAATTTTTCCTTCACCCTTTTGGGTCCCTTTTTTCTCTTTTGGGAGCCAGGATTTTTCAAACGAATGTGCTAGATGTAAAACTTGACTCTCAACACTAGTTCGAGGATTCGTATACATCCTATCTTTCGAATCTTTCTGCTCTAGAAGTGGTGTTGCTTCCGTCTTGGAATATACACTGATCACCAACAGGTTCATGAAACGAATGTACAGGCTCAACTGGGCTGTACAAAGGATAAAAGTGTATAGGATAGAGAAACGAATGCCTTTCGTCATTTTAAAGCACTTGAGCTATCACAGGAGTTAAAATGACAAGCAACACACGAAGATTGATGCAAGTCTGAGCAAGAGGATTTCTAACCATTTACCTCGTGATATTGCCAGACTTATCTCCAGTTGGCCCCAATGTGGGGTGGCTCTTGACAGGGGTAAAGAATGAAACCGCCGCTCAAAGAAGTTATCAATGATTACCTGTAGTGTTTAGGATGAGGAAATGAATGCCTCTGTCATCTCAATCCATGTAATCGATGCGAAGAGCCCTTGTATCCTCAGATTCAGGTTTTCCTATTCTCACCCTTCCCTCATCTCTTGAGTGTATGTAGGACGTATTTGGCTCAGGTTTGCCTTTCTTCTGGAGAAATATTTCTGCTAGATAGCCTAAGCAAGCCATGCTTTTGGAAAGATCACTTTGTTTTTCTCCAGGCTTTTTACTTTGCAAGAGATTTCAATGACGCATCGTGCATACTTTGAACATGCCTGGACACTCTCTGATTTTGACAGGCATGCAGTAAATGCGAGGAATTCATTTTCAGAAATAATGTTTTATTCCCAAGTCCAAGTATGTGAACGCTTATTCTCTCGTTCTTTTTATCTTACAAGGAGTGTGAGAGAGATTTTACTATGTTCTCCTTTTGCTATCTCCTATCTTCATCACTCATTCCTGCATGTAAGACAGAAGAGATATTCTAGTGAGTAAAAGATGGTTTAACCTTTAATGAAACAGATACATATCACCTGGTGTTTGGGTGTTGAGGTCCCTCCTGTCCAGGGTTTCGTTTGAATAAATCTGTCTGGGAATTTGCTTCTTGATGTCCTGCAAAACTGAACACATGCTAATGTATGTATGGATGCATGATATGCTTATGCAAGGACCGTTATGACGATTCAGATCGTTTCGAGAAAAGCCACATGACCAAAATCTGACTTTATTTCAAAGGTAATACTTTTTCACAGCATCAGAGTTCACAAAGTGCCCCATTTCTTCTCCCTCAGAGTTTACAAAAATCAATGCTCCTCCTGTGAGAATCTTCTTGACAATATAGGGGCCTTCGTAGTTCAGGGTAAACTTGCCTCCCGGATGGACAACATTTGGCAGAATCTTCCTTACCACCCAGCCATTTACTTCAAAATTTCTGGTTCTTACTTTTCGATTAAATGACTTGGCCACCCTCTTCTGGTGACTTTGCCCATGACAGATTTGCCCTAAGACGCTTCTCATCTATCAAATTCAGCTGTTCATATCTATGCTTGGAGTACTCTGACTCGGAGAGCTTACCTTCTGATAAGATACTTAAAAAGGGAACCTTAACTTCCACGGGTAGGACCGCTTCCATCCCATACACCAGACTGTAGGGAGTTGCCCCTTTAGAGGACCTGATTGAAGTTTGATATGCCATTAAGGAAAATGGTAGCCTTTCATGCCAATCCCTGTAGTTTTCCGCGGTCTTAGCCAAGATTCTCTTAATGTTTTTGTTGGCTGCTTCCACTGCCCCATTCATCTACGGGCGGTAAGGGGATGAATTTAGATATCGAATACCAAAGTGATCTAGCAGATCATCGAAAATCTTGTTGTTCAAGTTGGATCCATTATCTGTAATGACTGCTTGAGGGGTACCGTTTCGAGAGATGATGTCTCTTTTAATGAACCTTGCCACATTTCTCGCAGTGACATTCTTGTAAGAAGTGGCTTCTATCCATTTTGTGAAGTAATCAATCGCCACCAGGATGAAGCGATGACCATTTGAAGCCGCAGGATTGATAGGCCCTATGTCACGCCCCAAACCCAGCGAGCATCCCTCCAAGAATTTCCATCACTATGATTGTCTTCCAGGATCCTTCAGCCTTCGACTTATCAAATCCTTACAATGAAAGGGCACAAGCGGAAACGAGATAACTACTTCTTCCCTTTAATACAAATGATGACTTTTGGACGTTCCAATACAAAAGCATTTTACTCCCAAGGTAAATCATGAATTCAATGTATAACTCTAACTTCCAAACATTAAGAGGTCCTCATAGACTTCAACAGAAAAGACAAACTTCTCATCAAGTCAATTGCTCATCAACCTTCACGTCATCATCTTCCTTCCAGGGTCTCCATCAATGCTTCGGGTCTGAAAATGTTGGTCCCACGACGGGGTGAGATAATAATCTCAGCAAGTCGACCCTAACCCTAAGCTAGACTATTGGTACCTCCAGGCTCGTTTGAAAATATACAAGTTTTGGCAAAAAAATATTTTTCACACATGACATTCAACCAATTGGTCATAACAGAGCAGCTCAGGCATATCAGGCATTCAAGTTCATGTCTTTCACACTTTCACTTTCCTATCCGAATTTCTCAAGCAATACATGCAATATAGACATTCCATGCGCTCCAGGCATCCCAAGCATTCCAGCCAATTCAAGCATATAGACTCGGAAACATATCAAGAACCATGTTTCAGTATTTTATCTTCTTTACGCCCATCAAGGGCCGCGAGATGATTCGGTCAATCACATGACTCTCGACGTCTTATCGAGATGATTCGGTCATCATGACTCTCGCTGGGAGATGATTCGGTCTCTATAGCGACTCTCGACACTCCGCGCCATCGAGATGATTCGGTCGACTATAGGACTCTCGCGTCCGGACCTAAAGATGATTCGGTCGCTACCTGACTCTCGATTCTTACAACCTTCGAGATGATTCGGTCAAGGTAGGACTCTCTAGCCGCACAACCTCGTCAGGTCAATGGGAGTAACTCCATCCCCAGCTCAATGCATTGGCCATAAAAACAAAAAGTGATTCTTTCTCATTAAGCCATTTATCACAATCACAGGCAATTCATGGCATCTGTCATCTCATCGCCATTCAAGGCATACGGTTCAATCACAACCAATTCACCATTTCAAGCATATCATTCGGCCATCAAGCATATGCATATCACTACATTAGGCCTCATGTGACATCGAGTGCAAAACCAAGCATTAAAGCCTTTAATTGAACCCCATTAATCATCACATCCCAAATTCACACACGGAATATCATTACCAAACAACCACAGCATCATATCGACGCTCCCTAGGCATGTTAAAGGGGCATTCAATCAAGAAAAGTCATCAATGACCCCAAACCACAAAAATACTCACCACGACCAGGTTCAGTCTCGAGCAAACTGCAATTTTTTCACTGACTTTTTGGAAAAAAAATTTATGGTATTAAACTTCAAGATCTTACGGTCGTGTTGACGAAAACGGTATTCAATTTGGACATCGAATGAATTAGAACGGGCCGTTTTAAAATTGGTGTGCGCAGAAAACGGGATTTGGACGGTTTCGGGTCTCACGTGTATCTTTCACCAAATCAGTCCTTTGAACCCTTTTAATTCAACCAAAATTCCACCATTTAGTGACTCAACATCCTAACAAAAGGTTAGAAGTCTTCTTACCAAGCTAAATAAGCCAATAAACTCCTCCAAGAACCGCAACAAACTTCGAATCCTACACTGTTCAGTGCCGGGCAGATTCTGTTCCAACAAGTTTCCATATAAACCGGCCATCAAAACTTCAATATAAATCATCTATCCTTTGCTAACATGTAATATCATGTCTTAGGGTGTCTTACCAACAAGTTTTGGGGCAAGGCGCACCTCGGGGGACCTCAAAAGCTCACGGATCCTCTACCAGTCGGAGGAGGCAGAATCTGTTCGATAAAGACCACCTCAAATCAGCCATTAAATCTCATTCTAAAACCACCTATTTTCAGCCATAAACCCTCTGAACATAGTACTAGATGTTATGAAGCTTTCCTAAAAAATTTGAGGTCATTTGGAATTTCTAAGAGCTAGAACCAACACTTCTCCTCAGCTAGCTCAGAATCCGTCCGCCTTTCTTCCAAAAATCACCATAAATCAACCAGACCTCCACAAATCATGAAACCAATGGAAATATGTCAAGGACATCCTGAACTAACCTGTAGTAATCGACGAAGGTGAGACGACACCGGGAGAGGCCCCTCGTACGGACCGAACAGGGGGCTCAGAAACTGTCTTCCGGCAGTTTTTTGGTAAGAAGGAAAAAGAGAGAAAAACCAAAGGGAAATGGTGGGGGAGTGTCATCCACGACCAAAGGGCTGTAAATTTGAGTGTTTCACACATATAATTGAGGCAAAGATTGACAAGATGGGATTAGATGGGTATTTAATGCCAAGTTAACCCTAGCTTGACACTTGGCAACCTCCCATTGCTTGCTTCTTTGACTTTGACCTCCATTGACTTTCCTTGCCTTCTTCTCCAAGCATTTTCGGCAGCCTCTAGGGATGGGTAAAATGACCATTTTGGCCTTCTTGAGTTCTTTAGGCGTGGGCAAATGGTCTAGAGGCAAAACAGTCTTTTCGCAATTTCAGTCCAAACTTCACTTTTCCATTTCGAAATTACCATTTACAAGACATTGTCAAATTCCTACTCAAAATTGGAATTCTCTATTTCCATTGCCAATTTTGAGCTTCCATTTCATGATCATTCGTCCGTCGATCGTAATTTCAGTTTGTCTCGAACTAACGGGCGGCTTTTGCAGACGTTACGCGTATCGACTCTGTGACTCTCGTCACACTTTGGACGACTCAAGCTATGACGGTTTTGGTTGTCATATAATTACGAGGGTTCATTACTAGTCCCAACGGTCTCGATCGTCATTGTTCGATTTAGGAAAACTTCGCAAATTATACATTGGTCAAACGGCATCACCCGTGCTCCAATCGTATAACGCTAGCAATGGATTCTTCAATCGTTATTTGATCGGCTTTTAATGGTTCTAAATGTTCCCTCGGCAATCCTTATGGTCAAAGCGTCATTTCCTTTTTCGAGTTTCCCAGGTCCACGTACTTGTCATGCGTTAGCCTTTCCCTTTCTGGTCAGTTTACTCGAATTGATCATGTCCGAGCGAGATAAAACTGAAATACATCGATAGATACTTCTCATTTCATAGTCTCAAAATGGCAAGAATTCAGAATATCACAACTCTTTCCCCCTTACAGAAATTTCGTCCTCGAAATTTGCCACTTTCCTATTATCCAATCTCTTGGGGTATAGACGCTTCATCGCATTCTCACTCTCCAAAGTAGTTCCTCCCATTACTTGATATTCTCACTTCTCTTCTCTGACAAAAGTTATCTTCCTCCAAGACTTCCTTCCCTCAGTCCTTAATCTACGTTTACTTCTCTTTTCTCCTTTGACATTCACAACATTGGTCGATGGTACACCTCTTAGCATACGGACCTTCTTTTCAATTCATCCAATGGTTCGGGAATAATATGTAGGTCATTCTGTAATCTCGCTTTTCAAATTCCTTATCGGAAGGCCTTTTTTTTTTTCGGAATGTCGCAATAGATTTAAGATCATTTTCTATCACGATCATTACCCAACCATCAAGAATCGCACTCCTTGAGTGCCTCAATTAATTGGCATAATCATCCAATTCAAACTTCATGTTGCACCTTCGGGAATGCACAAGTTCCATTAACTTACCCTCGGCTGTCCAAATCGAACCCTAGCCTTCTCGCTTCTCAGAAAACTCATGATTAAGTCCTTAATAGCTTTTCCTCGATTACATTCGAGATCCTCAATAACAATTTAATCTACCAACCCGCAATGGTTATGCTTTCCCTTCAATACCTTTAAAGCAGTCAACACTTTCAACTCTTGCAGTTCACACAGTTGCGAGGTCTTTCCTTACACGAGCAACGCTCCCGTCTCCGTAAGTAATTTCATCCATCGGTGTTGCTTCTCATCAATTCCTCTCGAGAAACTACTACTCGGTATCTTTTGGAGTAGGTAAAAACTTGAAATCTTCTTCCACCCAAACAATGTTTCCCAAACTTTGTCACAAGGACATTCGCAAACCAATTCCAATCATGCTTTAAGCATTCCAACTCATATAGCCTTATTATTACGATATGTATGCAATTCCCACTTTCGATTGCCTTATCATGCCTCAAGTTTCATTCTGTGTCATGTCACTACGACTTTCATAAGTTTTTCCAATTTCCAGCCGGAAACGCCATTCACAACATTGTCGTTAAATTGATTTAAGTCCTCGAAACTCATTTCACGTTCGTTATTCATTCGTGCTACTTCTTTTCCTCAGTCCATTTCATCAATGGAACAATTTTGGTGGGGAATCTTTCCACGTTATGTCTATTGTAATTCATCAATCCCAGGAACTTCAAGTTTCAGCAACTCACATCGACCCTAGTCGATTCATCACTCATTCCCGTCCTCAAAGGCTCCACAGGGATTCCATTTCTCAGAAATTTCACGACTGAGGAATCTTACCTCATCAGGTCCGCAGCCCGTGCATTTCACATTTAGCATACAACGAGCATCTCCTTAGAGTCCATAGGATACTCTCAAAGTTGTTCATATTTCTCACGACTCCTTAGATGAGTCCAATCATCGTTTCTCAAGACGGCAACAACCAATCCAATTATTCTTTGGGACGCCCAATCCGACTATTATCCACTTCATTACTACCAAGTGTCGAATCATTTCAACTGTCCATGGTACCATTCACTTGAGAACTCATACCTTAGCTCTCTCTATTCTCAAGGGTCCTCACTAGGGCCAAACAACATTTTGTTCTTTTTTGTTACCCTTTCCTTAGGAAGCATTAATGCCTTGACCTCTTGGTTTCACAATTAGCTAATGTGACCATGTCTCAATTTCATCCCTTTAACCGGACGTCTACATTATCTTGGGATTTAACGCTGTCTACATGATAGTTTCTCTGACTTCACTTCCAGGGATCATTCAAGTTATGCGTCTTCTTTCTCAATCCAAACGCTCAATCTTAATACCAAGACAATTCGGATCTTCTCTTCCTTTCACACTAGGGTCTCTTACCCTATGAAGGAAATTATACACTTCATTGGCATTCTTTTACTTCTAATCCACCTTGTCCTTCCCATTCCTTAGGGTGTCAATCTCGGAAACTGTGCCAACGGCAGTACCTCCACTCCAGGATTCACCATGTCTGACACTCTTCTTCCCGTGACTCAGTCACCTCAAGTGACAAGATTCGTTCTTCCTTGGTTTCCACCAATTCACGTATCGAATACTCAATTCGACTACCTCAAGTCACTATACAATTACACTCTAAGCGCTCTTTTCGCTTCCTCAACCATTCATGAGAATTACAATCAGTCAGGACTATCAAGTCTACTAACTTTCCTTTCCCTCAACGACCATCTCATGGTCCAATCGCTCTTTCAGAACGACACCCTACTCTTTAGGGGTGATAGCACACAATACCACTTCTAATGGTCTCGATTCGTCCTCAATCAATCTCATTCTTATACATAGCTTCACAAGCTTTTCAAAACTCTCGTGGTTCTTCCCGCACATTCACTTTAGAATGAAGTAGCTCAGAGTCACCTTTCTCGTGACTTCCATTACTTAACTCATCAGCACTAGTCGTCTTAGTGACTTGGGTAACATTGGCAGCTCTTCCTCAAGCTTGCCCACCCATAAAATTTCCTCATTTCCGTATAAAGTCCTCACGACCCCTAATTACACTTCGGTCTCGCACGATTTACAAAATCGAGCCATATTCTCATCTAGTACCCATACTCAATTCGCTCATCTTTACTCAATTCTCATTAACCATCTCAATGCTTGGATCTTCTCAAATCTCGCAAATACGAACCAAGTGCTCCTCTAGCAATCGTATCTTGGTCTTTTAACCTCATTAGATTCTCATGCCACTTGAACCACTATGATTCCCTCCAGGGATCCAAGACTTAAGCCATCTACTCAAGTCTAGCAGTTTCAGGCGGCTCATCTCATTTTCTTTCGCCAGCAGTTATCCAGTGGTTCCTAAACATCTCTCAACAGTTGCTCATTATCTAAGGATTCCAAATCATCCTTAAGCAACATCCACATATCAAGCCTGCTTCCACGAGGCAACTTCTCAATTAACAACCATTACTAGACAAGCCTCAACTAGGCCAAAACTCAACTAGGTCAACACCCAGCAAATACTCAAGGCGTTACTTCTATAAGTCAATCGCCCAAACTCTAAACATAAGGCATCGCCCACTCTATCACAAACACGACAGACTTTCTCATTCTCAACAGGCATCAGTTAAATGGGGTATAAACTCCCTACACGCCGTCTAATCTCTCAATTAGACCTTGGCCAAAACAATCACACGATGCCAATCATAAAACACGCCTAACAGGCCCATAACAAACATCAATTTTCTTTTTCAAACGGCATCCTCTGCCCAGCACGAAGCTTTTAACCATGCCAATCATAGGCGTCATTACAAATGCCATGCCACTTTCGAACAATTTCTTTAAGAATCACTCTCGTGCCATACATCTTAACCACAATCAGACTCAACCCGATACCTAGGCTTTCCCTTTCAATTTATGACTTGGGTCATTCCTGCCTCCTTGCTATCTTAGAAGCCTGTCAGGAGCCGCTCCTTGATCGGACCTCTCTATCCCGGCGATCACTCCCCGCCCTCATCAGACCTGGTCATTGTAGGTTGTCCCAAGTCATACATCTACGGATGAAGCCTCGTTCAACACGCCCCATAACATGCTTCATTACGGTTTATATGTATCCCATCAACTTGTCCCATACCAAGTGACAGTTTATTAAGTCTGATAGTGACAAGCTCATGTATGCACCCGCATCAAGTTTCATTTTAATATCACAAACACGTGCACATCATGACTATCCTCACTACTCTACATACCATAATCGCCTTCAGATCAATTCTTATCCATCGAAGGTTTCTAATTCCACCAATGACCGTCACATCATATGGATCAATTGCCTATATTCAATCTTATCCCTCAAGTCTGGTCGGCATTCAAGTCAAATCCATATGCATTCAATCACAACTGGCCTTTAATCAAAATATTCCTTATATGCTTCCTTGTATACACCTCATCTCATACCATCCAAAGTTGACAATAGCAATCAATAACCAAACCATCAATGTACAACGCAATTCAAGCCTGACTCCACTAATACCAATCGTCTCTTTATAACTCACATTTCTCAAGTTAGGTCATTGACAAACCACTATCACAATCATATACTTCAATTGACCCTTTAATCATAAGCAATTCTCTATTAATCTCAAGCATAATTACTATCTCAAAATCCATGCCTATGTCTCTCTAGTTTCCACATGCTTCCACTTAAACCTCAATCACCACATTACTCAAGATCATCCATTAAAGTCAACACTATGACCATTAGAATACCACACAAGTTCAAGCCTATAATCCTCAAGATTCAATGATCAATGCTTAGTCCTAAAGGTCTCACTATCTAATTGTCCTCAAGTCATCACTCCTTATTACTCCAAACCTCAATCACACTGGATCGAGCTAACCTCGCTCTGATACCACTTAAACGGGGATGTCACGCCCCAAACCCAGCGAGCATCCCTCCAAGCATTTCCATCACTATGATTGTCTTCCAGGATCCTTCAGCCTTCGACTTATCAAATCCTTGCAAATGAAAGGGCACAAGCGAAAACGAGATAACTACTTCTTCCCATTAATACAAATGATGACTTTAGGACGTTCCAATACAAAAGCATTTTACTCCCAAGGTAAATCATGAATTCAATGTATAACTCTAACTTCGAAACATTAAGAGGTCCTCATAGACTTCAACAGAAAAGACAAACTTCTCATCAAGTCAATTGCTCATCAACCTTCACGTCATCATCTTCCTTCAAGGGTCTCCATCAGTGCTTCGGGTCTGAAAATGTTGGTCCCACAACAGGGTGAGATAATAATCTCAGCAAGTCGACCCTAACCCTAAGCTAGATTATTGGTACCTCCACGCTCGTTTGAAAATATGCAAGTTTTGGCAAAAAAATATTTTTCACACATGACATTCAACCAATTGGTCATAACAGAGCAGCTCAGGCATATCAGGCATTCAAGTTCATGTCTTTCACACTTTCGCTTCCCTATCCGAATTTCTCAAGCAATACATGCAATATAGACATTCCATTAGCTCCAGGCATTCCAGCCAATTCAACCATACATACTTGAAAACATATCAAGAACCATGTTTCAGTCTTTTATCTTCTTTACGCCCATCAAGGGCCGCGAGATGATTCGGTCAATCACATGACTCTCGACGTCTTATTGAGATGATTCGGTCATCATGACTCGCTGTGAGATGATTCGGTCTCTATAGCGACTCTCGACACTCCGCGCCATCGAGATGATTCGGTCGACTATAGGACTCTCGCGTCCGGACCTGGAGATGATTCGGTCGCTACCTAACTCTCGATTCTTACAACCTTTGAGATGATTCGGTCAAGGTAAGACTCTCTGGCCGCACGACCTCGTCAGGTCAATGGGAGTAACTCCCTCCCCAGCTCAATGCATTGGCCATAAAAACAAACAGTGATTCTTTCTCATTAAGCCATTTATCACAATCACAGGCAATTCATGGCATCTATCATCTCATCACCATTCAAGGCACACGGTTCAATCACAACCAATTCACTATTTCAAGCATATCATTCGGCCATCAAGCATATGCATATCACTACATTAGGCCTCATGTGACATCGAGTGCAAAACCAAGCATTAAAGCCTTCAATTGAACCCCATTAATCATCACATCCCAAATTCACACACGGAATATCATTACCAAACAACCACAGCATCATATCGACGCTCCCTAGGCATGTTGAAGGGGCATTCAATCAAGAAAAGTCATCAATGACCCCAAACGACAAAAATACTCACCACGACCAGGTTCAGTCTCGAGAAAATTGCATTTGTTTCACTGACATTTTGGAAAAAAAATTCATGGTATTAAACTTCAAGATCTTATGGTCGTGTGGACGAAAACGATGCTCAATTTGGATATCGAATGAATTAGAACGGGCCGTTTTAAAATCAGTGTGCGCAGAAAACGGGATTTGGACGGTTCCGGGTCTCACGTGTATCTTTCACCAAATCAATCCTTTAAACCATTTTAATTTAACTAAAATTCCACCATTTAGTGACTCAACATCCTAACAAAAGGTTAGAAGTCTTCTTACCAAGCTAAATAAGCCAATAAACTCCTCCAAGAACCGCAACAAACTTCGAATCCTACACTGTTCAGTGCCGGGCAGATTCTGTTCCAACAAGTTTCCATATAAACCGACCGTCAAAACTCCAATATAACTCATATATCCTTTGCTAACATGTAATATTATGTCTTAGAGTGTCTTACCAACAAATTTCGGGGCAAGGCGACACCTCGGGGGACCTCAAAAGCTCACGGATCCTCTACCGGTCGGAGGAGGCAGAATCTGTTATGTAAGGACCACCTCAAATCAGCCATTAAATCTCATTCTAAAACCACCTATTTGTAGCCATAAACCCTCTGAACATAGTACTAGATGTTATGAAGCTTTCCTAAAAATTTTGAGGTCATTTGGAATTTCTAAGAGCTAAAACCAACACTTCTCCTCAGCTAGCTCAGAATCCGTCTTCCTTTCTTCTAAAAATCACCATAAATCAACCAGACCTCCCAAAATCATGAAACCAACGGAAAAATGTCAAGGACATCTTGAACTAACCTGTGGTAATCGACGACGGTGAGGCAACACCGGGAGAGGCCGCTCGTACGGACCGAACAGGGGGCTCAGAAACTGTCTTCCGGTAGTTTTTTGGTAAGAAGGAAAAGAGAGAAAAACCAAAGGGAAATGGTGGGGGAGTGTCATCCACGATCAAAGGGCTGTAAATTTGAGTGTTTCACACATATAATTGAGGCAAAGATTGACAAGATGAGATTAGATGGGTATTTAATGCCAAGTTAACCCTAGCTTGACACTTGGCAACCTCCCATTGCTTGCTTCTTAGACTTTGACCTCCATTGACTTTCCTTGCCTTCTTCTCCAAGCATTTTCAGCAGCCTCTAGGGATGGGTAAAATGACCATTTTGGCCTTCTTGAGTTCTTTAGGAGTGGGCAAATGGTCTTGGGGCAAAACGGTCTTTTCGCACTTTCAGTCCAAACTTCACTTTTCCAATTCGAAATTACCATTTGGCAAGACATTGTCAAATTCCTACTCATAATTGGAATTCTCTATTTTCCATTGCCAATTTTGAGCTTTCATTTCATGATCATTCGTCCGTCGATCGTAATTCCAGTTTGTCTCGAACTAACGGGCGGCTTTTGCAGACGTTACGCGTATCGACTCTGTGACTCTCGTCACACTTAGGATGACTCAAGATACGATGGCTAATGTTGTCATGTAATTGCGAGGGTTCATTACTCGTCCCGACGGTCTCGATCGTCATTGTTCGATTTAGGAAAATTTCGCAAATTATACATTGGTCAAACGGCATCACCCGTGCTCCAATCGTATAACGCTAGCAATGGATTCCTCAATCGTTATTTGATCACCCATTAATGGTTCTAAACGTTCCCTCGGCAATCCTTATGGTCAAAGCGTCATTTCCTTTTTCGAGTTTCCTAGGTCCACGTACTTGTCATGCGTTAGCCTTTCCCTTTCTAGTCAGTTAACTCGAATTGATCAGATCCGAGCGAGATAAAACTGAAATACATCGATAGATACTTCTCATTTCATAGTCTCAAAATGGCAAGAATTCATAATGTCACACCCTATCATGTCTATCCCCCACATAGAAAAAGGCCAAACTTCAGAAATTTGATGTAATTCATTCGGGGGTGCATTAATCTAATCACCATATATTTGGCATTGATGGCATGCCCTGACATGTTGACAACAATCCGATTCGATGGTCATCCAATAATAGCCTAGTCGCATGATCTTTTTGGCGAGGAGGTGGCCGTTCATATGCGGACCACATACACCTTCATGGATCTCCTTTATGAGAGTATTTGCTTCTTTAGCATCTACGCACCTTAACAAAGTAGAGTCAAATGACCATTTGTACATAATTTGTCCACTGAGGAAGAACTTGTTAGCCATCTTGGTTATGTATCTTCGATCTCCCGCCTGACATCCTTTAGGAAATTCTCTTCTTAAGAGATAATTCTTAATGTTGTAATACCATGGCTCTCCATCAAACTCATCTTCGATTAGCATACAGTAGGCTGGCTTTTCAACTATGTTGATTCTTAGGGGTTCTATTTCCAACCCATCAATTATTTCTAGCATCGAGGCCAGGGTGGCTAGCGCGTCTGCAAATTGATTATGTGATCTTGGTAGGTACTCGAATGACACCTCTTCGAACTTAAGCGTCAGTTCTTCAAGGTATTCATGATAAGGGATGAGCTTTGCGTCTTTCGTTTTCCACTCACCCTGTGTCTGCAAAATGATAAGCATGGAATCTCCATAAACCTGCAGCTTCGGTATTTTCATGGAAATGGCCAAATGCACGCCTCGTATTCTGAGATATTGTTGGTACAAGGGAAAGTCACCTTTGCTGCAGCAGGATAATGTTAATCGTCGGGGGATATCAGTACAGCCCCGGTGCTTGTCCTTGATAGATTAACGGCACCATCGAAATACATGACCCACTTATCTTCTGTCAAGTTCAAAACTTGTTCTTCTGTCTTTATCTCTCTGGAAGGCTCGCAATTTGATGGATTCTCTGCCAACATGTCTATTATAGCTCTCCCTTTCACTGATTTTTGCGGAGAACACCTGATCTCAAATTCAGATAATATCACCTGTCATTTTGCTAATTTCCCAATCAGCGCGGGTTTCTCTAGAAGGTATTTGACAGGATCATTTTTCGTTACCAACTAGATGTGGTGATGTAAGGTATACTGTCTCAATCTGCGAAGCACCCATACTGTTGCTACGCAAGCCCTTTCAACGGGTATATACTTTACTTCAAATGGCGTGAACTTCTTACTCAAGTAATCGATGGCCCTTTCTTTACCATCCATCCGGCTTGTTTGGGCAAGTAAGGCTCCCAAGGACTCCTGTTGTATAGTCAGATACAAGGTTAAGGGATGACCTGGGATGGGCGGCACAAGTACCGGTGGAGTGACTAGATAGTTCTTGATCTTTCGAAATGCCTGACTGCATTTTGCATCCCATGTCACTTTCGCACCTTTCTTGAGTAGTTTGAAGATCGGCTTAGCCACATCAGACAGCTGATTGATAAATCTAGCGATATAGTTCAGTTTCCCCAGAAGGTTTCTCACTTCTTTTACTGTGGAGGGAGTTGCTAGATCATGGATGGCTTGAATCTTTGAAGGGTCAATCTCAATGCCCCTGTTACTAACCATGAATCCGAGAAGTTTCCCAGATTTTACCCCAAACACACATTTGTTAGGGTTTAACCTCAACTTATATTTGCGCAGCCGTTCAAATAACTTTCTCAACACCTGTATATGATCCTGTCCCTTCTTGGACTTGGCGATCATGTCATCGACATACACTTCGATTTCTTTATGGATCATGTCATGGAATAATGTGACCATAGCATTCTGGTAGGTGGCCCCCGCGTTCTTTAATCTAAATGGCATACTTTATAGCAAAAGTTTCCCCAGGGCGTGGTAAAAGCAGTCTTTGGCTTGTCCTCCTGTTTCATGAGGATTTGGTTATATCCAGAGAATCCATCCATAAATGAGAACAATTCTTACCCCACCGTACTATCTACCAGCACGTCAATGTGAGGTAGTGGAAAATCATCTTTTGGACTTGCTCTATTCAGATCTCGATAATCCACGTAGATCCGAACTCTACCATCCTTTTTCATGACGGGGACTATATTTGCAATCCAGTCTGAGTAAGGGAAAGCTTCAATAAAGCCTACTCGGAGAAGTTTCATGACTTCCTCCTTAATTTTGTCTTCTAACTCGGCTTTCATCCGTCTCCTGCCCTATCTGACAGGTTTAACACTGGGATCCGTGGGTAATGCATGCTCCACAATTCTGGGATCCAAACCCGGCATGTCGGCGTAGTACCATGCAAAGACATCCTGGTACTCCCTCAGTAATTCTGTGAACTCGAGTCTTTCGTCTCAGGATAAGTGTCCACCGATCTTGACTTCTTTGATATTCATATCGTCGCCCAAGTTAATAACAATTGGTTCTTCTGAAGTAGGAGGCATTGACTCTTCAAAGGTGTTCCACTCTCTGCGAATAGACGCGTGACCTTCGTCCTCGTCTTCCTCAATATTGTAGGAACAGCCCATGTGTCGATCTGAATCGCATAACAACCTGGTATGTATGTTTGAGATGACATGACTGAAATGTCATGAGCATGGTTAGTCTGTATTCTATAAAAATACCATGCATGAGTTGCGAAAAATCTTTTCGAAGGAGTTTTCAAAATAAATGCATATATGAATAGGACTAGTCCTCACATTACGGGACATCCTTGCCCTTTCGAAATCTTTTAGGAATCATGGATCATATGAAAAATCAGGCCTCAAGCTTATGTGCGGAAGACTAGTATCATCATTGGGCTGATTTGTGATTCCATATGTCCTTAATAAAACTCGCGCGATTTTATTGAATGCAAAATGGGCCATATTACAAATTGTACTATTTGGACCAACGGCCGGAGATCCAAAGGCGTCCTTCTACATCTATTTCAAGCAACAATACTAAAGGTGTAATGAGCGAGAAATCCAAACGCAGTATTGAAAGAAGGAACGAGTTTTCTTTACTCAGAAACGGTGGCTTCATCGCCCAGCCATTCTATGATGACATTCACGAAGTTATCTCCCAGGAAAAGGTTAGCCAGATCTGGTTCTGCTGTTGGAGATATATCTTCTTCTGACAACCATCTAGAGTTCTTGCTGAAGTACTCGTTCAAAGGGTTGTTGAACATCTTGAATTTTCCCTTCTAAGTTGGAGAACCAATGAAAGAATCTCTCTGGTTTTTTGGCCTCCATGGTGTTGTCGCGACCCTCTCGTGGTTGGCCGTGGGCTCTCGAGGGCTAATGGGCCGTCCAGTTTGGTCGGACGCGGGCCTCTCCCAAGGCCCGTTACCCAAATCGCAACGAAGGTATGCGTAGTCGACCTTCAGTGTGGTCTGGTGACATGTGCCAAGTGTGCATGCCATGGAGTCGCCACCAATCATTTTTTGGAGGGTATGATTGGACCACCCTATCGAATAGTCAGGAGTTTCTATTCAATTCCGCGATAACCAGAGAAATGAGTTCGGGGACTTAGTTACGTCAACTGTCAGAGTTGATGCCCTTTCGGTACCTGAGTTAACTGAATTTTTTGACTTAAGATTTCATGCAGATGAGTAGGGTACGAATCCTAAATCTAGGAGTTCATGCAAATAGGAATGACTATCTTAGCAATCACAATCAATAATAGAATGCACAAATCAATGAATCCAAATGTGCAAAATAAACACATCAAATCAACATGACACTCCTAATAAGGCTCTATTAGCCTAAAGAAGTATCAATCGAGCTTCGGAATGATTTAGACATGATTTTACCCATCAGGGGTAAAGTCGTAATTTTGAGACAAAAGGGACGATTTGCCCAAAAAGGGCAAAATCATCATTTCGGAATGAATCCGGAGTAAAACAATGTCAAAAATAGGTTTGGTCACTCAATTGACCCATTTCCTTTTCTTTTTTTTTTGCAATTTTCATGATTTTCTAGAATTTTAGAAATCGATTTACCATTCGAAGGGCAAAATCGTCATTTTCTAAAAATGGGAATGAAATGTGGAAATCTTAGACATAAGGTTTAGCCACCTATCTGGCACATCACCAAATTCTAAGCAATTTCCACAATTCATCGGAATATCAAAGACGATTTACCTTTTGAGGGGTGAAATCGTCATTTTGGATTAAATGGGAGAAAATCCCAAAAATGAAAAAAAAAATCGATTTTTTTGTCATTTTCATCCTTGGAAAATTTTTAAAATTTTTCTGCAATTTTTCTCAATTTGTTTTTGAGTTTTTCTTTAATTTTTCCATTTTTTTGGCATTTTCTGATTTATTAATAATTTTTTTTATATTTTCAGGAAATTTTTTAACAACAAGCATATCGTTGGCAATAGACAACACTCAACCAGATAAATAAGCTAACCACTAGACTGAAATAAATACATGCAAATCAAGTCTATAATGGTAATATTCTAGAAAAATAACTTTGATATACGAATCAGATACGTAAAATATACTTGATTGGACACCGGTATTCAATCGCCCAGCCCCAGCGTACGACTGTCTCCATGCGCATCACCTGTCGATCGCCACATCAGAATGTCAACAATCAATTTTATAAGTTTTAAAATCGGCAATAAATAATAATAATAATAATAATAATATTAATAATAATAATAATAATAAAATCCGGGCCCGGACAGGGGCCAATTCGCTTGGCCATCGGCTGGGCCATTGCCAAGTCTCGGCCCGAACACGACTAGGCCATGGCTTGGTCTCAAACGGGTCACGCCAGGTTCATGGCCGACTCACGGCTGGGCCATTGCTGGGTCACGGCCGGGTCTTGGCCTGGTCATGGCCGGCTCACGCCTAGGCCATTGCCGGGTCAAGGCCGGGTCACGGCCGGGTCTTGGCCTGGTCATGGCCGGCTCACGGCTGAGCCATCGCCGGGTCACGGCCGGCCCACTAAGGACGGCGGAGGAGGTGATGGCACGGAGGTATCTGGCTCGACAAAGGCGGCCGGACGTGTGGTGGCGAGGAGTGATGTACGGTGAGGTGGGGAGGTTCACGAAGAAGGAGAAAAAAAAAGCTGCGGAAGAAGAAGAGCGAGGAGAAGAAAGGGAGCGGCGGATGGGAGAGGGCCGATCGTCCCTCTCTCTCAATTGAGTGCACTTAAGTGCACTTGAGTGCACTTGAGTGCATTCGAAAAAGAGAGAGAGAGGAAAGAGCAAAAGAGAGAGGGAGAGCATGTGAAAAAGAGAGGGAGCGGGCGCGAGAGAGAGAAAGGGAAAGAAAAGAGGGAGACATCGTGATGATGGTGGTCACCTCTTCCAATCATCATGCTCTCTCTTTTGTCAATTTCGTCAGTTAGGTCGGTTGCCCAATTCGTACAATTGTACAGTCAGCGAATAATCGGATTAAGGTGCAACATAGAGCACTCAAATTGACTGCCAAGATTCGAAAACTGTAAGAACTGCAAATAAATAAATAAAAAAACTCAAATGGCATTTTTTTAGCCAAATTCAACTTTATATGTTACAAAGGAACACATGCGATTGAACTTGATTTTTGACTTTTTATGAGGGCAAAATAAAAAATAGAATTAAAATAAAATATTGACTATTTTTATAAATTTTTGAGACCTCAAATTCTATTTTTCTGAATTTTCATGTATTTTTATATTTTTCGAAAATAATAAAAAAAATATGAAAAATTATTTTTTGTCAAAAATGGTTCCTTTAGCTTGGCCAAGGTTACCAAAATTAATTTTGTAATTTTTCAACTTTTTATAGATTTTTTTTATGATTTTTTTTAAATATAAACTAGAAAAGACTTATCAAAAATTAGGTGTCAACAGCTATCCCTCTTTGAGAGGAATCTCGTCAGAGGTTTCTCTCAAAGACAAGGTGACACATGCATTCCGATCGACTCGATTGGAAACAAGAAAATAAAAGGAATCATGACATCCATTTTTTTTTTCGCGCCCATCGATGTATGCTCTTTCTTAAAAGGAGGTGTGCTCATTCTGCCCTTATGATGTAAGGGAATTAGAGAGTAGGGAGATGTACCTGTCACTCACCTACTTGATGTCCGCGCGGCCTTCACGGTGTCTAATGGATTCAAGAGAATTTCTAGGAACTCGTTACTAGAGTGTCCTAGGGAGGTTAAGCTCTGACCTGTATGGTAGGTCAAACCATAATGAGATTTCTAACTGATAGGAATCTAAGGAAGACGCGTCCCATTTGGGATTTGCCAAGGATTTTGATCCTTATGGTGGATCGGACCATTGAGCTGACCATTTAAGTGATTTTTACTATTGGGTTGACCCTTCAGGCGGTTTCTACCGTTTGTTGATCCTTCAGGCGGTTTCTACCTTTGTTTTGACCCTTCAGGCGGTTTCTACCTTGAGTTGACCCTTCAGGCGGTTTCTACCTTGAGCTGACCCTTCAGGCGGTTTCTACCTTTGGTTGATCCTTCAGGCGGTATCTACCTTGAGTTGACCCTTCAGGCGGTTTCTACCTTGAGTTGACCCTTCAGGCGGTTTCTACCTTCATGTGACTCCAAACTGATAGGAATCTAAGGATGACATACCCTGTCTGGTTGGGACTAGTCAGAGACTCGATCATTCCGTAGATCGGTCTAGGAAAAGGTTTGTCTATTAAAAGGCTTCACCTAAAGGTTGACGTACCCTGTCTTGTTGGGACTAGTCAAAGACTTGATCGTTCTGCAGATCGGTCTTGGAAAAAGTTTGCCTACTAAAAAGGCTTCACCTACAGACGACTCATTAAGGTCTCTTTTGGAAGGTTTACCTAACTTTAGGTTTACTTGAAGGCTATTCTGGGATTTAGGGGTTACCTGAAATCTCGCAGAAGGCTGAATTGTCCTTTCGACATGCGAGGTACCTTTATGGGATCTGGGGACTCCAATTATCCTGCAGAAAGCTGAAACCTGCAAACTTTTCATTAAAGGGTATCGGTTTGGGACCTGGGTTTTCCAAGGATCCTGCAAAAATTTAAACCTGAAAGATTTTTCTTCACCAAGAAAATGTTAGTAATCTTTGGGAAGACAGCAGTTGTCTAACTGACAAAATTCATGACTTAAGTTTTAGTCCTGAAATGTGTATTTTGATGCTGGAGGTTATCCAAAGCATTCTTGCAACATGCAAATGTGATAAAAAAATCCCTTGCACGGAAAATCTGGATCAAATAATTTGAAGACTCCAAAAAGAGTTTGTTCAAAACATCAATTGGAATATTTCTCAACAAGGAGATCTTCTCACCTTCTTTGAGATAATGGCTCTTATAGGGGATGCACTTAATTCCATACTAACATGTGCCTAGGTTTTAGGCTCATTCGCAGCGTATACATTTTGATCGGTCGGGAGGTCTTCTACGGGACCGTAATGTTGGGCTTGGATATTGGTTTTCAAGGGGGACCCGCCTTGGAGTCGAGGCCATTGAATGAAAGTCTTCACCATCTGCTCCGGGTTTACAAGTCAAGAACCCTGCAGAATGAAAAAGAAATAGTCTTGCTCGTACCTCTTCGAGCTAAGTTATATGTTAACCCAAGTGTCTTAGTCAGATAAGACTGTTTCAGGGTTGTAACATTGGTAGGATTGGGGACCGAAAAAGGCTTATTTTTGGCCCAGAATTCATGAAGGGTTTGACATTGGTGATCATTGTAGATTTGCCACATGTCCTTTCCTTTCTGCATCTTTAGTCTTTGAGGTGTGCAATCGATTTTGAGGTGTGCACCAGCTCCTTGTTGCATTCAAAAACTGATAACTCTCTCTATGTCTTTGCTCTGCGCTTAGCATCATTTGGGGAGCAGCCTTTTGATTTGGCTCCTTTAGGGATTTCCTCTTTTCCCATCCAAGTTTCATTGGGTATCAAGCAAACAGCTTTCACGAGCATCGGCCTTGTTTTTACCAAGCACTTTGCTTTTTCTTGATGCCGGGGATTTTTTTCTCATTCAATTTTTTTTTATCATTTTTCTTTTGAAATCTCGCTTTTTTTTTCTCATTTTCGGGAGATCATGTTAGACATATGATCGAAAGTCTAAACATGCTTTAACCATAAGCTCAGGAATTTCTTTGTAATCCCTAAGTCTTGAAATGATGCTGCATCCATATTGAAATGTCCAATGATCACCAACGGGTTCATGAAATGAATTAGCAGGCTCAAGTTGGCTGTGCAAAGGATTCGGTGTGTGGGATAGAGAAATGAATGCTTCTCGTCATCCTATGGCACTTGGATTACCATATAAACAACACACAAAGATTAACGTTAGTCCGAGCAAGAAAATTTCTAACCATTTTCTGCTGATGCTACTGGACTCACCTCCATTTTGCCCCGATGTGGGGTGGTTCTCGACAAGGTTATGAATGAAAATCGCCGTTCAAAGGGGTTGTCAATGGGCACCTGTAGTGTTTGGGGATATGAAACGAATGTCTCCGTCGTCCCAATCCATGTAATTACAGCGAATAATCCCTACTTCCGTAGGTCCAGAAATTGCTATCTGATCCGCTCTACTCTTCTCTCAAGTGTGTATAGGACGTGTTTGGATTTAGGCTTGCCTCTCGTCTTTTGAGAAAACATGCTTTTGAAAATTTTGAACCATTTTTGATTGAAAAAAATTTTCGTCATTTTCTCCAATAAATTTCCTCCCAAGGGGGTTTTATGATGCATATGCATGTTCTAATCATGTTTAGACAACCTCCTGTTTTAAAACATGAATGTCAATAAAATTAGAATTCCATGTCTTTTCTAGACATCAAATTTTAAAAGCTTTTCTTTTTCTCTCTGTTTTTTTTTATTTAACATTTTCAATGGATTGGGGAAAGGGATACTTACCTGACCGTCGTGGCTGGAGATCCCTGGAGATAAAGAAGAAATATGTCAGTGTATGTCCCAAAATTTTATAAAAATTGGAATGATACATCCTACCCTTGGTCGTGTGCCCCAGCGAGTTTACACAGGTTGTGAAAATCTGTCCTCCTTGATGGCGAGTCCCTATCAAGGATAAATAACAAGTGTCAACTCGCATTCCCAAATCCAAGATAAATTGGGACGATACGACTTTACTCTTGATTTGCATTCCGTTCTAATGTTGCATATAGAATGCCACTTGGCAATTTCTCAGCCATCGGATCATTTATTATTTTTTTATTATTCAGTTATTACCGTGCGCTGACGTGGCCACCACGTAGCTGCCACGTCAGCGCCACGTAGGCATTGACCGGTCAACGCCTCGTCGGGGAAGACGACCGGCATCGGCGTACTTTCGCCGGCGCCTCGTCGGGGAAGACGACCGGCGCCGGCGTTCTTTCGCCGGCGCCTCATCGGAGGGTGATATCTCGGCCCTCCGACGTCCAAATCGCACGAAATCAACGCCAAAAGATTCTACTCGACGTCCTCTACCACATATCCGAACCTCAACATAGCAGAACATCAAAGGATCGACTCGCCATCTCCGACCGAAACCATATCTCCGGTAAAGCTTGGTTCTAGCCATTCTACACGTTGCACGACTAGCATAAATTATTGGGAAGCATCCTATGAGTTGCAGAGGACTTACCTGACCGTCACGGAGCTTCGGTTTGGCATGGAACGAGCTGTGGAGCTCGCGGCCGGTCGGAGGACATCGGAGGTCGACTCGAGCATTTATACCATAAAATCACATGCAGTCAAAGGCAAAAATGATCAGTGAGGTACAAGGATCATTTCTAGATCAATAACTTGCAAAAAGAATCAGTGAAGCTCAAGATGCCATTGAAGGCCGGGGAGGAACTCGAGCGTGTATCTCACGGTTTTCTGAGGTATGCGGCCGATTGAATGGGCTTAACAACTTCCCTGGAGTTCGGGGAAGTCGAAGATGCCTATCGCCAGCTTTGGTTTTCATCGAGGATGATCGGACGAGCCTTCGACGTTTTGGTGAGGTCGGGCTTCCATCACCCATTCTCTCTCTGTTTTGGGCTGCTGCCGCGGCGTTGACGGGGTGGCGGAGGAGTCGTCAGTGAAGGTGTGTAGTGGTGGTCGTCGCTCAAAGAAACGAAGGTGGTTGGAGGAGGTGTGGTTCGGCCGTCTTCAAACGAGAGAGAAAGAGAGAGATCGAGAGCTAAGATGCTGGCGAGCGTCGGTCGAAACGAATGCGATGGGACGACAGTGAGGTGGAGCTGCCAAGCGTCGGTGAGGTGGTGGCGCAAAGACAACTGAGGAAGAGAGGATATCCGTTCGGCTGAGGAGGTGGTCTTGCGCGCCTTACACTGGGAGAGGGTCAGCAGATCCCACCTGCCAAAGAGAGAGAAAGAGAGAGAGAGAGAGAGAGAGAGAGAGAGAGTAGGGAGTGGGAGAGAAAATAATAAATTAATAATAAATAAATAAAATAAAATGAAATCAAAATAGTATAAATAAAATAAAAGAAAGGCCAAGCCAACGTCATTGGTCAAATATCCATCTTTTTCCCTTTTAAATGATGATGTCTTCACTCCTTTTCTTTTTAATTATTGCTAATATTTTTGCCAAGTTCAATTTTATGATGATCCAAGAACACCTAAAATCAAACCTGAATTTTACTATTTATGAGGTCAGAAAATAGATAAAATAAAAATGAAAATACATACTATTTATATATATTTTTGTCACCTTAATACTATTTTTCTTAATTTTCTTCTTTTTTTATATTTTTCTTTTGAAAATATTAAAAAAATACCAAAATTATGAAAATTATTTTTTTGGTCAAAATGGCTCATTTAGCTTGGCCAAGGTCACCAAAATTGATTTTTCAATTTTTTAACTTTTTATGGATTTTCTATGAATTTTTCAAAAAATAAAGGAAAAAAAGGTTGATCAAAATTTAGGTGTCAACACCCACAGCCGCGATGTAATTCACAAAGGCACATCGCCAGGGCCCACGGCCGTGATGTAATTTCACAAGGGCGTCACAGCCAATTTAATAACAATAACAGGGCCCACGACCAATTCAATAGTAATAGCAGGGCCCACGGCCAATTTCAATAGCAATAACATGGCCCACGGCCAATTTCAATAGCAATAACATGGCCCACGACCAATTTCAATAGCGATAACAGGGCCCACGGCCAACGATCGCTCGGGCACTCTAGCCCATTCACATCTCAAGGCATCAAGCCACTTCACATCTCAGGCAATTATATTGCAGACATCACACAACCAAGTCAATCCTCATCTCAACCGAAATCATATAGGCATTATATCCAAATCATTTCACATGGGCATTCAAGCCAAATCATTTCACATACTCATACTCGATCATCATAAATCACAGTTAATCAATCCACTCATTAATCAAATCGCCAGTAAAACGCATCCAGTAGTGTCCTAATGTCCTAGTAAAGTTTTAAGGGACACTTACCTCATTAAGTAAGCTAACAAATTCCATCCAAATGACCCTCCTAGGTCAGTAAGCTCACAGCCCAACATGGCTCTCACGGCGTGCCTAAGGAAACCACATCGAAACTTGATTATTTCTCAATTTCATCGTGCCAATACTTTAATTACATCGACAACGCCTTAATCTCAAGTCGTCATAGTGTTAATTTGATGCTCCTAAGCATGCCACTTGTCGTTCTATCAAGGCAAGTCATCACAATGTTATTCCACCCAAATCTGCCCCTTTTCTAGGCTCCACGACCAGGTTCATTCTCTCAAAAATTATAAATTTTATACAGACTTTTCACAAAAAAAATTGTAGGGCCTTAAATTTCAAGATCTTAAGGACATATGGGCGAAAACGGAGCTCAATTCGGATACCAGACGACTTAGAACGACTCAATTCAAAATCAGTGCGCGTTGAGGACAGATTGGACGGCACCTAGCGTTTTTCACCTCAACAGCCCTTAAATCACTTCTAATTCTCAATCCACTTCACACACTTCCCATTAACACCTCAATCAACATTTTGAGTATCCTCTTGAGTCATTTTGAAGTCAAAATACCCATCAAAGAATCCCCAATAGGTTCGGCCAAAACAGGGCAGTAGCACAACAAATTCTATTTTGATTCCAATCACACATTTCCATCCAAAACTCAACCCTATATCCCATTTTTTCACAAAATAATCCTTCTTGGACCTCAATATATGTGTTAAGAAGGCTCACCAAGAGTTTTGAAGAGAACTAACAACCCGAAGTCCTCCAATTAGTTCGGTTTCTCCTTGGTGCGCGAAGGGTCAGAATCTGTCCAAATTTGGTCACCTACAATTAATCATGAAAACCTATTTTAACACCACCAAAATTATGACCATAGCTCATCCAACTAGATTACTATATGTTATGAAGCTCCCACAGAAAATTTGAAGGCAAACGAGCCTCTAAGAGGGTAAACGGAAGCCTTACCCCAGCTCGTGCGGATTCCGTCCGGTTTTGGTCTCCGACTCACACCGATAAAATACTTGCCCAAATGACAAAATTCCACTTGGAGCTTGTCAAGGACACATAGATCTTTCCTCTGGTGGTCGGCACACCTCAAATGGACGCCGAGAAGGGCCGATCGATCTCACCGAACCAAGGGCACAAAATTTGTCTTTTGGAGCAATTTTTTGCTAAAAGAGAAAGGAAGGAAATTTTGAAGGAAATGGAGATGGGGGAGAGAGAGCACGACTTGCAGCAGGTAGGGGGAGATATTCCATAAATAATTGATGCCAAATTTGTCAAGATAGATTTGATGGGGTAATTAATGCCAACCAACCCTAGGATCTCCAATAATTGAGCCAATGGCCATTGCCCTTCATTGACTTCCGTTATATATATTTTCGGCAGCTTCGTGGAGGAGGTTGAATGACTATTTTGCCCTTCCCATTTTCTTAAAGCAAAGGTATGAGGTTGAGGGGCAAAACGATCATTTGGCACTTTTCGTCTGAAACTTCGTTTTTCTCATTTTGAATGGCCATTGACGAGGCGACGTCAAATGCTATTCCAATGTTAGAATTCTTCATTTCCAATTGTCAATTTTGAGCTTCCATTCCATATTTCAAGCCTCGAGGGGCGGAAATTCAGAATGTCACAGATCTTCCCTCGAGAAATAAGATATTCGACTTCTAAATTGGAAGTTCGCCAATTACCTAATTTGATGGTTACTGGAAAACACCTAGCCTGAAGGCCAGAAGGGAATTGAGGTATTGTCATGATCGAACCCTAATACTTAAAGGGTTATGGGAAGGAATAGAACCCTTGAGGTCCCATGGACGAAAATATGAGTCCAGTGTTGAAGGGGAATTTAAAGAGATGACCTCATCGGAAATTCAAATGGAGAATTATGGTGTCCCTTGAGATGGCACAAGGAAGTGTCAATATTTTCCCTTAATACTATCGGTGATATGGACTAAGAGTTGGATTAGTCTATCATGTGATCGAGCATTAGACATGCCGATAAGAGAGAGACATGACAATGAAAGTAATGGATTACTTTGGTCTAAGGGAATTTTCAAATGGAATCGAGAATGGATTACTAAAGAAGTAGCTATGAATTTGCTTAAGGAGTCGAAATAGATGACTCGAGTTGGATAAAGGAGGGCAAGTTGATTAAGCCCTTGAATCTCCGTTGGTATGAACAGACGTTTGAAGAGAATGATACGCCTGATGGCATGGGCACTAAGGAGTGCATTCTGGCGAGGATTTAGCGATAATGGTGATAGGAAAATGGAAGGGATTATTTTGAAAATTAAGAGTATGACGAGACGTCAGTGCCCAAGAGACTGAGGGGATAAGAAGGTGGCAAATTTCGAGGACGAAATTTCCTTAAGGGGGAAGAATTGTGATATTCTGAATTTTCAACCCCTCGAGACTTGAGATATGAAATGGAAGCTCGAATTGGCAATTGAAAATGAAGAATTTCAAAATTGGAAAAAGAATTGATGTCTCCTCGCTAATGGTCATTCAAAATTAGAAAAAACGAAGTTTCGGACGAAAAGTGCAAAATGATCGTTTTGCCCCTCAAGCTTAATCCTTGTCTTTAAAAAATTAAGAAAGGCAAAATGGACATTTACCCTCCCCCACTAGCTGCCGAAAAATTGAGCAGAAAATTGGTCATAGAAGTCAATGAGATTAAGCTCAAATAATTGGTGCATTGGACAAGTGTCAAAGGGAGATTGAATGGCCATCTAATCTCCCAAAACGTTTTTAGAAAAATGTAAGAAAATTATTGGAGACCCTATTACTGTGGATCATCTGCCCCAAATAACTAAATCCCAAAAATATCATCACTTTCTCCATTTTCCCTCAAGTTTTCTCTCCAGCCGAGCACTGCCGCCCGACCAGTTTTACCACCAACTTCGGTCCATACGACGACCATGTTCTGGTGACCTTAAAATGAGCTCCGACCATCACAGGTTAGTTCAAGATGTCCTCTACAAGTTCCAATTGGTTTCATATCTTTTAGAGGTCTGGTTAATTTATGGAAATATTTGGAAGAAAAGTGGACAGATTTTGAGCTAGCTGAGGAAAGGTGATGGTTCTAGCTCATAGAAAATCCAAATGACCTCCAATTTTCGAGGTTAGCTTCATAACATATAGTACTACACGTGGTTGAGCAAAAATAAAATTTTCAATTGAGATTTAGGGGTGTTTCATGGCTGAGATTGAGTGGACAGAATTAATCGAAAATCTAATTGGTGGACAATCTATGGAGGCCGAACCATTTGGACATCCTATGGGTGTTATTTTACTTCTAAATCATTAGGAGATGTCCTAGACATGAAAATCTAGGTCTTGGCAAGAGGATTGGATAATAAATTGATGATTTGAGATGAATTATCGGCTGTTGGAATAGGGCAAAGGCAGAACAGAATGCTGTCCAATTCTATTCCATCCTTGGCCGATCCCTTTGATGGTTCTAGGAAGTGTTTCCATGGTCCAAAATGATTATTGGGATGTCCTAAGATGTCAACTGATGTCTCGGCAAGAAATTGATTCGATTGGATCGGAATTGGCGGAGTTTATTGACGGGAATTGTAATTTATTCGTAGGACGACGGGAGACGTGATTTGGCTGTGCATTTGTGGGCCTTGGAAGTGAATTGCATGTGGCATTTTCTAGCTTGCTTAAAGAGGTAAGTGGTTCCTAAACCCTTACTCGAACCCTAGGACGCTACTGGATGTTTGAGTTGTGTAGGGTGATTGTTAATGAAGACGTGGTGATTGGTGATGTGTGATTTTTATGACAAGCATGCTTATGTGGTGTGATTTTTATGACAAGCGTGCTTATGAGATATCAATTGGCTATGATGCCCAGTGACTGCATGGCTTGGGGCCCCGATGCAGGTAAATGGCCATGGTGCCCCGTGAAATTACCTCGCGAAGCGTCGTTGTGTGGTGAAAGCACGATGATTGATGATGTGTGATTTTATGGCTAGTATGCCTTTGTGATATTAATTGGCTTGTATGCCTTCGTGGTATTAATTGATTATGATGCATTGGCAATTGTGGTGGTTGTATAGCTAGTGAGCCCCTATGTGATGTTGAATGGCGAGTGAGCCCTGTTAATTGATGTTGAACAATGAACTTTGATGAATTGCACTGACTATAAGATCTAAGCTATAGTACATTCATCGATCATTGGCTTGGTGCCTCGGAGATCGAATTGGGTTGGTGCCCTAGTTATATGAATGGCCCTAGTGCTGATGTTATATGAATGGGCTATAGTGCCCAGCGATCAATTGGCTTGGTGCCCCAAAGATTGCATTGTCTTGGAGCCCCTTTTGCATCGTAAATGGCCCGGGAGCCCTGATGCAAATGAATGGTCAGAGTGCCTTTGTAAAATTATATCGCGGCTTGGAGCCCTGGCGATGATTGGTTGAATTGTCATTCCAATGACGCGGGAAATGATATGTTGTGTTAACGTGTGAAGTTGAGTCTCATGTGGTGTTGTGTACTTGATGGTGGGAGTGTTTATACCAAGTAGTTGAATAAGTGATGTGTAATTGCCAAGTACCATTACTTGATGAATTCTCTACTGTCGCGACCCGCCTCGAGGCGCAGGTGCCGTCGAGGGAGCTATACGTGGTCGACCTTTGGTGTGGTCTAATGACATGTGATACATGTACATGCCAAGGAGTCGCCACCAATCGTTTCTTGGAGGGTACGATCGGAAACCCTATCGAATAGTTGGGAGCTGTCTATTCTATTCTGCGGAAACCAGAGAAATAGGTTCGGGGACTTAGTTGCACCAACTGCTAGAGTTGACGCCCTTTCGGTACCTAAGTTGAATGGTGTATCCGATCCTAGGATTTCATACAGACGAGTGGGGTACAGATCCTAAATCTAGGAGTTCACGTAGATGGGAATGGCTACCCTATCACTCACAATCATTAAAAGTAAATGCGCAAATCAAGGATCCAGTACATGCGGATAAAACACATAAAAACAGCATGGCATCCCTAATGAGGCCCTATTAGCCTAGAGAAATATCAATCAAGGCTTAAGAGTGATTTGGACATGATTCGTCCATGAGGGGCAGAATCGTAATTTGAACAATTCCTGGACAATTCACCTCGAAATGGTAAATTTGTCATTTTAGATGAATTGGGAAGTCAAAAGACGAGGGAAATAGGGTTGGCCATCAATCCAATCCATTTCCCATTTTTCGAGAATTTCTAGGATTTTTCTGAAATTTAAAAGTGATTTTACCCTTAGAGGGGTAAAATTGTCATTTTGGACGAAGACGAGGATAGGAAATCTTAAACTTTAGGATTGGTCGACCATTTGACCCAAATCTTAATTTTAAGCAATTTCCAAAAATTCAATTGGAATAGGAAAGGCCACTTACCCTTTGAGGGGTAAAATCGTCATTTCAGGGAAAATGATGAGATTTGAAAACCCTAGCAGAAGGACTCGCTACCGTACTGGCCCTATCCTAATCTAGGCATTTTCGACCCCTCTCAAAATACCAATCGGGGACGAATTACCCCTAAAGGGCATAATCGTCGATTATCGGAAGAACAGATAAGAAACTCCAAAAATAGGGTTGACCAGTTGTCTATGGTCAATCCTCGCTTTTTGGGGATTTCTGGAGTGTCTAGGATTTTTCCACATTTTTTTGGAATTTTCTGGGATTTTCTAGCATCTTTTAGGATTTTCTAGGATTTTTCTGATTTTTTTTAATTTTTTTAAAATCATTTTCCTATTTTTTTATTTAAAAAGAAATATTTCAGACCGGGTCGACCTGACCCACTCAAGCCAGAACCCGGCCCAGACCCGGACTCGCGAAACCAAACACGCCAAAACGACGCCGTTTCCCATTTTTTATTTTTCTGATTATTCGGATTTAATCTGACGGCCCCTGGTGGACCACGTGGCTAGTCCACGCCCAATGGATCTGATTACTAGAACTTACGGTCTAGATTAAACGATGACTCTCTCAAGACCGTCTGATTGACTTACTAAATCAACGGCCACGATTAGAACATAGGACTTGATTTGAACCGTCCATACCACACTTAACATAAACGACACTGCTTTACTACTAACCTAAACGGTGCCGTTTCGACCAGTTTTGCTTTTATGATTAAAAATTATTTTCGAATTATCCTAATTTCTAATCGGACGGTCCTCATTTAATAAACTCGATTAACCTAGACCGTTCGATCTAGCGCTGACTCGTCCTAACAGACTAACGGTCGAGCTGACTCGACGCTAGCATGGACCAATGGCATCTCGCCACCTAGGATGCTGACTCGTTGACCTCGCCACGTATGCATCGTCTTCAACCTCTCGACTACGACTGAACGAACGGCTGTGGATCTCCGACGACGATCCAACGGTGGATTCTTGATGAAATCGTGCGAGACCAACAGCAATCGACTCGCGATCGTCCCTAATCTAACATATCTAAGAATCGCAGCACATCGTTCGCAAAATCACAAACATCGAGCAAAGTGCCGAGTACGGCCATGGAAACTCAATCACACAGACTACGCGAAAATCAGATCAATTCATCTATAGATTGACAAGGTAGGAGGTACAGAAGACTTACCTCGAGCTCTGATTGAGCTCGCACAGCCTAGATTGGGCTAGGCAAGTATGAGCAGTGGTCAGCTATGGAAGCTAAGTTCGAAGACTCGATTCAAGGTGTTCAGGCAAAATTGATGTAAAATCAAGATGCGGGTATGGTCAGTGATGTTCAGGGAAGGAAACTCACACACAAATCGCAAAAAAGAACGTGAAACAGGCAAGTCGCCATTGATGCACAGTGAAGAGCTTGAAGCTACGTCTCACCTATTTCCACGGTTTCAGGCGGCGCGATCGGTGGCGTTCGCTTCCTGGCACACTAGACGACCTTTTGGCAGTCTTCTTTGGCTTTGGTTTGGCAGGAGACGGCCCAACCAGCGCCCTGCAAGTTCGAGCTCAACCCTCGACATTGGCGATGTAGGGGAGCTCTCTCTCTTTCGTTCTCTTTTTCTTTTTGATCATGTTTTCGCCCTTGCTAACTGAACTCACCAACCTCCTCAACTGAAAGCCTTCGCAGGCTTATATAGCTTCTCCAATTTTTGGCGCCGATTTGGGGAGTTTCAACCGACTCAAATAGCACGTGCTACCACGTGATTTTAGGTTCGATCGGCATCGGGGACGACGGGCATCTCGCCTGATTCTGTTTGGTCGTCCGGCAGGTCCCATTCCGTGTGAATTTAGAATGAATTCGACATGTGCTTTGCTAAATGTTGACTTTTGCATGTTCACCGCTTGACTGGCCGATTGCTTCTTATTCTGACGACGTCGAGCGGTGCCGCCAGTGTCAATCGACGGAGAAAGACGAGAGGAACCAAATGCCCACCATTCCTCCTTCAATTAATCGCGAATTGCCCTTCAATTTCTTGACCAAAACTGAGCTGAGGACTGTTCATCTGCGCGGGGAGGAGGATGACACTGTAGTGGACCGGTTCGACCAGCCCGACCGACGGTCTGACCGGTTCGAACCGGTCCCAATTTGTAATTTTCCAAATTAAATCCAAATTAATAGGAAATTTTTGCAATTGAACCTCAGAATCGAATCTAGGGCATGGATTTTATTTAAAAATGTGGTTTTGCCTAAAAGTTCATATCAATTTCAACAGAAACCCCAAATTTTCATTTAATTCCAAATTAGGGAATTATGCAATTGAAGGTTCAAAGGACTAAATTGGACAAAATTACCTATGCCAATCGATTCAAAATGGTGAAAACCATAGGGCAGCATGTTTATTTTGCAATGATGGCCCTTGAATTGAAAGTAATTTCAATTATGCCCAATTTCAAGGACTAAAATGCAATTTAGTATGCAATTCATGCAATTGGGCAATTTGTGCAATCAATTGGGCTAAATTGAAATAAGGGACAATTAGATTGAATGTCAAGATCTTTAAAAATGAAAAATTTGCAAATAAAAAGACTCGGTTGATATTTTTTTCTCAAATTCAATCATATGTGTAACAAAAGAACACCTAAAATTGAATTTGATTTTGGCATTTTTGTGAGGTCAAAAAGACAAGGGATTTAAAAGAAAAATATTGGCTATTTTTCCATATTTTTGTGACCTCGAATGCTATTTTTTTTCTAGTATTTTTCTATTTTTCTAAAAATACTAAAAAATATGAAAAATATGAAAAATTATTTTTTTTTGTCAAAAATAGCTCCTTAGGCTCGGCCAATGTCACCAAAGTTGATTTTGTAATTTTTCTGACTTTTTATGGATTTTTTGTGATTTTTTCAAAAATAAGACTGAAAAAGACTTGGTCAAAAATCAAGTGTCAACAGTTGCCCCTCTTTGAGAGGAATCTCGTGAGAGGTTTTGCTCAAAGACAAGTGACACTTGAGTCTAGGCCGACTCAATTGAGGAATAGAAAAATGAATCTTGACATCTAATCTTTCTTGTCCCGCTGGTGAATGCTTTGATCATTTCGTTTCAACTGATGTGAAAGAGAGAGAGGCAGGATATAGATATTCACCTGTTACTTACCTGTCTGATGCTCGCGTGGCGTGCGTAGTCTATAGTGGGTTCAAGTGGATACCTAGGGACTCGTCTTTTGAGTATCCTAGGGCGGTTAAACTCTAGCCTATATGGTAGGCCGTACCAGAATGAGATTCCTATACTTGACAGGAACCTATGGATGACGCACCCAGTCTCTTAGGGATTGTCAGGGGTTTTGATCCATATGGTGGATCAGACCATGAATAGGACTTCTCTGCTAGGAACTTATGGATGACGCACCTAGTCGCTTAGAGATTGTCGAACATTTTGATCTTTCAGGGGGATCAGGCCGAGAATAGGACTTCTCTCTGCTAGGAACCTATGGATGACGCACCCAGTCTCTTAGGGATTGTTGAACATTTTGATCCTTTAGGGGGATTAGGCCGAGAATAGGACTCCTCTCTGCTAGGAACCTATGGATGATGCACCCAGTCTCTTAGGGATTGTCGAACATTTTGATCCTATATTCTAAGGAATTAACTAGGATTTATACAAATGAGGTGTGGCTAACCCTTAGGCTTCACCACATGAGCTATTCTGGGTTTAGGGGTTACCTAGAACATCACAGAAAGTTGATTTTGTCAGAAGTTTTCGATCCTAAGGAATTAACTAGGATTTATACAAGTGAGGTGTGCCTAACCTTTAGGCTTCACCATATGAGCTATTCTGGGTTTAGGGGTTAGCTAGAACCTCACAGAAAGCTGATTTTGTCAAGAGTTTTTGATACTATATTCTAAGGAATTAACTAGGATTTATACAAGTGAGGTGTGCCTAACCTTTAGGCTTCACCACATGAGTTATTCTGGGTTTAGGGGTTACCTAGAACCTCATAGAAAGCTGATTCTGAAAATTGTCCTTTCGACATGCAAGGCGTTATTGTGGGATTTGGGGATTCCAAGCATCCTGCAGAAAACTTGAACCTGCAATAACTTTGATGAGATTCTTCTGGGATCTAGGGGTTACCTGGAATCTTACAAAAAGACGATTTTGAATATTGTCCTTTCGACATCGGAGGTGACATTCTGGGATCTGAGGGCTCCAGGCATCCTGCAGAAAGCTCAAATCTGTAAAACTGAAATCTCATATAGAGATGATTCTGAAGATTGTCTTTTTGACATTGATGGTGATATTCTGGGACCTGGGAACTCCAGGTATCCTACAGAAAGCTCAAATTTGTAAAACTGAAATCTCATATAGAGATGATTCTGAAGATTGTCCTTTTGACATTGATGGTGACATTCTGGGACCTGGGGACTCCATGTATCCTGCAGAAAGCTCAAACCTGTAAAACTGAAATCTCATATAGAGATGATTCTGAATATTGTCCTTTTGACATTGATGGTGACATTCTGGGACCTAGGGACTCCAAGTATCCTGCAAAAAGCTCAAATATGTAAAACTGAAATCTCATATAGAGATGATTATGAAGATTGTCCTTTTGACTTTGATGGTGACATTCTGGGACCTGGGGACTCTAAGTATCCTACAGAAAGCTCAAACCTGTAAAAAATTTTCATAAGAATGTATCATCCTGAGATATGGGGTTACCAAGGATCCTGCAGGAGATCAAACTTGAAAGCTCTTCTTCACGGGGCAAGGCATCCTTCTGGAATCTGGGGGTCACCATGAGTCCTAGAAGCTTAGACCTGAGAGTTCATGCCTCATTTGCCAAGATATTAGCCCTATTGAGGTAATGACAATTATGATGTGGGTAAAAGGCTTCATTTTACCCTACGCAGTTATGCAAAATGGCTTAGGACGCTGGAGGTTATCCAAAACATCTCAAAGCATACAAAGATGATCAAGGATCCTTGTGAGGCGCGTCCTGGATCAAACAATTTGTAGTCTCCAAACGAAGCTTGCTGTTGAGCATTCTATTGGAGTACCTCTGTCGAAAAGGTCTTCTCGTCCATTTTCTGACTTGGTTTTTTCATAATAGGAGCACTCGAATTTCCTAATACCCTGTACCTGGGTTTTCGGGGCTATTTGCAGCGCATACATTTAGATCAATCGGGAGGTCTTCATGGGACCGTACTACTAAGCTCGGACATGGTTTCCGAAAGGGGACTCATTTTCTGAGTCAGGTCTTTTGCACACAGAATTTTCTTCATTTGCTCTGGGTTTACAAGTCAAGAACCTTGCAAAAATGAGAAATAAATAATCTTGCTCGAACTTCTTCGAGCTAAGCTTAGACATTAAACCCTATGCTAGCCCAAATGCTTTAATCAGAAAAGACTTCTCAGGGTTGTAACATTGGTAGGATTAGGGACCGAAAAAAGGCTTGTTTTTGGCCCAGAATAGATGAAGGGTTTAACATTGGTGATCAATGCAGATTTGCGGCCGATCTTGATATCTTGTGGTTCAAAGAGCGTCTTCAATCTTTTGAAGCGCATTGATAGTCTTTTGGGGAACCTCTCTCTTGTGCTTAGTTTGGTGTCAGCGTCTGAAGGTAGCATCACCAATTCTTACTAGCGACCCATTTTTTTGCATTTACCATATCGAATACATGATTCACAAGTGTGCATATATTTGGAGGGACATTGGCCTTGCTTTTACCAAGCACTTTTCTTTTTTAAGATGCCTACAATTGTGTTCTTTTCTCTTTCTTTTTCTTTTCTCTTTTTTGTGGGATCCCTTCTTTTCCTTTTGGGAACCAGGATTTTTCAAATGAGCGTGCTAGATATACGCTTTGAATCTCAGCACCGGAAATTTTTATAATCTCTATATTCTGAACTCTTCTGCCCTTGAAGTGGTGTTGCTTCCGTCTTGGAATATGCACTGATCACCAGCGAGTTTATGAATCGAGTGTACAGGCTCAACTGGGCTGTGCAAAGGGTAAAAGTGTATAGGATAGAGAAACGAATGCTTTTCGTCATGTTAAAGCACCTGAATCACCATAGAAGTTAAAATGACAAGCAAATCACGAAGATTGATGCAAGTCTGGGCAAGAGGATTTCTAACCATTTACTTCCTGGTACTGCTGGGCGTACCTCCAGTTTGTCCCCAATGTGGGATGGTTCTTGACATGGATAAAGAATGAAACCGCCATTCAAAGAGTTATCGATAGTCAAATGTAGTGTGTAGGATAGAGAAATGAATGCCTCCGTCTTCCCGATCCATGTAATCGATGCGAAAGGTCATTGTATCATCAGATTCAGAGTTTCCTATTCTCACCCTTTCCTCATTTCTCGAGTGTATGGGGGACGTGTTTGGATTAGGTTTGCCTTTCATTCAGAGGGATATTCCTGCTCGATAGCTTAAGCAAGTCGTGCTTGTGGAAAAACCACATTGTTTTTCTCCAGGCGTTTTTGCTCCACAAGGGATTTCAATGACGCATCATGCATACTTTGAACATGCTTGATCATTCCCTGACCTTGGCAGATGTGTAGTATATGCAAGGAATTCATTCATTTTTTTTATGATATAATGTTTATTCCTGAGTCCAGACATGTCAATGTTCATTCTCTCGTTCTTTTCATCTTACAAGAAGTGAGAGATACTTTACTGTGCTCTTCTTTTGCTGTCTTCTGTCTTCATTAGGTATTCCTGCATGTATGATGGAAGAGATATTCTAGTGAGGAAAGGACGGTTTGACCTTTGATGGAACATATACATATCACCTGGTACTTGGTATCGAGGACCTTCCCTTCCAGGGTTTTGTTTGCATGAGTCCGATTCTGAGTTTGCTTCTTGAAACCCTGCAAAACTAAACACATGCTAGTGTATGCATGGATGCATGTTATGCTTATGCAATGACCATTATGACAATTCGGATCAATTTGGGACAAGCCACATGACCAAAATCTGATTTTATTTCAAGGATAATACTTCTTCACAGCATCTGAATTTACTTGGTGCCCCAGTTCTTCTCCTTCGGAATTTACAAGAATCAACGCTCCTCCTGTGAGAATCTTCTTGACTATATAGGGGCCTTCATAATTCGGGGTAAACTTGCCTCACGGATGGACAGTACTGAGCAGAATCTTTCTCACTACCAAGTCATTTACTTCAAAACTTCTGGTTTTAACTTTTCGATTAAACGACTTGGCCACCCTCTTCTGGTAACTCTGACCATGACAAATTGCTCTAAGACGCTGTTCATCTATCAAATTCAGTTGTTCATATCTAAGCTCGGAGTATTCTGACTCGGAAAGTTTACCCTCTGATAAGATCCTTAAAGAGGGAACCTTAACTTCCACAGGTAGGACCGCTTCCATCCCATACACCAGACTATATGGAGTTGCCCCAGTAGAGGTCCTGATTGAAGTTTGATATGCTATTAAGGTAAAGGGTAGCCTCTCATGCCAATCCCTCTAGTTTTCTGCCGTTTTAGCCAAGATCCTTTTGACGTTCTTATTGGCTGCTTCTACTGCCCCATTCATCTGAGGGCGGTAAGGGGACAAATTAAGATGTCGAACACCAAAGTGATCCAACAGATCATCGACAATCTTGTTGTTCAGGTTGGACCCATTATCTGTAATGATTGCTTGAGGGGTACCATATCGAGATATTATGTCCTTCTTGATAAACTTCGCCACGTTTCTAGCAGTGACATTCTTGTACGAATTGGCTTCTATCCACTTTGTGAAGTAATCAATTGCCACCAGGATGAAGCGATGACCATTTGAAGCCGCAGGATTGATAGGCCCTATCATGTCTATTCCCCACATGGAAAAAGGCCAAACTTCAGACATTTGATGTAATTCATTCGGGGGGGCGCATTAATCTTATTACCATATATTTGGCACTGGTGGCATGACCTGACATGTTGGCAACAGTCTGATTCGATGGTTATCTAGTAATAGCCAAGCCGCATGATTTTTCTAGCGATGAGGTGGCCATTCATATGTGTCTCCTGCCTGACATCCTTCAGGAAACTCCCCTTTTGAGAGATACTTCTTAATGTCACAATACCACGGTTCTCCATCGAACTCTTCTTCGATCAGCATATAATGGGCCGGCTTCTCGACTATGCCGATCCTTAGGGGCTCTATTTCTAGCCCATCAGTTATTCGCAACATCGAGGCCAGGGTGGCCAATGCATCTTCGAATTGATTATGAGATCTTGGCAGGTACTCGAATGACACTTCTCCGAACTTAAATGTCAATTCTTCGAGATATTCATGATAAGGGATGAGCTTTGCGTCTTTCGTCTTCCACTCTCCCTGTGTCTGCAAAATAATAAGCATGGAATCTCCATATACTCGCAGTTTAGGTATTCTCATGGAAATGGCTAATTGTAAGCCTAAAATGCATGCCTCGTATTCTGAGATATTGTTGGTGCAAGGGAAGGTCATCTTTGCCGCAATAGGATAATGTTGATCATCAGGGGATATCAATACTGCCCCGGTGCCTGCTCCTGATAGATTAACGGCACCATCGAAATACATGACCCACTTATCTTCTGCCAAGTTCAGAACTTGATCTTCTGCCTTTATTTCCTTAGAAGGCTTGCAAGTCGAAGGATTTTCTGCTAACATATCAGCTATAGCTCTTCCTTTTAGTGATTTTTGCGAAGAACTCCTGATGTCGAATTCAGACAACATCACTTGCCATTTTGCTAACTTCCCAATCAGAGCGGGTTTCTCCATAAGGTACTTAACAGGATCATTTTTCGTTACCAGCTGAATATGGTGATGTAGAGTATACTGTCTCAATCTGCAAAGCACCCATACCGTTGCTACACAAGCCCTCTCAACTGATATATATTTTACTTCAGACGGCGTGAACTTCTTACTCAAGTAGTAGATGGCTCTTTCCTTACCATCCTTTGGGCTCGTTTGAGCAAGTAAGGCTCCCAAAGATTCCTGCCGTATAGTCAGATACAAGGTCATGGGATAACCTGGGATGGGTGGCACAAGTACCGGTGGAGTGACTAGATAGTTCTTGATCCGTTGGAACGCTTGACTGCATTCTGCGTCCCATGTCACTTTCACGCATTTCTTGAGTAATTGAAGATTGGTTTAGCCACATCAGACAGCTGATTGATAAATCTAGCAATATAGTTCAGTCTCCCCAGAAGGCTTCTCACTTCTTTTACTGTGGAGGGAGTTGCTAGATCATGGATGGCTTGAATCTTTGAAGGGTCGATCTCTATATCCCTGCTGCTAACCATAAATCCGAGAAGTTTCCCAGATTTTGTCCCAAACACACATTTGTTAGGGTTCAACCTCAACTTATATTTGCGCAATCGCTCAAATAATCTTCTTAACACCTGTATGTGATCTTGCCCCTTCTTGGACTTGGCGATCATGTCATCGACATATACCTCAATTTCCTTATGGATCATATCATGGAACAGTGTGACCATAGCCTTCTGGTAGGTGCCCTGCGTTCTTTAATCCAAAGGGCATAACCTTATAGCAAAAGTTTCCCCAAGGCGTGGTAAAAGCAGTTTTTGGCTTGTCCTCCTGTTTCATGAGGATTTGGTTATATCCGGAGAACCCATCCATGAACGAGAACAGTTCATACCCTGCAGTACTATCCACCAATACATCAATGTAAGGTAAAGGGAAATCATCTTTCGGGCTCGCTCTATTCAGATCTCGATAATCCACACAGATCCGAATTTTGCCATCTTTCTTCATGACGGGGACTATATTTGCAATCCAATCCGAGTATGTGATAGCTTCAATAAAGCCAACCCGGAGAAGCTTCATGACTTCCTCCTTAATTTTGTCTTCTAACTCGGCTTTCATCCGTCTACTACCTTGTCTGACTGGTTTAATGTCGGGATCCGTGGGTAATGCATGCTCCACAATCTTAGGATCCAAACCAGGCATATCCGCGTAAGACCATGCAAAGACATCTTGATATTCCTTCAGTAATTCTGTGAACCCGAGTCTTTCATTTCAGGATAAATGTCCACCTATCTTGACTTCCTTGATATCCGTACAGTCGCCCAAGTTAATAACAACCGGCTCTTCTGAAGTAGGAGGCATTGACTCCTTAAAGACATTCCATTCTCTGCGGATAGATGCATAACCCTCGTCTTCATCTTCCTCAATGCTGTAGGAACAATTAAAGTGGAGATCCGAATCGCATAACAACCTGGTATGTATGTTTGAGATGATATGCCTGAAATGTCATGAGCATGGTTAGTTTGTATTCCATAAAAATACCGTGCATAAGCGTGGAAAAATCTTTTCGAAAGGGTTTTCGAAATAAGTTCAGTTATAAATGGGACTAGTCCTCATATCATTAGACATCCTTGTCCTTCTGAAATCTTTTGGAAATTAGGAATCATATTGTTGACACCTAAATTTTGATCAACTTTTTTTCCTTTATTTTTCGAAAATTCATAGAAAATCCATAAAAAGCTAAAAAATTACAAAATCAACTTTGGTAGCCTTGGCCAAGCTAAAGGGACCATTTTGGATAAAAAAATATTTTTTCATATTTTTTATTATTATTATTTTCGAAAAATATAAAAATAAAAAGAAAATAAAAAAAGTAGTATTCGAGGTCACAAAAATATATACAAATAGTCGGTATTTTTATTTTTAATTTTCTTTACTTTAGGACCTCATAAAATAGTAAAATTCAGGTTCGATTTTAGGTGTTCTCTGATCACCATAAAATTGAATTTGGCAAAAATATTAATAATGATTAAAAGGAAAAGGAGTGAAAACATCATCATTTAAAAGGAAAAGGGGACTAATCATTTTGTCTTCGCTTTTGATTATTTATTATTATTTTTACTTTTTAGTATTTTATTATATTATTATTATATTATTTTTTTATTATTATTTTATTTTTATTATTATTTTAATCTTCCCACCTCCCCCTCATCATCCGTCGCCTCCTCTTCTTCCTTCTTTCTTCTTCTTCTTCCTCCTCTTCTTCTTCTCCTTCCTCTCCCGTAGCTTCTTCTTCCTTTTCTTTTCTTCTTCTTCGTGGACGCCTAAAATGGAACCCCCCCTTCCGCCGTCGTCGCTAGCCGTCGTACCTCAAAGCCGCCGTGAACAACCCAAGACCTCCGGCCTCCACCCGTTTCGGAGTTTGGTTCGGGATTGTTTCGGATCGGGCCAAATCCGTCATCGCCAAAGCGCGCTATCGCCTCCGGCGACAGCCCCGGAGTCCTACCTCCTCCCTCGGAGCTTATGGAGCCTACGCGCCGCTGGTGGAGCCCAGAAACAGCCTCGGGTCACCACCCCGTCGTCGGAACGTGTCCGGACGCGTCGAAACGTGTCCGGACGTGTCGGAGCGTGTCCGGACGTGTCCGGGCGTGTCGGACGTGTCGGAGCGTGTCCGGGCGTGTCGGACGTGTCGGAGCCGTGTCGGAGCCGTGTCCGAACAGTGTCCGAACAGTGTCGGAACAGTGTCGGAACAGTGCATGAACAGTGTCGGAACAATGCATGAACAGTGTCCAATTTTTTAATTTTTTTAATTTTTTTTAATTTTTAGTCTTAATTTGTGAAATTGACTATCGACATTCTAATGGCGATCGACAGGTAACGGGCATGGGGAGGGTCGCAGGCTGAGGCTGGGCGATTGAAGGCCGGTGTCCAATCCGGTATGTTTTACGTACCCGATATGTATATCAGGATTATTTTTCTAAAATATTGCATTTATAGACTTGATTTGTATGTATTTGTTTCAGTCTAGTGGTTAGCTTATTTATCTGGTTGAGTGTTATCTATTGTCAAAGACATGCTTTTTGTTAAAATATTTTCTGAAAATATAAAAAAATATTAATAAATCAAAAATGCCAAAAAAATGGAAAAATTAAAGAAAAACAAAAAAATTGAGAAAAAATTGCATAAAAATTCTAAAAATTGTCCAAGGCTGAAAATGACAAAAAATTGATTTGTTTTCATTTTTGGGATTTTCTCCCATTTAATCCAAAATGGCGATTTCACCCCTCAAAGGGTAAATCGTCTTTGATATTCTGATGAATTGTGGAAATTGCTTAGAATTTGGTGATGGGCCAGATGGGTGGTTAAACCTTATGTCTAAGATTTCCACATTTCATTTCCATTTTTAGAAAATGACGATTTTACCCTTCGAATGGTAAATCGGTTTCTACAATTCCCGAAAATCACGAAAATTGCCAAAAAATAGGAAATGGGTCAATTGAGTGACCAAACCTGTTTTGACTCCGGATTCATTCCGAAATGATGATTTTGTCCTTTTTGGGCAAATTGTCCCCTTTGTCTCAAAATTACGATTTTGCCCCTGATGGGCAAAATCATGTCTAAATCATTCCTAAGCCTGATTGATGCTTCTCTAGGCCAATATGGCCTTATTAGGAATGCCATGTGATTTATTTGTACATTTGAATTCATTGATTTGTGCACTTTATTATTGATTGTGATTGCCAGGATAGTCATTCCTATCTGCATGAACTCCTAGATTTAGGACTCGTACCCCACTCATCTGTATGAAATCTTAAGTCAGTGTTGACACCTGATTTTTTTTACCATTTATTATTGTGATTTTTATTCTTTAAAATTAATTAAAAATATCAAAAAAGGTCATAAAATCACAAAATCAACTTTGGAAGCCTTGGTTTAACCTTAGGAACCAATTTTGAACAAAAAATATTTTTCGGTATTTTTAATATTTTTCGAGTTTATTTAATTATAAAAATACCCAAAAAATCAGAAAAATACCATTCGTGGTCAGAAAAATACCCAAAAATATTCGATAATTTTGTTTTAATTTCCTCTTCAAGTGTGTCACTTTAAATCTCAAAAATTCGGCTCGGGTCACTATGTTCCTTCACAAACATAAACCCGAACCGAGCCTAAAAAAAAATCATTTTCGAGTCTTTTAGTTTTCAATTCTCACTTTTTATAAGCTATGACATTGGATTCTAAAGTCTTAAAGTGCAATTAGGTCAATTTGCCCTCCAATTTAATCAATTTTTACCAAAAGGGCTTAATTGCACATTTTTCTTTCAATTAGTCCCCGGTTTCACGGATGTATACGTATGCTCTACGTATTTATACATCATACGTATTTATACGTTATGCATATTTGTATTGTTTGGTAACCTCTTTAACTCTTGTAATAATAATAATGGTTATTATTTTTAACACCTTTGTTAGTGCCTTTTTTAGCATTTTTGTATTGTGAGTGCTATTTTTAAATAGCATTTTTTGTATTATAAATTGTGAGTGCTATTGTTAGTGCTATTTTTAAATGACATTTATTTATCATAAATTGTGAGTGCTATTGTTAGTGCTATTTTTAAATGGCATTTATTTATCATAAATTGTGAGTGCTATTATTAGATAGAATTTATAATTGTTAGTGCTATTTTTAAATAGAATTTTTGTATTATAAATTGTGAGTGCTATTGTTAGTGCTATTTTTAAATAGCATTTTTGTATTATAAATTGTGAGTGCTATTGTTAGTGCTATTTTTAAATGTCATTTATTTGTGAGTGCTATTATTAGATAGAATTTATAATTGTTAGTGCTATTTTTAAATAGAATTTTTGTATTATAAATTGTGAGTGCTATTGTTAGTGCTATTTTTAAATAGCATTTTTGTATTATAAATTGTGAGTGCTATTGTTAGTGCTATTTTTAAATGTCATTTATTTGTGAGTGCTATTTTTAGATAGAATTTATAATTGTTAGTGCTATTTTTAAATACAATTTATTGGAAGGTATTTTTGGCTATAAAAGGATGGCAAGAGTTTTGAGGTTGAGGGGGAGAGACATTTTGTAGAGTGTGCAAATTTTTGAGAGCTTAGAGAGAAGAACACAAACACTCTCTATATTCTCATAATCTTGAGCGAGCAAAATATACTAAGTTCGGAATATTGATTCCGCATATTGCTAGCACAAATGTTGTGGAGTTATTAGTCGTCTCCCCGTTCGTCAATTGGTGGTGCGTCCGAACTAGATGCCTAACACTTGTGGAGGCTGAGATCGAAGAACATCGAACCGACACCTCCGTTCAAGCACGCTACGAGAGGTAATCTATTTACTCCCTTTGAGACTTTGTGATTTTTTTCGATTGAAATGCACGAAGTACGCCTCTGGAGATACATGTGTGGGTTGTTATTTATTTCCGCTACGTGTTACGTGGATCCCAACAGTGGTATCAGAGCCAATCCTTAGGTGTTTTCGTGCATTTAATTGATTTTTTTTGCAATTTTTGCAATACTATGGCCAATATGTATTAACGAATTGTTCGTCTTACATGGCTAATGGAGATTGATTATTTTATATGATAAATTAATCAACGTAGCAAAAATTGAGACTAAATCAATTTTGAATCGAAAATTTATGGCTATCTTATTTTACGTAAAAATTCTGAATATGATTCAACGTAGAATTTTTATTGTGCCTTCCTAAGTTTTAAATTGTGAATTTATTACTTACGTGAAAGGGTGGTGATCATGGAAAAATCCCTAATCAATGTGATTGATGTATATATGAATGTATGATGATTATTTATATATTTGGGGTTGTAATTATTAAATGGAGGCTGCGTACTCCTTTTATTTTTCATGTAATCTTTATTTTTAGCATAGTCAATTGTTGATGTAAATGCTACGAGGATTACGTGGAGGAGCCTTTTAAGTCGGCGAGCTCTTTGGGGCCCAATTCTTGAAGAGTTCAAGAAACCAAGAAGAAGCGAAGAGTGGCTCTCCGTTATTAAAATATTAAAATGATTATATGTGGTCTCATTGGCTCGAGACCCATTAAATCATAATTCCATGATCACCACGTAGGATAGATATTTATGTGATTGACATCTATTTATTTATTATGATTACGTGAGCATGTTAAACTGGTTAATGTGCAAAGTCAGACTTACCTCACCCAAAATTGTGCCTGCATGAAATCCTAGTTAGGAAAATCACTCGCATTAGGTACCGAAAGGGCGTTGGTAACGACACCAGCGTAACCAAGTCCCCGAACCCAAAATCTCTGGTTCCGTAGAACTGATCGATCTCTCCCAATCGATCGGTAAGGTTTCCGGTCTACCCTCCAAGAAAGACCGGTGGCGACTCCAAATGCATGCACAATTTGCATATGCCACCACGACCACACTAAAGGTCGAAAGCGATCGACTCTTATCGTCGAAGAATACTCCCGCCGCGATTTGGTATGGGCCTGGGAGGGCTCGCGCCGATCCAAGACCCGTGATCGGTAATCCATTAGCCGCGTCCGCTTTCGGACGGGTCGCGACAGCTGGCGACTCCGCTGGGGACTTGTTCTAGAAACTATGGTTCTAGACCTCAAGTGGACTTAGGCCGTAATAAAAATTGAGTGATTTTTCTAACCCTACAGGCGCTCTTGAAGGTGAGGTAAGTCCGCTCACGATAGGTGTTATATGTTTTTGCAGATTGGAGTAATAAGGGGTGTAGTCTGTGATTAACTTTATTTTACGCAGGTGTGGCGTAGGAATGTATGTTGTGTGGATGATTTGAAGTGCTGATTGATAAATTGTTGTGCATGACTTGCATTGTGATGATCACGACACATGGACACACACAACCGCGCCTAAAACCCTAGGCGCCGCCTTTAGGAACACAATAGAAGGAATTGAAAATGGAATCTCCGTGAGGAAAAACACGGGGTAATCCACTTCTCAATTCCGCTCGCTTCGAACTATGGATTGAGTCCCAATGCAACGATAGTTGTGCAATGGAATCGGCTCTTTCTAGAACTCGAGGTGGGAACCTTAACCTTAGGTGCCAAACCCTCTGATTTTTAGAAGTTCACCATCACTTGTCTCATGCGCATGTCTTTGGGCAGTTGGTACACCTAAAATCACACATAAGTCGACGAGTTGGGTTGGTAAGACTCTCTATCCCTCAAAACTATTACAGTTCATATAAATATAGGCATTTCATTCATTGCATTCTGGTGATTAGATTAAATGCCATTTCAAGGATAGATGCATGTGTTTTTCCCAAACGTCCTTGATAGAAGACGAGGAGGATGATATCCCATGGCGAACACCGAGTGAGCAACAAAGGAGCCTACTATGGACATTATTGAGATATCGTCCAATGAAGATGACGAGTTGGGGCAAGTGATCCGGAAGTCACAGATCGAACTTGGGGCATCCTTAAACGTTAGGATCACATTCCTTGGTTTCATTTTCCATTACTAGTCCTCTTGTATAGGGTTTATTTTTATCGAGGCTTTCTCTATCTCACCCCTTAGAGTGATTGTATTAGGGATCTATTGGTGTATACATTCAGATGGAACTCGGTTGTATTTCTTTTGACGGGTCATGGGAATGTGATAGTGGCATTTTCTCTAATCATCCGAATACTCCCAAGTCAAGTTTATAATTCCTTTAGAGGAAACTAAAGTTGAAAATCTTACACGACCTTTTTGGTCGTACAGGGTAATCCAACCCCAATTTCGCTAGAAGGAATTATACACTTGAATTGGTCCATGCATGTCATACGTCACTAAGTAATCCACGATAATTGATCAAGAGTATTGACGTTATTTCGAATTTAATGACGAGATAGATGTCCAAATTGCTCTCGTTCTTAACAAAACGGCCTTGATTTGGATGCCGTATCTTCAATTAAATTTAAAAACACGTCGTTATGCCTTGCATTTTTGACTAATTCGCTCTTCTGAATATTGGTCAAAAGCAATTATCGTGAATTACATTCCTTTCAATAGTATGCTTTCTTTCGAGGAATATTGATAAAAACTTTTCGCACAAGATTAAAACCCTTGTAAAAGTTCTTGTCATTATTAATTACGAGCAAGCATAAGATTGAAAGGGGTCTATGCTTTCTTTTTCAGATTATTCCTTTTGACTCGGTCTTTTCATTTGCAGGTGAAAAACAAGTAGCATAAAGAAATCTTTTCTTGGATAAGTCTGAGGCTATTCTTTCATCTGACCATGAGTGAGTTAGAAAATCAGAACACATCTACTCGACTTATTATGGATCGGCTCATCCAAGTCTAAGATGTCCGGATGCTCGAAGAAATGGATCATATAAAAGCTAAAACAAACACAGGGGCTTTCATTCATTCTTGCCCAAACCAGATCATACAATTCATTGGGGTGGAAAAGTAAAGCAGAAGTGAGCCCTAATCAACGACACAAAGGAGCCCAGCTGGCCCTCCAGGTTATGGATGCTTTGTTTATACGCACCACTCCGCGTATCATGGTCCGCAAGCCTGAGGTGGAGGCGTTTGCGTTCATCATTGACTGCAACAACCTGAGTCTCGTGATCTTCGGCGACTGCTTCCAAGTCCCGAACAAGTCCATTCTCACGAATTATATCCTCGTTTATGCCGTTGAGCCTTTCTTCCAGCCACTCGCTCCGATTCCTTAGCAGGGCATTACGTCGATCGCGCTCATAGGTAGCCAGAGATAGAGCTAAGTCCTCCACCAGATTCCTCCTCTCGCGTAGCAATGTCGAAACCCGCTCTTTGGCGAACTCAACAGCCTTTTTGTGACTATCGGCCAGGTAGTCAGCCAACGCTAGGCGATCGGACTGATCCTCATAACGGGCTCGCAAGACACGAGCCACGGTAACTCCCCGATGAGCAGCGCGGTAGACCTCCAAGGAGTTCGTAAAGAGCGTTGGAAAAATATTGTATTCCCTCCCCAACGCGGTACCCTCGAGGGAGGTGATGTCCAGGTCCCCGAACATGACTCTGATCTCATCCTCGGTTTCGGGATGATCGGCTATGTGAGCGTAGCCTCGACCCAAGAGGTTATAGAACTCTTTCCATCGAGTCAAAGCTTCGGCTGAGAAAGTGTGAACTTCGGAAGAAGCCATTTTCGACGGAGATGTGTGTAGTGGAGCGATTAGAGGATGGAAGCAAATTATATGAGAGCGTTAATCTCCCAAACACCAACTCCGCATTTTATAGCGTCTCGAGAGTGGAGAAAAGTTGCAGCAATAATGCTTGTGGAGCCGGGTTAATTAATGTAAAGCGAGGGCTGCTCCTCCCGTGAATCATCAGACATGTCCTGATCCGCAATTTCAGGCCTGACAAATTCGGTCTCGCCATTATTAAAGCTGGGAGGGAGGCGAGCGCAACTATCGAAGAAGCCGCGAAAGGATTGTGTTGTTCCATCACGCATGAAGCTGGGCGGCGAGTGAACAGCTCTGCCACTTAAAAAGAGAAGACAGTGCTGAACAGGCATGACTATTGAGGAAAAGTGAAAGGCGAGCGCAACTATCGAAGAAGCCGCGAAAGGATTGTGTTGTTCCATCACGCATGAAGCTGGGCGGCGAGTGAACAGCTCTGCCACTTAAAAAGAGAAGACAGTGCTGAACAGGCATGACTATTGAGGAAAAGTGAAAGGCGAGCGCAACTATCGAAGAAGCCGCAAAAGGATTGTGTTGTTCCATCACGCATAAAGCTGGGCGGCGAGTGAACAGCTCTGCCACTTAAAAAGAGAAGACAGTGCTGAACAGGCATGACTATCGAGGAAAAGTGAAAGGCGAGCGCTACTATCGAAGAAGCCGCGGAAGGATTTGGTTACCCCTTCGTGTCGGAAAGCTGAGCAGGAGGTAAACAGTTCCGTCGTTTCAAAAACAGAACGCTGAACAGACCTAGCTTTCGAGGAAAAGGAGGCAACAAATCGAAAGAGCGAGTATACAAAAGAGAACAGAGAACCCCGAGTGACGAGTTCGTTGAAAGACCTCAAATTCTCTAGAATCAGATTCGACATCGAAGCCATGGAACTCAACATCGCCGGTGACGAACATCAAGATCGCAGTGGTGACGACGGCAGTGGCCACGACGCTCAACCCCGGAAAAGAAAAAGTCGCCAGCGCTACGCTCGGAAAGAAATCCAGGAGCTTGAAGCTTTCTTCGATGAATGCCCTTGCCCAAACGAGGAACAAAAGATTGAATTGGGCCAGAAGCTGGGAATGAATCCTATGAGAATCCATTTTTGGTTTCAGAATAGACGTTTCAGACTAGGTGTCCAACACAGGCGTAATGAGATCACGGCCCTAAAAGAGCAGAACCAAAACCTTCAAATGGAAAACATGTGGTATGAGAAAATTCTCAGTACTATTACCTGCCCTGACTGCGGTGGCCCTACCACCCTCAGTAAATTGTTCCCCAGTAAGCCTTCTACGAAGATGGAAGGTGCTCATTTATCCCCCTGCTCCCTTGAGCCATCTCCGGTACAATCAGATCCTGCTAATGGCGCGCATGAGCAGATCGATCCTACAGAAATTATACCAGTGTCTTCGGAGGAAGAAGATACGTGTCGTTATGATCGGAGTCACCTCATCGAAGCCCATGAATCTCCTCCACAACAGCTTCCGGTAAGATCAGATACGGTTCAAGAGGAGTTAGAGGTTAGTCGGCAGGCTATCTACGCCACTCTGGACGACGAGAAGAAGAAATTCACTTGGCCCCCGGAGCTTCATCTCAAGTTCTTGGACGCAGTTCGACAGATAGGACTCGACTTCATAGGTCCGACAAGCATACTTAGGGTCATGAACGTACCGGGACTTACCAAGCAATTAGTCGCGAATCACCTTGGTTGCTACAGAAGGGCGTTAGGACAGCGTTATGCAGAACTGAATCCGAGCAATAGACTCGGCTGCGAACCCAGCACCCTTATGACAAATGAGGCCCGGTCGAATCTGGACGACTATTGGGGATTTGATCAGGATATCCTCGCGAGTCATTTCAATATTCCTCAAGAACACGCATCACAAGTGCAACGAGTAAGCACTCCTCCGTCCGAGCAGCAGCTAGTCAGTGTTCATCCTGTCGCAGATCAGCCCACCACGCCCAGTGCTCAAGGGTTTGCCCAATCAGAGCATATGGCTTCAGATGATCTAATGGGAGAAAGCTTGGAGCACTCTTATTTCCCTAATCCCCAAGTGGGAGATGCTTGTGGTAGTCAATCGATCAAATCTCCTCTTATAATCCCAGACAAAGATGGAGGTTCCAGTTCGAAGAACCCGTCGGGCGATGCAGCTCAACCTACACATCAATCGTTCGAGGGGTCGGGTGATTTCTTCGATGAAGGACTTGATACCTGGTTCGATCAGTTGGAAGCTATTAAAGGTTGGCAACCATGATCTGCACTTGGTAATGGCACACCTAAGCTGAGGCCAGACTGGTTAGTCATTGGACATGCCCCAAGAAAGAATGGGATGTACGCGAGAAGGATGTATCTCCTATTGTAAAGTTCTCATCGGTGCATGCGTTTGTTTCTTCAATAGCTAGAGTTGATTCTGCATAATGTTTTTCGCAAACGTCATCTCGTGTGTATACGGTAATTCCTTGTTATTAAGTTCAAGGTAAAATCAGCCCCGACGCGTGAAGGCAGAATTGATAGCATGAGTTACTAGCAGAATGTGATCGAGCTCGAAAGTGAAAGATTACTAGCGGCCCCAAACGCAATGACCGCAAAATCAGGGGCAATCTTTAAGTTTCGAGCAACTACAAATCTATTTCTCACGAGGCATTCAGGTCAATCAAATATAAAGCGTCGGGCTGTGAGAATGATGCGTAGTCAATCTGTTGACACAGGCGAAAAAGGAGTCGCGTAGATCCGAAAGCAAAAACCTTTCTTGGCTAGTCAACAATGCAGAATGAAAGAGCATATATAAACAAACTCGCATTTATTTCATTCAGCAGGAAAGTTTACAAGTGGATCACTGAGGGGGAGCAGTAAACCCAAAATGAGTTCTGACAAGCATCACAAAAAAGCTTAACTGACTCTCCATGCTATCCATGCCTTGCTTACAACCCACACTCCGGGAATCGAGGTCTACAAGCTTGAAGAAAAGGAGACGACATTTCTCCTTAAGTTCGTTCACCTTGGTGTCATAGTACTCGAACTCAAGCTCTAAGTCATGAGCCAGCACCCTCCCGCGAGCTATATCCATGCTCAGGTCTTCAAGCCTTTCCTCCAACCAGGCACACTGGAACCTCAGCACGAAGTTGTGCTGGTCTTGCTCAAAGGCGGTGTCAAAAAGAGCCAGACGCTCCACCAAGTTGTCCCTCTCACGGACCAGCATCGAAACCTGGGCGTGGGCGTATTCAACAGCCCTTTTATGGTTATCGGTCGTCAGCATGGCCAACATCAGGGACTCAGTTCGGTCCTGATAACGGGCTCGCACGATACCAGCCAAAGTGACCTCCCGGCTAGCAACTTCGTAAGCCTGCATGAAATTGTTAAAGAGAGTTGGGAAGATCACAAACTCCCTTTGCAGTTTCGTACCTTCAATACACGCAGTATCCAGGGCCGGAATCAGAGTACGAACTTCAACCTCAGCTTCAGGATGATTATTTATGTAGCCATAACCCCTACCCAAGAGGTGGTAAAATCTCTCCCATTGGGTCGAAGCTTCAGGTAAGGCAACAGGCATAGAGGAGGAATCCATATGCGATGGAATGACGGAGAAGAGAGTGAGAATGTGAAGAGTGTTTGAGAGGCTGAGTCTGATAAGGCTAAAGTGTTAATCTTCTTGACATCAATCTATCACCTTATAAATGCTCGAGTACAGGGAGAAGTGGTAATAATATTTTATGTGCAGTAGAGCCAAGCGGGTTTCGTTAATGCATCCCCGATGAGTCACGAATCCACCACCGTCCTGTGATCTCGGGTTTTACGAAACATAATGGCGCCGAAAGGTGGGCAGGCTTGTTACTCTAGAGACTGGGCCAGGGGGACAAGCGTAGTGCTCGACAAAGCGAAATCAACGCAAGAGATCTTCAAGCTCCGTTCACGTAGAAAAGAGCAAAAAAGGACAAAGTGGGAATTACGAAGCCTTGAGAAAAACGCTCGTCAAGTAGCCATCACAAAAGGACGAAGTGGGAATCTCGAAACATTGAGAAGAGCGCTCGTCGGGTAGCCATCACCTTTGATCGAAGAACGGTGATCCGGCTCCTTTAACCTCTCAGAATTTGCAGAGAAAGTGAAGATCCAAGGAGGAACAAAGAAAGCTGAGTTAACGGAAAATCAAACAGTGATATCCCGGTCAAAATGTTCAAGGGATTCTGTCATTTACTGGAAGCGCCAGACTTGGAGGTCTCCGAGCTTGAGCTGCTGGAAGAGTTTGAAGATCTCAGGACCGAACCTGACACAAGGGCCATGGAGACCGATCCTTCTAATGATGAAACCCGCGGCTTGGTTAACGAGAACAGTACCCGCGACGGTTATCAGCGTCAGAAAGGGGAATATCTCAAACGCAACACTTCAGGTCAAGTCCATAAACTCGAATTGTTTTTCAGGGAATACCCCTATCCGGACATGGAACAGAAAATCAAAATGGGCCAGGAGATAGGGTGGGAGCCTCGGAAGGTCAAGTGCTGGTTTGAAAACAAACGAACCCGGCTGAAGCAGCAACGCGATCGGCACGAGTTAGCGGTTGTAAGGGAGGAAAATGAAAAGCTTCGAATAAAAAACACTCAGTACAAAAAAGCTCTAAGCATCGCTATTTGCCTGGAGTGCGGTAACCCTGTTCCCACGGACGGAGTATTCACTGAAGATCCAGATCTGGGGGTTTATAATGCTCATTTGTTGCAATGCCCTTCGCAACATCTTTCGGAACAGGCGGGTACCGCCGAGGATCTACAAGAGGAAACTAGTGCTATAAGGTCAAAGTCGACGCCCATTGTGGAAGGGAGCATGCGTCATGACAAGTCGGGTCCGCTCGATGATGAACTCACCATCATGACCAGCCGATCTGAGACCACTAAATCCCCTCCAGAGCAACCTCCAACACGACCAGATTCCGAGAAGAGTAACCGCCAAGTTGCTGACACCACTTCGACTAGCAAGAAAATAAGATTTCGTTGGACCCCGGAGTTTCATAGCAAATTTGTTGATGCAGTTCAACAGTTGGGGATCAGTTTTGCTTGCCCATTGCGCATACTCGAAATCATGAACGTGTCGGGACTGACTAAAAATATGGTCAAGAATCACCTTTGGCGCTACAAGAAACTACTGAGAGATGGACGAGCGTCGCTAGACCAAGATAGAGGCGGTTCAACACGACCAGATTCCACGAAGAGTAGCCGCCGAGTTGCCAACCCTACTTCGGCTAGCAAGAAAACAAGGTTTTATTGGACCTCGGAGCTTCATAGCAAATTTGTTGATGCAGTTCAACAGTTAGGGATCAGTTTGGCTCGCCCATCGCGCATACTCAAGATCATGAACATGCCGGAATTGGATAGAAATAAAGTCAGGAACCACCTTTGGTGCTACAAAAGACTACTGAGAGATGGACGAGTGGCGCTAGACCAAGAGAGAGGCAGTTCAAGTTTAAACGATGAGCATGGCTGTGATCGCAATCCTCATGAAGCAGGAAGCATCCAATCACCTCTTAACACCGATGGGACTGACAATTACACGGTCGATTGTTCAGGCATCAATTAGAGTACTCCCATGGGTTATCCCAGTACTCCTCAGGAGTATGTACCGCAATTTCAGCAAATCGGGACTCCCCAGTCTGAGCACCGACTGGCCGTTAATACTAGTCCTACAGCGGATCTAACACTGGCAGGAGATGCACATACAATCTTGCGAGACGATTACGGAGATTCCGGCTCGAAGAATCAGGTGGTCCATGACGAAAATGGCAAAAAGATTCCTTCTCCAGTAGTCGACAATACTCAACCTGAGTGTCAGTCGCTCGATGGTTCAGACGATCTCCTTGAAAACATCTATTCTTGGTTCGATCGGCTGAATTCCCCCCTGAGTTACCCTGGTACTCCCCAAGAGTATGTACAACAATTTCAGCAGGTATGGACTCCCCAATTTGAGCACCAACCGATCGTTAGTGTTATTCCTACGGCGAATCCAGCATCGGGTACAAACCTACTGGACAACGATGAAAATACCAACTCGAGAAGTGAGGTTGTTCATGTCGAAAGTAGTGTGAGGAACCCATCGCCAACGGTTGAGGATGCCCGACTTGGGCGTCAATGGCTTGAAATTTCAAGCGAGTCCCTCAGTGAGCAACTCGGCGTGTGGATCACGCATAAACCGAGAAACCAGGTTGTTCATGCCGAAAATGGGAGAAGTCCGTCACCAGCAATTAAGGATGCTCAACTTGGACGACTCGAGCGGTCGGACGATCTCCTGAATGAGCAACTCAGCCTATGGGTCAAGCATTTTGGAACAAGTGCATCTTCGCAGTCGTGACCGGTACCGGCGACCGGACATCTGGTTCGAAGCTCGTGTGCTAAATCATTAGAAGGCTCAGGAGAGTGAGAGGTGAATACATCGAATGAATGTGTTACGGATTTCGTTGTAAAGTTCCCGCGGGAACATTGTAATTAACGCTGAAAACTAACCGCTCTGAGTGTCAACATTACCCTTTGAACGTCTTCGAGCCAAGGGCCATGGATTAATCACTTAATCCGTGGAGAAAATTCCATGAACGATGACTATCACCCGCGGAGCATAATGGGATCTACCCCCATTCAGCACGAAATACGTTTGGTCACGAAGCCTCCCATTTGGTAAAACGATGTATCGTTCCTAAACGATCTTCAACCGAATACCAAAGTAATGTCTCATTTCTTTCCCTTCTCAGGTGTTAAACGTGGATAAATCACCCAAGGAGCCATCTGTTCAAATAACAAAACAGACGTTGCCCAACCGGGGGCAGCTGAACCATTGATATTGCAAATATTCCAAGCATGGATAAGCGGATTTGATAGACGTGGTTCATATCAATACGCGACGTCAGAACGGGATGAGAACCAAGAGTAAAGTTGTATTGTCCCAATTTGTCTTCAATTTGGGAATATGAGTTAACACTTGCTATTTATCCTTGATAGGGACTCACCATCAAGGAGGACAAATTTTGACAACCTGTGTGCACTCACAGGGGCACACGACCGAGGGTAAGATGTATCGTTCTAATTTTTTGAAAAATTCATGAACGAACAATAACATGTTTCTTCCGCATTTTCAGGGATCTCCAGCCGCGGGGGACAGGTAAGTATCCCTTTCCCCAATCCATTGAAAATGTTGAATAAAAAATAGAGAAGAAAAGAAAAGCTTTTAGAATCTGATGTCTAGAAAAGACATAGGATTCTAACTTCATTGGCATTCATGTTTTGAAACATGAGGTTATCTGAACATGCATTGGGCATCATAAAATCCCATTGACGGGTAAAATTTTTGGAGAAAACGAAAGAGATTTTTCCAATCAAAAGTTGTTCAAAACTTTCAAAAGGACGTTTTCTCAAAAGACGAGAGGCAAAGCCTAGTCCAAACACGTCCTATACACACTTAAGAGAGAAATGGAGCGGATAAGACAGCAGAATCTGGACCTACGGAAGTAGGGACCATTCGCAGCGATTACATGGGTTGGGACGACGGAGGCATTCGTTTCATATCCCCCAAACACTACAGGTGACCGTTGATAACCCCTTTGAACGGCGGTTTTCATTCTTAACCCTGTCAAGAACCACCCCACATCGGGGCAAAATGGAGGTGAGTCCAGCAGCATCAGGAGAAAATGGTTAGAAATTTTCTTGCTCGGACTAACATTAATCTTTGTGTGTTGTTTATATGGTAATCCAAGTGCCATAGGATGATGAGAAGCATTCATTTCTCTAACCCACACACTGAATCCTTTGCATAGCCAAGTTGAGCCTGCAGAATCATTTCATAAACCCGTTGGTGATCATTGCACATTCCAAGACGGATGCAGCATCACTTCAGAAACGAAGAAGTTCAAGACTTAGGGTTTGCAAAAGAATTCCTAAGTTAATGTTTAACCTTGTTAGACCTTTGATCATAGGTCTAACGCGATCCTATGAAGATGAGAAAAAGTGGGATTTCAAAAATGAATGAGAAAAATCCACGGCATCGAGAAAAAGCAAAGTGCCTGGTAAAAGCAAGGCCGATGCTCATGAAAGCTGTTTGCTTGATCCCCAGTGAAACTTGGATGAAAAAAAAAATTCTTAAAGGAGTCAAATAAAAAAAGCTGCTCCCCAAATGCTGCCAAGTACAGAACAAAGACATGGAGAGAGTCGGTCTCTGAATGCAACAAGGGACGCTCTCTAAAGAGCTGGTGCACACCTCAAAATCGGTTGTACACCTCAAAAACTAAAGATGCAGAAAGGAAAAGACAGGAGGTAAATCAGCAATGATCACCAATGTCAAACTCGTCATGAATTCTGGGCCAAAAACAAGCCTTTTTCGGTCCCCAATCCTACCAACATCATAACCCTGAAACAGTCTTCTCTGACTAAGACACTTGGGTTAACATACAGCTCAGCTCGAAGAAGTACGAGCAAGACTATTTCTTTCTCATTTTGCAGGGTTCTTGACTTGTAAACCCGGAGCAGATGGTGAAAACTTTCATTCAATGACCTTGACTCAAAAGTGAGTCCCCCTTGAAGACCAATATCCAAGCCCAACATTACGGTCCCGTGGAAGACCTCCCGACCGATCAAAATGTATGCGCTGCGAATGAGCCTAAAACCTAGGCACGGGTTAGTAGGGAATCGAGTGTATCCCCTATAAAAAAACACGATCGCAAAACAGGTGAGAAGACCTCATTGTCGAGAAATATTCCAATTGATGTTTTGAACAAACTCTTTTTGGAATTTTCAAACTGTTGATCCAGATTTTCCGTGCAAGGGATTTGTGATCACATTTGCATGTTGCAAGAATGCTTTGGATAACCCCCAGCATCAAAATGCACATTTCATGATTAAAACTTAAATCATACGGTTTTGTCAAAATGGACAGCCGTGGTCTTCCCAAAGATTACTAACGTTTTCTTGGTGAAGAAAAATCTTTCAGGCTCAAACTTATGCAGGATACTTGGAGAACCCAACTCCCAGAATGTCGCCTCAACAGACTCAAGTGAAGTTTTGTCAAAATAAAATCTTTCACTGCTTCAAAAAACTGAATTCCCGACAAACTTCGGGGTCTCAAAAAAAGGGGAAGAAAAATCCTTTTAAAAGAAAAAGTCCTATCAGACGTGGAGAACCCTCGTCCCAGGACCCATTTTCAAAATATCAAACAGTCTCATCGGACGTGGAGAACCCTCGTCATGAGACCCCTTTTCAAACATGGTAGATACCGCCTGAAGGGTCAACACAAGGTAGAAACCGCCTGAAGGGTCAACTCATGGTAGATACCGCCTGAAGGGTCAACACAAGGTAGAAACCGCCTGAAGGGTCAACTCATGGTAGATACCGCCTGAAGGGTCAAATCAAAGGTAGATACCGCCTGAATGGTCAAAATCAAAGGTAGATACCGCTTGAAGGGTCAACACAAGGTAGATACCGCCTGAAGGGTCAACACATGGTAGATACCGCCTGAAGGGTCAACACAAGGTAGAAACCGCCTGAAGGGTCAAATCAAAGGTAGAAACCGCCTGAAGGGTCAACTCAAGGTAGAAACCGCCTGAATGGTCAAACCAAGGTAGAAACCGCCTGAGGGATCACATTAATGGTAGAAACCGCCTGAAGGGTCACATATGGTAGAAACCGCATAAGGGTCCACTCATTGATAAATATCGCAGTAAGGATCAACACAAAGGTCTGATCCACCATACGGATCAAAATTCTTGGCAAATCCCAAAGCGTGGGATACGCCTTCCTTAGGTTCCTACAAGTTAGGAATCCCATCATGGTATGACCTACCATACAGGTCAGAGCTTAATCTCCCTGGGATATTCTGAATGACGAGTCCTAGGCATCTTCTTGAAAGTCGTCGCAACCGGCAGCATCCGACAGGTGAGCTTCAGGTAAGCCTCTCTCACTTCGGCCCATGTTCAAATTGTTAGAGCAAACCGGAGATTGATTTGAGCTTTTATCAATAGGCTTAAGGATCCGATGTCATAACATTTCTTCTCTTATTTTCCCAGTTGAGTCGGTTAGGAATCAGGTGCCACCTTATCTTTGAGAGAAACCTCTAACGAGATTCCTTTCAAAGAGGGGCAGCTGTTGACACCTGATTTTTTTTACCATTTATTATTGTGATTTTTATTCTTTAAAATTAATTAAAAATATCAAAAAAGGTCATAAAATCACAAAATCAACTTTGGAAGCCTTGGTTTAACCTTAGGAACCAATTTTGAACAAAAAATATTTTTCGGTATTTTTAATATTTTTCGAGTTTATTTAATTATAAAAATACCCAAAAAATCAGAAAAATACCATTCGTGGTCAGAAAAATACCCAAAAATATTCGATAATTTTGTTTTAATTTCCTCTTCAAGTGTGTCACTTTAAATCTCAAAAATTCGGCTCGGGTCACTATGTTCCTTCACAAACATAAACCCGAACCGAGCCTAAAAAAAAATCATTTTCGAGTCTTTTAGTTTTCAATTCTCACTTTTTATAAGCTATGACATTGGATTCTAAAGTCTTAAAGTGCAATTAGGTCAATTTGCCCTCCAATTTAATCAATTTTTACCAAAAGGGCTTAATTGCACATTTTTCTTTCAATTAGTCCCCGGTTTCACGGATGTATACGTATGCTCTACGTATTTATACATCATACGTATTTATACGTTATGCATATTTGTATTGTTTGGTAACCTCTTTAACTCTTGTAATAATAATAATGGTTATTATTTTTAACACCTTTGTTAGTGCCTTTTTTAGCATTTTTGTATTGTGAGTGCTATTTTTAAATAGCATTTTTTGTATTATAAATTGTGAGTGCTATTGTTAGTGCTATTTTTAAATGACATTTATTTATCATAAATTGTGAGTGCTATTGTTAGTGCTATTTTTAAATGGCATTTATTTATCATAAATTGTGAGTGCTATTATTAGATAGAATTTATAATTGTTAGTGCTATTTTTAAATAGAATTTTTGTATTATAAATTGTGAGTGCTATTGTTAGTGCTATTTTTAAATAGCATTTTTGTATTATAAATTGTGAGTGCTATTGTTAGTGCTATTTTTAAATGTCATTTATTTGTGAGTGCTATTATTAGATAGAATTTATAATTGTTAGTGCTATTTTTAAATAGAATTTTTGTATTATAAATTGTGAGTGCTATTGTTAGTGCTATTTTTAAATAGCATTTTTGTATTATAAATTGTGAGTGCTATTGTTAGTGCTATTTTTAAATGTCATTTATTTGTGAGTGCTATTTTTAGATAGAATTTATAATTGTTAGTGCTATTTTTAAATACAATTTATTGGAAGGTATTTTTGGCTATAAAAGGATGGCAAGAGTTTTGAGGTTGAGGGGGAGAGACATTTTGTAGAGTGTGCAAATTTTTGAGAGCTTAGAGAGAAGAACACAAACACTCTCTATATTCTCATAATCTTGAGCGAGCAAAATATACTAAGTTCGGAATATTGATTCCGCATATTGCTAGCACAAATGTTGTGGAGTTATTAGTCGTCTCCCCGTTCGTCAATTGGTGGTGCGTCCGAACTAGATGCCTAACACTTGTGGAGGCTGAGATCGAAGAACATCGAACCGACACCTCCGTTCAAGCACGCTACGAGAGGTAATCTATTTACTCCCTTTGAGACTTTGTGATTTTTTTCGATTGAAATGCACGAAGTACGCCTCTGGAGATACATGTGTGGGTTGTTATTTATTTCCGCTACGTGTTACGTGGATCCCAACAGTGGTATCAGAGCCAATCCTTAGGTGTTTTCGTGCATTTAATTGATTTTTTTTGCAATTTTTGCAATACTATGGCCAATATGTATTAACGAATTGTTCGTCTTACATGGCTAATGGAGATTGATTATTTTATATGATAAATTAATCAACGTAGCAAAAATTGAGACTAAATCAATTTTGAATCGAAAATTTATGGCTATCTTATTTTACGTAAAAATTCTGAATATGATTCAACGTAGAATTTTTATTGTGCCTTCCTAAGTTTTAAATTGTGAATTTATTACTTACGTGAAAGGGTGGTGATCATGGAAAAATCCCTAATCAATGTGATTGATGTATATATGAATGTATGATGATTATTTATATATTTGGGGTTGTAATTATTAAATGGAGGCTGCGTACTCCTTTTATTTTTCATGTAATCTTTATTTTTAGCATAGTCAATTGTTGATGTAAATGCTACGAGGATTACGTGGAGGAGCCTTTTAAGTCGGCGAGCTCTTTGGGGCCCAATTCTTGAAGAGTTCAAGAAACCAAGAAGAAGCGAAGAGTGGCTCTCCGTTATTAAAATATTAAAATGATTATATGTGGTCTCATTGGCTCGAGACCCATTAAATCATAATTCCATGATCACCACGTAGGATAGATATTTATGTGATTGACATCTATTTATTTATTATGATTACGTGAGCATGTTAAACTGGTTAATGTGCAAAGTCAGACTTACCTCACCCAAAATTGTGCCTGCATGAAATCCTAGTTAGGAAAATCACTCGCATTAGGTACCGAAAGGGCGTTGGTAACGACACCAGCGTAACCAAGTCCCCGAACCCAAAATCTCTGGTTCCGTAGAACTGATCGATCTCTCCCAATCGATCGGTAAGGTTTCCGGTCTACCCTCCAAGAAAGACCGGTGGCGACTCCAAATGCATGCACAATTTGCATATGCCACCACGACCACACTAAAGGTCGAAAGCGATCGACTCTTATCATCGAAGAATACTCCCGCCGCGATTTGGTATGGGCCTGGGAGGGCTCGCGCCGATCCAAGACCCGTGATCGGTAATCCATTAGCCGCGTCCGCTTCCGGACGGGTCGCGACAGTCAGAAAACTCAGTCAACTTAGGTACCGAAAGGGCGTCAACTCTGATAGTTGACGTAACTAAGTCCCCGAACCCATTTCCCTGGTTATCGCAGAATTGAATAGAAACTCCCGACTATTCAATAGGGTGGTCCAATCATACCCTCCAAAAAAATGATTGGTGGCGACTCCATGGCATGCACACTTAGCACATATCACTAGACCACACTGAAGGTCGACTACGTATACCTCCGTTGCGATTTGGGTAACGGGCCTTGGGAGAGGCCCGCGTCCGACCAGACTGGACGGCCCATTAGCCCTCGAGAGCCCATGGCGAATCTCGAGAGGGTCGCGACAGACTGGCGACTCCGCTGGGGACTTTAGAGAACTTGAGCCGATTAAAAAGGTGATTGATTTTTCTAACATGTTTTATGCAGATGCTCTTCAAGGTGAGGTACGTACTTTAACCCTTGAGGTGTTAAATGTTTTTGCAGATTGGAGAAATAAGGGGTGGAGTACTTGTTAACTCTGTTTTATGTAGGTTGGGCGTAGGAATGAATGATTGTGTGTATGTTTTATATTGAAGCGGTGATTGTTAAATAAGATGCATGTTTATCGCTTTAGCACGACACCGAAAATACACACAACCGCGCCTAAAACCCCGGGCGCCGCCTATAGGAAAACAATAGAAGGGATTGAAAATGGAATCTCCGTGAGGAAAAACACGGGGTAATCCACTTTTCAATTCCGCTCACTTCGAACTATGGATCGAGTCCCAATGCAACGATAGCTGTGCAATGGAATCGGCTCTTTCTAGAACTCGAGGTGGGAACGTTGACCTTAGGTGCCAAATCCTTTGATTTTTAGAAGTTTTATCCTCCCTTGTCTCATGTGCATGTCTTTAGATGGTTGGTATATCTAAAACCACCTAAAAAAAATCGGTGATCCTGGAGTCACATCTCGAAGATTGGAACTGGGGCATCTCCAAGTGTTCGGGCCACATTCCTTTGATTGATTTGACATTCTTAGTCCTCTTGTATAAAATTAATTTTGCTGAGATCCTCTATATCTCGTCCCGTAGATTGATTGTATTAGGGATCTACTTGTATTGTATACATCTTGATAAGGCTCATTTCTATCGAAAATGGGGGCAAATTCCCCAAACCCGTGGAGCATAGTGGAATTCGTCCCTTCAGTGCAAAACACATTGGGCCGCAGAGCCACTCGTTTGGTGAAAGGACGTATCGTTCCTAATTGATTTTTAATCAGATCTGGGGATAAGTTTTTCTCCATTCTTTTTATCTCAGGACGTCTCTCCTCTGACAAAGTCAATAGACGCAATAACAGAGTCGTCCGCATCAGAATCAAACCCCAAGATACGAATTTGGGTGAACGGTAACCTTGTATCGTTCCAATTTGGTCTTCCAAGACCACATGCCTAACGTGAGTTTTTACTCATTTTACAGGAAGTTGTTGGCGCTGAAAGCCTCAAATGAAAATAGCGCGCTAACAGGGAGGCGAATAGAATCATTGGCCTTAGAAGTCAGGATTCCAGGAGATGGTCTTTGATTATAAGACCTAGTGGATGGTAAAAAGTATCGCTCCTACGTCACATGCTTTGACATGCATTTTGATAAAATCTTCTTTTTTTCCTTGAATAAAAGGAACCTTGAAGAATGGCGCTGGAGTGCGCCCAAAAACACAAATGGATCTTCTCTGGGGCAAATTCTTGAGAAGGATTCGTCGCCCAACCAGATGGGAGATCAAGGACACAAGATAGAGGGCCAAATTATGCAAGCCGCGCGTTTGTGTTCAAACGGAAACACAAAACAAGAACAAGGCGGTATCGTTCCAATTTGTCTTGAATTTTGGAACGCAAACTGACACCTAATTCCCTTCTTTGACAAGGGCTCGCCATCAAGGCGAAACAGGTTTTCACATCCCGTGTATTACCCAATGGAACACATGACCAAGGGTAAGATGTATCGTTCTAATTTATTGAAAAATTCATGAACGTACAATAACATGTTTCTTCCGCATTTTCAGGGATCTCCAGCCGCGGCGGGTAGGTAAGTATCCCTTTTCCCCAAGTCGTTGAAGATAAAAAAAGTGTTAGGACTCTTTCAATCATTATGTCTGAAAAGAGGCATCGAATTTTTAAACTCATAGACATCCACAGTTGAAGTTGGGAGGTTGTCTGAACATGAATGAAACATGCATGTGCATCATAAAGCCCCATTGGGAGGAAATTTTTCGGAGAAAACAAAAAGAATTTTTCCAATAAAAATTGTTCAAACCGTTTAAGGGTGTTTTCTCAGATGAGAGGCGAATCCTAATCCAAACATGTCCAATACACACTTGAGAGATGAGTGAAGTGAGCAGATAACAAAATCTGGGTCTACGGGGGTAAGGACAATTTGCAGCGATTACATGGGTTGGGACGACGGAGGCATTCGTTTCATATCCCCCAAACACTACAGGTGACCGTTGATAACCCATTTGAACGGCGGTTCTCATTCTTAACCCTGTCAAGAACCACCCCACACCGGGGCAAAAAGGAAGTAAGTCCAGCAGCGTCAGGAGAAAATGGTTAGAAATTTTCTTGCTCGGACTAATTAATCTTTGTGTGTTGTTTATATGGTAATCCAAGTGCTATAGGATGACGAGAAGCATTCATTCTTTATCCCATACACTGTATCATTTGCACAGCCAAGTTGAGCCTGCAAATTCATTTCATGAACCCATTGGTGATCATTCCAAGACGGATGTCGCACCACTTCAAAAATGGAAGAGTTCAAGACTCAGGGATTACGAAGAGAATTCTCGGACTGATATTTAAAGCATGTTTAGACTATATGTCTAACATGATCCCATGAAGATGAGAAAAAGGGGGATTTCAAAAATGAAAATGAGAAAAATCCCCGGCATCAAGAAAAAGCAAAGTGCCTAGTAAAAGCAAGGCCGATACTCGTGCTAGTTGTTTAATTGGTCCGCAATGAAGCTGGATGGGAAAAGGGGAAATCCCTGAAGGAGCCAAATCCAAAAGGACTGCTCCCCAAATGCTATCAAGCGCAGAACAAAGACATAGAAAGAGTCAGTCTCTGAATGCAACAAGAGACGCTCTTTAAAGAGCTGGTGCACATCGCGAGATAGGTTGCGCGCCTCAAAGGCTAAAGATGCAGAAAAGAAAGGACAGGTGGCAAATCAGCAATGATCACCAATGTCAAACCCGTCACGAATTCTGGGCCAAAAATAAGCCTGTTTCGGTCCCCAATCCTACCAATGTTACAACCCCGAAACAGTCTTCTCTGACTAAGACACTTGGGTTAACATATAGCTTAGCTCGAAGAAGTACGAGCAAGATTATTTCTTTCTCATTTTGCAGGGTTCTTGACTTGTAAACCCGGAGCAGATGGTGAAAATTTTCATTCAATGGCCTTGACTCAAAAGTGAGTCCCCCTTGACGATCAAGAACCAAGCCCAACATTTCGGTCCCGTGGAAGACCTCCCGACCGATCAAAATGTATGCGCTGCGAATGAGCCTAAAACCTAGGCACAGGTTAGTAGGGAATTGAGTGCATCCCCTACAAAAAAAAAAAAAAAACCACTATCGCAAAACAGGTGAGAAGACCTCATTGTCGAGAAATATTCCAATTGATGTTTTGAACAAACTCTTTTTGGAATTTTCAAACTGTTGATCCAAATTTTCCGTCCAAGGGATTTGTGATCACATTTGCATATTGCAAGAATGCTTTGGATAACCTCCAGCATCAAAATGCACATTTCATGATTAAAACTTAAAACATACGGTTTTGTCAAATGGACAGCCGTGGCCTTCCCAAAGATTACTAACGTTTTCTTGGTGAAGAAAAATCTTCCAGGCTCGAACTTCTGCAGGATTCTTGGAAACCCCAAATCCCAGAAAAACATTTGCTCCGTGGAGTGGAGCACGCAGGTTTGAACTTTCTACAGGATACCTGGAGAACACAGCTTCCAGAATGTCGTCTCAACAGACTCAACTGAAGTTTTTTCAAAATAAAATCTTTCACTGCTTCAAAACTGAATTCCCGATAAATTTCGGGATCTTTCAAAAGAAGGGGTGAGGATGTGATCCCATTTCAAAATTTAGGCGGTCTCATCGGATGTGGAGAACCCTCGTCATGAGACACCTTTTCAAAAATCAAGCAGTCCTAGCTTGACGTGGAGAACCCTCGTCCTAGGATCCCTTTTCCAAAAATATCAAACAGTCCTGGCATGACGTGGAGAACCCTCGTCCTAGGACCTCTTTTCAAATATCAAACAGTCTCATCGGACGTGGAGAACCCTCGTCATGAGGCCCTTTTTCAAACCAAAACAAAGGTAGATACCGCCTGAAGGGTCAAATGAAGGTAGATACCGCCTGAAGGGTCAAATCAAAGGTAGATACCGCCTGAAGGGTCAACACAAGGTAGAAACCGCCTGAAGGGTCAAATAAAGGTAGATACCGCCTGAAGGGTTAAATGAAGGTAGATACCGCCTGAAGGGTCAAATCAAAGGTAGAAACCGCCTGAAGGGTCAACACAAGATAGAAACCGCCTGAAGGGTCAACACAAAGTAGAAACCGCCTGAAGGGTCAAATCAAGGTAGAAACCGCCTAAATGGTCAAATCAAGGTAGAAACCGCCTGAAGGGTCAACTCAAAGGTAGAAACCGCCTGAAGGGTCAACCAAAGGTAGATACCGCCTGAAGGGTCAAACCAAAGGTAGAAACCGCCTGAAGGGTCAACCAATGGTAGAAACCGCCTGAAGGGTTAACACAACGGTAGAAACCGCCTGAAGGGTCAACCCAATAGTAAAAATCACTTAAATGGCCAACTCAATGGTCCGATCCACCACACGAATCAAAACCCTTGGCAAATTCCCAAATGTGGGATGCGTCTTCCTTAGATTCCTATCAGTTAGGAATCCCATTATGGTTTGACCTACCATACGGGTCAGAGCTTAACCTCTCTAGGATACTCTAGTAACGAGTTTCTAGAAATTCTCTTGAATCCATCAAACACCGCGAAAATCGCACAAACATCGAACAGGTAAGTGGCAGGTATGTCTCTCTATTATCTCACTCTCTCATGTCAAATAAATGTTTCCCCCTTCAAGAAAGAGCATACATCGACAAGCATGAAAAACTGGATGTCATGACTCCTTTTCCTTTAGTTTCACGAGTCGAGTCGATCAGGACTCAGGTGTCACCTTGTCTTTGAGAGAAACCTCTGAGGGGATTCCTCTGACGAGATTCCTCTCAAAGAGGGGCAGCTGTTGACACCTAAATTTTGATCAACTTTTTTTCCTTTATTTTTCGAAAATTCATAGAAAATCCATAAAAAGCTAAAAAATTACAAAATCAACTTTGGTAGCCTTGGCCAAGCTAAAGGGACCATTTTGGATAAAAAAATATTTTTTCATATTTTTTATTATTATTATTTTCGAAAAATATAAAAATAAAAAGAAAATAAAAAAAGTAGTATTCGAGGTCACAAAAATATATACAAATAGTCGGTATTTTTATTTTTAATTTTCTTTACTTTAGGACCTCATAAAATAGTAAAATTCAGGTTCGATTTTAGGTGTTCTCTGATCACCATAAAATTGAATTTGGCAAAAATATTAATAATGATTAAAAGGAAAAGGAGTGAAAACATCATCATTTAAAAGGAAAAGGGGACTAATCATTTTGTCTTCGCTTTTGATTATTTATTATTATTTTTACTTTTTAGTATTTTATTATATTATTATTATATTATTTTTTTATTATTATTTTATTTTTATTATTATTTTAATCTTCCCCCCTCCCCCTCATCATCCGTCGCCTCCTCTTCTTCCTTCTTTCTTCTTCTTCTTCCTCCTCTTCTTCTTCTCCTTCCTCTCCCGTAGCTTCTTCTTCCTTTTCTTTTCTTCTTCTTCGTGGACGCCTAAAATGGAACCCCCCCTTCCGCCGTCGTCGCTAGCCGTCGTACCTCAAAGCCGCCGTGAACAACCCAAGACCTCCGGCCTCCACCCGTTTCGGAGTTTGGTTCGGGATTGTTTCGGATCGGGCCAAATCCGTCATCGCCAAAGCGCGCTATCGCCTCCGGCGACAGCCCCGGAGTCCTACCTCCTCCCTCGGAGCTTATGGAGCCTACGCGCCGCTGGTGGAGCCCAGAAACAGCCTCGGGTCACCACCCCGTCGTCGGAACGTGTCCGGACGCGTCGAAACGTGTCCGGACGTGTCGGAGCGTGTCCGGACGTGTCCGGGCGTGTCGGACGTGTCGGAGCGTGTCCGGGCGTGTCGGACGTGTCGGAGCCGTGTCCGAACAGTGTCCGAACAGTGTCGGAACAGTGTCGGAACAGTGCATGAACAGTGTCGGAACAGTGCATGAACAGTGTCCAATTTTTTAATTTTTTTTAATTTTTTTTAATTTTTAGTCTTAATTTGTGAAATTGACTATCGACATTCTAATGGCGATCGACAGGTAACGGGCATGGGGAGGGTCGCAGGCTGAGGCTGGGCGATTGAAGGCCGGTGTCCAATCCGGTATGTTTTACGTACCCGATATGTATATCAGGATTATTTTTCTAAAATATTGCATTTATAGACTTGATTTGTATGTATTTGTTTCAGTCTAGTGGTTAGCTTATTTATCTGGTTGAGTGTTATCTATTGTCAAAGACATGCTTTTTGTTAAAATATTTTCTGAAAATATAAAAAAATATTAATAAATCAAAAATGCCAAAAAATGGAAAAATTAAAGAAAAACAAAAAAATTGAGAAAAAATTGCATAGAAATTCTAAAAATTGTCCAAGGCTGAAAATGACAAAAAATTGATTTGTTTTCATTTTTGGGATTTTCTACCATTTAATCCAAAATGGCGATTTCACCCCTCAAAGGGTAAATCGTCTTTGATATTCTGATGAATTGTGGAAATTGCTTAGAATTTGGTGATGGGCCAGATGGGTGGTTAAACCTTATGTCTAAGATTTCCACATTTCATTTCCATTTTTAGAAAATGACGATTTTACCCTTCGAATGGTAAATCGGTTTCTACAATTCCCGAAAATCACGAAAATTGCCAAAAAATAGGAAATGGGTCAATTGAGTGACCAAACCTGTTTTGACTCCGGATTCATTCCGAAATGATGATTTTGTCCTTTTTGGGCAAATTGTCCCCTTTGTCTCAAAATTACGATTTTGCCCCTGATGGGCAAAATCATGTCTAAATCATTCCTAAGCCTGATTGATGCTTCTCTAGGCCAATATGGCCTTATTAGGAATGCCATGTGATTTATTTGTACATTTGAATTCATTGATTTGTGCACTTTATTATTGATTGTGATTGCCAGGATAGTCATTCCTATCTGCATGAACTCCTAGATTTAGGACTCGTACCCCACTCATCTGTATGAAATCTTAAGTCAGAAAACTCAGTCAACTTAGGTACCGAAAGGGCGTCAACTCTGATAGTTGACGTAACTAAGTCCCCGAACCCATTTCCCTGGTTATCGCAGAATTGAATAGAAACTCCCGACTATTCAATAGGGTGGTCCAATCATACCCTCCAAAAAAATGATTGGTGGCGACTCCATGGCATGCACACTTAGCACATATCACTAGACCACACTGAAGGTCGACTACGTATACCTCCGTTGCGATTTGGGTAACGGGCCTTGGGAGAGGCCCGCGTCCGACCAGACTGGACGGCCCATTAGCCCTCGAGAGCCCATGGCGAATCTCGAGAGGGTCGCGACAGACTGGCGACTCCGCTGGGGACTTTAGAGAACTTGAGCCGATTAAAAAGGTGATTGATTTTTCTAACATGTTTTATGCAGATGCTCTTCAAGGTGAGGTACGTACTTTAACCCTTGAGGTGTTAAATGTTTTTGCAGATTGGAGAAATAAGGGGTGGAGTACTTGTTAACTCTGTTTTATGTAGGTTGGGCGTAGGAATGAATGATTGTGTGTATGTTTTATATTGAAGCGGTGATTGTTAAATAAGATGCATGTTTATCGCTTTAGCACGACACCGAAAATACACACAACCGCGCCTAAAACCCCGGGCGCCGCCTATAGGAAAACAATAGAAGGGATTGAAAATGGAATCTCCGTGAGGAAAAACACGGGGTAATCCACTTTTCAATTCCGCTCACTTCGAACTATGGATCGAGTCCCAATGCAACGATAGCTGTGCAATGGAATCGGCTCTTTCTAGAACTCGAGGTGGGAACGTTGACCTTAGGTGCCAAATCCTTTGATTTTTAGAAGTTTTATCCTCCCTTGTCTCATGTGCATGTCTTTAGATGGTTGGTATATCTAAAACCACCTAAAAAAAATCGGTGATCCTGGAGTCACATCTCGAAGATTGGAACTGGGGCATCTCCAAGTGTTCGGGCCACATTCCTTTGATTGATTTGACATTCTTAGTCCTCTTGTATAAAATTAATTTTGCTGAGATCCTCTATATCTCGTCCCGTAGATTGATTGTATTAGGGATCTATTTGTATTGTATACATCTTGATAAGGCTCATTTCTATCGAAAATGGGGGCAAATTCCCCAAACCCGTGGAGCATAGTGGAATTCGTCCCTTCAGTGCAAAACACATTGGGCCGCAGAGCCACTCGTTTGGTGAAAGGACGTATCGTTCCTAATTGATTTTTAATCAGATCTGGGGATAAGTTTTTCTCCATTCTTTTTATCTCAGGACGTCTCTCCTCTGACAAAGTCAATAGACGCAATAACAGAGTCGTCCGCATCAGAATCAAACCCCAAGATACGAATTTGGGTGAACGGTAACCTTGTATCGTTCCAATTTGGTCTTCCAAGACCACATGCCTAACGTGAGTTTTTACTCATTTTACAGGAAGTTGTTGGCGCTGAAAGCCTCAAATGAAAATAGCGCGCTAACAGGGAGGCGAATAGAATCATTGGCCTTAGAAGTCAGGATTCCAGGAGATGGTCTTTGGTTATAAGACCTAGTGGATGGTAAAAAGTATCGCTCCTACGTCACATGCTTTGACATGCATTTTGATAAAATCTTCTTTTTTTCCTTGAATAAAAGGAACCTTGAAGAATGGCGCTGGAGTGCGCCCAAAAACACAAATGGATCTTCTCTGGGGCAAATTCTTGAGAAGGATTCGTCGCCCAACCAGATGGGAGATCAAGGACACAAGATAGAGGGCCAAATTATGCAAGCCGCGCGTTTGTGTTCAAACGGAAACACAAAACAAGAACAAGGCGGATTCTGAGCTAGCTGAGGAGAAGTGTTGGTTCTAGCTCTTAGAAATTCCAAATGACCTCAAATCTTTTAGGAGAGCTTAATAACATCTAGTAATATATTCAGATGGTTTATGGCTACTAATAGATGGTTTTAGAATGAGATTTCATGGCTGATTTGAGGTGGTCTTTACCGAACAGATTCTGCCTCCTCCGACCGGTAGAGGATCCGTGAGCTTTTGAGGTCCGCCGAGGTGTCACCTTGCCCCGAAACTTGTTGATAAGACACCATAAGACATGATATTACATGTTAGCAAAGGATAGATGAGTTATATTGGAGTTTTGATGGTCGGTTTATATGGAAACTTGTTGGAACAGAATCTGCCCGGCACTGAACAGTGTAGGATTCGAAGTTTGTTGCGGTTCTTGGAGGAGTTTATTGGCTTAATTAGCTTGGTAAGTTGATTCTAAGCCTTTGTTAGGATGTTGGGTTACTAAAGGGTGGATCTTTGGTGAAATTGAAAGGATTTTAAAGGTGGTTTTGGTGAGAAAAAAGTGAGAGACCCGAGAGGTGTCCAAATCCCGTTTTCTGCGCACACCGATTTTAAAACGGCCCGTTCTAATTCATCCGATGTCCAAATTGAGCACCGTTTTCACCCACACGGCCACAAGATCTTGAAGTTTAGTACCATGAAATTTTTTTTCCCAAAAGGTCAGTAGCAATATTTCAGTTTTCATGAGAATGAACCTGGTCATGGTGGGTAGTCATGTGGATTGGGGTCATTGATGACTTTTCTTGATTGAATGTTCCTTAAACATGCCTAGGGAGTGTCTAGTTGATGATGTGATTGTTTGATGATGAAATTCTATGTGAGAAAGTGGGCATGTGATGATTAATTGGGATTCAATCGAGGGCTTTAATGCTCGGTGTCGCAATTGGTGCCGGATGATGCATGGTGTAACGATATGCATGTGTATGATGGCCGAATGGCTTGTTTTAAATGGTGAACCTGATGTGCTAAATGCGTGCCTTGAGTGCCGATGGCATGACTTTGCTTGTGATTGTGAAATTGAGATTAATGAAAAGGTTCACAATGATGTTTTATGGCCAATGCATTGAGCCGGGGAGGGAGTTACTCCCATTGACCTGACGAGGTCGTGCGGCTAGAGAGTCCTACCTTGACCGAATCATCTCGAAGGCTGTAAGAATCGAGAGTCAGGTAGTGACCGAATCATCTCTAGGTCCGGACGCGAGAGTCCTATAGTCGACCGAATCATCTCGATGGCGCGGAGTGTCGAGAGTCGCTATAGAGACCGAATCATCTCGCAGCGAGAGTCATGATGACCGAATCATCTCGATAAGACATCGAGAGTCATATGATTGACCGAATCATCTCGCGGCCCAAGTGGGGCGGCCCTTGATGGGCGTAAAGAAGATAAAAGACTAAAACATGATTCTTGGTATGTTTCCGAGTCTGTATGCTTGAATTGGCTGGAATGCCTAGGATGCCTAGAGTGCATGGAATGTTCATTATGCCTGTATGGCTTGAGAAACTCATATTGAAAAGTGAAAGTATGAAAGAAATGAAACTGGTGCCTGATATGCCTGAGTTGCTTTATTATGCCAATTGCTTGAGTGTCATGTGTGAAAATCATTTTGCCCAAAACTTGCATATTTTCAAACGTGCCTGGCGGTACCAATAGTCTAGCATAGGGTTAGGGTTTACTTACTGAGATTATTATCTCACCCCGTCGTGGGACCAACATTTCAGACCTAAAGCCTTAAAGGAAGCCTCGGAGGTGATGAAGAAGGGAAGGGAGAAGATGAAGACGTGTCTGTTTAGTTTGTGGATTTCTTTTTGAAGTTCTTCTTTTGTGGTCCCATAGTGCCTTCCCCTTAACCCTTCTGTCTTTTGATGTACTAGATCTTTTAACTGGGAGACGCTGTGTGTTGTTTTTAAATCCTATGTCGCCTTATGTCTTTTCTTTTATGTCTGGGGTTTTGTTTCGCTCCCGCATGCGTTTTTCATATCGCACTCCACGAGTAAAGCCGTTGGATCCTGGGTTGTCTTATTTGTATTGACGGCTGTGTGGGATGTTGGCGTGCCCGCCGGGGTCGGGGCGTGACACCTAAACCCCTCAAGGTAGCTAATGGGCATATGTTGAAGGCGGATCCATTGTTGATTAGTACGTGCGGCACTCTCTTCCCGTTACATTGTGCAGAGATGTACAAGGCCTTATTGTGCCATCTTCCTTTCATGGGAAAGTCTTCATCAGAGAAGCTCAATTAATCTTTTAGGAGGATTGCCCCTACAAAGTCTCCTAATTGCACATCATTAATTGTTTCGGGGACATGTACCTCGTTTAGTATCTTCAACAGCGCATTCTTGTGCTTTTCTGAATTGATGAATAAATCCAGCAAGGATATTTGAGCTGACATCTTTCTCAGCTGTTCTATTACTTCGTACTCACTTGTTTTGATAATGGTCATGAGTTTTTCTGCATCCTCCTTGGAGACCTCTTTCTTTTCGGACTCGCCTTCCCTAGGGGCGTAGAATCGTCTAGACCTCATTACAGCATCTATCTCCTTCGTCCCATAGTCCCAGTGGATCGCTTTGGGGTCGTATACCTCTACTGGAGGGATCTGTATGGTTATTATCTTTGGGCCAGATTTCTCTGGTTCAGCTATATCGTCCGCATTCTCTTTCGGCAATTTGATCACAACAGGTTTGACCAGGTAATCTTCCATCTCATTCAAACTATCCAGCTCTTCCAATCTGATTACCACAGCCGTGGCGGCTTCAATCATTGATATGATGTCGTCAAAGTCTTTTGTAAAAAGCTTTTCCCTGTCCTTCGGGGTTTCTGGCGGAGTGGGATCATCTATACCTCCCCATCCATCTGGTATGATATCCTCTATCCTCTGATAGAAACTAGGAGGAGCAGAATATTTCACCTTAAAATTATATCCCCCAGAATCCTGACCCAGGTTGTGTTGTGGAAGTTCTCTTGTAATTTGATTCTGACAAAACCTTCAAAAGAAATTGTTCAATGAGATGTGATGCAGGAAGAATATGTAAGCAGCAGGTTGAGTGACTCCAATTCTGTTGTACTGACCAAGGGTCAGATGGAAGTACTCCTGATGAAGGGTCAGATGGAAGTGCTTCTGACGAAGGGTCAGATGGAAGTGCTTCTGACCGAAGGTCAGATGGAAGTGCTCCTGACTATCTAAACAGTGACGGATGGATCACATCAAATCTCCGTATTACCATTTCGTGCCAACTGATCTAGTAAGAATCAAATCTTCTTATAGACGAATCTGAAGAAAGATCAGTTTCTACATTTTACAAAACACGAAGACCCACGTATGACAGGTTTCCGATCAAGGCAAGTGATATTGGATTATCCTGATATCCCTTCTAATCAATTAAGGGACTTTCTACAATGGGATATCATCTTCTAAGGAATATATCCTTGGGAATCAACTCAAACTTATCACACTTTTGGAAGCTGTAGATTCAGTTGTATGGGCGACTGAATCAGAAAGGTTCAATGTCTTTCCCAACGGTCTACATATCTTCTGAAGACACAGTCTCGTTCAATCATGATTGATGACGTCCAACCAAGGATTGAAGAGCGATCCCTTGGCTGGAATCCAATGGCTAGTTCGGAGGCAGGGGAGTATAAAAGAAGAACCATGATGGACTAAGGGGAGAGGGCGAACAACAATCCAAAGTGCAAGCATAATTTGAGTTTCATCCAAAGAGTATTCTGTGTATCCAAAATCCTTCATTGTGAAAATCTGTGTGAGAGAGAAACCAAGTACTTGAGTGGTTGTAATCCTCTTGATTCTTCCTAGTGAAATCTAGCCGATTGGCTGTCATCGTAGGAGAGTGGACGTAGGCTTGATATAAACCGAACCACTATAAACATCGTGTGCAATATTCTCTTCTCTAAACTCTTACCTTTGCGTTTAGATTTTCTGCACAATATTATACTGTTCTTGTTCCTAATCGTACATTGAATTTTATTTATTCCGCCAGAAATTTCAATTTTATTCATAATCTCCTATTCACCCCCTCTAGGAGATATTGCTAGATCCATCAATTGGTATCAGAGAAGGTAGCTCATTTTACGAAGTGTTTATTGACTTCCGAGTTAACGATCTACTATGTCTAGCAATCACTCTTCAGGAATAAGCGATTCGCACTTTGCCAACAAGCCACCATACTTTGATGGAAAGGACTACAATATGTGGAGCAACAAGATGAAGTGGTTCTTCAAAGCCTATGATGATCTGATGTGGGATGTCGTTACGAATGGAATAGTTCCTGCAAATGCTACAAATCCAACCTCTGCTGAAGGAGTAAATACTACCACAACAATGACTGATGCTGAAAAGGCTAAAAGAAGAGGCCTTGATTCTAAAGCTGTCAATGCTCTCTTTTGTGCCTTATCTACTCATCTCTATAATCGTGTCTCAGAGGATGAATCATCAAAGGCAATATGGGATAGACTTCATGTTACCTTCCAAGGAACAAATCGTGTAAAAGAAACAAAGCTCAGTATTTTACTAAGTGACTATGAAGCATTTGAAATGAAGCCTGATGAATCTATTGCAGATATGATAGACAGGTTTCAGACTCTGGCAAGTGGACTTGCAAGACAAGGCGCACCTATCGCTGAACCAATGCAAGTCAGGAAGATACTGCGTGGACTCACAGATGATTGGAATTACATCAAATCATCAATTCAAGAATGCCAAACAATCAGACCACTCTCGGTGGATGAACTAGTCGGCACTTTGCAATCCTATGAAACAGAACAAGCAAACAAAAAGGGAGAACATAAAGGTAAAAAATCTATTGCCTTAAAAACTGAAATTAATCAATGTTTTTCTGATACATATGATGAAGATGAGGATGATGAAGAATTAGCCCTCATGGTCAAGAAATTTAGGAAGATGGCTCGGAAAGGCAGAAACATCAAAGGAAAGAAACCTTGGAAGAAGAGTGATGTGAAAATATCAAGCAACGACTCACAAGATAACAAAGACGTGATCTGCTTTCACTATAAGAAGGCAGGACATATCAAACCGAATTGCCCAATTTTGAAGAAGGACAAACTCAAGTATGAGAAGTACAAGAAGGCTCTAAAGGTAGAAACTTTAAGTGATTCTGATGAAAGCGAAAATGACTATGCAAACATCTGTCTCATGGCCGAATCAGATTCAAGTTCAGATTTAGAAACTGAGGTATGTTCATCTGAACTCCCTAATGAAGTTAGTGAATATATTGATGAATTGTGTAGAAACTACAAAGAAGCTCTTGAAAAAGTTTCTTGTTTGAAAAAGGAAAATGCTTCTTTGAAACAACAGAATTTGTCCCAAAAAGAAAAAATTGATTTTCTACAACAAGAGTTTCACCAGATGAAAGAAAATCATGATTTGGTTTCAAAAGAAAATGCTTCCTTGAAAGAAAAAGTTTCCGACATATCAAAAAGGTTTTCACAAAGCTCAGTAACTCTGAATAGCATTATTTCAAAACAAATACCCTTCAATGATCGATTTGGGTTAGGCTTTAAAAAGGAAAGTAGCCAAAGAAATTTCTTTAAAACTGAATATCGAAAACCAACATTTTCCTATTACAAGCATCATTTTCATAAGCATTTTACTAGATCCTACATTCGACAATCCTGTGTGAACTGTGGTGATCCTAGCCATACTAAGGATTACTGCAAGAAAATTTGGAGACCTATTAAAAGGTCAAAACCTACTTACACATAAGGACCCAGTAAAACATGGGTACCAAAGAAACAGTAAGTTGTTTACTTATTGCAGGTACCAAAGAGAAGGAAGAACAAGTGGTTTCTGGATAGTGGTTGTTCAAGTCACATGACTGGAAATCCATATGTATTTATATCCTTCTCAGGTTGTGATGGAAGAAGCGTGTCTTTTGGAGGAAAGAACAAGGGAAAGGTCATCGGGAAAGGAAATGTAAAGATTGAAAATCTAACTGTTAAAGATGTTTCTCTAGTCAAAGGATTGAACTACAACTTAATTTCTATAAGTCAACTCTGCGACTCTGGATATGATATTTGGTTTCAAGACCTAAAATGCACAGGTATGAGCAAAGATAAGAAGCAATCCTTCACTGGACGAAGGCATGGAAACATTTATCTTTTAGATATTGATGTTGATTGTGAAAATGCAAAGTGTCTTATTTCTGTCAAGGATGAATCTGATCTTTGGCACAGAAAGTTAGGTCATATTAGTGTAAAACATATTTCAAAGCTTTCCAAGAAGGGACTTGTTCGAGGATTACCTCAAACAAAATTTGAGAAAAGTGGACTATGTCATGCATGCACACTGGGTAAGCAGGTAAGAAGTTCTTTTAAGTCCTTAAATCAAGTTTCTACTAAGCATTGTCTACAGCTACTTCACATGGATATCTTCGGACCAAATAGAACTCTAAGCATTGGAGGTAAGAAATATTGCCTTGTCATAGTTGATGACTTCTCTAGATTTACATGGGTTTTATTTCTTGCTCACAAAAGTGAAGCTTTCATATCCTTCTCAAAACTTGCTAAAAGAATTCAAAATGAAAAGGGTTACACTATTTCTAGTTTGAGAACGAATCATGGGGGAGAGTTTGAAAATCAAAGTTTCTCAGATTTTTGCACTGAGTTCGGAATTCAGCATAACTTCTCTGCACCTTATACTCCTCAACAAAATGGGGTAGTAGAAAGGAAAAACAGATCATTGCAAGAAATGGCCAGAACTCTTCTTATTGAGAGTAAAATTGCCGCTAACTTTTGGGCTGAGGCTGTTTCAACGGTATGTTATATCTTAAATCGAATTTCTCTCAGACATTTTTCTAAGAAAACCCCATATGAATTTTTCAAAGAAATAAAGCCTGATGTTGCATACTTTCATGTATTCGGTTGCAAATGCTGTATTCTAAAGAATGCTAATGATCGAATTGGAAAGTTTGATGAGAGATCAGATGAAGGAATTTTCTTGGGATATTCGACAACAAGCAAGGCCTACAGAGTCTACAACAAGAACACTCGTGCTGTTGAAGAATCAGTGAACATCAAGTTCGATGAAAGCCACAAGGATGATCAACCTGAATCCACTCAAATGCATACACTTCATCAAGTCACGGACTCACGAGTAGACTCAGATGCGAATATTGGTTCGGAGAATGTTCAGAAGGAAACTTCATCAGTTGAAGAAAGACCAGAAGATGAACAGAATGAATCCACAGCATCCTCAAATGATAGCCTCGACAAAAATTGGAAGCATAAGTCAAGTCATCCAAAGGAACTTATCATAGGTAGCATAAATGATGGCGTAAAGACAAGATCCAAGTTCAAGCAAGCAATGAGAAACATCGCCTTGGTATCTGAATTGGAGCCAAAAAGGATTGAAGATGCATTAGCAAATGAAAACTGGATAAACGCAATGCAGGAAGAGCTACATCAGTTCAAAGTCAACAATGTTTGGGAACTGGTCAATCGTCCCAAAAATCGTCCAGTAATTGGAACAAAATGGGTATTCAGAAACAAACTTGATGACAAAGGAAAAGTTGTAAGAAACAAAGCAAGACTTGTAGCAAAATGCTACTCTCAAGAAGAAGGAATAGATTACGATGAAACCTACGCACTGGTTGCCAGGTTAGAAGCCATTAGGCTACTTCTTGCTTATGCTTGTTACAATGATTTCAAACTTTTTCAGATGGACGTGAAAAGTGCCTTCCTAAATGGCTACATCAAAGAAGAGGTATATGTTGAACAACCTCCTGGCTTCGAAGAACCAAGAGAAAAGGATCTGGTATATGTCTTAAAAAAGGCTCTCTATGGATTGAAACAAGCACCTCGCGCTTGGTATGAAAGGTTAAGTAACTTTCTATATCAACACAGCTTCACTAAAGGTAATGTAGACACCACTCTCTTCATTCAAAGAAAAGGTAAAGATATTCTTTTAGTTCAGATTTATGTTGATGATATTATATTTGGTTCCTCTAATGAACTTCTCTGCAAGAAATTTTCTAAAGCAATGCAGGATGAATTTGAGATGAGTATGATGGGAGAATTACGGTTCTTTCTTGGTCTTCAAATTCATCAATCTCAGAAAGGAACTTTCATATTTCAAGATAAGTATGCATTGAAAATAGTGAAGAAGTTTGGTCTGGAGAATGGCAAGAAGACAGAAACTCATATGTCTCACTCCTCCAAATTAGACAAAGATGAAGATGGAAAGGAGGTTGATCCCAAACTATATCGGAGTATGATTGGATCATTACTCTATCTTACAGCTTCAAGACCAGACATCCTATATAGTGTTTGCTTATGTGCAAGATTTTAGTCAAGTCCAAGAGAATCACACCTATCAGCCGTCAAAAGAATAATCAAATACATAGGGACTTATCCCAACTATGGTTTGTGGTATTCTAAATCTTCTGATTTTATACTAAAGGGATATTCAGATGCAGATCTTGCAGGTTGCAAAATTGACAGAAGAGTACATCTGGAACTGGTTAACTCATGGGAAACATGCTTATCTCATGGTAATCAAAGAAGAAAAATACAGTGGCACTCAGCACAGCCGAAGCAGAATATGTATCTCTTGGAAGTTGCTGTACTCAAATACTTTGGCTAAAACAGCAGCTCAAAGACTATGGTGTTGAAGAATCAACTGTGGAAATCCTATGTGACAACACTAGTGCCATAAATCTTACAAAGAATCCCATACATCACTCAAGAACAAAGCATATTGAGATCAAGCATCACTTCATACGTGATCATGTTCAGAACGGTGATGTTAACATTCAATACATTGATATGAAAAATCAACTGGCAGATATTTTTACTAAACCACTTGATAAACAGACTTTTAGTTTTATTAGAAATGAATTATCCATCATTAACCTTCCTTCGTAAGTATACCTTAGAACATGGAACATCAGAAGGAGCATCGGAAGGAGCATCAGAAGGAGCGAGCATCAGAAGGAACGTCAGAAGGAACGTTGGAAGGAGCATCAGAAGGAGCATCAGAAGGAACGTCAGAAGGAGCGTCAGAAGGAGTATCAGAAGGAAACTAAAAGGCCCGTAAGAAGAAATTCACAATTTTTTTTTTAAAAAAGGGGACACAAGTCGAGGTCAGCATCCCTAAAAACTATCTTTTAGGTAAGTTCCTCATATGAATAGATATCTCCGAATATCTGATTGATGGTGAATAATTGTTCTATTAAAGGAATTTTTTAGAAAATCAAAATTCTCTCTTTTGTTTTCAAAAATAACTGCCTCTTTTATAAAAACGCCGAACCGTCACCTCTGTTCTCTCACTTTCAAAATTCTCTCAAATCAAAACCCTAAAACCGTGTTCAAAATCCCTCGCTCTCGATTTCCTCCTCAAAACAACACTCTTTCACTCAAAGTTTTAAACTTTCCACGCATCAATGGCTCCAAAATCAGCCTCTGACTCGAAGAAGACGTCTCAGTAGAAGAGGAAGTTCTCCGCCTCAACTGCAAGTGGCGCGGAACTTACAGAAACCCAAATCAATGAACAACGAGAAGCACTCCGCTTGGCAAAAGGTCTGTGTCACGCCCCGAACCCAGCGAGCACGCGAGCATCCCACCTCCGCCGTTACCTTTGATGATCTCCTAGGAACCAACGGCCACTGCTTAAAGATCTATATGAAACATACATGCGAAAGCGAGGACAACTCCATAAAAATAAAACACAAGATGACTTAGGACAAAAGGGTACACCTTATATAAAGGTCAATCATACATTAGAGGTTATAATGCTAAATCCCCAAACAACTTCATTACAACTCTATAGCCACAAAAGGATTCATGATCATTTCTTCCATTGACTTCATCGAATGCCAATCCACGGCGAGCACTGGTTTCCTTCGTTTGGGACCTGAAAATGTTGTCCCACGACGGGGTGAGATATAAATATCAGTAAGCTAAACCTAACCCTAAACTAGGCTGCCAGTACCTCTAGACACTTTTGAAAATAGAGTATTTTGGTATTAAAAACTTTGGCATGGTAAAACAGGGTACTTGTCAAAAACATGGCATTTCAGTACTTTCAAAACAAAAGACTTGACCTAGTGACAAAGGACTCCATGAGTAAAATTGAACTTCGTACAATGGCAGGGTTTTCAATCAGAAACAAACGCTTGACGCCATCTCAAAAGCAAGAGGAAATTTTCACTTCTTTCTCAAAAGAATCATTCCTTGAAATATCCAGAAAATACGTTCTTTTCTTTCACGCCCCTCTCTGGGCCAATTTCCTTTCACGCCCCTCTCTGAGCCAATTTCCTTTCACGCCCCTCTCTGAGCCAATTTTAAATCATGAGGCAAATTTTCAAACATGAGGCATTTTCGATTTCTCAAAACACATTCTTTGAATTTCTCATAAAACAAGTCTTTTCATTTCCGCCCATCTTGGGCCGCCCACTTTAGGGCTGCGAGATGATTCGATCTCCATATGACCCGTCGGTACATATGAGACTCTCGCGTCCGGACCTAGAGATGATTCGGTCACCATACGACTCTCGACGCCCATTATCAATCGAGATGAATCATGTCAGTATGGGACTCTCTAGCCGCACGACCTCGTCAGGTCTAATGGGAGTAACTCCTTCCCAATACATTGGCCAAATTATAAATTATCGGCGATCCCACACGCCAGTGCACTTATAATTTTTCCCGACGATCCCACACGTCATTGGAGATCCCACACGCCAGTGCACATATAATTTCCTCGGCGATCCCACACGCCATTTTATTCATAAAAATTTCAGTCATAGAAAGCCTCAGCTTTCTCATTTCAAGAAAACAATTCATGCCTCAAAATTCATCATTCAAAAACAACACAGGAGATTCATCGCCAAAACAAGGCATTCGTTTCAAATGTCCCTCAACTGGACAAAACATATTCCCCATCATAAAATTCTCAGTCAAGCACATGCATCACTCGAATTAATTCAAACAAGGCCTCGGACAATTTAATGAACACGGCCATTTCACGAAACTCAAGGCTTGACACAAAATCATGGTTTCATAAATCATCTCGAAACTCAATTGGTGATTCAACTCACTCAAAATACTCAAACGAAACGGAAATCTCCACAAAACATGTCAAAAGCCCAACCACATTCCATGATCAAGTTAAGACTCCTCAATTCAACCTTGATTTCAAAATTTCCATGCCATAACCCACTCAAGCTCAATTTGTCAAAATAGGACAGATTTGGGTTTTCTTGCATCTCTCACAAAATCACTTCATAAAACCTTTCATTCCAACCCAAAGCTTCGTCCTTTAGTAACCTAACATCCTAATAAAGGTTTAGGAATACTTACCTCTTCAAGCAAGCTAACAAATGCCACGTGCAATTCCTTCTAAGGCCCACAAATGCATAGCCAAATCACGTCAAGCGTCGTCCTACGAACCAAGTACAATTCCCGTCAATTAACTCCACCAAATTTCAATCCGATCGAACTAAGTTCTTGCCGAGACATCAATTGACATCCTAGGACATCCCAATAATCAATTTGGACCATAGAAACACTTCCTAGAACCACCAAAGGGTTCGTTCAAGGCTGGAACAGAATTGGACAGCATTCTGTTCTGCCTTTGCCCTATTCCAACAGCCCATAATTCACCTCAAATCACCAATTTATTGTCCAATCTTCTTGCCAAGACCTAGATTTACATATCTAGGACATCCCCTAATGATTTGGAAGCAAAATAACACCCCTAGGATGTTCAAATGGCTCAACCTCCACAGATTGTCCACCGATCAGATTTTCACTCAATTCTGTCCACTCAATCTCAGCCATGAAACACCCCTAAATCTCATACACATGTAGTACTATAGGTTATGAAGTTACCCTCGAAAATTTGAGGTCCTTTAGATTTTCTATGAGCTAGAAACACCACCTTTCCTCAGCTAGCTCAAAATCTGTCCATGTTTCTTCTAAAAATCACCATAAATTAATCAGACCTCCAAAAATCATGATACCAACGGAAAAATGTCAAGGACACATAGATCTAACCTGTAGTAGTCGACACACCCCAAATGGACACCGGGAAGGGCCGCTCGAGCTGACCGAACAGAAGGCACAGAACCGGTCGAGCGAGCAGAGTGGCTATGGAGGAATTGGAGAGGAAAATTGAAGGAATTGGTGGGGGTGGAAGGGGGAGCACGACTTTTCTGCTGCAAGATGGACATCCCTCAAATAATTGGTGCCAATTTGTCAAGATTTCAATTAATGCCATTTAATGCTTGGTCCAATCAAAAGATGACACATGGCAAGGCTCAATTATTGGTCTTTTGAGCTTTGACTTCCATTGACCCATATTTCCCTCCATTTTTGGCAGCCACTAGGGATAGGTAAATGACCATTTTGACCTTTCAAAGATCCTTAAGTAAAGGACAAAAGGGCGAGGGGTAAAATGGTCATTTGGCACTTTTCGTCCAAAACTTCGTTTTTCCTCATTTTGAATGACCATTGGCGAGGCGACGTCAAATTCAATTCAAATGTTGGAATTCCTCAATGTCCAATGCCCAATCTTGAGGTCCAATTTCATGTCGAACTATCATCTACTGTAATTCCAGTTTATCTCAAACTAAAGGGCGACTCTTGCAGGCGCTACGCGTATCGACCTTGGGATTTTTCTCAAGTCATGGCGACTTTGGTTGTCATGTGATTGCGAGGGTTTATCGCTAGTTCCTGCGGTCCTGATCATCGAAATCTGATTTAGGAAATTCTTGCAAATTACACATTGGTTAGGCGGAATCACCCGCGTCCCAACGTATAACGCTAGCAAGGCATTCCATGATCGTTCCTAGATCGATCTCTGCTGGCCCAAAATATTCCCTTGATAATCCTTATGGTCAAACCGCCATTTCTTATTTAAAAACCTCAGGTCCACGTACCCGACCTCGCGTTAGTCTTTCCCTTTCGGTCAGTTAACCCGAGAGTGGCCTGCTCCGAGCGAGATACCACTGAAACACACCGATCGATATCCTTCCATTCCATAGCCTCGAGAGGGGTCGGAATTCGGAATGTCACAGTCTGTCTCTGTCTGCCTTTGAAGGAAAAGAATCTATGGCTCATTCTATTAAGCCAATGTATGATAGGATTAAGGCAGCAAGAGATTTTGGTAACGAACTTAGAAAACTTCTGAACACTCATTATTTCGATAGTGAGGACGAACTATTGGAGTTTCTTAGCTTGGTTGGAAAAATCGTTGAACCAATTGCTGTAGAAAAACCTGCATCTGCCTCTAGAAAAGGAAAGGAGAAAGTGGCAGAGACAAGCTCGAAACGAAAATCATCCCCAATTAAACCTGGCGGCATGAAGGCAAAGGTCGAAGATGATGATGACATTCTATTCAACGACTTTGTGAAAAATATTGGATTTAATTTGGATAAAAGCTTTCCTGATCCCTTGTTCCAGAATCAGGCTCACAAAGAAAGGTTTGAAGCCATGAAACAGAGAGGTGTTATACCTCAAAGAGTATTTGAGTTAAAGTACTTTGACAGCAATGGCATCTATCTGAGGAAGCATCTAGAAAAGGTGAAGATAGATCAATTTGTAACGAAGAGAGGCTACACTTTTCCTGATCTGGTAGCTTACTTCTACTCAAGTCTTCAGTTTGTCAACTTCAACTCTCTGGCTTTCACAATGAAAAGAAAGCCGTATATTCTGACTGTTGATGAATTGGCTTCAATCATGGGAACCAGAAAGGGAGAATTCAAACCCCTAGATGTCACTGCAGGAGAAGCCTTCTGTTTCCTGACTGGTAAATCGAGCTTCTCAAGGAAAGAAAAGTCACATATTGCCTACACGGACTGTCCCTTGAAACACATCATGATGCACAAAGTGATCATCGAATGTCTCAGACCCAAGGCAGCATCAAAGACAAATATATCGAAGTATGAGGCAAAGCTGTTATGGGGAATCTTGACAGGAAAGAGGATTTCCTTTGCTCACACAGTACTATTACACATGTACATATCAGCTCTCAAGCCAAAGGGCCAACTTCCTTATGCCGCCTTGATCTTCAGAATAATAGATCATTTCAAGATTGGTGGCCTAGGCGCCTTTATCAAACAGGAAATTCCTCTGATGACTGCTGGAGAGACTATGGTAACAAAGATGGGGTACAAGATGACTCCTGCTGGATGGAGAACAAAGAACAATGAATTAGTCATTGTGGATTTCGAGGAAGAGTCCAAGCAGAAATCTCCAAAGAGGAGAAAAGTTATGGCTGTCAAGGGGCAACAAACTAACAGTCCTACTGAGAAGGACTCAGAAGCAAGTGAGGATGAAATAGGGGAATATCATTCTGAAGCTACTCAATCTCGAGGAGGATCAGATGAAGATGGTGAGTCTGAAGAACAAAGTGCTGAAGGAAAATGAGGAAGAATGAGAAGAAACAGGAACATAACCACAAGAAAAAGTTGTGTATCCCTGTGATCTGACTGAGGAAGAATTCCTCACAATGTGGGATGAGGAGCAAGCTGCACGAATTGAAGATGACACAGAGTATGACATCACACTTGTCAATTGTGATCATGAGCAATTGCTAGCACAAGTTCTAGCAAAGTTGGCGTCAAAAGAACAGGAGGAAGAACAAGATGACATTGAAGCTTACTCTGTATCCTCCACCAGGGGAACAATTCACAAAGGTGCTACAAGTCTAGCTTTAGCAATTGTCCGAGAAGATCAATTGTCCAGTGCATAGTCCATACCAATGGACATTGATGAGGAAATAGTATCGGTGCCGAGCTCTAAAGCAAAAGGGAAAAGGGCTATAAATCAGGGGGAGGAAGAGCCTGTGCATGTTACATCGGATGTCTTTCTCACTGAAGTACTAGCTTCTCAAGCTTTCCCCAAGGCACAAACTGAGGGGGAGACTCAAGAACCTGCACCTTCAGAACCACAAATAGAACTTCAAACACATTTTGAAAATCTTCAAAATACCCTTCTTCAGACACTGGCTGCAATGGAAACAAGGTTTGATCAGAAAATGCAGACCTTTGAACAGAAGACAGATAGGAAGCTGCAAGGTTTGACTAGTCAGGTGACTAAGCTGGAAAAGTCCATTGATCTAGAGTACCCACTCAAGAGGGCTAGATATCGCCAATTTGGATTGTGAGCGGGAACGAACACGAAAGTCTCAAGTGCCATCAAACACCAAATCCTTTCGCATCCTTTCCCTATCTAAGGTAACCTAGGGGTGATTACAGTCGGGGTTTGACCGCCAGTGTGTGAGTTGTGTCGTGATCATTACAATGCAGAGTCACGCACAGCAGTTTGTATCAAAACACCGCTTCAGTATGTGCGTAAGGTAAACATACATTCCCAACTCCAACTTACAGGAAAGATATTAACAATCAATCCACCCCTTATTTCTCCAATCTACAAAAACATCTAACACAATGGTTAGCGTACGTACCTCACCTTCGAGAGCATCTGCAGAAAACAAAGTCAAATAAACCAAACAACTTTTTAATCGGCTCAAGTCCTCTGGTCTGCGAAACTAGAGATTCTGGGTTCGATCCCCAGCGGAGTCGCCAGTCTGTCGTGACCCTCTCCTCGAGGAGGACTGTCGGAGCGGGTTAATGGGCCGCCCGATGTTGCCTGATCGGACGCGGGCCTCTCCCAAGGTCCATTACCCAAATCGCAACGGCTGGATATACGTGGTCGACCTTCGGTGTGGTCTAGTGACATGTGATACGTGTACATGTCAAGGAGTTGCCACCAATCGTTTCGTGGAGGGTACGATCAGAAACCCTATCGAATAGTTTAGAGCGATCTATTCGATTCTGCGAAAACCAGAGAAGTGGATTCGAGGACTTAGTTACGCCAAATATCAGAGTTGACGCCCTTTCGGTACCTAAGCTAAATGGTTTATTTGATCTTAGAATTTCATACAGATGAGTAGGGTACATATCCTAAATCTAGGAGTTCATGCAAATGGGAATAACTACCCTATCACTCACAATCAGTAAAAATAAATGCGCAAATCAAGGATCCAATACATGCGGATAAATCACATGAAAGCAGCATGGCATCCCTAGTGAGGCTCTATAGCCTAGAGAAGTATCAATCAAGGCTTAGGAATGATTTTGACATGGTTTGCCCATGAGGGGCAAAATTGTAATTTTGAACAATTTAGGGAAAATTCGCCTCGAAAAGACAGATTTGTCATTTTAGACGAATTGTATGGTCAAAAGACGATGGAAACATGATTGGCCATCAATCCAATCCATTTCCTATTTTTCGGGAATTTTCAGAATTTTTCTAGAATTTAAAAGGGATTTTACTCTTGGAGGGGTAAAGTCGTCATTTTGGACAAAGATGGGAACTGAAAATCTCAAATATTAGGGTTGGTCGTCCACCTGACCAAAACCCTAACTCTGAGCAATTTTCAAGATTTGACTGAAATGAGGAAGACGATTTACCCTTTGAGGGGTAAAATCGTCATTTCGGGGAAAATGATGAGATTCAAAAATCCCAGCAAAAGGATTCGCCACCTAACTGGCCCTATCCTAATATAGGCATTTTTGACCTATCTCAAAATGCAGAGCGGGGACGAATTACCTCTAAATGGTATAATCGGAAATTTTTTGGAAGAACGGATGAGAAACCCCAAAAATAGGATTGACCAGTTGTCTGTGGTCAATCCTCAATTTTTGGGGATTTCTGGAGTGTCTAGGAATTTTCAAAAAATTTCCTAAATTTTTTTTTGGATTTTATGGGATTTTCTAGAATTGTTTTATGATTTTCTAGGATTTTTCTGATTTTTTTTATTTTTAAAATGATTTTTTTATTAAAATATTATTCGGACAGGGTCGACCCGACCCACTCAGGCCGAAACCCGGCCTAGACCCTGACCCGCGAAATCCATGGCTAAAAACGACGCCGTTTCACTCTTTTTATTTTCATATTACCATACTCTGATCCAACGGCTCCGGATGGACCACGTGGCTAATCCACGATCGTTGGCTTTGATTACTAGAACCTACGGTCTAGATTAAACGATGACTTGATCAGGGCCGTATGATCTGACTACTTAAACCTACGGTCACGATTAGAACATGAGACTTGATCTGGACCGTCTATGCTCATTAACTCCAAATGACGTCGCTTGACCCTTTATCAAAACGGCACCGTTTTTGTTCTAATTGATTTTTCGATTAAAACTATTTTCGGATAATCCTAATTTCTAATTGGACGGTCACCATTCACTAGACTCAATTAATCTCAGCCGTTGGATTAATTCCATCTCAGCCTAACAACCTAACGGTCGAGCTGACTCGACGTCCACGTGGACCAATGGCATCTCGCCACTTAGGATGCTGACTCGTTGACCCCGCCACGTATGCATCGTCTTCAACCTTTCGACCCCGGCGGAATGGACGGCTGAGGAACTCTGGCGACGATCCAACGGTGGATTCTTGATGAAATCAAACGAGACCAACGGCAATCGACTCACGATCGTCCCTAACCTAACATATCTGAGAATCAAAGCATCCTATCCACTAAATCATGAGCATCATGCAAAGTGCCGAGTACGGCCATGGGAGTTCAATCATGCGATTTACCTAAAATCATGGCAATTCAGTCACAGAATAGCACCAACGGAGGTTCAGAAGACTTACCTTGAGCTCCGATTGAGCTCACACGGCCTAAATTAGGCTAGGCAAGGATGAACAGTAGTCGGCTATGGAGGCTAAGTTCGAAGACTCAATTCGAGGTATTCGGGCAGAATCGATGCAAAATGAAGATGTGATGATGGTCAGTGATGTTCAAGGAGCGAAACGTACACAGTAATCACAAGAATGAACAAGAAATGCAAGAGTCTCCATGGAAGCTCAATGAATAACTCGTGACTGTGACTCACCTATTTCCGCAGCTTCAGGCGACGCGGTCGATGGCGATCGCTTCCTGGTACACGGGACGACCTTCTAGCAGTCTTCTTTGGCTTTGGTTTGGCCGGAGATGGCCTAACCAGCGCCCTGCAAATCCGAGCTCAACTCTCGACAATGGCGATGGAGGGGAGCTCTCTCTCTTTCTCGTTTTCTCTCTCTTTTTCAATTCCGTTTCTTCTCTACTAACTGAACTCGCCAACCTCTCTAACAGAAAGCCCCCATGGGCTTATATAATTCTTTGAATTCGGCGCCGAATCGGGGGGTTGGAATCGGTGACCTCCGCACGTGACAACTCGTGCGAAATGGTCACCGACGACCGGCAGTTGACGGGCATCAAATGGAAATTCTGTTCGGGACCTCCGGTGGTTGCATTTAGCACGAATTTGGATGAATTTCATCTAAGCTTTGAAAATGTTGACTTTCACAGGTCCGCCGCTTGACCAGCCGATTACTTCCCGCTCCGGCGGCCATTGATCCTCATTCCGGTCCCAATCGACGGGAAACGTCCTGAGGAATCAAACACCCACAAGTGTGTCTTCAATCATCGCCGATTGGTCCGTCAATTTGGCTATCGAAGCTTGACATTTTACTATTCATTTGCGTAGACTCTCGGGGAAGAAGAAGACACTGTAGCAGACCGGTTCGACCTGTCCGACCGGCGGTCTGACCGGTCTGAACCGGTCTCAATTTGTAATTTTTTCAATTGAACCTCCGAATCGAATCTTGGGCATGGATTTTATCTAAAAATGTGATTTTGCCCAAAAGTTCATATCAATTTCTACGAAAACCCCAAATTTTCATTTATTTGCAGATTGGGGATTTGTGCAATTGAAGGCTCTAATGATCAATTGGACCAAATAACCTATTCCAATTGATTCAAAATGGTCAAAACCATTGGGCAACATGTTTAATTTGCAATAATAGCCCTTGAATTGAAAGTAATTTCAATTATGCCCATTTTCAAGGACTATAATGTAATTTAGCATGCAATTTGTGCAATTGGGCAATTTGTGCGAACAATTGGGTTAAATTCAAATAGGGGACAATCAGATTGAATGTCAAAATCCTAAAAAAGGCCAAAATTGCAAATTAAAAGACTCAATTGATATTTTTTTTCTCAAATTCAATCATATGTGTGACAAAGGAACACCTGAAATTGAATCTGATTTTAGACTTTTTGTGAGGTCAAAAATACAAGGGATTAAAAAGAAAAATATTGGCTATTTTTCCATATTTTTTTGACCTCAAATGCTATTTTTCTAATATTTTCCTAATTTTTGAAAATATTAAAAATGCGAAAAATACAAAAAATTATTTTTTTTTTGCCAAAAATGGTTCCCTAGGCTTGGCCAAGGCCACCAAAGTTGATTTTGCAATTTTTTGACTTTTTATGGATTTTTCATGAATTTTCTAAGAAATAACCACAAAAAGGCTTATCCAAAATTTAGGTGTCAACAGACGTACATATTATTCTCGGACCATTAGACGAATTGAAATGAAGGTCCGAATGCTAGAAGGTGTACTACCGACTAATGTTATGAATGTCGAAGGAGAATAGAGAGAAGTAAATACGGATTGAGGACTGAAGGAAACAAGTCCTGGGAAAGGATGAATTTTGTCGAAAAAGACAACTGAGTTAACTGACCTGGTAATGGGAAGAGTTATCTTAAAGAGTGAGGGGACGATGGGGCGTCTGTACCCCATGAGATTGGATAATTGAAAAATGACAAATTTCGAGGACGAAATTTTTTTAAGGGGGGAAGAGTTGTGACATTTCGAATTTCGACCCCTCTCGAGGTTATTGAATGGAAGGATATCGATCGGTGTATTTTAGTTATAACCCGCTCGGAGTTGGTCATTCTTGAGTTAACTGACCAAAAGGGAAAGACTGACACGGACTCGGCTACGTGGACTTGAGGAATTTGAATGAGAAATGACACTTTGACCATAAGGATTGTCGAGGGAATATTTTGGGTTAGCAGAGATCGATCTAGGAACGATCATGGAATGACTTGCTTGCGTTATACGTTAGGAAGCAGGTGATTCCGCTTAACCAATGTGTAATTTGCAAGAATTTCCTAAATCGGATTCCGATGGTCAGTGCCACAGGAGCTAGCGATAAACCCTCGCAATTACATGACAACCAAATTCGCCACGGCTTGAGAAAAATCCCAAGGTCGATACGCGTAGGGCCTACAAGAGTCGCCCGTCAGTTTGAGATAAATATGATTTATAGTCGACGAGAGTTCGACATGAAAATTGACCTCGAGATTGGGCATTGCATATTGAGGAATTCCAACATTTGAATTGAATTGGACGTCGCCTCATCGAGGGTGATTTATGTAGAAAAAATGGAATTTCGGATGAAAAGTACCAAATTACCATTTTGCCCCTCAACCATTTGTCCTTGCCTTAAAAATAATAGAAGGAAAAAATGGTCATTTAAGTCTTCCAAGGTGGCTGCCGAAAATGGGAGGAGATGGTGTCAATGGGAGTCAAAGCCAAATATGACAATAATTGGAGCCTTGCCAAGTGTCAACCATGGAAGAGTTCAAGCATTAATTGCCCCACAAAATCAATCAAGTCATTTGTCCACCAATTATTTGTGTGGAAGCTCACTCTCCCTCTCCTTCATCAGCCGTGCAACCTCTCTCTCTCTCATCTCTCTCCATTTCTTCTTCTTCCTCTCTCTTGGCCGAACAGCTTTAGCTCGACCAGTCCCGACCACCTCCCTTCCTCCGGCCATAACTTCTTCATCCGATGTTGGATTGAGGTAAAACCACCGCCATCTGAAATATTATTGTCTTACCTTTCTAAAAACATATTATAAGCTGAATTTGGCTTAGTATTTCTTTCCGTAGGTCTATTTGAATGGACAAAGGTCAGATTGAGGCAGAATCTGACCGGTTTTGCGGAATGAGCTGTTTCGTGGGCTTCAAGACTTCAAATGACTCCAACTTTTCAGTGAGACTCTCTTGACTCATAGTATTAGAGTTAGCTGAGCTGTGGTTTCAAGTTTAGATGAGTTAAGATCTATTTTCATGGCTGTTTTATGATGGTTTCCTTGAGACAGAAACTGACCGACAACACGCCGAAGGGAATCGGCACGATTGGAAGACCTAGAAGGATTTTCTTGCTTCGAAATTGTTGGTGAGCCTTCTAGACTTGTTGATTGATGTTTTAGCAAGTTGATTTTGCGGGGAATTCAAGATTAGAAGTGATTAAGGGCTGTTTGAGGTGGAAAAACGCTAGATGCCGACCAATTTGTCCTTAGCGCGCACCGATTTTGAATTGAGTCGTTCTAAGTCGTCTGGTATCCAAATTGAGCTCTGTTTTCATCCACGTATCCATAAGAAATTGAAGTATAATATTCTGAAATTTTTTTCCTCAAAAGGCCAGTAGAAGGATGTCAGTTTTCTTGTAAATGAATCTGGTCGTGGAGCCTAGGGAAAGGAAAGATTTGGGTGGAATGAAAGTTATGATGACTTGCCTTGATAGAACGACATTGGTATGCTTAGGAGCATTGAATTAACACTGTGACGACTTGAGATTAAGGTGTTGTGTGTGTAATAAAGTTGGAAGTATTTTAATGGGCGAATTGTGGAATTTCCTAGGCCCGTACACTTGCCCTGTTTTGGCCGGTGGAAGACCGAGGTTGGTGGTGGATTTTGAGTGAAGTTGCTAGCTTAATTGAAGAGGTAAGTGTTTCTTAAACTCTTACTTAAACCCTAGGACACTACTAGATGATTGAAATGTATTGTATGATCGTTCGACGATGAAATTGTGATTGGCAAATATGTGATTTGAATGCTATAGTGCCTATATTATAGAAATGGCTATGATGCCCCGGAGTTTGAAATGGCTTTGATTCCCTAGAGTTCGAAATGGCTATGATGCCCCAAAGATTGCATGGCTATAGTGTGAACCATTGGCCAGAGTGCCCTAGTGTGATCAATTTGAATTGCTTGATTGGCGAATTCTAGGAGTTAAATGACATAGTGTGATTTCGGTTGTGATGAGGATAGGCATAGTTGTGTGATATTTGCATTGTAATTGCCTATTATGATCGAAACGACCAGAGTGTCCTTGTGATGATTGCATGGCCAGAGTGCCCTTATGCAAATGAATTGGCCAGAGAGCCATTGTGCATCATAATTGGCCAGAATGCAAATGAATTGGCCAGAGAGCCCTTATGCATTGTAATTGGCCAAAGTGCCCTGATATTTTGCATGGCAAAAGTGCCCTTATGCAAATGAATTGGCCAGAGAGCCATTGTGCATTGTAATTGGTCAGAGTGCCCTGATTCTTTGCATGGCCAGAGTGCCCCTATATGAATGCGTGGCCAGAGAGCCCCTGTGAATCAAAATGGCCAGAGAGCCCCTGTGATTTTAAATGGCCAGAGTGCCCCTGAGAAACACATCGCGGTTCGGGAGCCCTTGGCGATGAGAAATGTGATAATTGTGATAACTCTGAAATTATGAGTATGCCTTGTGCTAGTGCATGGTCTCATAGTGTGTGATGTGATTGATTGTGAATCTTATTATGCCAATTACCTTGAGGCATTTGATGCTTAATTGCCATGTGCTAATGCTTAATGAGCTTCTGCCTATTGCTTGGTTGCTTAGTGTAGGGAGACTAGCGGTCCAGTTTAGGTTTAAGTTTCACTTGCTGAGATGTATATCTCACCCCGTTGGGGATTAACATTTTTCAGGTCTCAGGCGATGAAACACCAAGTTTGCCAAGGATTGGCATTCGAGGAAGCAGTTAGTTGAATGATTATAAGACATTTTGTGGCTTTAGGGATTGTAATTGTTTTTGTGGATTACGAATTGAACTATGGGTACTTGACTGCTGTAACTTCTGAGGTGTATATTATGAATATGAGAAGTGTACCCTTTTGTCTTGAGTCATCCCGTTGTGAATTTGTATGGAACTATTTTATTGCTTCCGTGATCTTGTTTCACTTTCAAGTTAAGTTAGATTGGAAGAAGGATCTAGGAGATCACTGTCTGTTGAATGGACCTTGAGATGTTTGCGGGCTCAACAGATTCGGGACGTGACAAAATTGATTGACTTCGTATAAACCTTCAAAAAAGAAATTTTTTATATCGTTTAATAAAATGATTTCCAAACCTTCAAAAGGTAAACCTAAGCTGAAGCGTCTTCCTTCCTCAAAAGCCAAGAGAAACACTCCTCCTTCTCAAACATTCTTCAACTGCTGCCAAAGTTGTAACCTTTCGATTCTTTCACGAAAACCCTAAATCCCCTCAATCAACACTCTTCACTCATCTAGCTAAATTGGTGGACAAGGCGTCTACCACAAAGAAAACCCAATCAACAGGCTCTCGTCGATCTAGTCAACTTGAATCTCGGACACCCAAAGTCGCCGTTGATGCTCTTACCTCTTTTGATCTCACCGACTCACCCAGAATGAGTGAGGAAGAGAAAAGTCGGAGAGAAGCCGAGAAGCTGGTCGCAGAAATCAAGATTCGGGGTTCTCCTAAGACTGTTAAGAAATGGAAAAGCTAGCTATAGGACCTCATCATAAACTCGGTAACTCAGACACCTGAAGAGAAAGTTAGTTTGCCTGTTAATAAAAGGATACTCTTAGCTAGAGCCACGAGTTACCTGATTAAAACTATGAGGGAATAGGGAAGACCCCCACAGGATATTGTCGAGCTTGTGCGTAGTCATGGGTTCTTTGATGAAGGAGAAGTTCAAAAATTTAGTGCTGAATTTCAGAACATCAAAACTTCTGAGAAAGAGAAGACGGATAAATCTTCAGAAAAGGGAAAGGAGAAAGTTGGTGAATCTTCTGCCTCTGTTGTAAATGCTGAAGCAGTTGCTGATGAAGGAATTTCTATTAGTGATCATCTGAGAGAAGATGATGATGAAGGAATCTGTGCTCACTTTCAGCCTATAGTGATGAAGTTTCTGGCTGCTGAAAAGACTGCAAATAAGTTGTTTAAAACAACAAAGCACAGGAAATGCTATGAGGCATTGCATGCTCGAGGTGTCATGACCAACCGAGCTGTTGAGTTTGATTTCTTTGAGAGAAATGGCTTGCAGATTCTTTATCCTATTACGAATCTACATCTGCAACAATTTTACTCATTAGCCACTCCTTGCTATCCTAAATTGACTGCATATTTTTACTCTAACTTCACTATGCTTGATAGAGATGTAATTCAATTCTCATTTCATGAGCAAAATATCATTCTAAGTACTTCAGACTTTGCAGACATTCTTCAGTCTGAACTATCAACTTTTACCAAAATTTCTATCTCTGATGAAGATGTCTACAAGGAGCTGTTGGGAAATCCCAATCTCTCTAGATCAAACAAACTTCACGTTGAACATCACATCTTTCCATTGCGAACCATAATTCTGCATAAGGTAGTCATCAACTGCCTTAGGCCTAAAGGATCCTCCAAGACTGATATCTCCAAGTATGAGGCCAAACTCATTTGGACCATTCTAAATGGCAAACCCTTCTCTCTCCTACACTTAATCTTTCTACACATGAGGAGAGCTGTGAAAAAAACCAAGGGCCCGTTGCCATATGGTTCCCTGATCAACAGAATTTTTAAGTATCTAAGGATACAAATCCCTTTAGAACTCAGATCAGTTGAGATGCCTCAAGGTAGCATTGGTGAGACAATGCTTACCAAGATGGGATATAAGGTTGAGGATGGAAAGTTGACAGACAGAAAAAGGAAAATAGTGCTTGTAGATTTACCACAGATTAGTGAGAAACCTACTCAAAAGCAATCTATTGCCAGGACTCCACAGCCTAAACCTGCAGGACAATCTTCAGAATCCACTCGCAAGAGAAGGAATAAAATGGTTGCTCACAAACCAACCAAATCAGCCCTAAAGAAGAGGAAGCTTGCCAGAGCATTACTTGACAAAATTGAGAAAGAACATGACTCTGACAGCTCACTGGTGAGTGAAACTGAGCTAGAAGATTTGGTAAGGACAATTGTGACATCAACCAATGAGGATGTCCCTACAAAGGATTTGGAGCAGAAGCCAGAGACGAAGAGAGAAAGATGAAGGAACAAGCAGAGAAAGAAAAACTGGAAACGGAAACTGTAGAAGAGGCTCGCAAACAGGCTGAAGAGATTGCCCGGGTCAACATATCTGACTTTCTCATAACTGAAGGTGTGGCATCCCAGGTCCCTCCTAGCCTCTAACTCCGATACCGATCCAAAGCCTAGCTGTCATATCTCCCAATCTGAAAAATGTTCCCACAACGTGGGTTAGCACGACGGCTAGCAAGAAAAACATTCAACCCCACCATAGGGGTCCTAAGACTCCCTAACACCAACTAAAAAGGATAATCATATAATCAAGGCATCAAAAGCATGTAACAACATCAATTCAGGTTATTAAGCACCAACAAAATAAAATAATGGGAATGCCAATGCAATGTGGAATGACGTGCTCTTCAATCATCTCACCATCGCCAAGTCAACTGACTTGCGACCCCTACTCCTGGGCATCCACGACGCATGGTACGACTCTCCCCCGCACACAACTCAGGATCCTCAAGTACGTACAAATCCCCGCACACATCCCAGGGGCGTCACGACGCGTGGTACGACTCTACCCAGCACACAACACAGGGTCGTCAAGTACGTACAAATCCCCACACACAGCTCAGGGGCGTCAACTCAATTCAGTGCACTGAAGAGTAAATATCTCCACATATCTCATTAATATCGTTCCATGTACAATGTATGCTTGGCCATGTATGTCATGATTCACAATCTCAATTCTTGCAGGCGATAACTCAATCGCAAAGCCAACATACCAATGTCAATGTCCACAATGACAAGTACATGGAAAACAAATATCACAGCATTGAATTTAATTAAGTAGAGCACATGAAACATCAACACCAAGAGAACATCCAAATAAAGGCAATTCTTTGATCTTCTTGAATCCCTCGATGTAGGGCTTAAACTATAATCAAGCCATCATACGTTGGTTCCTTAGCACAGAATTTCAGCACTGCACAGTTATGCGAGTCGTCCATTTTAAAATAGTAAATAAGCTCCCAAAATCATCAAATTTTACCACATTGTACTTAAGACCTTGGGGAACGTTGTGTCAAGAAATCTCTAATTTATCCCATCTAGAAAAATTGTAGTAATTCACGAAATCAAGAGGAAATCTGACCTTCGGCGAACCAGTGCCAAAGTCACAGAAATAAATATATTTCGGAGGGTTAACCATGTCAGAAAAATCTACAATTTTTATACGTTATAGTAAAAGATGTCCTATTTAACTTTCATGAAGGGAAGTTGATCTAAATCATTCTCCAAAAATCATTTTAAAATCACGAACCTTAAGGGGTCTCGGTTAAACTCGTCAGAAACTGGTTGAGCCCGTGTGATTCTAAGGAAATTATAAATATCACCTCAAATCCAAAAATTCTGAAATTAAATTACATTATAGCCAAGGGCGTGACGAACAAGTTTCAGGAAGGAAGTTTGGTCAGATTCTCTTCACACAAGGCTCGACAAAATTCTCAACACAGGAAGCACATAGAACCAAATCATCAAGAACTAGAGAACGACCAATCTGTCCATGAGATGTCTTCGGGTCAGGCCTATACTTGGCCCTTAAACTCCCAATTTCAACAATTAAAAGTCATAGGATACAAACCAGAGACTAACGAGAAACATTCCTTAGCTCTATCCTTCTTTTATTTCCTCATTAGGCCCTTCGAATTAGTCTTTTTCCTCACTAACTTTTACTCCAAGATCTGGTTTGTCCTATACTGACTTAGTCACAATTTTCACTCTTAAAACAGCTCCAAATCTTCTTAATTTCATTAGCCGTTTATGCCCACTTGTTAAACAAACATAGGTTATCCATTACCAAGTCAAGAATGCACTATATGGTTCGATTTTGCCTAAAGAACAACATATAAACAGAATCGCACCAGCCATGTACCGAACCCATTTCTAACCTCAAAATCATTCCGATTTTCCACCAACTTCACCAACCATTCGAACCCACACTTGAGAACAATATGCCTCTACATTAACCAAATCAAAAGAACCTAACCTAGCTCGGTTTTATACAAAAATAACATCAAAACAGTGGCTACACGCAGAACCGTTTTTGTCCTAGAAACCGAACACAGTTTCTGTCTTTTAACCTGCATTTTAGTCCCGACTACTCTCAATTGACTAAGCATTCGAAAGTATATCAAGTACTAGCATAATTCCACATTCCATAGGGCAACCAAGTACAATATAGATAGGTTTTTACATCAAAAACAGCATTTTAAAACAAAACAGTTTTTATCCTAAAAACTGAGTACGGTTTGTGTTCTATACTCACGGATCACCAGCAAATTGTCTCGGTTCAACTTGGTATTCACATCATCAATTCACTTACGTTTGGTAAACCTTATTTAACTCAAGATAGGGCAACGTAGCACAATAGTTTGACGCCTTAAACAGATTAGAACAACTCTATCCTTGAATAAGTGCAGTTTCAGTTTTCAAGTTACAGAATAGGTTTAAACCCTCTTGAATCAATGAGTCTTTCACGTATCAAGCTTTCTTCATCTAGCTCATCAATATTTGACTCGAGATCGCACAATGTAGCTCGGAACAACCCATTTCTAATACCGAAACCAGAACCAAATCTGTACTAAAATCACCTCAGTCCACAGAATGGATTTTCTGCCATAAACTCTTGATTCGATTCCCCATCATAGCAACTATATTATGAACATCTATCCTATGGTAAGATTGAAGGAATTTCTTGCCTTAATACTTGCACTAGCTCGAGTCTTGGCGCCTTCTGCTTCTTGATTTCCTCGAGACGCCGAGCTACTCCTTCCTTCTTCTTCCTCTTTAGCTCTCGGCCTCTCTCCTTCTCGTCCCCGAACTCTCTCCCTCTCACTCTCTCTAGCTTCGGTCGACCATCATGTATGGAAGAAGATGATGAGTCTTTTTTGTTGCATGGCTTGAGGAGTCTTCAAGTGACCCTTGTACCACAATCTAAGGCATGGAAACCTTCCCCTCACAACTTCATGCCACTTGGCTTTACCCCAATTAGTCCTTTGTCACCTACAAAAGGTGTTCATTCCCAAGATTGCCTCTCCAATGAAATTTCATGCAAGCATGGTTATAGGCGCCACTTGTCTATTCTTCTAGTGGCTTATTATCTAGGGTCGATTTTTATGGAACACTTGACCAAAGGATGAGCTTGCTTCTAATGCTAATTCCTAGGTCCCCGACGGCCAATAGATTTTCATGCAAAGAGAAAAATGTCGCCACTTGTCCTTACCCTTAATGGTCCAAAAATTCCTTGCTCCCCAAGTCCATGAGAATTAATCCCATTAAGCCAAGCTTATACTAATCCTCGTAGGTCCTTGATTGATTAACCAATACCTTAATTCCTTGGTCACCAAGCTTGATCCAATGCTGACTAAAGTCTCTCAATCCTCGGCCATGGCTAGATCAATTAAATTCCTATTTTCCAATCAACTCCACTTAATAGCAATATGATTCTTGAGACTATAATTCTCGACTAATGTACCATAGTCCTTGAATATGAAATTCCTTAATTAATCTTCCTTGAAAATTTCCTAACTCGTTTTCACATATGTCACCTTGACATATCTTGGCCTCATTGTTAATCCAATATATTAAGGTCTCGAATTCTTGTTCTTATAGTCAATTCTCTAATCCCTTTCGGATATCCTTGCTCATTAGGAATCTCGCAAACGGGGGATGCCACAGAAGGGGTAATTCCTCAAAGAACTATGTCTGAAGGGGATGATATTGAGATTGATCTCCATGTTGCTGATGTTGCAGATTCCCCAGACAAGTCAGTATCATCATCTAAGCCACCAGTTATAACTCAGGGGGAGTCTTCAACGTGGGTACTCAGACTGATGACATCGATCATGCCACAGATTCAGACTTTCTCAAAGAACTATTACTGAATCCAAGAGCTCTGGATCAGAAATTGACCAACATTCGAGATTCTCTACACTCAGAAATTGAAGGTCTGAATGCTAAGGTAGAAGCTGAAATAGCATTGCAAAGTACCACTGCTCAAGACCTAACAGCTTCTCAGCTTGCTCACTTGGACATGGCTATTCTCCAACTAAAGGAGCAAATTGATCAGAAATTTAGCCAAATCTCTCAGTTTGTCCTGGTTCAGATCCCCCAAAGCCAAGCCCAATCAACCTCTGCACCATCAACCTCTCAACCCCCGTCAAAAGATTAAAAAAGATTTTTCTAATGTTTTTCATCTTTTTGATGTGTTGTTTTTGGTTGATCGTTTGACAATTTTATTTATTGGTATTGTACTTGACTATTCTGGATGGTTGTTTGGATATTGTTTCAGTTAATTTCATTATTGCCTTTCTGTTACTCTCCATCTTTACTGCTACATCATTCAGGGGGAGTACTCATTGTTCTTTCTGTTCTATATGTTACCATTTATGCTTTACTGGATGAATCATATGTTCAAGGGGAGTATTACTCCATCTATGTGCTTTAGTTTCTATACTTGACCTTCTCGGTCATTCCTTTGACATTTTGTGCTGATGACAAAAATAGGGATAAATGTTACAAAAGTTAAGAAAAAGGCTACAAGAGATAAGTCACCAAACAGGGGAGAAAGGAGAAATGACATCTGTGACATCAAGTCATAATGTTGCATACAACATGTTACAAGACATGCAAAGTTCACACAGATGTTTATCTCTGTGGATATATACATAAGTTTATCTCTGTGGATGTATCTATGAATGTTCTGTGAATATCATGTTCTTTGAATGATAAGTTGTTTCAGGTACAACAGTTATGTGAGAACACATACAAACAGGATATTCACACAGGTTTTCACAACTGAAAATATGAGAACACTAGTTCCCATATTCAGCAGGAACAAGATCTGAAAAGAAATATAATTTCTTTTCTAAGCCGAACAGGTGAACAAGTTCTTTACTTCGAGCATTTTATTAATCTGTATGTTTGGTAATATATTTGCCAAAACAAGTTAACTTGAGCATGTTATAATCATCATAATCTGAGCATGTGTTAAACTACAAGTTCTGAGATATTGTGTAGCAATTCTATATCACAAGCAATATGCTCACATTTACCATGCTGCTCAAGCTTATTATGCATGTGATTAAGTTCTATAGAAAATCAAGTAGAATCACATGTCTATGCTCTGAAACTATATTTGTGCTTTAATCTCTAAATTTTAAGCATTATCGCAAGTTCTGAGACTGCTTATATTGTTAAATATTGACTTCAGAACTTATTATTGCTAGAAGAACAAAGGACAGATTGTTGAAATTCATTCTTATCAAGATTATACTGAGAGTAACCAAATACTAGTTGCTCACTCTTTTATTTGAATCGTTGTTACTTTTGTGGATAGTTTTGTCATCATCAAAAAGGGGGAGATTGTTGAGAAAAACCCCTAAGTGATTTTGAAGTTGACAAAACGATCCCAAATACTCTTAAGTTTTGAGATAATACCGTGGAATACTTATTTTGCAGATTATCCTTTGGTGCGGGGATGCACAAGATTAAATCTGTCAAAAAGGTTTTGCTCAGATGGGATTTCTGAGGGACTTAGATGCTGGTTGGAGCTCAGACGTTGAGTGGGGATAACTCAGACGTTGGACGTTGAGCGGGTATAGCTCAGACCTTGGACTGATGCTCAAGCTCTGAGTGGAGTATTCATGTGTAGTAATCAGAACTTGAAGAAGACTTTTAAATGTGCTTATTTGACACACTACAACAGATACAATCGAGCTGGATTATTCTTGAGGATTCTCGGGGATAGAGATCAATCAATGATACGAAATCAAGGAGACACACATACAACTTTCCAAATGAACAAAATCATCTATGGCAATCCAGAATCATAATTGTATGGACGATTTGATCCGAATGGGGAAGACTTTCCTTTGGCGATCCCCAATGGCTACGAGATCTTCTTTTGGTATGTCTTGTCCAAACGTAAAGTTTTGGAGATACCTCTTCTGGAAGCCTTGCAACGGTTAGATTGAAGGCAGAGGAGTATAAAAGACATCTCAAGGTCGAAGGGATAGGTCGGCGTTAAGAGGGAAAAGTCTTTATAATTCTTAGATCGAGAGTACTTCATTTCATACACACTTCTTGATTCATCCATTGTAATTGTGAGGAGGTGTACACAAGGGTGTTGAGCCTAGGTGGGATTTCCTGCGTGTCAAGGAGATCACTAAGCTGTAACCCCTCGAGCAGTTTACTAGTGGAATCCTGCCGATTAGCTAATAGCCGAAGAAGTGGACGTAGGCTTAACCAAAGCCGAACCACTATAAACCCTCTGTGCAGTCTTCTCTATCCCTACTCTAATCATACTATATAATCTGTGATAGTAGAACTGCATATGAATTGTTTATATTGATATACTGTGTTGCCATCGTCTTATAGAAACGCCTGTGCAATTGATATTCTGCGAAAAAACACTCAAATTGCACTATAATCACCTATTCACCCCCCCTCTAGGTGATAACGCTAGCCACAACACACATATTTCGAGGAAATGAGCGGGATTAGAAATGATCAAGCCATTTGTAGACCTATGCATGGCCCAATCTATTTTTGATACCTCCTAAAGGCTCCCTAGAGTCGCAGTCGGGGTTTGACCGCTAGATATGTGTGCAAAAAGTGTAGTGTATGAGAAGCAAGCACAACAGGGTATATCCAACATCGCTTCAATATATATCCAAATAATATACATTCCCACGACTCCATGCAAAACAAATGAGTCAGCAAACACTCTACCCCTTATGACTTCCAACCTACAAGAACATCTAACATAAGGTTAGCGCAATACCTGATTTACCTCGCAGCGTTGCAAAATGTAGATCAAGTTAGGGAACAATCAACTGGTTATTATGGCCTAAGTCCACAGAGATTCAATCAATCTATAGTCCCCAGCGGAGTCGCCAAGCTGTAGCAACCTACCTTGAGCCTCCCTCGAGGGTCCGCTGGGTTTAGAGGTATTGTCAACGGTCATTGGCGCGGACTCTCCCAAGTCTCACTTTGCGTGACATTGGATTTCGTTTTACTAAATAGCAACTAAAATGCTATTAAGAGTCGCCACTAGACTATTGGGGCCGGTTAGAAACCAATCGAGATATGGGAGTGCTATCTCGATTCCTACGCAACCAGAGTTTCTAAGTTCGGAGACTTGCTTACGTTAACTAGATAATCAACGCCCTTTCGGTACCTAACTAGTTAATATTCCCTAAAGTGACCACACATTCTACATATCATTTTAAGCTTACCAAGTATGTAACCAGTACTAAATGATCATGCATAATGTCTTTCTGTCATTTCGCGCAACTACCTATTCATCCTTAACCTAACATCCAGGAAAAGCGATTAACATGCAATTTTTCAAAAGACAGTGTTATAATAAACACTAAATTAGGTAAATATGCCAAATGTAAGACTGGGATGTGCACATACATACCAAATCTATAATGGCGATATTTAAACAAACAACTTTGATTCGAAGGTCGAAATGCATCAATTATCAGACCGGGCTAGACATCGGTCTTTGATCAACACCAAACTGAGACTACAAACTCACATGAGGGTTAAAAAGGTCGATGAAAACATTTTTCTAATTTTCTGAAATTTTATGATTTGTTTGACCTTTGGATTTTTTATTTTATTTATTTATTATTTTTAATGAAAAGAGCCGAGTCCGGGCCGGGTTCTCAAACCCGAACTTGTACCAAGCCGTCGGGCTTGATCCGGTTTGGGAAAAGGATCCAAACTGGGCCTGATCGACGCAAAATGGGGAGGGGGAAAGCCTACTTTTCCTTGTCATACCCGAACTAGGCTTAAACAAATATGGCCCAACCCTTCCTTTTTCTTTCTGCCAGCCTACTCGGAGTCCAAACAGCCAAAGAAACAAACGTGGGAAGGGCTATTTGCGCTACTGTTCATCGTCTTCCTCGTATCGCCCTATTTTCTGCAATACTCGATGGTGATGTAGCTCTTTAGATATCACCAACCTCCAAACACCTTGCTGCCGCGCCGTTCGGACTCGCTCATCGCACCGCTGCTGGGTCACGCTCCCATGGACCTCTTGTGACATTCTGAATTTCGACTCCTCTCGAAGCTATGAAAAGGAAAGATGTTGATCGGTGTGTTTCAGTTACAACTCGCTCGGAGTTGGCCACTCTCGAGTTAACTAACCGAAAGGGAAAGGTACGTGGACTTGGGGAATTCGAATGAGAAATGTCACTTTGACTATAAGGGTTGACGAGGGGATATTTTTGGGCCAGCAGAAATAGATATAGGAACGATCATGGAATGCCTTGCTAGCATTATACGTTGGGACACAGATGATTCTGCTTAACCAATGTGTAATTTGCGAGAATTTCTTAAATCAGATTTCGATGATCCAGACCATAGGAACTAGCGATAAACCCTCGCAATTACATGACAACCAAAGTCGCCACGGCTTGAGAAAATCCCAAGGTCGATACGTGTAACACCTACAAGAGTCACTCGTCAGTTTGAGAAAAATTGGAATTATAGTTGACGAGAGCTCGACATGAAATTAGACCTCGAAATTCGGTATCGGGCAATGAGGAATTCCAACATTGGAAATGAATTAGACGCCGCCTCACTGAAGGTAATTTAAATCGAGAAAGTGGAATTCCAGACGGTAAGTGTAAAATTACCATTTTGCCCCTCGATGATTAGCCTTGCCTTAAGAATTGAAGAAGGGCATTTTAGTCTTTTGCCATTCCCATAAGTTGGCCGAAAATTTAGGGGTATAAAGGTCATTGTGTGACATTCTGAATTTCCTGCCATTTTGAGGCTATTGAATGTGAATGTACCTTACGATGTATTTCAGTCTTGTCTCGCTCAGATCTGATCAATCTTGAGTAAACTGACCAAAAGGGAAAGGCTAACGCATAACAAGGTACGTGGACCTAAGAAACTCGAAAAATGAAATGACACTTTGACCATAAGGATTGTCGAGGGAACATTTAGAGCCAATGAGGCCGATCAGATGACGATTAAGGAATACAAAGCTAGCGTCAAACGATTGGATCGCGGGTGAAGCCGCTTAACCAATGTATAATTTGCAAATTTTCCTAAATCGAACTATGACCATTGAAGCCGTCGGAACTAGCGATGACCCTCGCAATTACATGACAACCAAAGCTGTCATAACTTGAGTTATCCTCAGTGTGATGAGCATCACAGAGTCGATACGCGTAATGTTTGCAAAAGCCGCCTGTTAGTTCGAGACAAATTGGAATTACGATTGACGGACGAATGATCATGAAATGGAAGCTCAAAATTGGCAATTGGAAATAGAGAATTCCAATTCCGAGTAGGAATTTGACAATGTCTCGCCAAATGGTAATTTCGAATTGGAAAAGTGAAGTTTGGACTGAAAGTGCGAAAAGACCATTTTTCCCCTAGACCATTTGCCCACGCCTAAAGAACTCAAGAAGGTCGAAATGGTCATTTTATCCATCCCTAGAGGCTGCTGAAAATGCTTGGAGAAGAAGGCAAGGAAAGTCAATGGGAGTCAAAGTCAATGAAGCAACCAATGGGAGGTTGCCAAGTGTCATCTTATGGTTAAACCAAGCATTAATTGCCATTAATTATGATCTTGACAAAATGGCACCAATTATTTGATGGACAACCTCCTTATCTTCAGCTAGTCGACCACCCTCACCCCTCCTTGCTAATTCCTTCATTTTCCTCTTCATCTTCACCAAACAGAAAACTGCCCAGAAAAACAGTTTCTGACCCTTCTGTTCGGTGCAGTCTAGCAGCTCTGTCCGGTGTCTTTTGGTCGTGCCCTTTTACCACAGGTTCTTTCAAGATATCCTTGACATTTTTCCATTGGTTTCAGGATTTTTGGAGGTCTGGTTGATTTATGGTGATTTTTGGAAGAAAAGCGGACGGATTCTGAGCTAGCTGAGGAGAAGTGTTGGTTCTAGCTCTTAGAAATTCCAAATGACCTCAAATTTTTTAGGAAAGCTTCATAAAATATAGTAATATGTTCAGATGGTTTATGGCTGCAAATAGATGGTTTTAGAATGAGTTTTATGGCTGATTATGAGTGGTACAAAAATGGACAGATTCTGACTTTGAAGAGATCGGGCTGTTTCAACGTCTTTGGAGTATCAATCCGCTTCAAATCTCACGGTGAGCTTCCTAAACCCATAAAGGAAGGTCTTAGCAAGTTTATTATTGAAGGATTGAGGATTAGAATTGATTCATGGCTCGATTGAGCGGTTGGAACACAAAACCGGTTCTGTTTTGGATGATGTTCTTTGTGTACCGATTCTGTTGGGGGCTGATATAAGAGTGTTTTGACTTCAAATTGACTCAAGGGACTATCTATAATGTTGATTAAGGTGTTAGTGGAAAGTATATGAAGTGGCTTGGGATTTAGAAGTGATTTAAGGGCTATTTTGAGCAGGAAACACCAAGTTATATTCTTCTATGCATTTTACTATTTAAACAGAATATATTAAGGGTTTGTTGAAGTATTGTGGTGTACTCGATCATTTGATGAGGCATCTTGAGTTTCCATTTGATTAATGATTGAGGGATTGGTATCAAGAAAGTGAGAATTGATTGGATTTTGATCCAAAATTGATGAATTTCCTAGGACGGTACGAGAACCTTGGGTTGCCGAACATTTGTGGGGTTGATGAGGATTGATCGAAGTGGATTTTGCTAATTGCTTGAGGTAAGTTATGCCTAACCCTTTATTAGGAGGTTAGGTTACTAAAGGACAAAGTTTTGAGTTGGATTGAGTGATTTTATGAACTGATTTTTGTGAGAGACGCGAGGAAACCCAAATTTGTCCAGTTTTGAGAGTTAGTATTCTTTGGCCTATTCTTGATTGAAAACCAAACGTTTGAAGAGTCTTGCTTGACTGTGATTGGGCATTTAAATGGCTAATTGATTGCCTTGAGTTGGGAAAGCTCAGAAAATATTTTATCAAAAGAAATGTCAAGTTTTGAGATGATGAAATGGCCGTGTTCATTAAATTTTCCGAGGCCTTGTTTGAATTGAGCTGAGTAATGCATGTGCTTGATCAAGAATTTTGTAACGTGAAATATATCTTGTCCAATTGATGGAAGTTTGAAATGAATGCCCTGATGAGGGCGAGGAGATGCTTGATTTGCATGAGTTGATTTTCTAATGAAAAATGAGGCATGAATTTGTTTTCAATTGAAATGAGGCCGTGGGCCGATTTGCCTTTGATCGAACTTATTGTTTATTGAATGAAAACTTATGGCCAATCGGTCGGGTGTTTGATCCCGACGTTGGGTGTTTGATCCCAAATGTTTTTGTGGGTGTTTGATCCCAAGTTTATGAGCTTAGAGACTTGATCCCATTTGGCCTGACGAGGTCATTGCGGCTAGAGAGTCTTACAGTCGACCGAATCATCTTGTGGTGCTGGAGTAACGAGAGTCACTGTAATGACCGAATCATCTCTAGGTCCGGACGCGAGAGTCTTCATGTTGACTGCTTCGAGGGAGTTCAGGTATCGGGCGTCACATGTTAGACCGAATCATCTCGTAGGATTGGCCATGACGAGAGTCTCATAGTTGACCGAATCATCTCGACGGTGCTGGGGAGCGAGAGTCACTATGACGACCGAATCATCTCGTCGTAATAAAGTGAAAAGATGAATTGTTTTCTGTGGCTAATTGATTTCATGTCAAGATATGGCTTGATTAAAGATAATTCTTATTGAGGCCCAAGGCGCTTTGGCACGGGCAGGTAACGACTTGTTACCATCGAATGAAAGCCATGTTTTGTGAGAAAATTTATTATGCCTCATGTTTGAAAATTTGCCTCATGAATTGAAATTGGCCCAGAGAGGGGCGTGAAAGGAAATTGGCCCAGAGAGGGGCGTGAAAGAAAAGAACATATTTTCTGGATATTTCAAGGAATGATTCTTTTGAGAAAGAAGTGAAAATTTTCTCGTGTTTTTGAGATGGCGTCAAGCGTTTGTTTCCGATTGAAAACTCTGCCATTGTACGAACCTCTGAGTTGTCATGATTTTCTTGACTGGGTCAAACTGTTTTGAAAGTACTAAATGCCATATTTGGAAAGTACCTCATTTTCTCATGCCAAGATTTTTATTACCAAAATACCCTATTTTTCAAAAGTGTCTGGAGGTACTGGCAGCCTAGTTTAGGGTTAGGTTCGACTTACTGAGATTATATATCTCACCCCGTCGTGGGACAACATTTTTTAGGTCCCAAACGAAAGAAATCAGAGCTCGCCATGGATTGGCATTTGATGAAGTCACTGGAAGAAATGATCATGAATCCTTTTGTGACCATAGGGTTGTAATGAAGTATTTGGGGATTTAGCATTATAACCTCTGATATATGATTGACCTTTATATAAGGTGTACCCTTTGTCCTAAGTCATCTTGTGTTTTATTTTTATGGAGTTGCCCTCGCTTTCGCATGCATGTTTCGTATAGATCATTAAGCATTGGCCGTTGGTTCCTGGGAGATCATCAAAGGTAACGGCGGAGGTGGGATGCTTGCGTGCTCGCCGGGTTCAGGGCGTGACACATTGAGCTTCAAGATATTGATTTGCAATGACAAGTGTCAATACAAGACGCAACCTATCCACTAGCATTAATTCTTGTCATTTTCCCTAACTACCATTCTTGCTTCGACTCCTTGGGATTAAGGAAAGACTCCCTCTCTCTCTCTCCTTCACTATTTTCGGCAACTCTCTCTCTCTCCTACACTCTCTTTTTCATCTTCTCCTTCTACTCGGCCGAGAGCTCGACCAGTCGCTGTCTAGTTCTGAAGCCTCCACTGTTCCGGCCATAACTTTTACGTCCGACATCGAATTGAGGTGAGACCATCGCCATTAGAAATCTTATTGTCTTGTTGTTCTATGGACAAATTATAAGCTCAATTGGGCCTAGCCATTTATCCCGTAGGTCTGTTTGAGTGGGAAAAGGTCAGGACGAGGTAGAATCTGACTGGTTTGGGAGAGGTCTATTTTCGTGGGCTTCAAGGCTTCAAATGGCTCCAAATGGCTCCAAATTTTCGGTGAGGTCCTCTATACTTTCTAGTACTAAAGTCGACTGAGCTAGGGTTGTAAGTTCAGTTGAATTTGGATGTGTTTCCATGGTTGAAATGGAATGGTTTCGGTGAAGCAGATTCTGACTGCGTGAAGACTGTGTGGAACCGAACGGATTTGAAGTTCGTTGAGGAGTTATTTTTCTTCGAAACTCTTGGTAAGCCTTCTGAACTTGTAGATTGATGTGTTAGCAAGTCGGTTTGGTAAACAATTGGAGCTTAAAGGTTGATTTATGGGCTGTTAGGTGTGATTCCCTTAGGACCGGTTCTGCCCCTGCTATGTGCCGAGTGAACCAAACCCTTTGGAGGTTCGTGACGGCTTCGCCTTGCTTTGAAACTCGAGGTAAGTCACTTAGGGATGTTAATTGATATGTTGGCAAGGTGGTTACGTGATGGAATTGAATTTGGGAGTGAATTAAGAACTAATTTGGTGCAATCTCCCTAGGACTTGCCTTGTCCCGTTCGGTCCAAGCTAATACCGAATTGTGTTGCTATTATTGGCGTGAGATTTGCTAGCTCAATTGAAGGTAAGAAAACTTCTAACCCTTTGTTAGGATGTTGGGTTACTAATGGGTGGATTTTAGTTGAATTGAAAGTGTTTGAGAAGCCAATTTGAAGTGAAACCAGAGAGTGTTGCAAATCAGTCTTCGGCGCGCACATTTTTTAAAATAAGTCGTTCTAAGTCGTCTGGTACTCAAATCGACCTCCGTTTTCACCTATATTTCCATAAGACCATGAGGGATCAGGTTATGAGATTTGATTTCACAGAAAGTTAATGGAACAATGTCAGTTATCCTATAAATGAACCTGGTCGCGGAAGATTATGAATAGGCAGTTTGTGAGTTTGTGATTTTGATGACTTGTCTTGATAGAACGACTCTTAATAAGCCTAGAAAGTGTTGAAATGGGGCTTTGATTGTTTTATAATGAGATGCCGTGCATGAAATGTGGCATGTGATGATGAAATTGATTGATTTATATGCTTAGTACATGAGTGTGCAATCGGCGGCTATATGTCAAATGAGAAAGCATGAATATTTTTAGATGGTTGAACGAGAGATTGAGTTTATGAGCCGGATGTGTTTGAATTGGTATGTTTGAGATTAGCAAGGGAATGCCTAGTTGATTGATTTCTTTTATTCATGAGAAATGAAATGGCTAGTGAGCCCTGACACTTTGTAATTGGCTAATGAGCCCTTATGCATCGTAATTGGCTAGTGAGCCTCGATGCTTTGTAATCGGCTAGTGAGCCCTTATGCATCGTAATTGGCTAGGGAGCCCTGATGCTTTGAAATTGGCTAGTGAGCTCTTATGCATCGTAATTGGCTAGTGATCCCTGATGCTTTGTAATTGGCTAGTGAGCCTTTACACATTGAAATGGCTAGCTAGTGAGCCCTTGAAAGATGAATCGGTTTGGTGCCCTTGATTCATGAGAAATGTCTAGTGAGCCCTTGAAAGTTGAATTGGCTAGTGAGCCCTTGAATGTTGAGAAACGGCTTGTGAACTTGTTGTTTCTCTAAGTATGAAGCTTGGTCTTATGATATGAACGATTTTGAATTGTATTTGCTTTATACCAATCGTGATGACTTGTTATAATGCATTGAGTGCTATGTGCTACTTGTTTCTAAAATGTTTTTCAAAAATGCCTAGAGGTACTGATAGCCTAGCTTAGAGTTAGTGTCTACTTGCTGAGATTTTTATCTCACCCCGTCGTGGGACCAACATTTTAAGACCTGAAGTCGAGAAGGAGACCCTTCGAGGAAGATGAAGACAAAGAGGTCGAAGAGGAGCTCGACTAGTTGGGATATCTATTTTCTCTTTTCTTGATAATGAGGATTTCTTAAGGTTTTGGAGTTAGAGTTGTAAAGTGAATCCATACAGTATCTTGGGAGTAAAGGCCCTTATATTGAAAAATCCTAAAGACATCTTTTACATTAAAGAGAAGGAGTCACTGCCTTGTTTTCGATTGTGCATTTTATTGTATGTACTTGATAAGTTGTGGGCCGAAGAATCCTGGGAGCAAATCTAAACATGAACGGCATGGTGGGATGTTCGCATTGCAGGTTCGGGGTGTGACACCTCCTCGTTTCAAACGCCGAGTCAGCTCGGCCCCCACCGAACGACGATGCTGGGATCAAGCCACCACGCCGCCGTTTGTGCTCGTCGCCTTCCGGCTTCGTCAACCACCATCGTCACCTCTGGGGCGACCACGATCACCAACCGAACCTGCTCACTTGGATCCACTCATCCAAACGTCTGGTTTTCCTACCTCGTTGGTCGCCCCTGGTCTGATCCTGCACCGCCTTCTTTTGCTCGCATTAGTGTCGTCGCTAGTCTGAGCTGGTGTGCCGCTCCGCTTACGCACATGTTGCCACTGATACGAGCTCGCGTCGCCACAGGAATGCATCCTTCGACTCCAAACCCGGTCCTTCCCCAATGCTAGCTCATTCTAATGACGCTACACCGACCCTTCGCCAACGCGACCACGTCACTATAAACTAGTCATCCTTGGCGCCAGTCCAGCCTACTGATCTACACTCGAGCCCGAGCCTACTTGTTCGACCACCCCAACTCGCAACAACCATGTTTAGTACGTCCGCCGACCATTCTCAGTGGACCCCCAGCTCAATGCATTGGCCAATCTCATAATTCCTCGGTGATCACGCACGCCATCGGAGATCCCACACACCATTCCATAAAATTCTAGGCGATCCCACACGCCATTTAAGGAAATTCCTCGGCGATCCCACACGCCATTAATTAATAAAAATCAGTTATAACAAGCCTCAATTTTCATTCGAAACCAAACTCATGAGATTCATTGGCAAAATAAGACATTTATTTCAAACGTCAAACACAGATGGCCGAAAGATCGTTCATGGTAAATCAAGCAAATCATGGCCATTAAAAACACATGTTCATGGTCAGTTGGGACTCCTCAAACATACGGTTTTCAATCAAAAACAAGCCAAGGAAACCACATATTCAAAACTGGGCAGATTTGGGTTTCCTCACACTTCTCACAAAATCAGTCCACAAAGCCATTCAATTCAAGCTCAAACTTCGTCTATTAGTAACCTAACATCCTAAGGAAGATTTAGGATCAACTTACCATGAAATTTGGGCAAGGAATTCCCCAAAACAAGTAGCAATAGCTCTCGATACTAGGATAGTCTGAAATTGGCAGATTTGGCCTCTAAGGAGTTCATGCAAGAAACAACCACCAAACTTTATCACAATCGCTCCAAACCTCAACCAAAGACTTCTTAACATCCCAAGCTAGGGTTTACAAGCAACTCACCACTCGTTCCGAGCAAGATCAGCCCTTAAATCTCCCCCATGAGTCACGGTTCGGTCAGGAAGGAGACAGCCAGTTCGGTTCATGTAAATACGCCAAGATCAGCGGCCAAAATCCATCAAGACCTCATTTAACTTCAACCATTAACCTTCTAACACACTAAGCTAAGATTTAGAGACATCTTACCACTCAATCCAAGCAAAAGCGGTCCTTGAACAACCTTCAAAGTCACGGTTCAAGGAAAAATGCCACAAACATCTATCAAAATCCATTGAATACTCGTCAATTCTCAACCATCTACCTCTTAACATGTTAATCCAAGTTTGTGAAGTCTCTTACCTTGAGAACTAAGCTTGAAAACCTCCGGCAAGGGCAGCAAGTCATTATTTCCTTCCCAGACAGAACTGGTCCGATTTTTGTCCAACAAAACCACAAGAGATCAGCCCTTAAATCCCACCATAATCCATCATCAAACCCATAAACACAAAGCTAGATGTCTTAACTAGGCTTGAGAGGTTGTCTTACCAAAGATTGGGGCGAAATGAGCTCGAAAATCCAATTTGGAGCTCTCGGGCTCAGGTCAGACTAGTCCGACCTTTGCTGCTTCAAATGGCTCTACAGGACAAACGGTTCGGTGGATTTGGCCTCATGATATGTCTTTAGAACGACAAAAGAATAATCTTTCTAATGGTGGGTAGCTCGTCGGCAACCGATCACGAACGGTGAAGTTATGGCCAAAAAACCAGACGGTACCGGAACTAAGCGGCGAGAGAGAAAAATTCGAGAGAGAGTTTTTTGAGAGAGAATGTGTGTTCTCTTATGAAGCTCGGCCAAATGAGCAAGAAAGAGAGGGAAAAAAAGGCTTATCCTTCAAGCCAAGAGGAGAGAAAAGATGAGGTGATGAGTTTAGGCTTTTAATTGCTAATTAGACTAGGCTTTTAGATGGGGATTTGGCTTGTATTAATGGCTAGTCTTGTCTTGTCTTCTTCCCCATAATATCTAGGGGCAAAATGTCCAAATTGCCCATTGATTTTCGGCCATGATAGGGAGAAGGGTAAATGACTATTTTGCCCTTGACTTAACGCTAGCAAAGCATTCCATGATCGTTCCTGGATCGATTTCTGCTGGCTCGAAATATTCTCTTGACAATTCTTATGGTCAAAGTGACATTTCTCATTCGAGTTCCCAGATCCACGTATTTAACTCTACACTAGTCTTTTCCTTTTGGCCAATTAACTCGAGAGTGGCTAGCTCCAAGCGAGATATAATTGAAATACTTTGATGAACTTCTTTTCATTCACTAGCCTCGAAAAGGGTCGGAATTCGAAATGTCACACGGCGAGCTCCCTTGTTTGAATAAGGCTGATTGCAAGATGGGGGAGGAAAGATCCACCTCTTTCAAACTTCGGATGGTGTTGAAGGACAACGAACATGTGACGCAAACTTCTCCTTCCTGGATGTGGCTGCCTGCTTCCTTTTTCATGCCTAATCGCTCTTAAACTCCCTCCCCCACCTCTCTCTTTTTCCTTTTTTTTGGGTCACTCCTCCAAGAAGCCTTAGCCCACTTATGTCCTCTTTTTCATGCTACCTCCTTCCTCACGCTCCCTCATGTGGCGGGGAGTGAATCCCGCCTGACTGATGTGTACATGGGTTGTTGACCAACCATGTGAAGTGTGTAGTCGGCAGAGAAAGAGTGACGTGAGATAAGAGAAGGAGGGTGAAGGTGAGTGATGTGGATGTAAGGAAACAAAGGGAAAAACTGGGCCAAATGGACATGTGTGGGCTACAGCGAAAATAAAAGGGAAAAATGGGCATGCTGCCTGGGCCCAAAGAGGAGAAGTAGAAATGAAAATGGGCGTGGCTGCAACGGAGGGGAAAGATGGGCAGCTTATGGGGTAAAAGGCCCAACTGGGCAGTAGGCGGGCTGGTCCCGCGGACTGAAAATGCGGCTCGCGTCTCACCCGCGTGGGTTTAGGTCTATTTGGCCTGCTCCCAATTTTTTGTTTTATACTTTTTTCTATTTTGCAATAAACAAGAAAAGATGCATAATTAATAAATTGACAATTCTAAGAAAAATAAAAAATAATAATAATAATAATATATAGGATCGTCAAAATTCGGTGTCAACAGTGAGGTATGGAAGAATACCGGCACTTCAAATGCAACTAGAAATTCTTATCTGTTTACGCTAATTGTCTAATTAGTGCGCTTTTGGTCCCTGTAACTAGTTGGTCGCTTATCTAAGGTGGCCATGTACTCTTGATTATCAATTAATTCCTAAAGATATCAAACTCGCGAAATGACCATACAATTTTATGTTTTTTTTCCTATTAGGATAAACTCTAGGAAAGCTATTAACATTCAATTTATTGAAAAACAAAGCGGTAAATAAACACTCAAATTCGAGGAAAAGAAAATCTGCAACCCATGGGGTGTTTCGTTGCAATGCAGATTAAAAATTTGAGACATGATCGGGTGTACAAAAGTGAGATTATATCAGATTGGATATCGATCTATCACCATCGCCGAATCCAATTGTTCTCCATCTTCATGGGTATCGCCATCGATCATCACATCGGGGTATCGATTTCATCCCGTCACTCATGCAATATGCATTCAATCAAATCATATGATCAGCAATGTTCACTAAGTCAACAATTGAATGGCCTCGGGACTGGCTTTTGATTGTACATGCATTTTGATTTTTCCAAGCCATCTTTTAATTGACTAGGGGTTCATTTAAAAAGATTGACCAAACTTGGTCCCCACTTGCCTGCATAAGGCAGTAAGCTAGTATTGTCAACCCCTAATTAATTTCTAATCACCTTTTTAAACTAGACATATATCGTTGTCCTACATTCATCTAATAAATCACATGCAAATTTAAATAATTCATGCAATTAAACATGTGAATAAACATCAATCAAACAAATATATTAGTTACACTAACAAGGAAAACGAAGGCATTTTCCCAACACATTTTCTATTTTTTTATTCTCATAATTTTTTTTAATATTTTTAATAAAATAGAAAATACTACATTTTGATAAAATAAAAATTTAGCATTTATTTAGAAAAATATTGTTCTGTTATGAAAAAGGACCAGGTCGGTCATTGAACCCAACCCAAGTGATCGAAGCTAGGGCCGAACCTGGTACGAACAGTACGGGTCCCTAGGTGGACTAGGCTCCAATATTGAGCGCGGTCTGATCAAGGCCCAGCCCCTCCATGGCCTTAAACTAAAAAGTATAAACCCAACTTCTAATCCGTCTGGCCCAAATCACAAGATACCAAAGCCCTTAGTTCAGCACGATCCAACTCTCAAGATGCTGGACCAGTCAAACTCCCTTAGCCCATCCGATTAGCCCAGTTAAACTCCCCTAGCCCGGTCCGACTGACCCCATACCAACTCCTTAAACGCAACTCCTTCTTGCTCAAGTCTCTACGGAACACAAGTTCAGTCTCCTTCATACCTCACCGGCGACCATCTTCAAGCCGGTGAATGTCTTCGTCGCCCTCAACCGGACACAGTCCAAAATTAACATAAATATTTATTTCTTTCGCATCATCTCATCTTTGTCATTTTACGAGAATACATGAGAGAGAGAGAGAGAGAGAGATAGCTGGGTTGAGTGAGGGAGAAAAGAGAGAGATGGAATTGGGCTAGGAAAAAAAGGAAGGGGGAGCTGGGTCTGCGAGAAAGAATCGGACTGAGAAGGGAAAAGGGAAAAGAGGCTGGTCCAAGTGAGAGGAAAAAGAAAGGGCCATTATTCAAAATGACTGGGAGTAAAGGGTTACGATCAAGGGTGTCAATGGGTCGGGTCGGGTCGGGTCTGCATGATACCCTACCCGACCTGAAACACAACGCAAGCACAATTGACCTGACCCAAAACAAGATTGAATGGAACATGACCCGAACAATCGGGTCGGGTCGGGCTTCCTCTCTCTCTCTCTCTCTCTCTCTCTCTCTCTCTCTCTCTCTCTCTCTCTCTCTCTCTCTCTCTCTCTCTGTATGCACAGAATTTCAAGTTAGAGAATATTAAAAAAACAAAAAACGCAATACCCATAAGAACAAAAAAATGGACATCTTGATCTTTCCAGTGTAAACTGTCCCTGGAAGCCATAATTCAAACAAATTTTTACGAAGAAGAAAGATCACAAAAGGCAAGCTCCTTTTAAATAAAGAAGGAATTGTTAAGAGTGGGAGGGGCAACTATAATTTAACATTGCATAGGACTTGCCAAATCTCTCGACTTCTTTTAACTACAAATTATACAGAATTTTCGCCCTGCATATCAATTAGAACCGATGCACCAGAAAACACCTTCTCAATGTTTCGCTTCTCTATTGGCAATAGATGTTAATTTATAATCTCTTACTCCCCTAGTGATTTATACTCATAGGTTATCATCTTCGACTACGTGAAAGCTCGATCTGGTCCTGGCTTTAACAACAATGTATGGACGCGGTCGCTGAAGACGAACTTGAGGCTGTTGAGACACATGAGCCTGCAACTATTGATATAATCAGCCTCGCATTGGGCAAAAAGAATTGCTACTATCAATTAGCTTCCTCACACAACTCAATTCGGTTCTAGTAGATAATTTCGAGCAAACAAATCGAACGCCAAAAAAAATGAAGAAAGTGCTTTTGAAACCGTGAATCATGACTCCAGAGTTTTATGGTCCTTTTTGAAGTCAAACGCAAGATATTGGCAGAAACTCATTTTGTCAAAAAAACATAAGCATACTAGGTTAGTAGGTAATGCCATCAAAGCAACTGATAGCTAGCCAAGCACTTTCGAAAATGACCTTCATTTTCCAAAAGGAACAAACTTTCTACATGTTGCCACCGCAATGGTGAAAACTGATAAAACAGCAAACTCAGTACTAGTTGGGATTTCAGCTATCAAGTGACCAAGCAACATTCAACATGCTTGTTTTGCAAAAGACTATAAAATTTTCAACAAGCTGGTTCTTTGAATAAAAAGAAGATTTCTATTCATATCCATGAATTGAAACTTCATATTTCTATTAATAAAAAGAAGATAGCTATTCTTTCACTTTCTCAAGTACTTCTTTTGATGACATAGCAAAAAGAGGCACATGAATTTCAGTTTGTGCAATAAATTCATCCCATGACGAGAGAAAGATTGGTTCAAATTGTTAATATCACCGATTGCCTACCAGACATAAGAGGAATCCATGAGACATCCAACTTCATCAATCATCAAGAGATACCAAGTTCGGCTCCATGGTCGAATTTCAAGGCTTTGCATTAAATTCATGATCCAAATGAGAACTTACGTATCCATTCTAATAGACAAGAGTATACATATTAAAACAAAAATATTTTCTCAACTGAATCAAGATTTTCAAGTTCTTCTAAGCACTCCTCAATTGAAAATGGAAGTGGTGGATCGTAGCCAGTCCTGACCACATACAAAAGCCTCTACCTTGCTTGGGCTCAAGGAACTACTAAAGGCATCAAGTACACAACCTCATGTGCTGAATGTGGCCTCTGATGCTACAGTCGAAATGGGTACGGCCAAAATATCTCGAGCAATGGAAGAGAGAATATGATATCTCAACGAGTTTACTTTCCACCAAGTTAAGATATCAAACTCAGGGTTATAGCGCTCACATGCTTCCTCCAAATACTTATCTAATTCAAGTTGCTCTTCCAAAATTTGTTGTCCCATCTTGCGAAGATACTTTGCAGTCATAAAGTTAGCACCAATCTCAGGAGACTTTGACACACTTACTGTCCTTGTACCCTTTAATGTCAAGTTGCCTTGGGGGCATTTACCAGTGCGGTATTGCTCATACAGTGATTCCAGAGATGATGCTACTTTATCATGTAAAATTTTTACCCCCTTGCTTTCATAAACATCAATAATCAACTATTTCACATATTCCCACTTATGTCGAGGGTCAAGTATACAAGTTATGAACAAAGTAAGATTGATGCTGTTCACATTGCCAAAGTATTTGTCGAATTTTATCTTCATCTTTTTGGCGATTTCCTGCAAACTTTTATCCTCATTCTCAAGATATTCATTAATCATCCCAGAAATCCCAAAGACATCATTTGCCAAATCATTACTTGTGACATAAGAAGATCCTGAAAATTTTAAAGTCGTGTCATAGAACAACTTCAAGAAAGGAAGGACCTGACGGGCATACTCCCAATCAACACTAGTAGGCACCCCTTTCCCCTTGGACAGTTCTTCACCAAATTTGTTATCTCGAATTTCCAATGAGAAAAAAAGATTTTTCAAACTTTAAAGCCGATTCAAACATCATATACATCGAGTTCCAACGAGTCTCCACATCCAAACATACAAGACTCTTGGACTCAATATTTGCTCGTTCAACACAAGTTTTAAACCGACTTAACCTCGCAGGAGAAGATCTCACATAACATACAGCTGAACATATTCTAACAACGGAATCTTCTATGTCTTTCAACCCTTCTCTCCCGACCAAGCTCAATATATGAGCACAACACCTCATGTGGAGCTCACCCCTCAATACCAGAGAGTTCTGTAAGTTAAATCTCTTTTTCAAGTATTGAATTCCTAGATCATTTGAGCTTGCATTATCTACCGTGATAGAAAAAATGCTTTGGATCCCCCAACCACTCAAGCACTCTTCAATTGCCTTTCCTATTATCTCACTGGAATGACCCGAGATTTGATAAAAACTTAAGATCTTTTTCTACAACTTCCAATCAGCATCAACAAAATGTGCAGTGAGACACATGTAATTCATGTTTTGACAAGAGGTCCATGTATCAGTCGTCAAACAAACTCTAGGACATGCGTCGCCAAAATGTTTGATCAATTTACCTTTTTCCTCCATGTATAAATCATGACAATCACGCCTCAAGGTGTTACGCGAGGGGATTAAGAATTTTGATTGGATTCTATTCGCAAACTGCCGAAAATTCTCATGTTCTACGAGCTTAAAAGGCAATTTAGCAAGAATGAACATGATTGCGAGTTCTTTCCTGCTAGCATTTTGGTCAAATTTCCATGGACCAGATGAACTACCAACCCTGGTTTAACCCGAGGCACCTCTTTGCCTCTTCTTGACGCCCGCATATAGGTACTCACATCTAGCCAAATGATTATGCATCGAACTAGTCCCTTGCAGACTAGAACAGCCAATTTGGGCCTCATAGTATAAACATTCAGCCTTTTCTAGGCTCTTGTCTTCACATGGAATCCTTTCACATGGAATCCTTTTAAAGTGATCCCACATAGAGGAACTCTTCTTTCTACTTGTGGTTTTAGGATCCGTCGATGAAGACATCTAGCAATATATTTATAGCACGTAAATAAGTAAAAGATGAATGGCCGAACAGCTCAGCTGGAAGGAGATTGTGTAGTTAGTCGCCTGCACAATTGACATGGAGAAGTAAGTCATCTTAGCACCAGGTCAAATATAATAAAAAATAGAACACTAAAATCAGCAAAAAGTCACAAAAACTATGAAACAATAGCTTAAAAAAACCAATTTATTTTTCCATCCTAGACTATTAAGTTGGAAGTTGAAAAAAAAATGTTGAAAGACCTCATGTAGCTGAAAGAGACCAATTTACTTCTTGAAAAATAGTGACATATTCTGCAGCACACCTATTCCGCTCAACAACCAACAGTGAAAAAAAGAGACCAATTTACAAGGGTGTGGGAATAGTTAAAGGCCTAACTGGACAAACTCAATAGCCAATAGTGGAACTGGAGAAGGGGTGAGTCTGCAACACACCTATTGTGCTCTTTAACTTCTGGGTTTTAACGGAAGATAATTTACAAGAAGTGCCTCTTGTCGATTTCTAACATGGTTCAAGCAATAATTTATAAAGTATGTCCTTTAACCTTTTAATGTGTTGTTCTCCTAGCAATGACTATTATTGTGTCCAGTTCTCAACACGTGAAAAGATGCTCTTTCATAGACCCAAATAGTGCAGAACTTCACTGGGAATAATCACAAACCATGTTCCCTATCTACTCGAATCACATGCATATCGGATTCTTCTTATTGGATTGATTGAATTCCAGATCCCTACAGATCAATGCTTCCTCGACTTTAGAAAGAGACCAACCCGGACAAGAAATTGCAGCAGAAGCGAAAAACCAACGTAGAAGTCAAAAATAAACCTTCTTCCTCGCACTCTTCCAAATCTCAAGTGCGATGAATTCGGCTCTCTCTTTAGTCTCCCCCACTCCCAAGCCTCAAGAAGATTCCTCTCTCTGTCGAAACACAATCAAGACTGGTTCTGTTGTTGACTCCGGCAATCCCCCGAAGAACCCAATTCTCTAAAAGCGTCAAAACTGCACCGGAGCTGCGGTTTCCTTCGTCTTTAGTTGTGACATTCCGAAATTTTCGCCCACAAGGCTTGAGGCATGGAATGTGATCTCGGAATTGGTAAATGGAGACGAAGAATTTCTAACAATCAATTTGGAATAGACGACGATTAATCAAGAATGAAATTTGGCGAAAAAAATGGATTTACGGACGAAAGACGTGAAAAGACCATTTTGCCCCTCGAGGTTCGATTTTGTCTCAATAAATGAAGGAGGGCATTTTGGTCATGGACCTATCCTCCAAGGCTGCCAAAAATAGAGGAAATTAAGGCCATTGGATGGTCTTAATAATTACCTTGGTGACATGTGTCATTGGATGACATTGTAGCTTTAATTACTTAGCTTTTTACCTACCAATCAACAAGTTTGACCAAGAGGGGATGAAGCAACCCTCTCTCTTCTTCCTTCAGCCTTTTGGACGACAACTCCCCTCACCAGCCTTTTTCTTCCTCTTCTTCTTCGTTCTTCAACTTCTGCCGAGAAGCTCCCAGTCGACCAGAATTCACCGCCGTCTTCGCTCCACTCGACGGCCCTTCCCGGCGACCTTCTGACCTCACGCCGACCACCAGCTCCAAGCTCAGCCTCTTGCCGATCAACTCCAAGTGGAATCTTGGCATTTGGCCACCGGTGGAGCTCCGACCAGCCGTTTCCTTGAAAGCCGACAGTTTTCGTCGCAGCTGGAGGTAAGCTATCTTTTGACCTCCATAGGACTCCAAATTGCTTCCAATTTTCAGTGGTAGCTTAGGAACATGTAATACTCTGGTATACTGAGCTGTGGTGACAAGTTGAGTGGAATTTGATGGAGATTTGTTGTTGAAATGGTGCTGTGTTTGGAGAACAGAAACTGCCCTGTTCCGACCAGCTTCTGCCGGCTGATTCGGTCCATACGACGACCACCTCCAATGAGATTTTTGCTGACTACCAACCATCACAGGTTAGTTCAAGATGTCCTTGACAATCTCCAATTGGTTTCGTGATTTTTGGAGGTCTGATTAATTTATGGTGATTTTTGGAAGAAAACCGGACGAATTCTGAGTGAGTTGAGAGAGGGCCATGATTCAGCCCCTTAGAGACTTCAATTGGTTCCGACATTTTTATGAGAGTTGCATGACATGTTTTACTGTGTTCACTGAGCTTGAGCTGCTGATTTGGCTAAGTTTCATTTAGGTTTCGATGGGTGAATCGATGTGGTTTTAAGAGCAGAATCTGACCGCCGGTGGGATTAATACGAAGTGAGCTATTCTAAATTCTTAGGAGTGCTATTTAGCTTCGAAATTCATCGTACGACTATATAACATGTAGATTAAGGTGTCGGAGAGTGGAATTTGTGATAAATTGGAGCTTAGGAGTGATTTGTTGGCTGTTTAGTGTAGGAAAGTGCTGAACCGGTTTTGCCCTGTCGTGTCTTGTGAAAATTGTTTCTGTTGTGGGCTGAGGGGAGTGTCACCATGCTTTAGATTCATCGTTATGACATACTAGAATGTCAATTGAAGTGTTAATGGGAATTGTGTGAAGTGGATTGAGAATTAGAAGTGATTTAAGGGCTGCTTGAAGTGAAACCCGAGAGGCCGACTAATCTGTCTTCGGCGCACACAGTTTTTAAAATGAGTTGTTCTAAGTCGTCCAGTATCCGAATTGAGCTCCGTTTTCGCCTACACGTCCATAAGACATTGAAGTATAAGATTATGAAATTTTATTTCATAAAAAGGCGTTGGATCAATGTCATTTTATTAAGGATTGAATCTGGTCGTGGGGCTTAGAGATAGGGCAGTTTTGGCGGAATCATAATTATGGTGATTTGCCTTGATAGAACGGTGATTTGACATGCTTAGGGCCATTGAATCGACACTGTGAGAACATGAGAATAAGGGGTTGTGTGTGCTATTGAAGTAATGGCACAATGAAAATGAGAAATGACTAAGTTTCGATGTGGTTTTTCCTAGGCGCACCGTGGATGTCCTGTTCGACCTTGAAATTTGCTGACCTTGGAGGAGCTTGGTGATTGAAGTTTGCCATTTGAATGAAGAGGTGAGTGACCCCTAAACCTTTATTAGGACATTTGGACGCGACTGTACGGTTTCATTGGAAAATCGATGAATTGATTGACTCTTATTGCTTGATTGATTGAAAGCCGAATGGCCTTGACGAGGAATGAGCCGTGAGTGCTAGTTTGCCATAGAATAGTGTTCTCGTGATTGAATTGATGACGTGCTTGCTAGTGTGCTTTGCTTGCCTATGTGGTGACATGATACTCGACTCTTGAATTGTTGTTTTTATGGCAAAGCACGTTTTTTTGGCAAGTGATTGATTTATGATTATGTGACTGAAATTTCCTCATGATGAAACGTGAAATACCATGATGCGATGTAATCGCGGGGTCGAGAAACGTGAAATACCCTAATGCGATGTAATCGCGGGGTCGGGGAAACGTGAAATACCCTGAGGCGATCTAATCGCGGGGTTGAGATGTTAAGTACACCCTGAGGCGATCTAATCACAGGGTTGAAGAATGAGACACACCCTGAGGCGATGTGATCGCGGGGTTGTGGTTGTAGTCGAAAGTCCATCCTGATGCTTTTGAATGCGGGATGAGAATTGTACCTATGGACACGAGCTTGGTGATAAGCTGCTAAACTTGATGCGTCTGAACGTGGGTTTATTGATCGGGATAGCCTGAGGCGTCTAAACGCTGGCTGGTCTCTGGAAATGTGAAGTGAAGTGGAACCACCTTATGATTCTTATGTGGTTATGAATTTTCTGACACTAGTATGGACGTTGGGTTACTTGATGCCATGTTTACATTTGATTGAGATTCTCGTTTTAGAATGATTCGATGCCTTGAGAAAATGCATTGCCTTGATTCAACTAATGATTGCATGTTACTGTAAATATTTTGGTTTGGTGGAACGATTGGCCTAATTTAGTGTTAGGATAGCTCGCTGAGATTTATATCTCACCCCAGTGGGGGCTTAACTTTTTCAGGTTCCAGGCGAAAGAAACCTGATTTGGATTTAAAGAAGTGGCTTGTGGAGGAAGTAGGTGATCAAATGTATCTAAGACAATGGGTGATCATTAGGGATTGTATTTAATGGGGTGGATGTAGAAGTGAAATCCTTAGTTTTGATCATCCATGTGAACTGAAGTGTACTATTTCTTTGTCCTAAGTCGTCTTGACTTTATTTGTGCACGGAGTAGCCTCTTGCTTCCGCAGATATACGATTGTGTAGTTTAGGGCCGAACGATCCTGGATGTCACAATTTGTTTACGGCCAGTGGGATGTTTGCGGCTTGTCGGGTTCAGGGCGTGACATTAGTTGCGAGAAATCTGCGGTGAGAGCTGAACCTCCTCCGGCAACTGTTGGAAAGGAGCAATGTCCGAGTCTTGAAGAGACCCAAGGACAAGCCCAGGAAGGCCAAGAATCCCAGCACTCGCCATTGATGAAGCTCCTTGAATTGGACCCCGAGTCAGTTGACGCAACGAGAAAGCTTTTACAGTAGAAGCTCGAGAATGGAAGGCGTCGGAGAGGCGATGGCCGTGGCAGACATTGGAGTAGGATACAGAGGAACTTGAGACCGTCGAGCACGAGAGGGAGGCGAAAGTGAGAGAACAACAGCTTAGGGTTTAGGCATTAGTCTCCTTGACATGTGAGGTTTCTGGGCTTGTTTCACTGTTTGGGGTCAGGCCCGAGCCCGAACAAGTAAACAATAATATTAGCCAATACCCGAACACGAAAAAAGATTAGCACGCGATACCCGAAACAAGACCCGACCCGACCTGAAAATTTACACACATTCTTGTTCGGGTCGGGTATCTTTTTCGGTATGGACACCCCTAGTTGCGATTACCTGAAGAAAGGAAATTGAACCTTGTGCCCCCAATGACTAATTACCTTGAACTCATCATGCTCGAATTATTGATGTTTCTTATGTGGGCTAGAAAATTTGTATAGTCTAGTTTCGTGGTTAGACAAATTTGTCCACTCTCTCCTTGATAATGCTTCGTTTTTGGTTTCTTTTCCAATTTTCAATTTGTTGCTCTGTGTTCTAGATCTGAAGTAGCATTTATTTCTTTCAGTACTCTCTATTGGCATTGTCGCGACCTAAAAATTTGGTTCAAATTTCGAGTTAATGGATTACCAGATTAATTAAATGAATTAACTAACCTAGTCCGAGCTCTCCCAAGCTCTACCAATTCGCAACTTAGGTTTGAATGATTTTTTATTTTGGAGCCGCCACTAATCTTTTTTGGTAGGTAGATTAGATACCTAAATAAAGTACGGGAGAATACTTTATTTTCTGCTAACCAGAGATTCTGGGTTCGGTCCCCAGCGGAGTCGCCAAGCTGTCGCGACCTAAAAATTCGGTTCAAATTTCGAGAGATAATTTTCTAGGTTTAAAAGATATGATCCTTTGTGGATAAAGGCTTATCCCCTTTAAAATTCGGCACCTATCCCTTGTTGGCCGACAATTCATTTTAATTCAAATATTTTTATAATCTACCTTGAGTATAATACATGCTCCCTCGTGCCTTGTCCCTAAGAATATGTGCATTGTGATGACTATTTGACTTCACCCGAGATACGACGTCATCCGCACATCAATTTGTCTAACATATCCCATAACTTTGGGACCGAATCGACAAATTTCAAAATTCACTATCTGACCCGACCTCCAGGGTATGACGTGAATAAATTACCTTCTGACCCGACCCCCAGGGTACGAAGTGAATTCATCGAAAAATATGGAATTTAAGGTGTATTATGCTCAAGGTCTATTATATTTTTATTTGATTCATTTTTAATAAAAATCATAAAAATCACAAAAAATCATCTTGTCATTGTCTTAATTGAAATTTCGGAGATCATATCTCAAGGGTGACTCTTAATATAAATTGGATTTTAATTAGTCAATTTATGTTAATTGTCGAACCAATTCATTGAAAAGCCGAAAATTCATTAAATGTTATGATGTCTCATTTGCATTTCATATAGTCTAATCCGTCATGCATTTTCATAGTCCATGCATGTAATTTGAAATTCATTTTTTATTATTATTCAATTTTTCCTCTAAGATCATTCATACCTTTTTATATAAATCATCTCGCACGTCATTTAGGGTAGTCATAATTTTTGCATTTCATGCATAATTGCCCGTCATTCATGCATTACCATGCCATGTCATCTAAGCTCATGCATCACCATGTCGCATGTCATTTAGATTAGAATTTACATTCTTTATTGCATTAAAATTAAATTTTTCAAGAATGATCATGCATGGTCACCTTTTCTTACGTCATGTAGTTTCATATCACATTGCATGTCATTTGGTTGCATTTTGCATGGCATTCATTTAATCCAAGAAAACCCAAAAAAAGAAATTGCACCTTGATCTTAAAGTGAAATCAATGGAATGTGCCAATCAAGGAAATTTGTCACTAGAATGGTACCGAAAGGGTGTTAATTGAAAAAATTAACATAATCAAGTACCCGAACCTAAATCTCTGGTTAGCAGAAAATAAAGTATTCTCCCGTACTTTATTTAGGTATCTAATCTACCTACCAAAAAGGATTAGTGGCGGCTCCAAAATAAAAAATCATTCAAACCTAAGTTGCGAATTGGTAGAGCTTGGGAGAGCTCGGACTAGGTTAGTTAATTCATTTAATTAATCTGGTAATCCATTAACCCGAAATTTGAACAGAATTTTTAGGTCGCGACAGCTTGGCGACTCCGCTGGGGAATAATGCTTGAATTTTTGAAAAAAATTGGTCTTAATGTTTGACTTTTTGAATTTTCGAAAGTTTCATTGTATTTCAAGAGGACTTAGGCCAAATTCTTGTGATGATCTTTCCTTTGATTGACTTTAATTCATTGACCTTTTTAGGTGTTATATGTTTTTGCAGGGAAAATTTAAATGTTACTAATCTCTGTTTTGCAGGGTAGTATAGTTTAATTTTATTCCTGATTGTATATTATGCCATGTGTTCGCATGTATATATTGCATTCCATTTTCACCGCAATCGGACCCGGATTGCTAGTAATTAGGATGGTATCGCGCGGGTATCCACCTCACCTCACCCCCGAGGTTCGGTTGACCCCGTCCCTCGATCCCGACATTTTTCTTCGTGTTGGAGATTTCTCCCCTAGCCAGACCCCCATGGCACGGGTAGAATCTTGACCATAGCCGAAATTTTGGAAACTAGACCTGACCAAACCCCTTTGGTACGGTTCGTTTTTGGAATTTCATTTTGTCAATACAATTAATCAATTAACTTGCATCCATGCGCATGTGATTGTGTTGTGATTGTAGTTTCTCATGGTAAGTTCTTCACTTTTGTCTTTAGTTTAATAATTTTTCATTTTGGGTCGGTCCATGGTAGATTAGGTTTTTTCTCATGGTCTTGTCAAGTCATGTCATTTTAGATGTCTTGTTTAGGAATTTTTCTAGATTTCATGGTTGTAGTATTTTTTTTTTTACATCAATGAAACGGTTCCGATTTTTATCATGACTTCATTTGCACGAATTTTTACATAATTTTTTGAGTTAGTTTTAACTCTCATGCATCAAATAAAAAATGTTTGTGGTCCTTTGAAATTTCATGTCAAAAAGTTTTGGGCCGATCCAATACATTTTCCATTTTTTACGGAATTAATGGCCGAGATGCAGCAGGCTGAAATTTCACATGTTTTCTGACTCCATAATCACTTCGTGATTTTTCATTAGTAAATGGGCTTATTCATCAAATCATGAAACATGAAAGTTGTAGGATGAACTTTGAACTAGTGGGCTGCAAATTTTTGAACCTTGATTTACTTTTTAAAGGGCCCATTCACTTTCCAAACAAAAACCGGACGAAGCAGTTTTATGGACGAAAATTCTTCTAAAGATGCATTAAACTGAATTGATCCGTCCATTTCTAGCTCTGGGCCTAAACATGAAAGTTGTTCATCATCCTCTCATCTAGGAGCTCGTAAATTTTCACATCATTTTGACCAGCCGAATATGTTTCATGAATTTTATTCCAAAATCCGACGAAACTGGAATTTTCTGATTAGGGTCACAGTCCGATTTTGAGTAGTGGTTCGGTTTAAAGTCATGGATCGACACGTCATTTTCATTAGGTGATTATTTTTTGCAGGTAATTTAACACAAACACCTTGTGCACATGCATTAATTGATCAGGGCCACTCATGAGCGCCATCATCAAACAGACTCCCCGAGTAATCAAGCGGCATGCCATTTGTTTTCATGCAATCCCTTGCATGGGATATTTTTCTTACTTCCTAGGTGTTCAGTCAATTCAGGGGCATGGGGCAGATTCTTAATTCTGACAATGCATCAGCCTGATCAATCATTGGATAGTCCTGTACATGGCAATCCACGCTTCGCATTCAATCCAGATCGATCAGATGCTAGAGCTTCAGATCGATCAGATGCTCAATGATCCTTGCATTAAACCCCAACGACAACCGTTGTTAATCCCTGCACCGATCGGCGTTGCTTAAGGACATCCATTGATCGACCCAATGAAAATTCCTGGGGCAATCCTCGATGACCTGGCCCAACGGACAAATCGTCCACGGAGTTCATATTTTTCCTTAGACAATTCAAAAAAGTTCAACTAAGCATCTGTGACCATCAAGGTTCATACATGGCTGGGATTCAACTTAATGAAGGGATTGGGGCATGTCCGACCATTTGCATTAGTCAATTCAAACTCCGGTCCATCGACCATTCAAGCTGGACCCACAATTTCTCCCTTGATCATTCCATGTTAGTCGAAGAAGGACGGGGCAAGACCAAAGCCATCCGATCTCAAGGGGAGTATCACTTGCCCTCGGCCCATCATTTCTAAGAATAACCTTCTATTTTCCTTCTTGCAGGTGCCAAGCTAAGAGAAGTTTTCGATTGCTACAACTAGAGCAAATCGATAATCAAGTGCTTCCCAAGGTTTTGCTTATTCCACCTTTTTAAGACCATATTCATGCACATTTTTATGCAGGATTAGGTAGAGAAACAAAGAGTTTGCCAAAGCTCGTAACCGAGTTCCCAAACACTGGCCATGTCTGGGGCAATCATGCATTTTGGCATAACTATGATCATCTCACATACCCCTCCTGATTAAAGTGGGGCAAATCAACAGTGAACCCCGACGTGGAATAAGGAAGTATATTCTTCTTCATTATTAGAGTGACACTTTTTTCCCATTACAAGACCATACATCAGCCATGACAGTCATCATCATGGAGTGGGAGAAACCAGAGCATCTTGAGTCCTCGATTGACTGATTTCATACGCATTTCTGGGGCAATCCATATCTTCCCATTCCTTGAGATTTATGAATGGACTTGCATAGTTTATGCATGTCCATATTTGATCTGCATTCATTTTTCTTATATGCTGGATGATCAAATCAAATTAAGATTCATGAATTCATCTCATCATAGTTTTGTCAGCATTATTAATTTCCACTGTGAGATAATTTCAATAAGGAAATCTCTCTGATCCGATTAAATTGACTATTTTGAATGAGGAATGTCAGGACGACGAAAGGCAAGCCATTTCCATACACGTCCTATGTCACAATCCCTAGTGAGTAATGTGAGAGTTTCCATGCTTACAAGGCAAAAGGTTATCTTGCGAAAAGTATGACGACCAAGATGACATGAGGCATTCATTTCCTCTACCCAAACACTACAGGTTGCCCGTTGCTAAACCCATTGAATGGTGGTTTCATTTCATAACCCTGTCAGGAACAACCCCACATTGGGATAAATCTCATAAAGTTCAAAGAATGAGTGAGATTTTCTTGCTTTCACTTGCATCAATCTTCTAGCGTATTTGTTGTATGCGAATTCTGTGTTAGCTCAAGTGCCTTAGACATGACGAAGAGCATTTCATTTCTATACCCATATACACTCATCCTTTGCTTAACCCAATTTGAGCGGCGAATTTATTTCTCAAAACCTAACGGGTGATCATCTTGAAAAGAAGTTGTTTCGAGTTATCCGACGGATGAGCAAAGTGCTTGGGGCAAACTGAAACTTGAAAAATTTGCCAGCACAATATGCATACAATTCAGATGAGACTCTCCCTTCCTTTTCAAAAGAGCTCGCTGTGCGAAAAGAAAAAAAAAACAAAGCTTGCCATGCAAAAATAAAAATCAAAGTTGGCCATGCATAAAAAGGCTTCCTATGCAAAATGGGGGGCAAAAGCGCCCACTCTCATAAAAAAAAAAGAAGAAAAAAGAAAAGAAAAGAGCTCTCTCAAAGAATCTCTAGGAGGAAGGGAGGTCTCACCTGAATTTGTTCAAAATATATCCTTTGAAGAAATATCATTCTTGAAGTACCAAAGTGACAGAGGCGGATGTTCACTGATTTTCTCATCATTATACAACCCCTTGTTGAAAATAGGCCTTTCATTCCAAGCCTACCCTGAATCTACATTACAACCCTTATAAAAAAGTCTCTTCAGATTAGGGCACTTGGGTTAATATAGGGCTTCAAATGCTTATAAATGTCGCTCGAAGAAGTGCGAGCAAGATCATTTTTATCTCATTTCACAGGGTTCCTGACTTGTAAACCCGATGCAGCTGATGAAGATTTGTTTCATAGACTAATGACTCACATGAGCCCCCTTTGAAATAACCTTTGACCGAGCCTGAATTACAGTCCTTGAAAAAGACCTCACGGATTGATCTGGTCATACTAATTGCGAGAATACCCGGATCCTTGTCAAGCATGATGATGATAGAGTTTTGAGTGATTCTCTTACCCGCATCAATGGTCGGATCTCAAAAGCCTTTTTCATGAGAAAGAGTGAAAAGCCCTTTCTGACTGAATTTCCTCATTCAACTTGATCAGAATTGTTGAAAGGGTCAGACAGACTTCCTTATTGACAGAATTCCCCAGTGAAGCTTTATAATGCAAGCAAAAGCTCACAAATTTTTCTAGCATATGATGTTACAATAACTCTGTGCTTATGTATATCATCATCATTTTTAAGAGAATGGATAGGTACGATACAATCAGTCTAGACACCACTCACTCAGGAAACCCAAGTAAGTTTTCAGAACCCTTTTCAGATTGGCATCTTTTAAGATTTAAGTTGTCATCTCTGGCCCTTCATGTCGTACTGACAATTTTTCAGGCATCACACTATTTTGTATTCATACTGATTCGATTAAGATGATACATCATCTCTTGTCTTGATACGGTGAGACCTGCTTGAGAAGGTCGCAAGAGATTATTTTTACCGCCTCATGGTGATCCATTGAGGAGGTCCCAAGAGACATCTCTTATCTTGATACGATGAGACCTACTTGAGAAGGTCGCAAGAGATCATTTTTACCACCTCATGGTGACCCGTTGAGGAGGTCCCAAGAGGTAGCTCTCGTCTTGATACAGTGAGACTTTCGGAAGAAGGTCGCGAGAGATTATATTTTATCGACTCATGGTTTATAGTCCACATGGCGACTTGCCAAGAGACACAGTGTCCACATCGATTAGCTCGGGTGTCACATTTTTACCGACTCATGCTGACCCATTGAAGAGGTCGCAAGAGACACCTTACCGACTCATGCTGACCCGTTGAGGAGGTCGCAAGGGACATTCTACCGACTCATGCTGACCCGTTGAGGAGGTCGCAAGAGACACCTTACCGACTTATGCTGACCCATTGAGGAGGTCGCCAGAGACATTTTACCGTCTCATGGTGACCCGTTGAAGAGGTCTCAAGAGGCATCTCTCGTCTTGATACGATGAGACCTTTTTGAGAAGGTCGCGAGAGATTATTTTTACCGACTCATGGTGACCCGTTGAGGAGGTCTCCAAGAGACAAATGGCCAGCTCGAACCATAACTCGAGCACATTTTCAACCCTACACAGATCTTGCGCTGTCCCGCATCGAAGGGAAATCTTTGGTAACGGATAAGGCCCCCAAAACCTAAGATCCACATGTGATCTTGGTTTGTTTTCTCGATTTCACAATGTATGCGCTCTCGTGATTTCGAAAAAAAAAAATAAATGGCCAGCTCGAACCATAACTCGAGCACATTTTCAAACTTTACACAGATCTTGTGCCGTTTCGCGTCAGAAGGAAACTTCTGGCAACAGATGGGTCAGTACCTTAGCATCCTGGCATCCACTGGAGGTCTAGAGGTTGAGGGAATCATCAGCTTATGAGGCATTTGGTAAAACAGTACTTTCATAGGCGATCCATGTGCGGACTTCTCTGATGTGGGATAAGAGAAATTCTGACATATGTTACTTATAGCATTGCATTTCGTGCATCATTTTCACTTGCATGAGAAAATGGGATTTAAACTCCCGCAAAAAACAAAAATCAAAATCAAAATCATTGTTCATTTGCATGGGAAAAATTTAGGTTCCACTTATATCTTTAAGCGAAATCTCTACGAGCTTCCACTCAAAGAGGGGCAGCTGTTGACACCTAAATTTTGATTTAAACATAAAATGAGAGTTATTCATAATTCTCGCAAAAATAAATTCTCATGCATTGCATAATTAATTTCAGTCATTACATTAGGTGAGTCAATTGAGTTTAATTTGACAGGCGATTGAGCCAGATTTAATCTGAGGATTTCGACTAAGATAGGTAGGGGATGCCGAAATTAATCAAGCCATATTGGACCTCTTTTCAGCTCAAATCAATCCATTTAAATAATTAAGGCTTTTTAATTAAATGTCCATTATTTTGAGAAAGCCTTAATTAGAGCCCGGACATGCACGAATGAGGCCACGAAAGGGCAATCCTTGGCTGGTCCGTATCTTATCCCCCATGGCCAAACTTTTGAAGTATTTCGACCCGTTGGGATTCCACAAGATCAGAATTTTTAATCCGACGGTCAACAATGAATCTTACCTTGGCTAGGATTAAGGTTTCCTATTGCCTATAAATAGAGGTTTATGATCTAGGGTTCCAGGAGGCCAAATAAAAAAAAATTGAAGACACGGCCACAGTTCGTAGAGGGAGAGGTCCACGTATGGAGAGAGATCCGTCCTGGTGGTCTGCATCGTTCGTCCACGGATCGTGAGGACAGAAAGAGAAACTCTTTCTTCTTTGCAGACTCTCAAACCAGAATCTTGAGAGGCTCTCACCTTAAAAAAAATCATGAAAAAGGAGGATCCATCGCACCACGGGTCTTATTGAACTACGACACATCGAGCATCGACGTTGATTGGTTTTCTTGTGACGTTCCACCTGCTTTGCGAGCCCTCCTGTTGTATGACGACTAGCTGCATCATGCGACGATGAGGCTGCGATCCGGAGCGATTCGCATCACTCTTGCTTTGCCAAGAACCTCGAAGAGTTAATGTTCCTTGGTGGCTGCTTAGTTTATGTTCCCGATTGATTTTGTCTTTGATTGCAGGTTTAGGTCCAGCTCTTTCACCCAACTTGTTCGTCAAGTCCTTCATAGCCGTGTACATGCCACAGTCGAGATACTCTTCTTGGTCAAACGCCATCGTGGCGAAGGGGAATAATTCGCAAAGAAAGTTCAAGCGAAGCAGGAGCGCACCACACGACCAATGCAATCTGAATTCACGCATAAAGCTACCAAAATTCTGGTCTCAATCCACTTATGGTCAACATCCAGTAGCGATCACAGTGCAAAGTCCAAGCGGTGGGGATAATTAGAGGCTTAGTCAAATGTGGATAGGGATTCAACTGGAGACCCATGAAGCCTTGGATTTTTCTGGTACATGAGGAACAGTCATTGATCTTTGCGGAAAGCACAATTTAGTGTTGATGTTGAAATTAGGGTTGTCAATGGTTCAGTTCAGTTCAGTTATTTGAATAACCGAACTGAACTAAACTAATAGGGAATACGCCCGAACTAAACCATAATCCGCCCGAACTGAACCGAACCGAACTGAAAAAGCTCAGTTCGGTTCGATTCGGTTTTCGGTTCGCTTATCAGTTTTTTTTTTTCGACGCTTCAGGCTTCACAGCCTTTTTTTTTCGTCCATTCATCAAATTTAAAGCAAGGAGAACCAGAGACACTTCACAGAAGTCTCATCCGTGAAAAAAAAAAAAGTATAATTGACTTCAAAATCCACATATGAAGATTTGATCTACTAGTTCTTTCATATGAAACAACAAAAATACTTCCAAGGAATATATTTGAAATTATCCTTCAAGAGCATGCGGGCGGTTCCCCTCTTCTCCGGGTTCCGTCAGTGAGCAGCAGGCACGCCACATGAATGAGTCGCCAATCAACTAAAAAGTACAGAGCATTCGGCCCAACTTGCACAACTAATTGCGGCCGCAAAAAAGATGCGATTTTTCGTATTCAATGCATCGATGAAATTATCTGTCTGTACTTCTCTCCTCTGTAATGATCGAATCAATATTCACAGTCGGAAAAAAAAAAACCGAATCAATGGAATCCCAACCCTCGGATTGAACGAAAAAAAGAAATCATCCAAGGTTCTGCTCTGCTCTGTTCTAGCTGAAGCCGACTCTACTTTCGGAATTGGACGAATTATGATCATCGAACGGTTACCCAATCCTGGGAATGTTCCCAATTAGGCCTCTCATGGCTTGCCAACTTGCCGATCCGATCGATCACCGATGAAAAATCCGACGAGATCTCCAAGGCAGCGTGCTCTGTGATGAACGATGGGTCAGAATCCATCTCCGAGGAGGGCGAGAGCGATCCCGATTCCCAACTCGTTCTCGAACATTGCGTGGATGCCCAGTCTTGGAAATCGAAGTGGCACCTCGGAGAGGAATCCGCGAATTCGACTCCGTAATCTCTTACAACCTCCTCGTCGTTGAGGCCGCCGTCGAGGGCAAGGAAGGGGTGCTTCAAGAGCATGCGGGCGGTTCCCCTCTTCTTCGGGTTCTTTGCACTTCATCAAGAACCCTAGCTCAGGGACAGTGAGGCCACCGATTTTTTTTCAAAATGTTTGAGAAGCCCAGGGCCTCAAGCCCAAAGGGCGGTTCAGTTCGGTTCACCGAATTGAACCAAAAAAAACTGAACCAATAATAAAATTGTGGTTCTTTTAGTAACCGAACTGAACTGAAAATATTCAAAATTTCAGTTCAGTTCGGTGCGGTTCAGTTCATGGTTCAGTTCGTGGTTCGGTTCTGACACCCCTAGTTGAAATAAGCTGCTGTCCAGCCCTTGGCGCCATCGATAAGCACTTGCTTGAGGTCACTCAGCCCTTATTTTAATATTATTTGAAGTTATAACTTTGCTACTATGTGTGTTAGATCGCTAGGTGGTGAATTGGGCTCAAAAGGGGCTGTCTTAGGCGGATTACCGTCGGTTGCGTAAGTGCAGAATTTTGCTTAGAAAAGATCGAATTGGATGGGTTTGAAAAGGTAAGAATTTTGGATCAATTTTTTGAAATTTGCGTGTCATGGCTGGGTATTGCTTCGAATCATGTTTCATGTTGGTGCGATTGCTCTATCAGACTGCTATTTAGTGCTATCTATATAATGGATAAGATTCCACTTCGATTGAACATATCTTTTAAAATGCAGAGGATTATCTGAATACATTTGCAAATTTCAAGAGATAATTTTCTTGGTTTAAAAGATATGATCCTTTGTGGATAAGGGCTTATCCCCTTTAAAATTCGGCACCTATCCCTAGTTGGCCGACAATTCATTTTTAATTCAAATATTTTTATAATCTACCTTGAGTATAATACATGCTCCATCGTGCCTTGTCCCTAAGAATATGTGCATTGTGATGACTATTTGACTTCACCCGAGGTACGACGTCATCCGCACATCAATTTGTCTAACATATCCCATAACTTTGGGACCGAATCGACAAATTTCAAAATTCACTATCTGACCCGACCTCTAGGGTACGACGTGAATAAATTACCTTCTGACCCGACCCCCAGGGTACGAAGTGAATTCATCGAAAAATATGGAATTTAAGGTGTATTATGCTCAAGGTCTATTATATTTTTATTTGATTCATTTTTAATAAAAATCATAAAAATCACAAAAAATCATCTTGTCATTGTCTTAATTGAAATTTCGGAAATCATATCTCAAGGGTGACTCTTAATATAAATTGGATTTTAATTAGTCAATTTATGTTAATTGTCGAACCAATTCATTGAAAAGCCGAAAATTCATTAAATGTTATGATGTCTCATTTGCATTTCATATAGTCTAATCCGTCATGCATTTTCATAGTCCATGCATGTAATTTGAAATTCATTTTTTATTATTATTCAATTTTTCCTCTAAGATCATTCATACCTTTTTATATAAATCATCTCGCACGTCATTTAGGGTAGTCATAATTTTTGCATTTCATGCATAATTGCCCGTCATTCATGCATTACCATGCCATGTCATCTAAGCTCATGCATCACCATGTCGCATGTCATTTAGATTAGAATTTACATTCTTTATTGCATTAAAATTAAAATTTTCAAGAATGATCATGCATGGTCACCTTTTCTTACGTCATGTAGTTTCATATCACATTGCATGTCATTTGGTTGCATTTTGCATGGCATTCATTTAATCCAAGAAAACCCAAAAAAAGAAATTGATTTACGAGCATAATATCATCTAGTGTTGGAAATATATTTCTTTCTCCGAGCATTAAATTAATTTAATATACTTTTGCAGTTGTTTGTCCCTTTTTTATTAACATTTTCATGTTATTCAAGGAGTCATAAACTATGGCATCATACATAATGGATTTTCCGATGTGTTAAAGGATAGAGTGATGCTAACTGGATCTCAATTTAGATGAGACAAAATCCACGAAACAGTTATATGTTTAAACTAGTGGAGATGCTATAACTTGGAAATTAGCCAAAAATATTGTGGGAAATGACAATCCTACTAAAACAAGAGTCGATTTGACCGAAGCATATGATTTTGAGGATGTAATTATTACGGCCATTTCCCAAGCCAATAACTAGACCAATGTGAAAAAAATGGATAGTAGACTTAGGTGCTACCAAGCATATATGTGAAACTCAATGCTTTTATTCTCCTACATTCTAGGAGAAAAATATAATTATCTTGGTGATTCTTTTTTTTTTGGGGTCCAAAATTCAAGGATTACTCAAGTTCTTGAGAAAGTGAATGAAACTGGCATGTTACACATGTCATAGGCATTGTAATTGCCCAGAAGCACTAGCCATTGCATAGACTGAAACTTACAATGGTTAAAGATGTACATCTGGTTGAGAAGTGATGTAGTAAAACAATTGTTTAAAGATGAAATTATATCCATTGATTTTGTGAAATGAAAATTGGATTCAGCCAATCCTCTAACTATGCATCAAGGGAAATGAGACAAGCCACTTGAAGAAATTCAACGATGATGGTAACCCAACCTATGTGATTGGTAATCCCATGAATTAGATTCATATGGTTAATAACAAGTCACTTGTTGATCTAGTGATCCATTATTAAATTTATTTGTCCCTCATTAGGTGAGAATAATGCAAGACTATAAGCAAAAAGAGGTTGAGCTAAGCTCTTAATGAATCCAATGGCTATTGTTAATGGTGTATTAAACTGCAGAACATACAAAATGGAATCACCTATATAAGGATGGAGTGGTGCAACTCCTATGAGATTTTTGGCGAAAATATCTAGAGCACTTATGAATAAACCGAGCATGGGCATGGCCCAATAGCACAAAATCATGTTTACCAATAAACCTTGTGGGAGTATAATGTGATTGATGAAAATTATAATTCACAAAAAGAAATTCTTTGTTCATAGAAGTTTAAACTTCACCAATTGTTCCGTGAATTACATTTCATTCTTTCTAGGGCTAGTTCATAGCTTAACAAGCACCAGTTCCGATGTGTTGCGCTCCAATAATCCAGCATTGTTCTGTTTTCACTTTTCAAAACTTTTGAAATATATGGAAAATTGTTGGATATTTCAGCTTTGAAATATTTTATAAGATGATTTTAAAGTAGTTAGGACCACCTTGAAAGCCATTATTATGTAATAGTTTTACAATGACAATATATTGGTTTTCTAATGACTTTTTAATGATCATATAACGATCTCATAATAATTTTGTAGTCTTTGATTTATTTCTTTATAAACTCCCCATTATTTTACAACGATTCTACAATGGTTTCTTAATAGCTCTCTTTCGTTTGAATATAAAGACAAACTTCAAAAGACATTCTTAAGAGACTCCGAATTACAAAAGAGAACTTTTTCCTTCTTTCTTTTTCTTCTTCGCATAGTTATATAGATTACGTTGTTCTTGTTCCTTCTAATATTTAATACGGAGTATTGAAGAATGTCTACTATATCTTGTAGCTGCTAGGGACCTTCACGCCGAGATCATACTCCGAAGGAAAGAATTATCCTTAAGGATAATGCTTGTACGTCTCAGACAATTGTTTTACTTTCTCAACTTTCCTAAATAGAATTTTAATGATTCTAATTTTTCATGTTATCTAATATTTTCCAGCACTTATCTCATATGAAACACAACGAATTGCCGATCACGAGAGACTAGTGACGAATGACCCAAAGGGAGAATCTAGTAGTTATTTTATGTGACACGTGACGAATTTCTGATCATGAGAGTTTTGGAATAACATGTAGCAAATGTCCTCAATGGAGAATTCAATACTTATATCATATGACACACCAGGAATTGCTGGTTATTAGAGGTTTAGAATAACTAGCGGTGAATAACCCAAATGAAGAATCTAGGGCTGATCTCATATGACACAAGGAATTGCCGATAACAAGTAGTGGTTGAAAGGAGTTATACATGAGCCGCCTAAGATTTTGCAGGCCCGCATAGATTAATTTTAAATGAAAGAGCCAAAATAAGTGAGGTTTTTTTTTTTGGTTGAAAACTAATTAGAGTTATATTATAAACATGTATCCTGTGTTTAATGAACCTCATTAATGTAAAGTCTCAAAACAATGATTGACTCTCAAGAACAAGAAGCTATAAAACAAATCAACTTGTGACTGCTCTAATTACACATTAACTGCTAATAGGCATATATTCCTGCTAATAAAAGGATTGAGGGGGACGGTAATATCATTGTTGCGGGGTTTGACTCCATGCTCTGCAAAGTAGCAAAGCAACTTTATGTATTGTGCACGTTTATTTGATTAACTCACAAGTGCCGATCCCGGACAATTATAAGGGATTTTTTTATTAACTTTAACTGATATGGCTCACGTTGCTTCCATTTTTATATTGGCTTTACTTTATATGAGTTCATCGATATGATTATTGAATTCATTATTTCATTTTTTTGCACTTTTATATGGGTATTAGAACTGCATAGTTGTTGATTAAGATAAAAAAAAATATTGCATCAAATAATGTATTGTAAAATGGGCATTATCCAATATACTAAGATTATCTATATAAATATTCAAAATAGAATAACTAGTGGTGGATGACCCAAGGGAGAATCTAGTATGTATTTTATATGACACGCAACGAATTTTTGATCACGAGAGGTTTGGAATAACTTATAGCGAATGGTCCAAATGAAGAATCTAATACTTATCTCATATGACACACAAGGAATTGCCGATCACGAAAGGTCTAGAATAACTAGCGGTGAATGGCCCCAAGGGGGAATCTATTACTCATCTTCTACGATACACAAGGAATTGCTGATTATAAGAGGTTTAGAATAACTAGTGGTGAATGACCCAAATGAAGAATCTAGGGCTTATCTGATATGACAAGCAAGGAATTGCCGATAGCAAGTGGTTTGAAAGGAGTTATATATGAGCCACCTAAGATTTTGCGGTCCCACATAGATGAATTCTAACTAAAAGGGCCAAAATAAATGAATCTTTTTTTTGGTTGAAAAATAATAGAGTTATATTATAAACACGTATCCTATATTTAATTAACCTCATTATTGTATAAATCTTAGAACAATAATTGACTCTCAAGAATAAGAAGCTATAAAACAAATCAACTTCTCCACTCCTCTAATTACACATTAACTGCCAATAGGCATGCAGTCCTGCTAATAAAGGGATTGATGGGGATGCTAATATCATAGGTGCTGGGTTCGTCTCTCACGCTCTGCAAAATAGCATAGCAAAAGTTAAAGAGAGGAGAGCTAGAGATAGGGCAGACAAAAAAAAAAAATTACATATTAGCTAAGCTAGGGGATTTTCTCTTTATGGTTTGTGCATGTTTTTATTAACTCACAAGTGCCGATCCTAGAGCATTATAAGGAGATTTTGTACGAACTTTACCTGATTCGGCTCACGTTGCTTCCTTTTTTTATATTGGCTTTACTTGTTATGAATTTATGGTTATGATTATTGACTTCATCACTTTATATTTGTGCACTTTTATATGAGTATTAGAACTGCATAATTGGTAATTACAATAAAAAAATATCGCATAAAATAAAATGGGCATTATCCAATCTTCTATGATTATCTATATAAAAATTCGAAATAGAATAACTAGTAGTGAATGACACAAGGGAGAACGTAGTAGTTATTTTATGTGACACACAAGGAATTTTTGATCACGAGAGGTTTGGAATAACATGTAGCAAATGGCCCCAAAGGAGAATCTAATACCTATCTCATATGACACACAAGGCATTGCCGATTACGAGAGATCTAGAGTAACTAGTAGTGAATGGCCCCAATGGGGAATCTAGTACTCATCTCTTATGACAAACAAGGAGTTGCCAATTATGAAAGGTTTAGAATAACTAGTGGTGAATGACCCAAATGAAGAATATGGGGCTTATCTCATATGACACACAAGGAATCGCCGATAACGAGTGGTTTTAAAGGATATATATATACGAGCCACCTAAGATTTTGCGGGCCCGCATAGATGAATTGTAACCAAAATAAATTAATCTTTTTCTTTGGTCGAATGAGAAGCTATTAAACAAATCAAATTTTCCACTACTCTAATCACATTTTAACTGCCAATAGGCATGCGATCCTGCTAATAAAGGGATTGAGGGCAACGATAATATCATAGGTGTGGGGTTTGATTCTCGCACTCTGCAAAATAGCACATCAAAAGTTAAAGAGATGAAAGTTAGAGATAGGAAAAACAAAAAAAAAATTACACAGTAACTCCCGACAAAAAAATAAACATATTAACTGAGTTAGGGGATTTCCTCTTTATGGGTTGTGCACGTTTCTTTTAATAACTCACAAGTGCCGATCCCAGTGCATTATAAGGGGGCTTTGTATTAACTTTACCTGATACGGCTAATGTTTCTTCCTTTTTTATATATGCTTTACTTTATATGAATTTATGATTATGATTATTGACTTTTTTTTGGTCTTATGATTATTGACTTCATTACTTTATATTTGTGCACTTATATATGCATATTAGAACTGCATAATAGATAATTAAAATAAAAATATTGCATCAAATAATTTGTAAAATTGGCATGATTCAATATGCTAAGTTCTTGTTTATATTTAGCACAAAATCAAAGCTCGAATATTACGTGATTTGTGGATGACTTAGGTCGGATTTGCACCACCACCTTTACGCCCCAGTTCATATCCCAACTACCGAGCTTCCTCACTAAGTCAACGAGCTGGTCCGTGAAGCCATCCATTCTTCAAAGGCAATAATATAAGGGGAAAAATTGCTAAAAATGTGTCCCGAGATGAGTCGGATATGGGTAGGGTCAGGTACTGTTCCATAAATTTGCTTTACAAATAAATTGGTCAATTTGGATTGGACTACTTATCATCCATGCCAAACCTAGCTAAATGTACCCGTTTGACGGGCCCAACACTGAGTAGGAAATGATTCATAAATTCCTATAATGACAATTGGTTGGTTACACCATTTCAGCATTGTCACGTGGAGTACTCGTCATAATGGAATACTCTCTTTGAGATTACGATCCCAATAGATTAAAAAAAAAAATGAGACCACAACTTGGCCAGCGAATTCATATGTGCTAATCATGCCAAAGTCTTTACTTACTAGTCTCAACCAACTCCTAGATGCAAATTCGGTTGCATAGACCACTACTACTTAAATAATATGATTGAACTTAAAAAACAAGAATTAGCTTAGGAATAAGTCTCAAAATCTGTTGATAAAGTGCAATAAACTCCTAAAACTTTTAAAAAGTACAATCAAATCATAAAATTTATCAAATTCATGCAATCAAGTCTTTCCATTAATTTTGTCCAATTTGGCTAAACGAAAAATTCTAATGTGAATTTTTTTTTAAAATTTTCTCTCTCCTACGTGGCGTCCTACTTGTCGTTAAGGTTAATTAAAGCTCTAAAACAACAACGTTTTAATCCAAATCTTAATTTTTTACAACAAATCTTAACTAAATTAGGTTAAAAAAGACAAACCGAAATAACAATAAAATAGAAAAGGAAAAAGAAAAAAATATACAAAAAAAAGGAAAAATACACTGGCAGATGGAGGGTCAAGCCCTTCGCCTGTGGTCGTCGTTCCATCGCCAATGGGGCTTCGATGATGTCCAGCAAGGATAACCGAGGCTTGATGGGAGTCGACCACCCTCCCCTAGAACTAGGTGAGGCTCGCAACCCACTCCTAAATCTAGCAAGGGCCAATAGGCCCTCCCGCTTGTATTTTTTCTTGTCTTATTATTTTTAAAATCTAATGTACCTAGATTATCTAAAGGGTGCTAGTTTGTTTAGTATTTTGGATGAACAAATAATAATAAAGAGCGGAGCATTTTGACTTTA